>CM025825.1:37756993-37798740 GCA_014673565.1 Sebastes schlegelii
ATGTCGCTACACAAACTCAATCCTCCTTTACACTTTTCATGTCACTCCTCCATATCGCTCCTCACATGTCCTCCTCCATGTCACTCTCCATGTCATCCTCCATATCACTCCTCCATGTATCTCCTCCATGTTGCTACTCTATGTCACTCCTCCATGTCACTCCTCCATGTCACTCCTCCATGTCACTACACAAACTCACTCCTCAATGTCACTCCTCCATGTCAATACTTCTTGTCACTCCTCCATGTCATTCCTCCATGTCACTCCTTTATGTCATTCCTCCAATTCACTCCTCCATGTCACCTCTATATGTCTTCCATGTCACTCCTCCATGTCCATCCTCCTTTTCACTACTCCATGTCACTCCTCCATGTCGCTCCTCTGTGTTGCTCCTCCTTGTCACTCCTCCAAGTCACTCACACATGTCCATCCATGATTTCACTCCACCATATAAACACTCCGTCCTGATCAACCCTGTCACTTCTCCATGTCACTCACCCATGTCCATCCTCCATGTCACTACTCCATGTGACTCCTCCATGTCGCTCTTCCGTGTTGCTCCTCCTTGTCACTCCTCCAAGTCACTCACCCATGTCCCTCCATGATTTCACTCCACAATAAAAAATCTCCTTCCTGATCAACCCTTGTCACTTCTCCAAGTCACTCCTCCATGTCCATCCTCATGTCACTACTCCATGTCACATCCTCCCATGTAGCTACTCCGTGTGCTCCTCCATGTCACACCTCCAAGTCACTCACCCATGTCCCTACACGATTTGTCACTCCACCATATAAACGCTCCTTCCTGATCACCCCTGTCACTTCTCCAAGTCAGTCCTCCATGCCCTCCTCCATGTCACTACTCCATGTCACTCCTCCATGTCGCTCCTCCGTGTTGCTCCTCCACATCAATCCTTTATGTAACTCCTCCATGTAGCTACTCCATGTCACTCCTCCATGTCGCTCCTCGTGTTGCTCCTCCACATCAATCCTTTATGTAACTCCTCCATGTAGCTACTCCATGTCACTCATCCATGTCGCCACACAAACTCACTCCTCATGTGACTCCTCCATTTCTCTCCTCCATGTCGCTATAACAACTCACTCCTCCATGTCACTCCTCCAGGTCACTCCTCCATGTCGCTACTCAAAGTCACTCCTCCATGTCAATACACCAACTCACTCCTCAATGTCACTCCTCAATGTCACTACTTCATATCACTCCTCCATGTCATTCCTCCATGTCACTTCTCCATGTATCTCCTCCATGTCGCTAATCTATGTCACTCCTCCATGTTACTCCTCCATGTCGCTACACCAACTCACTCCTCAATTCACTCCTCCATGTCACCTCTATATGTCTTCCATGTCACTCCTCCATGTCCATCCTCCATGTCACTACTCTACGTCACTTCTATATGTCTTCCATTACACTCCTCCATGTCCATCCATCATGTTACTACTCCATGTCACTCCTCCATGTCGCTCCTCCGTGTTGCTCCTCCAAGTCACTCCTCCATGTAACTCCTCCATGTAGCTACTCCATGTCACTCCTCCATGTCACTACTTCTTCTCACTCCTCCTTGTCACTCATCCATATCATTCCTCCATGTCACTCCTTTATGTTATTCCTCCATGTCGCTACACCAACTCACTCTTTCATGTTACTCCACAATGTTGCTACTCCATGTGACTCCTCCATGTCGCTCCACCAACTCCTTCCTCCATGTTACTCCTCCATGTCACTCCTCCATGTCACTCCTCCATGTCACTCCTTTATGTCACTCCTCCATGTCGCTCCTCCGTGTTGCTCCTCCAAGTCACTCCTCCATGTAACTCCTCCATGTAGCTACTCCATGTCACTCCTCCATGTCGCTACACAAACTCACTCCTCATTTCACTCCTCCATGTCACTCCTCTATGTCACTCCTCCAAGTCACTCACCCATGTCCCTCCGCGATGTCACTCCACCATATCAACCCTCCTTGGTTATCCGCCCTGTCACTTCTCCATGTCACTCTTCCATGTCTCTCCTCCACATCACTCCTCTATGTCACTCCTCCATGTCACTCCTCCATGTCTCTCCTCCATGTCGCTCTAACAACTCACTCATCCATGTCATTCCTCCATGTCACTCCTCCATGTCACTCCTCCATGTCCATCCTCCATGTCACTCCTCCCAAGTCACTCACCCATGTCCCTCCACGATGTCACTCCACCATATCAACCCTACTTCCTGATCAACCCTGTCACTTCTCCAAGTTCCACTTCTATATATCTTCCAAGTCACTCCTCCATGTCCCTCCTCCATGTAGCTCCTCCGTGTTGCTCCTCCAAGTCAGTCCTCCATGTAACTCCTCCATGTAGCTACCTCCATGTCACTCCTCCATGTCGCTACACAAACTCACTCCTCAATGTCACTCCTCCATGTCACAACTTCTTGTCACTCCTCCATGTCACTCATCCATGTCATTCCTCCATTTCTCTCCTCCATGTCGCTATAACAACTCACTCCTCCATGTCACTCCTCCAGGTCACTCCTCCATGTCACTACTCAAAGTCACTCCTCCATGTAACTACACCAACTCACTCCTCAATGTCACTCCTCAATGTCACTACTTCATGTCACTCCTCCATGTCACTCCTCCATTTCTCTCCTCCATGTCGCTATAACAACTCACTCCTCCATGTCACTCCTCCAGGTCACTCTTCTATGTCGCTACTCAAAGTCACTCCTCCATGTCACTACACCAACTCACTCCTCAATGTCACTCCTCAATGTCACTACTTCATGTCACTCCTCCATGTCATCCTCCATGTCACTCCTCCATGTATCTCCTCCATGTCGCTACTCTATGTCACTCCTCCATGTCACTCCTCCATGTCGCTACACCAACTCACTCCTCAATGTCACTCCTCCATATCACTACTTCTTGTCACTCCTCCATGTCACTCATCCATGTCATTCCTCCATGTCACTCCTTTATGTCACACCTCTAATTCACTCCTCCATGTCACCTCTATATGTCTTCCACGTCACTCCTCCATGTCCATCCTCCATGTCACTACTCTATGTCACTCCTCCATGTCGCTCCTCCGTGTTGCTCCTCCTTGTCACTCCTCCAAGTCACTCACCCATGTCCCTCCACGATGTCACTCCACCATATCAACCCTCCTTCCTGATCAACCCTGTCACTTCTCCAAGTCACTCCTCCATGTCCATCCTCCATGCCACTCCTCCATGTCGCTCTAACAACTCACTCCTCCATGTCACTCAAATATTTTACTCCTCCATGTAACTCCTCCAGGTCACTACTCCATGTCGCTACTCAAAGTCACTCCTCCATGTAACTACACCAACTCACTCCTCAATGTCACTCCTCCATGTCACTACTTCATGTCACTCCTCCATGTCGCTACACAAACTCAACCATCCTTGTCACTCCTCCATGTCACTCATCCATCTCATTCCTCCATGTCACTCCTTTATGTCACTCCTCCAATTCACTCCTCCTTGTCACTCCTCCATGTCACTCATCCATGTCATTCCTCCATGTCACTCGTTTATGTCACTCCTTCCAATTCACTCCTCCATGTCACCTCTATATGTCTTTCATGTCACTGCTCCATGTCCATCCTCCATGTCACTACTCCATGTCACTCCTCCGTGTTGCTCCTCCTTGTTGCTCCTCCACATCAATCCTCTATGTCACTCCTTCATGTTGCTCCTCCAAGTCACTCCTCCATGTAACTCCTACATGTAGCTACTCCATGTCACTACTCCATGTCACTCCTCCATGTCACTCCTCCTTATTGCTCCTCCAAGACACTCCTCCATGTATCTCCTACATGTAGTTACTCCATATCACTACACCATGTCACTCCTCCATGTTGCTCCTCCATGTCATTCCACCATTTCACTCCTCCATGTCACTCCTCCAGGTCACTCCTCCATGTCACTACTTCATGTCACTCCTCCATGTCGCTACACAAACTCAACCCTCCTTTACACTCTTTCATGTCACTCCTCCAAGACACTCCTCCATGTATCTCCTACATGTAGCTACTTCTTATCACTACACCATGTCACTCCTCCATGTCGCTCCTCCGTGTTGCTCCTCCAAGTCACTCCTCCATGTAAATCCTCCATGTAGCTACTCCATGTCACTTCTCCATGTCGCTACACAAACTCACTCCTCATGTCACTCCTCCATGTCACTTCTCCATGTCACTTCTCCATGTCTCTCCTCCATGTCGCTCTAACAACTCACTCCTCCATGTCACTCCACCACTTCACTCCTCCATGTCACTCCTCCAGGTCACTCCTCCATGTCACTACTTCATGTCACTCCTCCATGTCGCTACACAAACTCAACCCTCCTTTACACTCTTTCATGTCACTCCTCCATGTCACTCCTCCATGTCACTCCTCCATGTCACTCCTCCATGTCGCTACACAAACTCACTCCTCATGTTACTACTCTATGTCGCTACTCCATGTCACTCCTCCATATCGCTCTAACAACTCACTCCTCCATGTCACTCCACCACTTCACTCCTCCATGTCACTCCTCCAGGTCACTCCTCCATGTCACTACTTCATGTCACTCCTCCATGTCGCTACACAAACTCAACCCTCCTTTACACTCTTTCATGTCACTCCTCCATGTCACTCCTCCATGTATCTCCTCCATGTCGCTACTCTATGTCACTCCTCCATGTCACTCCTCCATGTCACTCCTCCATGTCGCTACACAAACTCACTCCTCATGTTACTACTCTATGTCGCTACTCCATGTCACTCCTCCATGTCGCTCTAACAACTCACTCCTCCATGTCACTTCACCATTTCACTCCTTCATGTCACTCCTCAAATTCACTCCTCCATGTCACTCCACCATTTCACTCCTCCATGTCACTCCTCCAGGTCACTCCTCCATGTTGCTACTCAAAGTCACTCCTCCATGTCACTCATCCATATCATTCCTCCATGTCACTCCTTTATGTCACTCCTCCAATTCTCTCTTCCATGTCACTTCTATATGTCTTCCAAGTCACTCCTCCATGTCCCTCCTCCATGTCGCTCCTCCGTGTTGCTCCTCCAAGTCAGTCCTCTATGTAACTACTCCATGTAGCTACTCCATGTCACTCCTCCATGTCGCTACACAAACTCAATCCTCCTTTACACTTTTTCATGTCACTCCTCCATATCGCTCCTCCATGTCCCTCCTCCATGTCACTCCTCCATGTCATTCCTCCATGTCACTCCTCCATGTATCTCCTTCATATTGCTACTCTATGTCATTCCTCCATGTCACTCCTCCATGTCACTCCTCCATGTCACTACACAAACTCACTCCTCAATGTCACTCCTCCATGTCAATACTTCTTGTCACTCCTCCTTGTCATTCCTCCATGTCACTCCTTTATGTCAGTCCTCTAATTCACTCCTCCATGTCACCTCTATATGTCTTCCATGTCACTCCTCCATGTCCATCCTCCTTTTCACTACTCCATGTCACTCCTCCATGTCGCTCCTCCGTGTTGCTCCACCTTGTCACTCCTCCAAGTGTCTCACACATGTCCCTCCACGATTTCACTCCACCATATAAACACTCCTTCCTGATCAACCCTGTCACTTCTCCATGTCACTCCTCCATGTCCATCCTCCATGTCACTACTCCATGTCACTCCTCCATGTCGCTCCTCCGTGTTGCTCCTCCTTGTCACTCCTCCAAGTCACTCACCCATGTCCCTCTATGATTTCACTCCACCATAAAAACTCTCCTTCCTGATCAACCCTGTCACTTCTCCAAGTCACTCCTCCATGTCCATCCTCCATGTCACTACTCCATGTCACTCCTCCATGTAGCTCCTCCGTGTTACTCCTCCTTGTCACTCCTCCAAGTCAGTCCTCCATGTCACTTCTCCATGTCTCTCCTCCATGTATCTACTCCATGTCGCTATTACAACTCACTCCTCCATGTCACTCCACCATTTCAGTCCTCCATGTCACTCCACCATTTCATTCCTCCATGTCACTCCTCCAGGTCACTCCTCCATGTCGCTACACCAACTTACTCCTCAATGTCACTCCTTCATGTCACTCCTCCATTTCTCTCCTCCATGTCGCTATAACAACTCACTCCTCCATGTCACTACACCAACTCACTCCTCAATGTCACTCCTCAATGTCACTACTTCATATCACTCCTCCATGTCATTCCTCCATGTCACTCCTCAATGTCACTACTTCATATCACTCCTCCATGTCACTCCTCTATGTCACTCCTCCAAGTCACTCACCCATGTCCCTCCGCGATGTCTCTCCACCATATCAACCCTCCTTGGTTATCCGCCCTGTCACTTCTCCATGTCACTCTTTCCATGTCTCTCCTCCACATCACTCCTCTATGTCACTCCTCCATGTCACTCCTCCATGTCACTCCTCCATGTCCATCCTCCATGTCACTCCTCCAAGTCACTCACCCATGTCCCTCCACGATGTCACTCCACCATATCAACCCTACTTCCTGATCAACCCTGTCACTTCTCCAAGTTCCACTTCTATATATCTTCCAAGTCCACTCCTCCATGTCCCTCCTCCATGTAGCTCCTCCGAGTTGCTCCTCCTAGTCAGTCCTCCATGTAACTCCTCCATGTAGCTACTCCATGTCACTCCTCCATGTCGCTACACAAACTCACTCCTCAATGTCACTCCTCCATGTCACAACTTCTTGTCACTCCTCCATGTCACTCATCCATGTCATTCCTCCATTTCTCTCCTCCATGTCGCTATAACAACTCACTCCTCCATGTCACTCCTCCATGTCGCTACACAAACTCAACCCTCCTTTACACTCTTTCATGTCACTCCTCCATGTCACTCCTCCATGTCACTCCTCCATGTTACTCCTCCATATCGCTACACAAACTCACTCCTCATGTTACTACTCTATGTCGCTACTCCATGTCACTCCTCCATGTCGCTCTAACAACTCACTCCTCCATGTCACTCCACCACTTCACTCCTAAATGTCACTCCTCCAGGTCACTCCTCCATGTCACTACTTCATGTCACTCCTCCATGTCGCTACACAAACTCAACCCTCCTTTACACTCTTTCATGTCACTCCTCCATGTCACTCCTCCATGTATCTCCTCCATGTCGCTACTCCATGTCACTCCTCCATGTCACTCCTCCATGTCACTCCTCCATGTCACCACACAAACTCACTCCTCATGTTACTATTCTATGTCGCTACTCCATGTCACTCCTCCATGTCGCTCTAACAACTCACTCCTCCATGTCACTTCACCATTTCACTCCTTCATGTCACTCCTCAAATTCACTCCTCCATGTCACTCCACCATTTCACTGCTCCATGTCACTCCTCCAGGTCACTCCTCCATGTTGCTACTCAAAGTCACTACTCCATGTCACTCATCCATATCATTCCTCCATGTCACTCCTTTATGTCACTCCTCCAATTCACTCTTCCATGTCACTTCTATATGTCTTCCAAGTCACTCCTCCATGTCCCTCCTCCATGTCGCTCCTCCGTGTTGCTCCTCCAAGTCAGTCCTCCATGTAACTCCTCCATGTAGCTACTCCATGTCACTCCTCCATGTCGCTACACAAACTCAATCCTCCTTTACACTTTTTCATGTCACTCCTCCATATCGCTCCTCCATGTCCCTCCTCCATGTCATTCCTCCATGTCATTCCTCCATGTCACTCCTCCATGTATCTCCTTCATGTTGCTACTCTATGTCACTCCTCCATGTCACTCCTCCATGTCACTCCTCCATGTCACTACACAAACTCACTCCTTAATGTCAATCCTCCATGTCAATACTTCTTGTCACTCCTCCTTGTCATTCCTCCATGTCACTCCTTTATGTCAGTCCTCTAATTCACTCCTCCATGTCACCTCTATATGTCTTCCATGTCACTCCTCCATGTCCATCCTCCTTTTCACTACTCCATGTCACTCCTCCATGTCGCTCCTCCGTGTTGCTCCACCTTGTCACTCCTCCAAGTGTCTCACACATGTCCCTCCACGATTTCACTCCACCATATAAACACTCCTTCCTGATCAACCCTGTCACTTCTCCATGTCACTCCTCCATGTCCATCCTCCATGTCACTACTCCATGTCACTCCTCCATGTCGCTCCTCCGTGTTGCTCCTCCTTGTCACTCCTCCAAGTCACTCACCCATGTCCCTCTATGATTTCACTCCACCATAAAAACTCTCCTTCCTGATCAACCCTGTCACTTCTCCAAGTCACTCCTCAATGTCCATCCTCCATGTCACTACTCCATGTCACTCCTCCATGTAGCTCCTCCGTGTTGCTCCTCCTTGTCACTCCTCCAAGTCAGTCCTCCATGTCACTTCTCCATGTCTCTCCTCCATGTATCTACTCCATGTCGCTATAACAACTCACTCCTCCATGTCACTCCACCATTTCAGTCCTCCATGTCACTCCACCATTTCATTCCTCCATGTCACTCCTCCAATTCACTCCTCCATGTCACCTCTATATGTCTTCCACGTCACTCTTCCATGTCCATCCTCCATGTCACTACTCTATGTCACTCCTCCATGTCGCTCCTCCGTGTTGCTCCTCCTTGTCACTCCTCCAAGTCACTCACCCATGTCCCTCCACGATGTCACTCCACCATATCAACCCTCCTTCCTGATCAACCCTGTCACTTCTCCAAGTCACTCCTCCATGTCCATCCTCCATGCCACTCCTCCATGTCGCTCTAACAACTCACTCCTCCATGTCACTCAAATATTTTACTCCTCCATGTAACTCCTCCAGGTCACTACTCCATGTCGCTACTCAAAGTCACTCCTCCATGTAACTACACCAACTCACTCCTCAATGTCACTCCTCCATGTCACTACTTCATGTCACTCCTCCATGTCGGTACACAAACTCAACCATCCTTGTCACTCCTCCATGTCACTCATCCATCTCATTCCTCCATGTCACTCCTTTATGTCACTCCTCCAATTCACTCCTCCTTGTCACTCCTCCATGTCACTCATCCATGTCATTCCTCCATGTCACTCGTTTATGTCACTCCTCCAATTCACTCCTCCATGTCACCTCTATAAGTCTTTCATGTCACTGCTCCATGTCCATCCTCCATGTCACTACTCCATGTCACTCCTCCGTGTTGCTCCTCCTTGTTGCTCCTCCACATCAATCCTCTATGTCACTCCTTCATGTTGCTCCTCCAAGTCACTCCTCCATGTAAATCCTCCATGTAGCTACTCCATGTCACTCCTCCATGTCGCTACACAAACTCACTCCTCTATGTCACTCCTCCATGTTGCTCCTCCGTGTTGCTCCTCCAAGTCACTCCTCCATGTAAATCCTCCATGTAGCTACTCCATGTCACTCCTCCATGTCGCTACACAAACTCACTCCTCATGTCACTCCTCCATGTCACTTCTCCATGTCACTTCTCCATGTCTCTCCTCCATGTCGCTCTAACAACTCACTCCTCCATGTCACTCCACCACTTCACTCCTCCATGTCGCTACACAAACTCAACCCTCCTTTACACTCCTCCATGTCACTACTCCATGTCACTCCTCCATGTCGCTCCTCCATGTCATTCCACCATTTCACTCCTCCATGTCACTTCTCCAGTTCACTCCTCCATGTCGCTACTCAAAGTCACTCCTCCATGTCACTCATCCATGTCATTCCTCCATGTCACTCGTTTATGTCACTCCTCCAATTCACTCCTCCATGTCACCTCTATATGTCTTTCATGTCACTGCTCCATGTCCATCCTCCATGTCACTACTCCATGTCACTCCTCCATGTTGCTCCTCCACATCAATCCTCTATGTCACTCCTCCATGTTGCTCCTCCAAGTCACTCCTCCATGTAACTCCTACATGTAGCTACTCCATATCACTCCACCACCTCACTCCTCCATGTCACTCCTCCAGGTCACTCCTCCATGTCACTACTTCATGTCACTCCTCCATGTCGCTACACAAACTCAACCCTCCTTTACACTCTTTCATGTCACTCCTCCAAGACACTCCTCCATGTATCTCCTACATGTAGCTACTTCTTATCACTACACCATGTCACTCCTCCATGTCGCTCCTCCTTGTTGCTCCTCCAAGTCACTCCTCCATGTAAATCCTCCATGTAGCTACTCCATGTCACTTCTCCATGTCGCTACACAAACTCACTCCTCATGTCACTCCTCCATGTCACTTCTCCATGTCACTTCTCCATGTCTCTCCTCCATGTCGCTCTAACAACTCATTCCTCCATGTCACTCCACCACTTCACTCCTCCATGTCACTCCTCCATGTCACTACTTCATGTCACTCCTCCATGTTGCTACACAAACTCAACCCTCCTTTACACTCTTTCATGTCACTCCTCCATGTCACTCCTCCATGTCACTCCTCCATGTCACTCCTCCATGTCACTCCTCCATGTCGCTACACAAACTCACTCCTCATGTTACTACTCTATGTCGCTACTCCATGTCACTCCTCCATGTCGCTCTAACAACTCACTCCTCCATGTCACTCCACCACTTCACTCCTCCATGTCACTCCTCCAGGTCACTCCTCCATGTCACTACTTCATGTCAATCCTCCATGTCGCTACACAAACTCAACCCTCCTTTACACTCTTTCATGTCACTCCTCCATGTCACTCCTCCATGTATCTCCTCCATGTCGCTACTCTATGTCACTCCTCCATGTCACTCCTCCATGTCGCTACACAAACTCACTCCTCATGTTACTACTCTATGTCGCTACTACATGTCACTCCTCCATGTCGCTCTAACAACTCACTCCTCCATGTCACTTCACCATTTCACTCCTTCATGTCACTCCTCAAATTCACTCCTCCATGTCACTCCACCATTTCACTCCTCCATGTCACTCCTCCAGGTCACTCCTCCATGTTGCTACTCAAAGTCACTCCTCCATGTCACTCATCCATATCATTCCTCCATGTCACTCCTTTATGTCACTCCTCCAATTCACTCTTCCATGTCACTTCTATATGTCTTCCAAGTCACTCCTCCATGTCCCTCCTCCATGTCGCTCCTCCGTGTTGCTCCTCCAAGTCAGTCCTCTATGTAACTCCTCCATGTAGCTACTCCATGTCACTCCTCCATGTCGCTACACAAACTCAATCCTCCTTTACACTTTTTCATGTCACTCCTCCATATCGCTCCTCCATGTCCCTCCTCCATGTCACTCCTCCATGTCATTCCTCCATGTCACTCCTCCATGTATCTCCTTCATGTTGCTACTCTATGTCACTCCTCCATGTCACTCCTCCATGTAGCTACTCCATGTCACTCCTCCATGTCGCTACACAAACTCACTCCTCAATGTCACTCCTCCATGTCACAACTTCTTGTCACTCCTCCATGTCACTCATCCATGTCATTCCTCCATTTCTCTCCTCCATGTCGCTATAACAACTCACTCCTCCATGTCACTCCTCCAGGTCACTCCTCCATGTCGCTACTCCATGTCTCTCCTCCATGTCGCTACACAAACTCACTCCTCAATGTCACTCCTCCATGTCACAACTTCTTGTAACTCCTCCATGTCACTCATCCATGTCATTCCTCCATTTCTCTCCTCCATGTCGCTATAACAACTCACTCCTCCATGTCACTCCTCCATGTCGCTACACAAACTCAACCCTCCTTTACACTCTTTCATGTCACTCCTCCATGTCACTCCTCCATGTCACTCCTCCATGTCACTCCTCCATGTCGCTACACAAACTCACTCCTCATGTTACTACTCTATGTCGCTACGCCATGTCACTCCTCCATGTCGCTACACCAATTCACTCCTCCATGTCCATCCTCCATGTCCATCCGCCCTGTTACTTCTCCATGTCACTCTTCCATGTCTCTCCTCCACGTCACTCCTCTATGTCACTCCTCCATGTCAGTCCTCCATGTCACTTCTCCATGTCTCTCCTCCACGTCACTCCTCTATGTCACTCCTCCATGTCACTCCTCCATGTCGCTACTCAAAGTGACTCCTCCATGTCACTCCACCAACTCACTCCTCAATGTCACTCCTCCATGTTATTACTTCATGTCACTCCTCCATGTCGCTACTCCATGTGACTCCTCCATGTCGCTCCACCATATCAACCCTCCTTCCTGATAAACCCTGTCACTTCTCCATGTCCCTCCCACATGTAGCTACTCCTTGTACTAATCCATGTCACTCCTCCATGTCACTCCTCCGTGTTGCTCCTCCAAGTCACTCCTCCATGTAACTCCTCCATGTAGCTACTCCATGTCACTCCTCCATGTCGCTACACAAACTCACTCCTCATGTCACTCCTCCATGTCACTCCTCTATGTCACTCCTCCAAGTCACTCACACATGTCCCTCCGCGATGTCACTCCACCATATCAACACTCCTTGGTTATCCGCCCTGTCACTTCTCCATGTCACTCTTCCATGTCTCTCCTCCACATCACTCCTCTATGTCACTCCTCTATGTCACTCCTCCATGTCTCTCCTCCATGTCGCTCTAACAACTCACTCATCCATGTCATTCCTCCATGTCACTCCTCCATGTCACTCCTCCATGTCCATCCTCCATGTCACTCCTCCAAGTCACTCACCCATGTCCCTCCACGATGTCACTCCACCATATCAACCCTACTTCCTGATCAACCCTGTCACTTCTCCAAGTTCCACTTCTATATATCTTCCAAGTCACTCCTCCATGTCCCTCCTCCATGTAGCTCCTCCGTGTTGCTACTCCAAGTCAGTCCTCCATGTAACTCCTCCATGTAGCTACTCCATGTCACTCCTCCATGTCGCTACACAAACTCACTCCTCAATGTCACTACTCCATGTCACAACTTCTTGTCACTCCTCCATGTCACTCATCCATGTCATTCCTCCATTTCTCTCCTCCATTTCGCTATAACAACTCACTCCTCCATGTCACTCCTCCAGGTCAATCCTCCATGTCGCTACTCAAAGTCACTCCTCCATGTAACTACACCAACTCACTCCTCAATGTCACTCCTCAATGTCACTACTTCATGTCACTCCTCCATGTCACTCCTCCATTTCTCTCCTCCATGTTGCTCCTCCAAGTCAGTCCTCCATGTAACTCCTCCATGTAGCTACTCCATGTCACTCCTCCATGTCGCTACACAAACTCAATCCTCCTTTACACTCTTTCATGTCACTCCTCCATATCGCTCCTCCATGTCCCTCCTCCATGTCACTCCTCCATGTCATTCCTCCATGTCACTCCTCCATGTCACTCCTCCATGTCACTACACAAACTCACTCCTCAATGTCACTCCTCCATGTCAATACTTCTTGTCACTCCTCCATGTCATTCCTCCATGTCACTCCTTTATGTTATTCCTCCAATTCACTCCTCCATGTCACCTCTATATGTCTTCCATGTCACTCCTCCATGTCCATCCTCCTTTTCACTACTCCATGTCACTCCTCCATGTCGCTCCTCTGTGTTGCTCCTCCTTGTCACTCCTCCAAGTCACTCACACATGTCCCTCCACGATTTCACTCCACCATATAAACACTCCTTCCTGATCAACCCTGTCACTTCTCCATGTCCCTCCTCCATGTCACTCCTCCATGTCATTCCTCCATGTCACTCCTCCATGTATCTCCTCCATGTTGCTACTCTATGTCACTCCTCCATGTCACTCCTCCATGTCACTCCTCCATGTCACTACACAAACTCACTCCTCAATGTCACTCCTCCATGTCAATACTTCTTGTCACTCCTCCATGTCATTCCTCCATGTCACTCCTTTATGTCATTCCTTCAATTCACTCCTCCATGTCACCTCTATATGTCTTCCATGTCACTCCTCCATGTCCATCCTCCTTTTCACTACTCCATGTCACTCCTCCATGTCGCTCCTCTGTGTTACTCCTCCTTGTCACTCCTCCATGTCACTCCTTTATGTCATTCCTTCAATTCACTCTTCCATGTCGCTTCTATATGTCTTACAAGTCACTCCTCCATGTCCCTCCTCCATGTCACTACTCCATGTCACTCCTCCATGTCGCTCCTCCGTGTTGCTCCTCCACATCAATCCTTTATGTAACTCCTCCATGTAGCTACTCCATGTCACTCCTCCATGTCGCTACACAAACTCACTCCTCATGTGACTCCTCCATTTCTCTCCTCCATGTCGCTATAACAACTCACTCCTCCATGTCACTCCTCCAGGTCACTCCTCCTTGTCGCTACTCAAAGTCACTCCTCCATGTCAATACACCAACTCACTCCTCAATGTGACTCCTCAATGTCACTACTTCATATCACTCCTCCATGTCATTCCTCCATGTCACTCCTCCATGTATCTCCTCCATGTCGCTAATCTATGTCACTCCTCCATGTCACTCCTCCATGTCGCTACACCAACTCACTCCTCAATGTCACTCCTCCATGTCACAACTCCAATTCACTCCTCCATGTCACCTCTATATGTCTTCCATGTCACTCCTCCATGTCCATCCTCCATGTCACTACTCTACGTCACTTCTATATGTCTTCCATTTCACTCCTCCATGTCCATCCATCATGTCACTACTCCATGTCACTCCTCCATGTCGCTCCTCCGTGTTGCTCCTCCAAGTCACTCCTCCATGTAACTCCTCCATGTAGCTACTCCATGTCACTCCTCCATGTCACTACTTCTTCTCACTCCTCCTTGTCACTCATCCATATCATTCCTCCATGTCACTCCTTTATGTTATTCCTCCATGTCGCTACACCAACTCACTCTTTCATGTTACTCCACAATGTTGCTACTCCATGTGACTCCTCCATGTCGCTCCACCAACTCCTTCCTCCATGTTACTCCTCCATGTCACTCCTCCATGTCACTCCTTTATGTCACTCCTCTAAGTTACTCCTCAATGTCACTCCTCCATGTCGCTCCTCCGTGTTGCTCCTCCAAGTCACTCCTCCATGTAACTCCTCCATGTAGCTACTCCATGTCACTCCTCCATGTCGCTACACAATCTCACTCCTCATGTCACTCCTCCATGTCACTCCTCTTTGTCACTCCTCCAAGTCACTCACCCATGTCCCTCCGCGATGTCACTCCACCATATCAACCCTCCTTGGTTATCCGCCCTGTCACTTCTCCATGTCACTCTTCCATGTCTCTCCTCCACATCACTCCTCTATGTCACTCCTCCATGTCACTCCTCCATGTCTCTCCTCCATGTCGCTCTAACAACTCACTCATCCATGTCATTCCTCCATGTCACTCCTCCATGTCACTCCTCCATGTCCATCCTCCATGTCACTCCTCCAAGTCACTCACCCATGTCCCTCCACGATGTCACTCCACCATATCAACCCTACTTCCTGATCAACCCTGTCACTTCTCCAAGTTCCACTTCTATATATCTTCCAAGTCACTCCTCCATGTCCCTCCTCCATGTAGCTCCTCCGTGTTGCTCCTCCAAGTCAGTCCTCCATGTAACTCCTCCATGTAGCTACTCCATGTCACTCCTCCATGTCGCTACACAAACTCACTCCTCAATGTCACTCCTCCATGTCACAACTTCTTGTCACTCCTCCATGTCACTCATCCATGTCATTCCTCCATTTCTCTCCTCCATGTCGCTATAACAACTCACTCCTCCATGTCACTCCTCCAGGTCACTCCTCCATGTCGCTACTCCATGTCACTCCTCCATGTCGCTACACAAACTCACTCCTCAATGTCACTCCTCCATGTCACAACTTCTTGTAACTCCTCCATGTCACTCATCCATGTCATTCCTCCATTTCTCTCCTCCATGTCGCTATAACAACTCACTCCTCCATGTCACTTCTCCATGTCTCTCCTCCATGTCGCTCTAACAACTCACTCCTCCATGTCACTCCACCACTTCACTCCTCCATGTCACTCCTCCAGGTCACTCCTCCATGTCACTACTTCATGTCACTCCTCCATGTCGCTACACAAACTCAACCCTCCTTTACACTCTTTCATGTCACTCCTCCATGTCACTCCTCCATGTCACTCCTCCATGTCACTCCTCCATGTCGCTACACAAACTCACTCCTCATGTTACTACTCTATGTCGCTACTCCATGTCACTCCTCCATGTCGCTCTAACAACTCACTCCTCCATGTCACTCCACCACTTCACTCCTCCATGTCACTCCTCCAGGTCACTCCTCCATGTCACTACTTCATGTCACTCCTCCATGTCGCTACACAAACTCAACCCTCCTTTACACTCTTTCATGTCACTCCTCCATGTCACTCCTCCATGTATCTCCTCCATGTCGCTACTCTATGTCACTCCTCCATGTCACTCCTCCATGTCACTCCTCCATGTCGCTACACAAACTCACTCCTCATGTTACTACTCTATGTCGCTACTCCATGTCACTCCTCCATGTCGCTCTAACAACTCACTCCTCCATGTCACTTCACCATTTCACTCCTTCATGTCACTCCTCAAATTCACTCCTCCATGTCACTCCACCATTTCACTCCTCCATGTCACTCCTCCAGGTCACTCCTCCATGTTGCTACTCAAAGTCACTCCTCCATGTCACTCATCCATATCATTCCTCCATGTCACTCCTTTATGTCACTCCTCCAATTCTCTCTTCCATGTCACTTCTATATGTCTTCCAAGTCACTCCTCCATGTCCCTCCTCCATGTCGCTCCTCCGTGTTGCTCCTCCAAGTCAGTCCTCTATGTAACTCCTCCATGTAGCTACTCCATGTCACTCCTCCATGTCGCTACACAAACTCAATCCTCCTTTACACTTTTTCATGTCACTCCTCCATATCGCTCCTCCATGTCCCTCCTCCATGTCACTCCTCCATGTCATTCCTCCATGTCACTCCTCCATGTATCTCCTTCATATTGCTACTCTATGTCATTCCTCCATGTCACTCCTCCATGTCACTCCTCCATGTCACTACACAAACTCACTCCTCAATGTCACTCCTCCATGTCAATACTTCTTGTCACTCCTCCTTGTCATTCCTCCATGTCACTCCTTTATGTCAGTCCTCTAATTCACTCCTCCATGTCACCTCTATATGTCTTCCATGTCACTCCTCCATGTCCATCCTCCTTTTCACTACTCCATGTCACTCCTCCATGTCGCTCCTCCGTGTTGCTCCACCTTGTCACTCCTCCAAGTGTCTCACACATGTCCCTCCACGATTTCACTCCACCATATAAGCAACTCCTTCCTGATCAACCCTGTCACTTCTCCATGTCACTCCTCCATGTCCATCCTCCATGTCACTACTCCATATCACTCCTCCATGTCGCTCCTCCGTGTTGCTCCTCCTTGTCACTCCTCCAAGTCACTCACCCATGTCCCTCTATGATTTCACTCCACCATAAAAACTCTCCTTCCTGATCAACCCTGTCACTTCTCCAAGTCACTCCTCCATGTCCATCCTCCATGTCACTCCTCCATGTCACTCCTCCATGTCACTCCTCCATGTCACTACACAAACTCACTCCTCAATGTCACTCCTCCATGTCAATACTTCTTGTCACTCCTCCTTGTCATTCCTCCATGTCACTCCTTTATGTCAGTCCTCTAATTCACTCCTCCATGTCACCCTCTATATGTCTTCCATGTCACTCCTCCATGTCCATCCTCCTTTTCACTACTCCATGTCACTCCTCCATGTCGCTCCTCCGTGTTGCTCCACCTTGTCACTCCTCCAAGTGTCTCACACATGTCCCTCCACGATTTCACTCCACCATATAAACACTCCTTCCTGATCAACCCTGTCACTTCTCCATGTCACTCCTCCATGTCCATCCTCCATGTCACTACTCCATGTCACTCCTCCATGTCGCTCCTCCGTGTTGCTCCTCCTTGTCACTCCTCCAAGTCACTCACCCATGTCCCTCTATGATTTCACTCCACCATAAAAACTCTCCTTCCTGATCAACCCTGTCACTTCTCCAAGTCACTCCTCCATGTCCATCCTCCATGTCACTACTCCATGTCACTCCTCCATGTAGCTCCTCCGTGTTGCTCCTCCTTGTCACTCCTCCAAGTCAGTCCTCCATGTCACTTCTCCATGTCTCTCCTCCATGTATCTACTCCATGTCGCTATAACAACTCACTCCTCCATGTCACTCCACCATTTCAGTCCTCCATGTCACTCCACCATTTCATTCCTCCATGTCACTCCTCCAGGTCACTCCTCCATGTCGCTACACCAACTTACTCCTCAATGTCACTCCTTCATGTCACTCCTCCATTTCTCTCCTCCATGTCGCTATAACAACTCACTCCTCCATGTCACTACACCAACTCACTCCTCAATGTCACTCCTCAATGTCACTACTTCATATCACTCCTCCATGTCATTCCTCCATGTCACTCCTCAATGTCACTACTTCATATCACTCCTCCATGTCACTCCTCTATGTCACTCCTCCAAGTCACTCACCCATGTCCCTCCGCGATGTCTCTCCACCATATCAACCCTCCTTGGTTATCCGCCCTGTCACTTCTCCATGTCACTCTTCCATGTCTCTCCTCCACATCACTCCTCTATGTCACTCCTCCATGTCACTCCTCCATGTCACTCCTCCATGTCCATCCTCCATGTCACTCCTCCAAGTCACTCACCCATGTCCCTCCACGATGTCACTCCACCATATCAACCCTACTTCCTGATCAACCCTGTCACTTCTCCAAGTTCCACTTCTATATATCTTCCAAGTCACTCCTCCATGTCCCTCCTCCATGTAGCTCCTCCGAGTTGCTCCTCCTAGTCAGTCCTCCATGTAACTCCTCCATGTAGCTACTCCATGTCACTCCTCCATGTCGCTACACAAACTCACTCCTCAATGTCACTCCTCCATGTCACAACTTCTTGTCACTCCTCCATGTCACTCATCCATGTCATTCCTCCATTTCTCTCCTCCATGTCGCTATAACAACTCACTCCTCCATGTCACTCCTCCATGTCGCTACACAAACTCAACCCTCCTTTACACTCTTTCATGTCACTCCTCCATGTCACTCCTCCATGTCACTCCTCCATGTTACTCCTCCATATCGCTACACAAACTCACTCCTCATGTTACTACTCTATGTCGCTACTCCATGTCACTCCTCCATGTCGCTCTAACAACTCACTCCTCCATGTCACTCCACCACTTCACTCCTAAATGTCACTCCTCCAGGTCACTCCTCCATGTCACTACTTCATGTCACTCCTCCATGTCGCTACACAAACTCAACCCTCCTTTACACTCTTTCATGTCACTCCTCCATGTCACTCCTCCATGTATCTCCTCCATGTCGCTACTCCATGTCACTCCTCCATGTCACTCCTCCATGTCACTCCTCCATGTCACCACACAAACTCACTCCTCATGTTACTATTCTATGTCGCTACTCCATGTCACTCCTCCATGTCGCTCTAACAACTCACTCCTCCATGTCACTTCACCATTTCACTCCTTCATGTCACTCCTCAAATTCACTCCTCCATGTCACTCCACCATTTCACTGCTCCATGTCACTCCTCCAGGTCACTCCTCCATGTTGCTACTCAAAGTCACTCCTCCATGTCACTCATCCATATCATTCCTCCATGTCACTCCTTTATGTCACTCCTCCAATTCACTCTTCCATGTCACTTCTATATGTCTTCCAAGTCACTCCTCCATGTCCCTCCTCCATGTCGCTCCTCCGTGTTGCTCCTCCAAGTCAGTCCTCCATGTAACTCCTCCATGTAGCTACTCCATGTCACTCCTCCATGTCGCTACACAAACTCAATCCTCCTTTACACTTTTTCATGTCACTCCTCCATATCGCTCCTCCATGTCCCTCCTCCATGTCATTCCTCCATGTCATTCCTCCATGTCACTCCTCCATGTATCTCCTTCATGTTGCTACTCTATGTCACTCCTCCATGTCACTCCTCCATGTCACTCCTCCATGTCACTACACAAACTCACTCCTTAATGTCAATCCTCCATGTCAATACTTCTTGTCACTCCTCCTTGTCATTCCTCCATGTCACTCCTTTATGTCAGTCCTCTAATTCACTCCTCCATGTCACCTCTATATGTCTTCCATGTCACTCCTCCATGTCCATCCTCCTTTTCACTACTCCATGTCACTCCTCCATGTCGCTCCTCCGTGTTGCTCCACCTTGTCACTCCTCCAAGTGTCTCACACATGTCCCTCCACGATTTCACTCCACCATATAAACACTCCTTCCTGATCAACCCTGTCACTTCTCCATGTCACTCCTCCATGTCCATCCTCCATGTCACTACTCCATGTCACTCCTCCATGTCGCTCCTCCGTGTTGCTCCTCCTTGTCACTCCTCCAAGTCACTCACCCATGTCCCTCTATGATTTCACTCCACCATAAAAACTCTCCTTCCTGATCAACCCTGTCACTTCTCCAAGTCACTCCTCAATGTCCATCCTCCATGTCACTACTCCATGTCACTCCTCCATGTAGCTCCTCCGTGTTGCTCCTCCTTGTCACTCCTCCAAGTCAGTCCTCCATGTCACTTCTCCATGTCTCTCCTCCATGTATCTACTACATGTCGCTATAACAACTCACTCCTCCATGTCACTCCACCATTTCAGTCCTCCATGTCACTCCACCATTTCATTCCTCCATGTCACTCCTCCAATTCACTCCTCCATGTCACCTCTATATGTCTTCCACGTCACTCTTCCATGTCCATCCTCCATGTCACTACTCTATGTCACTCCTCCATGTCGCTCCTCCGTGTTGCTCCTCCTTGTCACTCCTCCAAGTCACTCACCCATGTCCCTCCACGATGTCACTCCACCATATCAACCCTCCTTCCTGATCAACCCTGTCACTTCTCCAAGTCACTCCTCCATGTCCATCCTCCATGCCACTCCTCCATGTCGCTCTAACAACTCACTCCTCCATGTCACTCAAATATTTTACTCCTCCATGTAACTCCTCCAGGTCACTACTCTATGTCGCTACTCAAAGTCACTCCTCCATGTAACTACACCAACTCACTCCTCAATGTCACTCCTCCATGTCACTACTTCACGTCACTCCTCCATGTCGGTACACAAACTCAACCATCCTTGTCACTCCTCCATGTCACTCATCCATCTCATTCCTCCATGTCACTCCTTTATGTCACTCCTCCAATTCACTCCTCCTTGTCACTCCTCCATGTCACTCATCCATGTCATTCCTCCATGTCACTCGTTTATGTCACTCCTCCAATTCACTCCTCCATGTCACCTCTATAAGTCTTTCATGTCACTGCTCCATGTCCATCCTCCATGTCACTACTCCATGTCACTCCTCCGTGTTGCTCCTCCTTGTTGCTCCTCCACATCAATCCTCTATGTCACTCCTTCATGTTGCTCCTCCAAGTCACTCCTCCATGTAAATCCTCCATGTAGCTACTCCATGTCACTCCTCCATGTCGCTACACAAACTCACTCCTCTATGTCACTCCTCCATGTTGCTCCTCCGTGTTGCTCCTCCAAGTCACTCCTCCATGTAAATCCTCCATGTAGCTACTCCATGTCACTCCTCCATGTCGCTACACAAACTCACTCCTCATGTCACTCCTCCATGTCACTTCTCCATGTCACTTCTCCATGTCTCTCCTCCATGTCGCTCTAACAACTCACTCCTCCATGTCACTCCACCACTTCACTCCTCCATGTCGCTACACAAACTCAACCCTCCTTTACACTCCTCCATGTCACTACTCCATGTCACTCCTCCATGTCGCTCCTCCATGTCATTCCACCATTTCACTCCTCCATGTCACTTCTCCAGTTCACTCCTCCATGTCGCTACTCAAAGTCACTCCTCCATGTCACTCATCCATGTCATTCCTCCATGTCACTCGTTTATGTCACTCCTGCAATTCACTCCTCCATGTCACCTCTATATGTCTTTCATGTCACTGCTCCATGTCCATCCTCCATGTCACTACTCCATGTCACTCCTCCGTGTTGCTCCTCCTTGTTGCTCCTCCACATCAATCCTCTATGTCACTCCTCCATGTTGCTCCTCCAAGTCACTCCTCCATGTAACTCCTACATGTAGCTACTCCATATCACTCCACCACCTCACTCCTCCATGTCACTCCTCCAGGTCACTCCTCCATGTCACTACTTCATGTCACTCCTCCATGTCGCTACACAAACTCAACCTTCCTTTACACTCTTTCATGTCACTCCTCCAAGACACTCCTCCATGTATCTCCTACATGTAGCTACTTCTTATCACTACACCATGTCACTCCTCCATGTCGCTCCTCCTTGTTGCTCCTCCAAGTCACTCCTCCATGTAAATCCTCCATGTAGCTACTCCATGTCACTTCTCCATGTCGCTACACAAACTCACTCCTCATGTCACTCCTCCATGTCACTTCTCCATGTCACTTCTCCATGTCTCTCCTCCATGTCGCTCTAACAACTCATTCCTCCATGTCACTCCACCACTTCACTCCTCCATGTCACTCCTCCATGTCACTACTTCATGTCACTCCTCCATGTTGCTACACAAACTCAACCCTCCTTTACACTCTTTCATGTCACTCCTCCATGTCACTCCTCCATGTCACTCCTCCATGTCACTCCTCCATGTCACTCCTCCATGTCGCTACACAAACTCACTCCTCATGTTACTACTCTATGTCGCTACTCCATGTCACTCCTCCATGTCGCTCTAACAACTCACTCCTCCATGTCACTCCACCACTTCACTCCTCCATGTCACTCCTCCAGGTCACTCCTCCATGTCACTACTTCATGTCAATCCTCCATGTCGCTACACAAACTCAACCCTCCTTTACACTCTTTCATGTCACTCCTCCATGTCACTCCTCCATGTATCTCCTCCATGTCGCTACTCTATGTCACTCCTCCATGTCACTCCTCCATGTCGCTACACAAACTCACTCCTCATGTTACTACTCTATGTCGCTACTACATGTCACTCCTCCATGTCGCTCTAACAACTCACTCCTCCATGTCACTTCACCATTTCACTCCTTCATGTCACTCCTCAAATTCACTCCTCCATGTCACTCCACCATTTCACTCCTCCATGTCACTCCTCCAGGTCACTCCTCCATGTTGCTACTCAAAGTCACTCCTCCATGTCACTCATCCATATCATTCCTCCATGTCACTCCTTTATGTCACTCCTCCAATTCACTCTTCCATGTCACTTCTATATGTCTTCCAAGTCACTCCTCCATGTCCCTCCTCCATGTCGCTCCTCCGTGTTGCTCCTCCGAGTCAGTCCTCTATGTAACTCCTCCATGTAGCTACTCCATGTCACTCCTCCATGTCGCTACACAAACTCAATCCTCCTTTACACTTTTTCATGTCACTCCTCCATATCGCTCCTCCATGTCCCTCCTCCATGTCACTCCTCCATGTCATTCCTCCATGTCACTCCTCCATGTATCTCCTTCATGTTGCTACTCTATGTCACTCCTCCATGTCACTCCTCCATGTAGCTACTCCATGTCACTCCTCCATGTCGCTACACAAACTCACTCCTCAATGTCACTCCTCCATGTCACAACTTCTTGTCACTCCTCCATGTCACTCATCCATGTCATTCCTCCATTTCTCTCCTCCATGTCGCTATAACAACTCACTCCTCCATGTCACTCCTCCAGGTCACTCCTCCATGTCGCTACTCCATGTCTCTCCTCCATGTCGCTACACAAACTCACTCCTCAATGTCACTCCTCCATGTCACAACTTCTTGTAACTCCTCCATGTCACTCATCCATGTCATTCCTCCATTTCTCTCCTCCATGTCGCTATAACAACTCACTCCTCCATGTCACTCCTCCATGTCGCTACACAAACTCAACCCTCCTTTACACTCTTTCATGTCACTCCTCCATGTCACTCCTCCATGTCACTCCTCCATGTCACTCCTCCATGTCGCTACACAAACTCACTCCTCATGTTACTACTCTATGTCGCTACGCCATGTCACTCCTCCATGTCGCTACACCAATTCACTCCTCCATGTCCATCCTCCATGTCCATCCGCCCTGTTACTTCTCCATGTCACTCTTCCATGTCTCTCCTCCACGTCACTCCTCTATGTCACTCCTCCATGTCAGTCCTCCATGTCACTTCTCCATGTCTCTCCTCCACGTCACTCCTCTATGTCACTCCTCCATGTCACTCCTCCATGTCGCTACTCAAAGTGACTCCTCCATGTCACTCCACCAACTCACTCCTCAATGTCACTCCTCCATGTCATTACTTCATGTCACTCCTCCATGTCGCTACTCCATGTGACTCCTCCATGTCGCTCCACCATATCAACCCTCCTTCCTGATAAACCCTGTCACTTCTCCATGTCCCTCCCACATGTAGCTACTCCTTGTACTAATCCATGTCACTCCTCCATGTCACTCCTCCGTGTTGCTCCTCCAAGTCACTCCTCCATGTAACTCCTCCATGTAGCTACTCCATGTCACTCCTCCATGTCGCTACACAAACTCACTCCTCATGTCACTCCTCCATGTCACTCCTCTATGTCACTCCTCCAAGTCACTCACCCATGTCCCTCCGCGATGTCACTCCACCATATCAACACTCCTTGGTTATCCGCCCTGTCACTTCTCCATGTCACTCTTCCATGTCTCTCCTCCACATCACTCCTCTATGTCACTCCTCTATGTCACTCCTCCATGTCTCTCCTCCATGTCGCTCTAACAACTCACTCATCCATGTCATTCCTCCATGTCACTCCTCCATGTCACTCCTCCATGTCCATCCTCCATGTCACTCCTCCAAGTCACTCACCCATGTCCCTCCACGATGTCACTCCACCATATCAACCCTACTTCCTGATCAACCCTGTCACTTCTCCAAGTTCCACTTCTATATATCTTCCAAGTCACTCCTCCATGTCCCTCCTCCATGTAGCTCCTCCGTGTTGCTACTCCAAGTCAGTCCTCCATGTAACTCCTCCATGTAGCTACTCCATGTCACTCCTCCATGTCGCTACACAAACTCACTCCTCAATGTCACTACTCCATGTCACAACTTCTTGTCACTCCTCCATGTCACTCATCCATGTCATTCCTCCATTTCTCTCCTCCATTTCGCTATAACAACTCACTCCTCCATGTCACTCCTCCAGGTCAATCCTCCATGTCGCTACTCAAAGTCACTCCTCCATGTAACTACACCAACTCACTCCTCAATGTCACTCCTCAATGTCACTACTTCATGTCACTCCTCCATGTCACTCCTCCATTTCTCTCCTCCATGTCACTCCTCAAAGACACTCATCCATGTCACTCCACCATTTCACTCCTCCATGTCACTCCTCCAGGTCACTCCTCCATGTTGCTACTCAAAGTCACTCCTCCATGTCACTCATCCATGTCATTCCTCCATGTCACTCCTTTATGTCACTCCTCCAATTCACTCTTCCATGTCACTTCTATATGTCTTACAAGTCCCTCCTCCATGTCCCTCCTCCATGTCGCTCCTCCGTGTTGCTCCTCAAAGTCAGTCCTCCATGTAACTCCTCCATGTAGCTACTCCATGTCACTCCTCCATGTCGCTACACAAACTCAATCCTCCTTTACACTCTTTCATGTCACTCCTCCATATCGCTCCTCCATGTCCCTCCTCCATGTCACTCCTCCATGTCATTCCTCCATGTCACTCCTCCATGTCACTCCTCCATGTCACTACACAAACTCACTCCTCAATGTCACTCCTCCATGTCAATACTTCTTGTCACTCCTCCATGTCATTCCTCCATGTCACTCCTTTATGTCATTCCTCCAATTCACTCCTCCATGTCACCTCTATATGTCTTCCATGTCACTCCTCCATGTCCATCCTCCTTTTCACTACTCCATGTCACTCCTCCATGTCGCTCCTCTGTGTTGCTCCTCCTTGTCACTCCTCCAAGTCACTCACACATGTCCCTCCATGATTTCACTCCACCATATAAACACTCCTTCCTGATCAACCCTGTCACTTCTCCATGTCACTCCCCCATGTCCATCCTCCATGTCACTACTCCATGTCACTCCTCCATGTCGCTCTTCCGTGTTGCTCCTCCTTGTCACTCCTCCAAGTCACTCACCCATGTCCCTCCATGATTTCACTCCACAATAAAAAATCTCCTTCCTGATCAACCCTGTCACTTCTCCAAGTCACTCCGCCATGTCCATCCTCCATGTCACTACTCCATGTCACTCCTCCATGTAGCTACTCCGTGTTGCTCCTCCATGTCACACCTCCAAGTCACTCACCCATGTCCCTACACGATGTCACTCCACCATATAAACCCTCCTTCCTGATCAACCCTGTCACTTCTCCAAGTCACTCCTCCATGTCCCTCCTCCATGTCACTACTCCATGTCACTCCTCCATGTCGCTCCTCCGTGTTGCTCCTCCACATCAATCCTTTATGTAACTCCTCCATGTAGCTACTCCATGTCACTCCTCCATGTCGCTACACAAACTCACTCCTCATGTGACTCCTCCATTTCTCTCCTCCATGTCGCTATAACAACTCACTCCTCCATGTCACTCCTCCAGGTCACTCCTCCATGTCGCTACTCAAAGTCACTCCTCCATGTCAATACACCAACTCACTCCTCAATGTCACTCCTCAATGTCACTACTTCATATCACTCCTCCATGTCATTCCTCCATGTCACTCCTCCATGTATTTCCTCCATGTCGCTAATCTATGTCACTCCTCCATGTCACTCCTTTATGTTATTCCTCCATGTCGCTACACCAACTCATTCTTTCATGTTACTCCACAATGTTGCTACTCCATGTGACTCCTCCATGTCGCTCCACCAACTCCTTCCTCCATGTTACTCCTCCATGTCACTCCTCCATGTCACTCCTTTATGTCACTCCTCTAAGTTACTCCTCAATGTCACTCCTCCATGTCGCTCCTCCGTGTTGCTCCTCCAAGTCACTCCTCCATGTAACTCCTCCATGTAGCTACTCCATGTCACTCCTCCATGTCGCTACACAAACTCACTCCTCATGTCACTCCTCCATGTCACTCCTCCAAGTCACTCACCCATGTCCCTCCGCGATGTCACTCCACCATATCAACCCTCCTTGGTTATCCGCCCTGTCACTTCTCCATGTCACTCTTCCATGTCTCTCCTCCACATCACTCCTCTATGTCACTCCTCCATGTCACTCCTCCATGTCTCTCCTCCATGTCGCTCTAACAACTCACTCATCCATGTCATTCCTCCATGTCACTCCTCCATGTCCATCCTCCATGTCACTCCTCCAAGTCACTCACCCATGTCCCTCCACGATGTCACTCCACCATATCAACCCTACTTCCTGATCAACCCTGTCACTTCTCCAAGTTCCACTTCTATATATCTTCCAAGTCACTCCTCCATGTCCCTCCTCCATGTAGCTCCTTCCGTGTTGCTCCTCCAAGTCAGTCCTCCATGTAACTCCTCCATGTAGCTACTCCATGTCACTTCTCCATGTCGCTACACAAAGTCACTCCTCCATGTAACTACACCAACTCACTCCTCAATGTCACTCCTCAATGTCACTACTTCATGTCACTCCTCCATGTCACTCCTCCATTTCTCTCCTCCATGTCGCTATAACAACTCACTCCTCCATGTCACTCCTCCAGGTCACTCTTCTATGTCGCTACTCAAAGTCACTCCTCCATGTCACTACACCAACTCACTCCTCAATGTCACTCCTCAATGTCACTACTTCATGTCACTCCTCCATGTCATCCTCCATGTTACTCCTCCATGTATCTCCTCCATGTCGCTACTCTATGTCACTCCTCCATGTCACTCCTCCATGTCGCTACACCAACTCACTCCTCAATGTCACTCCTCCATATCACTACTTCTTGTCACTCCTCCATGTCACTCATCCATGTCATTCCTCCATGTCACTCCTTTATGTCACAAACTCCAATTCACTCCTCCATGTCACCTCTATATGTCTTCCACGTCACTCCTCCATGTCCATCCTCCATGTCACTACTCTATGTCACTCCTCCATGTCGCTCCTCCGTGTTGCTCCTCCTTGTCACTCCTCCAAGTCACTCACCCATGTCCCTCCACGATGTCACTCCACCATATCAACCCTCCTTCCTGATCAACCCTGTCACTTCTCCAAGTCACTCCTCCATGTCCATCGTCCATGCCACTCCTCCATGTCGCTCTAACAACTCACTCCTCCATGTCACTCAAATATTTTACTCCTCCATGTAACTCCTCCAGGTCACTACTCCATGTCGCTACTCAAAGTCACTCCTCCATGTAACTACACCAATTCACTCCTCAATGTCACTCCTCCATGTAACTACTTCATGTCACTCCTCCATGTCGCTACACAAACTCAACCATCCTTGTCACTCCTCCATGTCACTCATCCATCTCATTCCTCCATGTCACTCCTTTATGTCACTCCTCCAATTCACTCCTCCTTGTCACTCCTCCATGTCACTCATCCATGTCATTCCTCCATGTCACTCGTTTATGTCACTCCTCCAATTCACTCCTCCATGTCACCTCTATATGTCTTTCATGTCACTGCTCCATGTCCATCCTCCATGTCACTACTCCATGTCACTCCTCCGTGTTGCTCCTCCTTGATGCTCCTCCACATCAATCCTCTATGTCACTCCTTCATGTTGCTTCTCCAAGTCACTCCTCCATGTAACTCCTCCAAGACACTCCTCCATGTATCTCCTACATGTAGCTACTTCTTATCACTACACCATGTCACTCCTCCATGTCGCTCCTCCGTGTTGCTCCTCCAAGTCAGTCCTCTATGTAACTCCTCCATGTAGCTACTCCATGTCACTCCACCACTTCACTCCTCCATGTCACTCCTCCAGGTCACTCCTCCATGTCACTACTTCATGTCACTCCTCCATGTCGCTACACAAACTCAACCCTCCTTTACACTCTTTCATGTCACTCCTCCATGTCACTCCTCCATGTCACTCCTCCATGTCGCTACACAAACTCACTCCTCATGTTACTACTCTATGTCGCTACTCCATGTCACTCCTCCATGTCGCTCTAACAACTCACTCCTCCATGTCACTCCACCACTTCACTCCTCCATGTCACTCCTCCAGGTCACTCCTCCATGTCACTACTTCATGTCACTCCTCCATGTCGCTACACAAACTCAACCCTCCTTTACACTCTTTCATGTCACTCCTCCATGTCACTCCTCCATGTATCTCCTCCATGTCGCTACTCTATGTCACTCCTCCATGTCACTCCTCCATGTCGCTACACAAACTCACTCCTCATGTTACTACTCTATGTCGCTACTCCATGTCACTCCTCCATGTCGCTCTAACAACTCACTCCTCCATGTCACTTCACCATTTCACTCCTTCATGTCACTCCTCAAATTCACTCCTCCATGTCACTCCACCATTTCACTCCTCCATGTCACTCCTCCAGGTCACTCCTCCATGTTGCTACTCAAAGTCACTCCTCCATGTCACTCATCCATATCATTCCTCCATGTCACTCCTTTATGTCACTCCTCCAATTCTCTCTTCCATGTCACTTCTATATGTCTTCCAAGTCACTCCTCCATGTCCCTCCTCCATGTCGCTCCTCCGTGTTGCTCCTCCAAGTCAGTCCTCTATGTAACTCCTCCATGTAGCTACTCCATGTCACTCCTCCATGTCGCTACACAAACTCAATCCTCCTTTACACTTTTTCATGTCACTCCTCCATATCGCTCCTCCATGTCCCTCCTCCATGTCACTCCTCCATGTCATTCCTCCATGTCACTCCTCCATGTATCTCCTTCATGTTGCTACTCTATGTCACTCCTCCATGTCACTCCTCCATGTCACTCCTCCATGTCACTACACAAACTCACTCCTCAATGTCACTCCTCCATGTCAATACTTCTTGTCACTCCTCCTTGTCATTCCTCCATGTCACTCCTTTATGTCAGTCCTCTAATTCACTCCTCCATGTCACTTCTATATGTCTTCCATGTCACTCCTCCATGTCCATCCTCCTTTTCACTACTCCATGTCACTCCTCCATGTCGCTCCTCCGTGTTGCTCCACCTTGTCACTCCTCCAAGTGTCTCACACATGTCCCTCCACGATTTCACTCCACCATATAAACACTCCTTCCTGATCAACCCTGTCACTTCTCCATGTCACTCCTCCATGTCCATCCTCCATGTCACTACTCCATGTCACTCCTCCATGTCGCTCCTCCGTGTTGCTCCTCCTTGTCACTCCTCCAAGTCACTCACCCATGTCCCTCTATGATTTCACTCCACCATAAAAACTCTCCTTCCTGATCAACCCTGTCACTTCTCCAAGTCACTCCTCCATGTCCATCCTCCATGTCACTACTCCATGTCACTCCTCCATGTAGCTCCTCCGTGTTGCTCCTCCTTGTCACTCCTCCAAGTCAGTCCTCCATGTCACTTCTCCATGTCTCTCCTCCATGTATCTACTCCATGTCGCTATAACAACTCACTCCTCCATGTCACTCCACCATTTCAGTCCTCCATGTCACTCCACCATTTCATTCCTCCATGTCACTCCTCCAGGTCACTCCTCCATGTCGCTACACCAACTTACTCCTCAATGTCACTCCTTCATGTCACTCCTCCATTTCTCTCCTCCATGTCGCTATAACAACTCACTCCTCCATGTCACTCCTCCAGGTCACTCCTCCATGTCGCTACTCAAAGTCACTCCTCCATGTCACTACACCAACTCACTCCTCAATGTCACTCCTCAATGTCACTACTTCATATCACTCCTCCATGTCATTCCTCCATGTCACTCCTCAATGTCACTACTTCATATAACTCCTCTATGTCACTCCTCCATGTCACTCCTCCATGTCACTCCTCCATGTCGCTACACAAACTCACTCCTCAATGTCACTCCTCCATGTCACAACTTCTTGTCACTCCTCCATGTCACTCATCCATGTCATTCCTCCATTTCTCTCCTCCATGTCGCTATAACAACTCACTCCTCCATGTCACTCCTCCAGGTCACTCCTCCATGTCGCTACTCCATGTCACTCCTCCATGTCGCTACACAAACTCACTCCTCAATGTCACTCCTCCATGTCACAACTTCTTGTAACTCCTCCATGTCACTCATCCATGTCATTCCTCCATTTCTCTCCTCCATGTCGCTATAACAACTCACTCCTCCATGTCACTCCTCCATGTCGCTACACAAACTCAACCCTCCTTTACACTCTTTCATGTCACTCCTCCATGTCACTCCTCCATGTCGCTACACAAACTCACTCCTCATGTTACTACTCTATGTCGCTACTCCATGTCACTCCTCCATGTCGCTCTAACAACTCACTCCTCCATGTCACTCCACCACTTCACTCCTCCATGTCACTCCTCCAGGTCACTCCTCCATGTCACTACTTCATGTCACTCCTCCATGTCGCTACACAAACTCAACCCTCCTTTACACTCTTTCATGTCACTCCTCCATGTCACTCCTCCATGTATCTCCTCCATGTCGCTACTCCATGTCACTCCTCCATGTCACTCCTCCATGTCACTCCTCCATGTCACCACACAAACTCACTCCTCATGTTACTACTCTATGTCGCTACTCCATGTCACTCCTCCATGTCGCTCTAACAACTCACTCCTCCATGTCACTTCACCATTTCACTCCTTCATGTCACTCCTCAAATTCACTCCTCCATGTCACTCCACCATTTCACTCCTCCATGTCACTCCTCCAGGTCACTCCTCCATGTTGCTACTCAAAGTCACTCCTCCATGTCACTCATCCATATCATTCCTCCATGTCACTCCTTTATGTCACTTCTCCAATTCACTCTTCCATGTCACTTCTATATGTCTTCCAAGTCACTCCTCCATGTCCCTCCTCCATGTCGCTCCTCCGTGTTACTCCTCCAAGTCAGTCCTCCATGTAACTCCTCCATGTAGCTACTCCATGTCACTCCTCCATGTCGCTACACAAACTCAATCCTCCTTTACACTTTTTCATGTCACTCCTCTATATCGCTCCTCCATGTCCCTCCTCCATGTCATTCCTCCATGTCATTCCTCCATGTCACTCCTCCATGTATCTCCTTCATGTTGCTACTCTATGTCACTCCTCCATGTCAATCCTCCATGTCACTCCTCCATGTCACTACACAAACTCACTCCTCAATGTCACTCCTCCATGTCAATACTTCTTGTCACTCCTCCTTGTCATTCCTCCATGTCACTCCTTTATGTCAGTCCTCTAATTCACTCCTCCATGTCACCTCTATATGTCTTCCATGTCACTCCTCCATGTCCATCCTCCTTTTCACTACTCCATGTCACTCCTCCATGTCGCTCCTCCGTGTTGCTCCACCTTGTCACTCCTCCAAGTGTCTCACACATGTCCCTCCACGATTTCACTCCACCATATAAACACTCCTTCCTGATCAACCCTGTCACTTCTCCATGTCACTCCTCCATGTCCATCCTCCATGTCACTACTCCATGTCACTCCTCCATGTCGCTCCTCCGTGTTGCTCCTCCTTGTCACTCCTCCAAGTCACTCACCCATGTCCCTCTATGATTTCACTCCACCATAAAAACTCTCCTTCCTGATCAACCCTGTCACTTCTCCAAGTCACTCCTCCATGTCCATCCTCCATGTCACTACTCCATGTCACTCCTCCATGTAGCTCCTCCGTGTTGCTCCTCCTTGTCACTCCTCCAAGTCAGTCCTCCATGTCACTTCTCCATGTCTCTCCTCCATGTATCTACTCCATGTCGCTATAACAACTCACTCCTCCATGTCACTCCACCATTTCAGTCCTCCATGTCACTCCACCATTTCATTCCTCCATGTCACTCCTCCAGGTCACTCCTCCATGTCGCTACACCAATTTACTCCTCAATGTCACTCCTTCATGTCACTCCTCCATTTCTCTCCTCCATGTCGCTATAACAACTCACTCCTCCATGTCACTCCTCCAGGTCACTCCTCCATGTCGCTACTCAAAGTCACTCCTCCATGTCACTACACCAACTCACTCCTCAATGTCACTCCTCAATGTCACTACTTCATATCACTCCTCCATGTCATTCCTCCATGTCACTCCTCAATGTCACTACTTCATATCACTCCTCCATGTCACTCCTCTATGTCACTCCTCCAAGTCACTCACCCATGTCCCTCCGCCATGTCGCTCTAACAACTCACTCATCCATGTCATTCCTCCATGTCACTCCTCCATGTCACTCCTCCATGTCCATCCTCCATGTCACTCCTCCAAGTCACTCACCCATGTCCCTCCACGATGTCACTCCACCATATCAACCCTACTTCCTGATCAACCCTGTTACTTCTCCAAGTTCCACTTCTATATATCTTCCAAGTCACTCCTCCATGTCCCTCCTCCATGTAGCTCCTCCGTGTTGCTCCTCCAAGTCAGTCCTCCATGTAACTCCTCCATGTAGCTACTCCATTTCACTCCTCCATGTCGCTACACAAACTCACTCCTCAATGTCACTCCTCCATGTCACAACTTCTTGTCACTCCTCCATGTCACTCATCCATGTCATTCCTCCATTTCTCTCCTCCATGTCGCTATAACAACTCACTCCTCCATGTCACTCCTCCAGGTCACTCCTCCATGTCGCTACTCCATGTCACTCCTCCATGTCGCTACACAAACTCACTCCTCAATGTCACTCCTCCATGTCACAACTTCTTGTCACTCCTCCATGTCACTCATCCATGTCATTCCTCCATTTCTCTCCTCCATGTCGCTATAACAACTCACTCCTCCATGTCACTCCTCCAGGTCACTCCTCCATGTCGCTACTCAAAGTCACTCCTCCATGTAACTACACCAACTCACTCCTCAATGTCACTCCTCAATGTCACTACTTCATGTCACTCCTCCATGTCACTCCTCCATTTCTCTCCTCCATGTCGCTATAACAACTCACTCCTCCATGTCACTCCTCCAGGTCACTCTTCTATGTCGTTACTCAAAGTCACTCCTCCATGTCACTACACCAACTCACTCCTCAATTTCACTCCTAAATGTCACTACTTCATGTCACTCCTCCATGTCATCCTCCATGTCACTCCTCCATGTATCTCCTCCATGTCGCTACTTTATGTCACTCCTCCATGTCACTCCTCCATGTCGCTACACCAACTCACTCCTCAATGTCACTCCTCCATGTCACTACTTCTTGTCACTCCTCCATGTCACTCATCCATGTCATTCCTCCATGTCACTCCTTTATGTCACAACACCAACTCACTCCTCAATGTCACTCCTCCATGTCACAACTTCTTGTCACTCCTCCATGTCACTCATCCATGTCATTCCTCCATTTCTCTCCTCCATGTCGCTATAACAACTCACTCCTCCATGTCACTCCTCCAGGTCACTCCTCCATGTCGCTACTCAAAGTCACTCCTCCATGTCACTACACCAACTCACTCCTCAATGTCACTCCTCAATGTCACTACTTCATGTCACTCCTCCATGTCACTCCTCCATTTCGCTCCTCCATTTCGCTATAACAACTCACTCCTCCATGTCACTCCTCCATGTCAATCCTCCATGTCGCTACTCAAAGTCACTCCTCCATGTAACTACACCAACTCACTCCTCAATGTCACTCCTCAAAGTCACTACTTCATGTCACTCCTCCATGTATCTACTCCATGTCGCTATAACAACTCACTCCTCCATGTCACTCCACCATTTCAGTCCTCCATGTCACTCCACCATTTCATTCCTCCATGTCACTCCTCCAGGTCACTCCTCCATGTCGCTACACCAACTTACTCCTCAATGTCACTCCTTCATGTCACTCCTCCATTTCTCTCCTCCATGTCGCTATAACAACTCACTCCTCCATGTCACTCCTCCAGGTCACTCCTCCATGTCGCTACTCAAAGTCACTCCTCCATGTCACTACAAACAACTCACTCCTCAATGTCACTCCTCAATGTCACTACTTCATGTCACTCCATGTCGCTACACAAACTCAATTCTCCTTTACACTCTTTCATGTCACTCCTCCATATCGCTCCTCCATGTCCCTCCTCCATGTCACTCCTCCATGTCATTCCTCCATGTCACTCCTCCATGTATCTCCTCCATGTCGCTACTCTATATCACTCCTCCATGTCACTCCTCCATGTCGCTACACAAACTCACTACTCATGTTACTACTCTATGTCGCTACTTCCATGTCCATCCTCTATGTCGCTACACCCAACTCACTCCTCAATGTCACTCTTCCATGTCACTACTTCTTCTTACTACTCCATGTCACTCCTCCATGTCGCTACCACCAAGTCAATCCTCCTTGTCACTCCTCCATATCACTCATCCATGTCATTCCTCCATGTCACTCCTTTATGTCAATCCTCCAAGTCACTCCTCCATGTCAATTCTATATGTCTTCCATTTCACTTCTCGATGTCCATCCATCATGTCACTACTCCATGTCACTCCTCCATGTCGCTCCTCCGTGTTGCTCCTCCAAGTCACTCCTCCATGTAACTCCTCCATGTAGCTACTCCATGTCACTCCTCCATGTCACTACTTCTTCTGACTCCTCCATGTCACTCATCCATATCATTCCTCCATGTCACTCCTTTATGTCACTCCTCCAATTCACTACTCCATGTCACTCCTCCATGTCACTCATCCATGTCCCTCCTACATGTCACTCCATCTTATCAATCTTCCTTGGTGATCCGACCTGTCACTTCTCCATGTCACTCTTCCATGTCTCTCCTCCACGTCTCTCCTCTATGTCACTCCTCCATGTCACTCCTCCATGTCGCTACACCAACTCAATCCTCCTTGTCACTCCTCCATGTCGCTCCTTCATGTTGCTCCTCCATGTCACTCCTCCATTTCACTCCATGACGTCTCTCCTCTACGTCACTCCTCTTTTCACTACACCAACTCAATCCTCCTTGTCACTCCTCCATATCACTCATCCATGTCATTCCTCCATGTCACTCTCCTTTATGTCAATCCTCCAAGTCACTCCTCCATGTCACTTCTATATGTCTTCCATTTCACTCCTCCATCTCCATCCATCATGTCACTTCTCCATGTCACTCCTCCATGTCGCTCCTCCATGTTACTACTCTATGACGCTACTCAATGTCGCTCCTCCATGTTGCTACACCAACTCACTCCTCAATGTCACTCCTCCATGTCACTACTTATTGTCACTCCTCCATGTCACTCATCCATGTCATTCCTCAATGTCACTCCTTTATGTCACAACTCCAATTCACTCCTCCATGTCCATCCTCCATGTCACTCCTCCATGTCTATTCTCCGTGTTGCTCATCCTTGTCACTCCTCCAAGTCACTCACCAATGTCCCTCCACGATTTCACTCCACCATATAAACACTCCTTCCTGATCAACCCTGTCACTTCTCCATGTCCCTCCTCCATGTCACTCCCTCCATGTCATTCCTCCAAGTCACTCCTCATGTATCTCCTCCATGTTGCTACTCTATGTCACTCCTCCATGTCACTCCTCCATGTCACTCCTCCATGTCACTACACAAACTCACTCCTCAATGTCACTCCTCCATGTCAATACTTCTTGTCACTCCTCCATGTCATTCCTCCATGTCACTCCTTTATGTCATTCCTCCAATTCACTCCTCCATGTCACCTCTATATGTCTTCCATGTCACTCCTCCATGTCCATCCTCCTTTTCACTACTCCATGTCACTCCTCCCATGTCGCTCCTCTGTGTTGCTTCCTCCTTGTCACTCCTTCAAGTTACTCACACATGTCCCTCCATGATTTCACTCCACCATATAAACACTCCTTCCTGATCAACCCTGTCACTTCTCCATGTCACTCCCCCATGTCCATCCTCCATGTCACTACTCCATGTCACTCCTCCATGTCGCTCTTCCGTGTTGCTCCTCCTTGTCACTCCTCCAAGTCACTCACCCATGTCCCTCCATGATTTCACTCCACAATAAAAAATCTCCTTCCTGATCAACCCTGTCACTTCTACAAGTCACTCCTCCATGTCCATCCTCCATGTCACTACTCCATGTCACTCCTCCATGTAGTACTCCGTGTTGCTCCTCCATGTCACACCTCCAAGTCACTCACCCATGTCCCTACACGATGTCACTCCACCATATAAACCCTCCTTCCTGATCAACCCTGTCACTTCTCCAAGTCACTCCTCCATGTCCCTCCTCCATGTCACTACTCCCATGTCACTCCTCCATGTCGCTCCTCCGTGTTGCTCCTCCACATCAATCCTTTATGTAACTCCTCCATGTAGCTACTCCATGTCACTCCTCCATGTCGCTCCTCCGTGTTGCTCCTCCACATCAATCCCTTATGTAACTCCTCCATGTAGCTACTCCATGTCACTCCTCCATGTCGCCACACAAACTCACTCCTCATGTGACTCCTCAATGTCACTACTTCATATCACTCCTCCATGTCATTCCTCCATGTCACTCCTCCATGTATCTCCTCCATGTCGCTAATCTATGTCACTCCTCCATGTCACTCCTCCATGTCGCTACAACACCAACTCACTCCTCAATGTCACTCCTCCATGTCACAACTCCAATTCACTCCTCCATGTCACCTCTATATGTCTTCCATGTCACTCCTCCATGTCCATCCTCCATGTCACTACTCTACGGTCACTTCTATATGTCTTCCATTTCACTCCTCAATGTCCATCCATCATGTCACTACTCCATGTCACTCCTCCATGTCGCTCCTCCGTGTTGCTCCTCCAAGTCACCTCCTCCATGTAACTCCTCCATGTAGCTACTCCATGTAACTCCTCCATGTAGCTACTCCATGTCACTCCTCCATGTCGCTACACAAACTCACTCCTCATGTCACTCCTCCATGTCACTCCTCCATGTCACTCCTTTATGTTACTCCTCAATGTCACTCCTCCATGTCGCTCCTCCGTGTTGCTCCTCCAAGTCACTCCTCCATGTAACTCCTCCATGTAGCTACTCCATGTCACTCCTCCATGTCGCTACACAAACTCACTCCTCATGTCACTCCTCCATGTCACTCCTCTATGTCACTCCTCCAAGTCACTCACCCATGTCCCTCCGCGATGTCACTCCACCATATCAACCCTCCTTGGTTATCCGCCCTGTCACTTCTCCATGTCACTCCTCCATGTCACTCCTCCATGTCTCTCCTCCATGTCGCTCTAACAACTCACTCATCCATGTCATTCCTCCATGTCACTCCTCCATGTCACTCCTCCATGTCCATCCTCCATGTCACTCCTCCCAAGTCACTCACCCATGTCTCTCCACGATGTCACTCCACCATATCAACCCTACTTCCTGATCAACCCTGTCACTTCTCCAAGTTCCACTTCTATATATCTTCCAAGTCACTCCTCCATGTCCCTCCTCCATGTAGCTCCTCCGTGTTGCTCCTCCAAGTCAGTCCTCCATGTAACTCCTCCATGTAGCTACTCCATGTCACTCCTCCATGTCGCTACACAAACTCACTCCTCAATGTCACTCCTCCATGTCACAACTTCTTGTCACTCCTCCATGTCACTCATCCATGTCATTCATCCATTTCTCTCCTCCATGTCGCTATAACAACTCACTCCTCCATGTCACTCCTCCAGGTCACTCCTCCATGTCGCTACTCAAAGTCACTCCTCCATGTAACTACACCAACTCACTCCTCAATGTCACTCCTCAATGTCACTACTTCATGTCACTCCTCCATGTCACTCCTCCATTTCTCTCCTCCATGTCGCTATAACAACTCACTCCTCCATGTCACTCCTCCAGGTCACTCTTCTATGTCGTTACTCAAAGTCACTCCTCCATGTCACTACACCAACTCACTCCTCAATTTCACTCCTAAATGTCACTACTTCATGTCACTCCTCCATGTCATCCTCCATGTCACTCCCTCCATGTATCTCCTCCATGTCGCTACTTTATGTCACTCCTCCATGTCACTCCTCCATGTCGCTACACCAACTCACTCCTCAATGTCACTCCTCCATGTCACTACTTCTTGTCACTCCTCCATGTCACTCATCCATGTCATTCCTCCATGTCACTCCTTTATGTCACAACACCAACTCACTCCTCAATGTCACTCTCCTCCATGTCACAACTTCTTGTCACTCCTCCATGTCACTCATCCATGTCATTCCTCCTCCATTCTCTCCTCCATGTCGCTATAACAAACTCACTCCTCCATGTCACTCCTCCAGGGTCACTCCTCCATGTCGCTACTCAAAGTCACTCCTCCATGTCACTACACCAACTCACTCCTCAATGTCACTCCTCATGTCACTACTTCATGTCACTCCTCCATGTCACTCCTCCATTTCGCTCCTCCATGTCGCTATAAACAACTCACTCCTCCATGTCACTCCTCCATGTCAATCCTCCATGTCGCTACTCAAAAGTCCACTCCTCCATGTAACTACACTAACCAACTCACTCCTCAATGTCACTCCTCAAAAGTCACTACTTCATGTCACTCCTCCAGGTATCTACTCCATGTCGCTATAAAACACTCACTCCCTCCATGTCACACTCCACCATTCAGTCCTCCATGTTCACTCCACCATTTCATTCCTCCATGTCACTCCTCCAGGTCAGCTCCTCCATGTCGTACAGCTACAAAAAACACACTTACTCCTCAATGTCACTCCTTCATGTCACTCCTCCATTTCCTCTCCCTCCATGTCGCTATAGGAACACTCACTCCTCCATGTCACTCCTCCCAGGTCACTCCTCCATGTCGCTACTCAGAACAAAGGTCACTCCTCCATGTCACTACAACAACCTCACTCCTCAAATGTCACCCTCATGTCACTACTTCATGTCACTCATGTCGCTACAAACAAACTCAATTCCTCCTTGACACTCTTTCATGTCACTACCTCCATATCGCTCCTCCATGTCCCTCCTCCATGTCACTCCTCCATGTCATTCCTCCATGTCACTCCATCCATGTATCTCCTCCATGTCGCTACTCTATAATCACTCCTCCATGTCACTCCTCCATGTCGCTACAACACAAACTCACTACTCATGTTACTACTCTATGTCGCTACTTTCCATGTCCATCCTCCATGTCGCTACACCAACTCACTCCTCAATGTCACTCTTCCATGTCACTACTTCTTCTTACTACTCCATGTCACTCCTCCATGTCGCTACACCAAGTCAATCCTCCTTGTCACTCCCTCCATGTCGCTCTTTCATGTTGCTCCTCCATGTTCACTCCTCCATTTCACTCCACGACGTCTCTCCTCTACGTCACTCCTCATGTCACTACACCAACTCAATTCTCCTTGTCACTCCTCCATATCACTCATCCATGTCATTCCTCCATGTCACTCCTTTATGTCAATCCTCCAAGTCACTCCTCCATGTCAATTCTATATGTCTTCCATTTCACTTCTCCATGTCCATCCATCATGTCACCTACTCCATGTCCACTCCTCCATGTCGCTCCTCCGTGTTGCCTCCTCCAAGTCCACTCCTCCATGTAACTCCTCCATGTAGCTACTCCATGTCACTCCTCCATGTCACTAATTCTTCTGACTCCTCCATGTCACTCATCCATATCATTCCTCAATGTCACTCCTTTTATGTCACTCCTCCAATTCACTACTCCATGTCACTCCCTCCATGTCACTCATCCATGTCCCTCCTACATGTCACTCCATCTTATCAATCTTCCTTGGTGATCCTACCTGTCACTCTTCTCCATGTCCTCTTACATGTCTCTCCTCCACGTCTCTCCTCTATGTCACTCCTCCATGTCACTCCTCCATGTCGCTAAACACCAACTCAATCCTCCTGTCACTCCTCCATGTCGCTCCTCATGTTGCTCCTCCATGTCACTCCTCCATTTCACTCCATGACGTCTCTCCTCTACGTCACTCCTCTTTTCACTACACCAACTCAATCCTCCTTGTCACTCCTCCATATCACTCATCCATGTCATTCCTCCATGTCACTCCTTTATGTCAATCCTCCAAGTCACTCCTCCATGTCACTTCTATATGTCTTCCATTTCACTCCTCCATCTCCATCCATCATGTCACTACTCCATGTCACTCCTCCATGTCGCTCCTCCATGTTACTACTCTATGACGCTACTCAATGTCGCTCCTCCATGTTGCTACACCAACTCACTCCTCAATGTCACTCCTCCATGTCACTACTTATTGTCACTCCTCCATGTCACTCATCCATGTCATTCCTCAATGTCACTCCTTTATGTCACAACTCCAATTCACTCCTCCATGTCCATCCTCCATGTCACTCCTCCATGTCTATTCTCCGTGTTGCTCATCCTTGTCACTCCTCCAAGTCACTCACCATGTCCCTCCACGATTTCACTCCACCATATAAACACTCCTTCCTGATCAACCCTGTCACTTCTCCATGTCCCTCCTCCATGTCACTCCTCCATGTCATTCCTCCATGTCACTCCTCCATGTATCTCCTCCATGTTGCTACTCTATGTCACTCCTCCATGTCACTCCTCCATGTCACTCCTCCATGTCACTACACAAACTCACTCCTCAATGTCACTCCTCCATGTCAATACTCTTGTCACTCCTCATGTCATTC
>CM025825.1:37806661-38096754 GCA_014673565.1 Sebastes schlegelii
CTCCATGTCACTCCTTTATGTCATTCCTCCAATTCACTCCTCCATGTCACCTCTATATGTCTTCCATGTCACTCCTCCATGTCCATCCTCCTTTTCACTACTCCATGTCACTCCTCCATGTCGCTCCTCTGTGTTGCTCCTCCTTGTCACTCCTTCAAGTTACTCACACATGTCCCTCCATGATTTCACTCCACCATATAAACACTCCTTCCTGATCAACCCTGTCACTTCTCCATGTCACTCCCCCATGTCCATCCTCCATGTCACTACTCCATGTCACTCCTCCATGTCGCTCTTCCGTGTTGCTCCTCCTTGTCACTCTCCAAGTCACTCACCCATGTCCCTCCATGATTTCACTCCACAATAAAAAATTCTCCTTCCTGATCAACCCTGTCACTTCTACAAGTCACTCCTCCATGTCCATCCTCCATGTCCACTACTCCATGTCACTCCTCCATGTAGCTTACTCCGTGTTGCTCCTCCATGTCACACCTCCAAGTCACTCACCCATGTCCCTACACGATGTCACTCCACCATATAAACCCTCCTTCCTGATCAACCCTGTCACTTCTCCAAGTCACTCCTCCATGTCCCTCCTTCCATGTCACTACTCCATGTCACTCCTCCATGTCGCTCCTCCGTGTTGCTCCTCCACATCAATCCTTTATGTAAACTCCTCCATGTAGCTACTCCATGTCACTCCTCCATTGTCGCTCCTCCGTTTGTTGCTCCTCCACATCAATCCCTTATGTAACTCCTCCATGTAGCTACTCCATGTCACTCCTCCATGTCGCCACACAAACTCACTCCTCATGTGACTCCTCAATGTCACTACTTCATATCCCTCCTCCATGTCATTCTCCATGTCACTCCTCCATGGTATCTCCTCCATGTCGCTAATTCTATGTCACTCCTCCATGTCACTCCTCCATGTCGCTACACCAACTCACTCCTCAATGTCACTCCTCCATGTCACAACTCCAATTCACTCCTCCATGTCACCTCTATATGTCTTCCATGTCACTCCTCCATGTCCATCCTCCATGTCACTACTCTACGTCACTTCTATGTCTTCCATTTCACTCCTCAATGTCCATCCATCATGTCACTACTCCATGTCACTCCTCCATGTCGCTCCTCCGTGTTGCTCCTCCAAGTCACTCCTCCATGTAACTCCTCCATGTAGCTACTCCATGTAACTCCTCCATGTAGCTACTCCATGTCACTCCTCCATGTCGCTACACAAACTCACTCCTCATGTCACTCCTCCATGTCACTCCTCCATGTCACTCCTTTATGTTACTCCTCAATGTCACTCCTCCATGTCGCTCCTCCGTGTTGCTCCTCCAAGTCACCTCTCCATGTAACTCCTCCATGTCGCTACTCCATGTCACTCCTCCATTTCGCTACACAAACTCACTCCTCATGTCACTCCTCCATGTCACTCCTCTATGTCACTCCTCCAGGTCACTCACCCATGTCCCTCCGCGATGTCACTCCACAATATCAAACCCTCCTTGGTTATCCGCCCTGTCACTTCTCCATGTCACTCTTCCATGTCTCTCCTCCACATCACTTCCTCTATGTCACTCCTCCATGTCACTCCTCCATGTCTCTCTCCCCATGTCGCTCTAACAACTCACTTCATCCATGTCATTCCTCCATGTCACTCCTCCATGTCACTCCTCCATGTCCATCCTCCATGTCACTCCTCCAAGTCACTCACCCATGTCTCTCCACGATGTCACTCCACCATATCAACCCTACTTCCTGATCAACCCTGTCACTTCTCCAAGTTCCACTTCTATATATCTTCCAAGTCACTCCTCCATGTCCCTCCTCCATGTAGCTCCTCCGTGTTGCTCCTCCAAGTCAGTCCTCCATGTAACTCCTCCATGTAGCTACTCCATGTCACTCCTCCATGTCGCTACACAAACTCACTCCTCAATGTCACTCCTCCATGTCACAACTTCTTGTCACTCCTCCATGTCACTCATCCATGTCATTCATCCATTTCTCTCCTCCATGTCGCTATAACAACTCACTCCTCCATGTCACTCCTCCAGGTCACTCCTCCATGTCGCTACTCAAAGTCACTCCTCCATGTAACTACACCAACTCACTCCTCAATGTCACTCCTCAATGTCACTACTTCATGTCACTCCTCCATGTCACTCCTCCATTTCTCTCCTCCATGTCGCTATAACAACTCACTCCTCCATGTCACTCCTCCAGGTCACTCTTTCTATGTCGCTACTCAAAGTCACTCCTCCATGTTACTACACCAACTCACTCCTCAATGTCACTCCTCAATGTCACTACTTCATGTCACTCCTCCATGTCATCCTCCATGTCACTCCTCCATGTATCTCCTCCATGTCGCTACTCTATGTCACTCCTCCATGTCACTCCTCCATGTCGCTACACCAACTCACTCCTCAATGTCACTCCTCCATATCACTACTTCTTGTCACTCCTCCATGTCACTCATCCATGTAATTCCTCCATGTCACTCCTTTATGTCACAACTCCAATTCACTCCTCCATGTCACCTCTATATGTCTTCCACGTCACTCCTCCATGTCCATCCTCCATGTCACTACTCTATGTCACTCCTCCATGTTGCTCCTCCGTGTTGCTCCTCCTTGTCACTCCTCCAAGTCACTCACCCATGTCCCTCCACGATGTCACTCCACCATATCAACCCTCCTTCCTGATCAACCCCTGTCACTTCTCCAAGTCACTCCTCCATGTCCATCCTCCATGCCACTCCTCCATGTCGCTCTAACAACTCACTCCTCCATGTCACTCAAATATTTTACTCCTCCATGTAACTCCTCCAGGTCACTACTCCATGTCGCTACTCAAAGTCACTCCTCCATGTAACTACACCAACTCACTCCTCAATGTCACTCCTCCATGTCACTACTTCATGTCACTCCTCCATGTCGCTACACAAACTCAACCATCCTTGTCACTCCTCCGTGTCACTCAATCCATCTCATTCCTCCATGTCACTCCTTATGTCACTCCTCCAATTCACTCCTCCTTGTCACTCCTCCATGTCACTCATCCATGTCATTCCTCCATGTCACTCGTTTATGTCACTCCTCCAATTCACTCCTCCATGTCACCTCTATATGTCTTTCATGTCACTGCTCCATGTCCATCCTCCATGTCACTACTCCATGTCACTCCTCCGTGTTGCTCCTCCTTGTTGCCTCCTCCACATCAATCCTCTATGTCACTCCTTCATGTTGCTCCTCCAAGTCACTCCTCCATGTAACTCCTACATGTAGCTACTCCATGTCACTACTCCATGTCACTCCTCCATGTCACTCCTCCTTATTGCTCCTCCAAGACACTCCTCCATGTATCTCCTACATGTAGTTACTCCATATCACTACACCATGTCACTCCTCCATGTTGCTCCTCCGTGTTGCTCCTCCAAGTCACTCCTCCATGTAAATCCTCCATGTAGCTACTCCATGTCACTCCTCCATGTCGCTACACAAACTCACTCCTCATGTCACTCCTCCATGTCACTTCTCCATGTCACTTCTCTATGTCTCTCCTCCATGTCGCTCTAACAACTCACTCCTCCATGTCGCTACACAAACTCAACCCTCCTTTACACTCCTCCATGTCACTACTCCATGTCACTCCTCCATGTCGCTCCTCCATGTCATTCCACCATTTCACTCCTCCATGTCACTTCTCCAGTTCACTCCTCCATGTCGCTACTCAAAGTCACTCCTCCATGTCGCTACACAAACTCACTCCTCATGTTACTACTCTTTGTTGCTACTCCATGTCAATCCTCCATGTCGCTACACCTACTCATTCCTCAATGTCACTCCTCCATGTCACTACTTCTTCTCACTCCTCCATGTCACTCATCCATGTCATTCCTCCATGTCACTCCTTTATGTCACTCCTCCAATTCACTCCTCCATGTCACTCCTCCATGTCACTCATCCATGTCACTCTTCCATGTCTCTCCTCCACGTCACTCCACGACATCTCTCCTCTACGTCACTCCTCATGTCACTACACCAACTCAATCCTCCTTGTCACTCCTCCATATCACTCATCCATGTCATTCCTCCATGTCACTCCTTTATGTCAATCCTCCAAGTCACTCCTCCATGTTTCTTCTATATGTCTTCCATTTCACTCCTCCATCTCCATCCATCATGTCACTACTCCATGTCACTCCTCCATGTCGTTCCTCCGTGTTGCTCCTCCATGTCACTCCTTTATGTCACTCCTCCAAGTTATTCCTCCATGTCACTCCTCCATGTCACTCCTCTTGGTCACTCCTCCATGCTACTCCTCCATGTAACTCCTCCATGTAGCTACTCCATGTCACTCCTCCATGTCGCTACACAAACTCACTCCTCATGTCACTCCTCCATGTCACTCCTCCATGTCACTCCTCCAAGTCACTCACCCATGTCCCTCCGCGATGTCACTCCACCATATCAACCCTCCTTGGTTATCCGCCCTGTCACTTCTCCATGTCACTCTTCCATGTCTCTCCTCTACATCACTGCTCTATGTCACTCCTCCATGTCACTCCTATATGTCACTCCTCCATGTCTCTCCTCCATGTCGCTCTAACAACTCACTCCTCCATGTCACTCCACCATTTCACTCCTCCATGTCACTCCTCCAGGTCACTCCTCCATGTCGCTACTCAAAGTCAATCCTCCATGTCACTCATCCATGTCATTCCTCCATGTCACTCCTCCATGTCACTCCTCCATGTCCATCCTCCATGTCACTCCTCCAAGTTTCTCTCCGATGTCCCTCCAGAATATCACTCCACCATATTAACCCTACTTCCTGATCAACCCTGTCACTTCTCCAAGTCAGTCCTCCATGTCCCTCCTCCATGTCACTACTCCATGTCACTCCTCCATGTCGCTCCTCCTTGTTGCCCCTCCACATCAACCCTCCATTTCGCTCCTCCATATCACTCCACCATTTCACTCCTCCATGTCACTTCTCCAGGTTACTCCTCCATGTCACTACTCAAGTCACTCCTCCATGTCACTCATCCATGTCATTCCTCCATGTAACTCGTTTATGTCACTCCTCCAATTCACTCCTTCATGTCACCTCTATATGTCGTTCATGTCACTGCTCCATGTCCATCCTCCATGTCACTACTCCATGTAACTCCTCCGTATTGCTCCTCCTTGTTGCTCCTCCACATCAACCCTCTATGTCACTCCTCCATGTCACTCTTCCATGTTGCTCCTCCAAGTCACTCCTCCATGTAACTCCTACATGTAGCTACTCCATATCACTACTCCATGTCACTCCTCCATGTCGCTCCTCCGTGTTGCTCCTCCATGTCACTCATCCATGTCATTCCTCCATGTCACTCCTTTATGTCACAACTCCAATTCACTCCTCCATGTCACCTCTATATGTCTTCCATGTCACTCCTCCATGTCCATCCTCTTTGTCACTACTCTATGTCACTCCTCCATGTTGCTCCTCCGTGTTGCTCCTCCTTGTCACTCCTCCAAGTCACTCACCCATGTCCCTCCACGATGTCACTCCACCATATCAACCCTCCTTCCTGATCAACCCTGTCACTTCTCCAAGTCACTCCTCCATGTAACTCCTCCAGGTCACTCCTCCATGTCGCTACTCAAAGTCATTCCTCCATGTAACTACACCAACTCACTCCTCAATGTCACTCCTCCATGTCACTACTTCATGTCACTCCTCCATGTCGCTACACAAACTCAACCCTCCTTGTCACTCTTCCATGTCATTCATCCATGTCATTCCTCCATGTCACTCCTTTATGTCACTCCTCCAATTCACTCCTCCATGTCAGTCCTCCATGTCACTCATCCATGTCATTCCTCCATGTCACTCCTTTATGTCACTCCTCCAATTCACTCCTCCATGTCACTCCTCCATGTCACTACTCCACATCCATCCTCTATGTCACTCCTCCATTTCACTCCTCCATGTCACTCCTCCATGTCACTCATCCATATCGCTATTCCAAGTTACTCCTCCATGTTGCTCCTCCATGTAACTCCTCTATGTCACTCCTCCATGTCACTCATCTATGTCACTCGTCCATGTCACTCGTCCATGTAAGTCCTCCATGTAGCTACTCCATGTCACTTCTCCATGTCGCTATACAAACTCACTCCTAATGTCACTCCTCCATGTCACTCCTCCAAGTCACTCACCCATGTCCCTCCACTATGTCACTCCACCATATCAACCCTACTTCCTGATTAACCCTGTCACTTCTCCAAGTCACTCCTCCATGTCCCTCCTCGATGTCACTCCTCCATTTCTCTCCTCCATGTCGCTATAACAACTCACTCCTCCATGTCACTCCTCCAGGTCACTCCTCTATGTCGCTACTCAAAATCACTCCTCCATGTAACTACACCAACTCATTCCTCCATGTCACTCCTTTATGTCACTCCTCCAATTCACTCCTCCTTGTCACTCCTCCATGTCACTCATCCATGTCATTCCTCCATGTCACTCCTTTATGTCACTCCTCCAATTCACTCCTCCATGTCCATCCTCCATGTCACTACTCCACATCCATCCTCTATGTCACTCCTCCATGTCATTCTTCCATGTCACTCCTCCATGTCGCTATTCCAAGTTATTCCTCCATGTTGCTCCTCCATGTTGCTCCTCCATGTCACTCCTCCATGTCACTCATCCATGTCACTCCTCTATGTCACTCCTCCATGACACTCCTCTATTTCACTCGTCCATGTCACTCGTCCATGTAAGTCCTCAATGTAGCTACTCCATGTCACTCCTCCATGTCGCTATAACAACTCACTCCTCCATGTCACTCCACCATTTCAGTCCTCCATGTCACTCCACCATTTAATTCCTCCATGTCACTCCTCCAGGTCACTCCTCCATGTCGCTACACCAACTTACTCCTCAATGTCACTCCTTCATGTCACTCCTCCATTTCTCTCCTCCATGTCGCTATAACAACTCACTCCTCCATGTCACTCCTCCAGGTCACTCCTCCATGTCGCTACTCAAAGTCACTCCTCCATGTCACTACAACAACTCACTCCTCAATGTCACTCCTCAATGTCACTACTTCATGTCACTCCATGTCGCTACACAAACTCAATTCTCCTTTACACTCTTTCATGTCACTCCTCCATATCGCTCCTCCATGTCCCTCCTCCATGTCACTCCTCCATGTCATTCCTCCATGTCACTCCTCCATGTATCTCCTCCATGTCGCTACTCTATATCACTCCTCCATGTCACTCCTCCATGTCGCTACACAAACTCACTACTCATGTTACTACTCTATGTCGCTACTCCATGTCCATCCTCCATGTCGCTACACCAACTCACTCCTCAATGTCACTCTTCCATGTCACTACTTCTTCTCACTCCTCCATGTCACTCCTCCATGTCGCTACACCAAGTCAATCCTCCTTGTCACTCCTCCATGTCGCTCTTTCATGTTGCTCCTCCATGTCACTCCTCCATTTCACTCCACGACGTCTCTCCTCTACGTCACTCCTCATGTCACTACACCAACTCAATCCTCCTTGTCACTCCTCCATATCACTCATCCATGTCATTCCTCCATGTCACTCCTTTATGTCAATCCTCCAAGTCACTCCTCCATGTCAATTCTATATGTCTTCCATTTCACTTCTCCATGTCCATCCATCATGTCACTACTCCATGTCACTCCTCCATGTCGCTCCTCCGTGTTGCTCCTCCAAGTCACTCCTCCATGTAACTCCTCCATGTAGCTACTCCATGTCACTCCTCCATGTCACTACTTCTTCTGACTCCTCCATGTCACTCATCCATATCATTCCTCCATGTCACTCCTTTATGTCACTCCTCCAATTCACTACTCCATGTCACTCCTCCATGTCACTCATCCATGTCCCTCCTACATGTCACTCCATCTTATCAATCTTCCTTGGTGATCCGACCTGTCACTTCTCCATGTCACTCTTCCATGTCTCTCCTCCACGTCTCTCCTCTATGTCACTCCTCCATGTCACTCCTCCATGTCGCTACACCAACTCAATCCTCCTTGTCACTCCTCCATGTCGCTCCTTCATGTTGCTCCTCCATGTCACTCCTCCATTTCACTCCATGACGTCTCTCCTCTACGTCACTCCTCTTTTCACTACACCAACTCAATCCTCCTTGTCACTCCTCCATATCACTCATCCATGTCATTCCTCCATGTCACTCCTTTATGTCAATCCTCCAAGTCACTCCTCCATGTCACTTCTATATGTCTTCCATTTCACTCCTCCATCTCCATCCATCATGTCGCTACTCCATGTCACTCCTCCATGTCGCTCCTCCATGTTACTACTCTATGACGCTACTCAATGTCGCTCCTCCATGTTGCTACACCAACTCACTCCTCAATGTCACTCCTCCATGTCACTCCTCCATGTCACTCCTCCATGTCACTCATCCATGTCATTCCTCCATGTCACTCGTTTATGTCACTCCTCCAATTCACTCCTCCATGTCACCTCTATATGTCTTTCATGTCACTGCTCCATGTCCATCCTCCATGTCACTACTCCATGTCACTCCTCCGTGTTGCTCCTCCTTGTTGCTCCTCCACATCAATCCTCTATGTCACTCCTTCATGTTGCTCCTCCAAGTCACTCCTCCATGTAACTCCTACATGTAGCTACTCCATGTCACTACTCCATGTCACTCCTCCATGTCACTCCTCCTTATTGCTCCTCCAAGACACTCCTCCATGTATCTCCTACATGTAGTTACTCCATATCACTACACCATGTCACTCCTCCATGTTGCTCCTCCGTGTTGCTCCTCCAAGTCACTCCTCCATGTAAATCCTCCATGTAGCTACTCCATGTCACTCCTCCATGTCGCTACACAAACTCACTCCTCATGTCACTCCTCCATGTCACTTCTCCATGTCACTTCTCTATGTCTCTCCTCCATGTCGCTCTAACAACTCACTCCTCCATGTCGCTACACAAACTCAACCCTCCTTTACACTCCTCCATGTCACTACTCCATGTCACTCCTCCATGTCGCTCCTCCATGTCATTCCACCATTTCACTCCTCCATGTCACTTCTCCAGTTCACTCCTCCATGTCGCTACTCAAAGTCACTCCTCCATGTCGCTACACAAACTCACTCCTCATGTTACTACTCTTTGTTGCTACTCCATGTCAATCCTCCATGTCGCTACACCTACTCATTCCTCAATGTCACTCCTCCATGTCACTACTTCTTCTCACTCCTCCATGTCACTCATCCATGTCATTCCTCCATGTCACTCCTTTATGTCACTCCTCCAATTCACTCCTCCATGTCACTCCTCCATGTCACTCATCCATGTCACTCTTCCATGTCTCTCCTCCACGTCACTCCACGACATCTCTCCTCTACGTCACTCCTCATGTCACTACACCAACTCAATCCTCCTTGTCACTCCTCCATATCACTCATCCATGTCATTCCTCCATGTCACTCCTTTATGTCAATCCTCCAAGTCACTCCTCCATGTTTCTTCTATATGTCTTCCATTTCACTCCTCCATCTCCATCCATCATGTCACTACTCCATGTCACTCCTCCATGTCGTTCCTCCGTGTTGCTCCTCCATGTCACTCCTTTATGTCACTCCTCCAAGTTATTCCTCCATGTCACTCCTCCATGTCACTCCTCTTGGTCACTCCTCCATGCTACTCCTCCATGTAACTCCTCCATGTAGCTACTCCATGTCACTCCTCCATGTCGCTACACAAACTCACTCCTCATGTCACTCCTCCATGTCACTCCTCCATGTCACTCCTCCAAGTCACTCACCCATGTCCCTCCGCGATGTCACTCCACCATATCAACCCTCCTTGGTTATCCGCCCTGTCACTTCTCCATGTCACTCTTCCATGTCTCTCCTCTACATCACTGCTCTATGTCACTCCTCCATGTCACTCCTATATGTCACTCCTCCATGTCTCTCCTCCATGTCGCTCTAACAACTCACTCCTCCATGTCACTCCACCATTTCACTCCTCCATGTCACTCCTCCAGGTCACTCCTCCATGTCGCTACTCAAAGTCAATCCTCCATGTCACTCATCCATGTCATTCCTCCATGTCACTCCTCCATGTCACTCCTCCATGTCCATCCTCCATGTCACTCCTCCAAGTTTCTCTCCGATGTCCCTCCAGAATGTCACTCCACCATATTAACCCTACTTCCTGATCAACCCTGTCATTTCTCCAAGTCAGTCCTCCATGTCCCTCCTCCATGTCACTACTCCATGTCACTCCTCCATGTCGCTCCTCCTTGTTGCCCCTCCACATCAACCCTCCATTTCGCTCCTCCATATCACTCCACCATTTCACTCCTCCATGTCACTTCTCCAGGTTACTCCTCCATGTCACTACTCAAAGTCACTCCTCCATGTCACTCATCCATGTCATTCCTCCATGTAACTCGTTTATGTCACTCCTCCAATTCACTCCTTCATGTCACCTCTATATGTCGTTCATGTCACTGCTCCATGTCCATCCTCCATGTCACTACTCCATGTAACTCCTCCGTATTGCTCCTCCTTGTTGCTCCTCCACATCAACCCTCTATGTCACTCCTCCATGTCACTCTTCCATGTTGCTCCTCCAAGTCACTCCTCCATGTAACTCCTACATGTAGCTACTCCATATCACTACTCCATGTCACTCCTCCATGTCGCTCCTCCGTGTTGCTCCTCCATGTCACTCATCCATGTCATTCCTCCATGTCACTCCTTTATGTCACAACTCCAATTCACTCCTCCATGTCACCTCTATATGTCTTCCATGTCACTCCTCCATGTCCATCCTCTTTGTCACTACTCTATGTCACTCCTCCATGTTGCTCCTCCGTGTTGCTCCTCCTTGTCACTCCTCCAAGTCACTCCTCCATGTAACTCCTCCAGGTCACTCCTCCATGTCGCTACTCAAAGTCATTCCTCCATGTAACTACACCAACTCACTCCTCAATGTCACTCCTCCATGTCACTACTTCATGTCACTCCTCCATGTCGCTACACAAACTCAACCCTCCTTGTCACTCTTCCATGTCATTCATCCATGTCATTCCTCCATGTCACTCCTTTATGTCACTCCTCCAATTCACTCCTCCATGTCAGTCCTCCATGTCACTCATCCATGTCATTCCTCCATGTCACTCCTTTATGTCACTCCTCCAATTCACTCCTCCATGTCACTCCTCCATGTCACTACTCCACATCCATCCTCTATGTCACTCCTCCATTTCACTCCTCCATGTCACTCCTCCATGTCACTCATCCATATCGCTATTCCAAGTTACTCCTCCATGTTGCTCCTCCATGTAACTCCTCTATGTCACTCCTCCATGTCACTCATCTATGTCACTCGTCCATGTCACTCGTCCATGTAAGTCCTCCATGTAGCTACTCCATGTCACTTCTCCATGTCGCTATACAAACTCACTCCTAATGTCACTCCTCCATGTCACTCCTCCAAGTCACTCACCCATGTCCCTCCACTATGTCACTCCACCATATCAACCCTACTTCCTGATTAACCCTGTCACTTCTCCAAGTCACTCCTCCATGTCCCTCCTCGATGTCACTCCTCCATTTCTCTCCTCCATGTCGCTATAACAACTCACTCCTCCATGTCACTCCTCCAGGTCACTCCTCTATGTCGCTACTCAAAATCACTCCTCCATGTAACTACACCAACTCATTCCTCCATGTCACTCCTTTATGTCACTCCTCCAATTCACTCCTCCTTGTCACTCCTCCATGTCACTCATCCATGTCATTCCTCCATGTCACTCCTTTATGTCACTCCTCCAATTCACTCCTCCATGTCCATCCTCCATGTCACTACTCCACATCCATCCTCTATGTCACTCCTCCATGTCATTCTTCCATGTCACTCCTCCATGTCGCTATTCCAAGTTATTCCTCCATGTTGCTCCTCCATGTTGCTCCTCCATGTCACTCCTCCATGTCACTCATCCATGTCACTCCTCTATGTCACTCCTCCATGACACTCCTCTATTTCACTCGTCCATGTCACTCGTCCATGTAAGTCCTCATGTAGCTACTCCATGTCACTCCTCCATGTCGCTATAACAACTCACTCCTCCATGTCACTCCACCATTTCAGTCCTCCATGTCACTCCACCATTTCATTCCTCCATGTCACTCCTCCAGGTCACTCCTCCATGTCGCTACACCAACTTACTCCTCAATGTCACTCCTTCATGTCACTCCTCCATTTCTCTCCTCCATGTCGCTATAACAACTCACTCCTCCATGTCACTCCTCCAGGTCACTCCTCCATGTCGCTACTCAAAGTCACTCCTCCATGTCACTACAACAACTCACTCCTCAATGTCACTCCTCAATGTCACTACTTCATGTCACTCCATGTCGCTACACAAACTCAATTCTCCTTTACACTCTTTCATGTCACTCCTCCATATCGCTCCTCCATGTCCCTCCTCCATGTCACTCCTCCATGTCATTCCTCCATGTCACTCCTCCATGTATCTCCTCCATGTCGCTACTCTATATCACTCCTCCATGTCACTCCTCCATGTCGCTACACAAACTCACTACTCATGTTACTACTCTATGTCGCTACTCCATGTCCATCCTCCATGTCGCTACACCAACTCACTCCTCAATGTCACTCTTCCATGTCACTACTTCTTCTCACTCCTCCATGTCACTCCTCCATGTCGCTACACCAAGTCAATCCTCCTTGTCACTCCTCCATGTCGCTCTTTCATGTTGCTCCTCCATGTCACTCCTCCATTTCACTCCACGACGTCTCTCCTCTACGTCACTCCTCATGTCACTACACCAACTCAATCCTCCTTGTCACTCCTCCATATCACTCATCCATGTCATTCCTCCATGTCACTCCTTTATGTCAATCCTCCAAGTCACTCCTCCATGTCAATTCTATATGTCTTCCATTTCACTTCTCCATGTCCATCCATCATGTCACTACTCCATGTCACTCCTCCATGTCGCTCCTCCGTGTTGCTCCTCCAAGTCACTCCTCCATGTAACTCCTCCATGTAGCTACTCCATGTCACTCCTCCATGTCACTACTTCTTCTGACTCCTCCATGTCACTCATCCATATCATTCCTCCATGTCACTCCTTTATGTCACTCCTCCAATTCACTACTCCATGTCACTCCTCCATGTCACTCATCCATGTCCCTCCTACATGTCACTCCATCTTATCAATCTTCCTTGGTGATCCGACCTGTCACTTCTCCATGTCACTCTTCCATGTCTCTCCTCCACGTCTCTCCTCTATGTCACTCCTCCATGTCACTCCTCCATGTCGCTACACCAACTCAATCCTCCTTGTCACTCCTCCATGTCGCTCCTTCATGTTGCTCCTCCATGTCACTCCTCCATTTCACTCCATGACGTCTCTCCTCTACGTCACTCCTCTTTTCACTACACCAACTCAATCCTCCTTGTCACTCCTCCATATCACTCATCCATGTCATTCCTCCATGTCACTCCTTTATGTCAATCCTCCAAGTCACTCCTCCATGTCACTTCTATATGTCTTCCATTTCACTCCTCCATCTCCATCCATCATGTCACTACTCCATGTCACTCCTCAATGTCGCTCCTCCATGTTGCTACACCAACTCACTCCTCAATGTCACTCCTCCATGTCACTACTTATTGTCACTCCTCCATGTCACTCATCCATGTCATTCCTCAATGTCACTCCTTTATGTCACAACTCCAATTCACTCCTCCATGTCCATCCTCCATGTCACTCCTCCATGTCTATTCTCCGTGTTGCTCATCCTTGTCACTCCTCCAAGTCACTCACCAATGTCCCTCCACGATTTCACTCCACCATATAAACACTCCTTCCTGATCAACCCTGTCACTTCTCCATGTCCCTCCTCCATGTCACTCCTCCATGTCATTCCTCCATGTCACTCCTCCATGTATCTCCTCCATGTTGCTACTCTATGTCACTCCTCCATGTCACTCCTCCATGTCACTCCTCCATGTCACTACACAAACTCACTCCTCAATGTCACTCCTCCATGTCAATACTTCTTGTCACTCCTCCATGTCATTCCTCCATGTCACTCCTTTATGTCATTCCTCCAATTCACTCCTCCATGTCACCTCTATATGTCTTCCATGTCACTCCTCCATGTCCATCCTCCTTTTCACTACTCCATGTCACTCCTCCATGTCGCTCCTCTGTGTTGCTCCTCCTTGTCACTCCTTCAAGTTACTCACACATGTCCCTCCATGATTTCACTCCACCATATAAACACTCCTTCCTGATCAACCCTGTCACTTCTCCATGTCACTCCCTCATGTCCATCCTCCATGTCACTACTCCATGTCACTCCTCCATGTCGCTCTTCCGTGTTGCTCCTCCTTGTCACTCCTCCAAGTCACTCACCCATGTCCCTCCATGATTTCACTCCACAATAAAAAATCTCCTTCCTGATCAACCCTGTCACTTCTACAAGTCACTCCTCCATGTCCATCCTCCATGTCACTACTCCATGTCACTCCTCCATGTCGCTACTCCGTGTTGCTCCTCCATGTCACACCTCCAAGTCACTCACCCATGTCCCTACACGATGTCACTCCACCATATAAACCCTCCTTCCTGATCAACCCTGTCACTTCTCCAAGTCACTCCTCCATGTCCCTCCTCCATGTCACTACTCCATGTCACTCCTCCATGTCGCTCCTCCGTGTTGCTCCTCCACATCAATCCTTTATGTAACTCCTCCATGTAGCTACTCCATGTCACTCCTCCATGTCGCTCCTCCGTGTTGCTCCTCCACATCAATCCCTTATGTAACTCCTCCATGTAGCTACTCCATGTCACTCCTCCATGTCGCCACACAAACTCACTCCTCATGTGACTCCTCAATGTCACTACTTCATATCACTCCTCCATGTCATTCCTCCATGTCACTCCTCCATGTATCTCCTCCATGTCGCTAATCTATGTCACTCCTCCATGTCACTCCTCCATGTCGCTACACCAACTCACTCCTCAATGTCACTCCTCCATGTCACAACTCCAATTCACTCCTCCATGTCACCTCTATATGTCTTCCATGTCACTCCTCCATGTCCATCCTCCATGTCACTACTCTACGTCACTTCTATATGTCTTCCATTTCACTCCTCAATGTCCATCCATCATGTCACTACTCCATGTCACTCCTCCATGTCGCTCCTCCGTGTTGCTCCTCCAAGTCACTCCTCCATGTAACTCCTCCATGTAGCTACTCCATGTAACTCCTCCATGTAGCTACTCCATGTCACTCCTCCATGTCGCTACACAAACTCACTCCTCCATGTTACTCCTCCATGTCACTCCTCCATGTCACTCCTTTATGTTACTCCTCAATGTCACTCCTCCATGTCGCTCCTCCGTGTTGCTCCTCCAAGTCACTCCTCCATGTAACTCCTCCATGTAGCTACTCCATGTCACTCCTCCATGTCGCTACACAAACTCACTCCTCATGTCACTCCTCCATGTCACTCCTCTATGTCACTCCTCCAAGTCACTCACCCATGTCCCTCCGCGATGTCACTCCACCATATCAACCCTCCTTGGTTATCCGCCCTGTCACTTCTCCATGTCACTCTTCCATGTCTCTCCTCCACATCACTCCTCTATGTCACTCCTCCATGTCACTCCTCCATGTCTCTCCTCCATGTCGCTCTAACAACTCACTCATCCATGTCATTCCTCCATGTCACTCCTCCATGTCACTCCTCCATGTCCATCCTCCATGTCACTCCTCCAAGTCACTCACCCATGTCTCTCCACGATGTCACTCCACCATATCAACCCTACTTCCTGATCAACCCTGTCACTTCTCCAAGTTCCACTTCTATATATCTTCCAAGTCACTCCTCCATGTCCCTCCTCCATGTAGCTCCTCCGTGTTGCTCCTCCAAGTCAGTCCTCCATGTAACTCCTCCATGTAGCTACTCCATGTCACTCCTCCATGTCGCTACACAAACTCACTCCTCAATGTCACTCCTCCATGTCACAACTTCTTGTCACTCCTCCATGTCACTCATCCATGTCATTCATCCATTTCTCTCCTCCATGTCGCTATAACAACTCACTCCTCCATGTCACTCCTCCAGGTCACTCCTCCATGTCGCTACTCAAAGTCACTCCTCCATGTAACTACACCAACTCACTCCTCAATGTCACTCCTCAATGTCACTACTTCATGTCACTCCTCCATGTCACTCCTCCATTTCTCTCCTCCATGTCGCTATAACAACTCACTCCTCCATGTCACTCCTCCAGGTCACTCTTCTATGTCGCTACTCAAAGTCACTCCTCCATGTCACTACACCAACTCACTCCTCAATGTCACTCCTCAATGTCACTACTTCATGTCACTCCTCCATGTCATCCTCCATGTCACTCCTCCATGTATCTCCTCCATGTCGCTACTCTATGTCACTCCTCCATGTCACTCCTCCATGTCGCTACACCAACTCACTCCTCAATGTCACTCCTCCATATCACTACTTCTTGTCACTCCTCCATGTCACTCATCCATGTAATTCCTCCATGTCACTCCTTTATGTCACAACTCCAATTCACTCCTCCATGTCACCTCTATATGTCTTCCACGTCACTCCTCCATGTCCATCCTCCATGTCACTACTCTATGTCACTCCTCCATGTTGCTCCTCCGTGTTGCTCCTCCTTGTCACTCCTCCAAGTCACTCACCCATGTCCCTCCACGATGTCACTCCACCATATCAACCCTCCTTCCTGATCAACCCTGTCACTTCTCCAAGTCACTCCTCCATGTCCATCCTCCATGCCACTCCTCCATGTCGCTCTAACAACTCACTCCTCCATGTCACTCAAATATTTTACTCCTCCATGTAACTCCTCCAGGTCACTACTCCATGTCGCTACTCAAAGTCACTCCTCCATGTAACTACACCAACTCACTCCTCAATGTCACTCCTCCATGTCACTACTTCATGTCACTCCTCCATGTCGCTACACAAACTCAACCATCCTTGTCACTCCTCCGTGTCACTCATCCATCTCATTCCTCCATGTCACTCCTTTATGTCACTCCTCCAATTCACTCCTCCTTGTCACTCCTCCATGTCACTCATCCATGTCATTCCTCCATGTCACTCGTTTATGTCACTCCTCCAATTCACTCCTCCATGTCACCTCTATATGTCTTTCATGTCACTGCTCCATGTCCATCCTCCATGTCACTACTCCATGTCACTCCTCCGTGTTGCTCCTCCTTGTTGCTCCTCCACATCAATCCTCTATGTCACTCCTTCATGTTGCTCCTCCAAGTCACTCCTCCATGTAACTCCTACATGTAGCTACTCCATGTCACTACTCCATGTCACTCCTCCATGTCACTCCTCCTTATTGCTCCTCCAAGACACTCCTCCATGTATCTCCTACATGTAGTTACTCCATATCACTACACCATGTCACTCCTCCATGTTGCTCCTCCGTGTTGCTCCTCCAAGTCACTCCTCCATGTAAATCCTCCATGTAGCTACTCCATGTCACTCCTCCATGTCGCTACACAAACTCACTCCTCATGTCACTCCTCCATGTCACTTCTCCATGTCACTTCTCTATGTCTCTCCTCCATGTCGCTCTAACAACTCACTCCTCCATGTCGCTACACAAACTCAACCCTCCTTTACACTCCTCCATGTCACTACTCCATGTCACTCCTCCATGTCGCTCCTCCATGTCATTCCACCATTTCACTCCTCCATGTCACTTCTCCAGTTCACTCCTCCATGTCGCTACTCAAAGTCACTCCTCCATGTCGCTACACAAACTCACTCCTCATGTTACTACTCTTTGTTGCTACTCCATGTCAATCCTCCATGTCGCTACACCTACTCATTCCTCAATGTCACTCCTCCATGTCACTACTTCTTCTCACTCCTCCATGTCACTCATCCATGTCATTCCTCCATGTCACTCCTTTATGTCACTCCTCCAATTCACTCCTCCATGTCACTCATCCATGTCACTCTTCCATGTCTCTCCTCCACGTCACTCCACGACATCTCTCCTCTACGTCACTCCTCATGTCACTACACCAACTCAATCCTCCTTGTCACTCCTCCATATCACTCATCCATGTCATTCCTCCATGTCACTCCTTTATGTCAATCCTCCAAGTCACTCCTCCATGTTTCTTCTATATGTCTTCCATTTCACTCCTCCATCTCCATCCATCATGTCACTACTCCATGTCACTCCTCCATGTCGTTCCTCCGTGTTGCTCCTCCATGTCACTCCTTTATGTCACTCCTCCAAGTTATTCCTCCATGTCACTCCTCCATGTCACTCCTCTTGGTCACTCCTCCATGCTACTCCTCCATGTAACTCCTCCATGTAGCTACTCCATGTCACTCCTCCATGTCGCTACACAAACTCACTCCTCATGTCACTCCTCCATGTCACTCCTCCATGTCACTCCTCCAAGTCACTCACCCATGTCCCTCCGCGATGTCACTCCACCATATCAACCCTCCTTGGTTATCCGCCCTGTCACTTCTCCATGTCACTCTTCCATGTCTCTCCTCTACATCACTGCTCTATGTCACTCCTCCATGTCACTCCTATATGTCACTCCTCCATGTCTCTCCTCCATGTCGCTCTAACAACTCACTCCTCCATGTCACTCCACCATTTCACTCCTCCATGTCACTCCTCCAGGTCACTCCTCCATGTCGCTACTCAAAGTCAATCCTCCATGTCACTCATCCATGTCATTCCTCCATGTCACTCCTCCATGTCACTCCTCCATGTCCATCCTCCATGTCACTCCTCCAAGTTTCTCTCCGATGTCCCTCCAGAATGTCACTCCACCATATTAACCCTACTTCCTGATCAACCCTGTCACTTCTCCAAGTCAGTCCTCCATGTCCCTCCTCCATGTCACTACTCCATGTCACTCCTCCATGTCGCTCCTCCTTGTTGCCCTTCCACATCAACCCTCCATTTCGCTCCTCCATATCACTCCACCATTTCACTCCTCCATGTCACTTCTCCAGGTTACTCCTCCATGTCACTACTCAAAGTCACTCCTCCATGTCACTCATCCATGTCATTCCTCCATGTAACTCGTTTATGTCACTCCTCCAATTCACTCCTTCATGTCACCTCTATATGTCGTTCATGTCACTGCTCCATGTCCATCCTCCATGTCACTACTCCATGTAACTCCTCCGTATTGCTCCTCCTTGTTGCTCCTCCACATCAACCCTCTATGTCACTCCTCCATGTCACTCTTCCATGTTGCTCCTCCAAGTCACTCCTCCATGTAACTCCTACATGTAGCTACTCCATATCACTACTCCATGTCACTCCTCCATGTCGCTCCTCCGTGTTGCTCCTCCATGTCACTCATCCATGTCATTCCTCCATGTCACTCCTTTATGTCACAACTCCAATTCACTCCTCCATGTCACCTCTATATGTCTTCCATGTCACTCCTCCATGTCCATCCTCTTTGTCACTACTCTATGTCACTCCTCCATGTTGCTCCTCCGTGTTGCTCCTCCTTGTCACTCCTCCAAGTCACTCACCCATGTCCCTCCACGATGTCACTCCACCATATCAACCCTCCTTCCTGATCAACCCTGTCACTTCTCCAAGTCACTCCTCCATGTAACTCCTCCAGGTCACTCCTCCATGTCGCTACTCAAAGTCATTCCTCCATGTAACTACACCAACTCACTCCTCAATGTCACTCCTCCATGTCACTACTTCATGTCACTCCTCCATGTCGCTACACAAACTCAACCCTCCTTGTCACTCTTCCATGTCATTCATCCATGTCATTCCTCCATGTCATTCTTTTATGTCACTCCTCCAATTCACTCCTCCATGTCAGTCCTCCATGTCACTCCTCCATGTCGCTCCTCCGTGTTGCTCCTCCAAGTCACTCCTCCATGTAACTCCTCCATGTAGCTACTCCATGTAACTCCTCCATGTAGCTACTCCATGTCACTCCTCCATGTCGCTACACAAACTCACTCCTCATGTCACTCCTCCATGTCACTCCTCTATGTTACTCCTCAATGTCACTCCTCCATGTCGCTCCTCCGTGTTGCTCCTCCAAGTCACTCCTCCATGTAACTCCTCCATGTAGCTACTCCATGTCACTCCTCCATGTCGCTACACAAACTCACTCCTCATGTCACTCCTCCATGTCACTCCTCTATGTCACTCCTCCAAGTCACTCACCCATGTCCCTCCGCGATGTCACTCCACCATATCAACCCTCCTTGGTTATCCGCCCTGTCACTTCTCCATGTCACTCTTCCATGTCTCTCCTCCACATCACTCCTCTATGTCACTCCTCCATGTCACTCCTCCATGTCTCTCCTCCATGTCGCTCTAACAACTCACTCATCCATGTCATTCCTCCATGTCACTCCTCCATGTCACTCCTCCATGTCCATCCTCCATGTCACTCCTCCAAGTCACTCACCCATGTCTCTCCACGATGTCACTCCACCATATCAACCCTACTTCCTGATCAACCCTGTCACTTCTCCAAGTTCCACTTCTATATATCTTCCAAGTCACTCCTCCATGTCCCTCCTCCATGTAGCTCCTCCGTGTTGCTCCTCCAAGTCAGTCCTCCATGTAACTCCTCCATGTAGCTACTCCATGTCACTCCTCCATGTCGCTACACAAACTCACTCCTCAATGTCACTCCTCCATGTCACAACTTCTTGTCACTCCTCCATGTCACTCATCCATGTCATTCATCCATTTCTCTCCTCCATGTCGCTATAACAACTCACTCCTCCATGTCACTCCTCCAGGTCACTCCTCCATGTCGCTACTCAAAGTCACTCCTCCATGTAACTACACCAACTCACTCCTCAATGTCACTCCTCAATGTCACTACTTCATGTCACTCCTCCATGTCACTCCTCCATTTCTCTCCTCCATGTCGCTATAACAACTCACTCCTCCATGTCACTCCTCCAGGTCACTCTTCTATGTCGCTACTCAAAGTCACTCCTCCATGTCACTACACCAACTCACTCCTCAATGTCACTCCTCAATGTCACTACTTCATGTCACTCCTCCATGTCATCCTCCATGTCACTCCTCCATGTATCTCCTCCATGTCGCTACTCTATGTCACTCCTCCATGTCACTCCTCCATGTCGCTACACCAACTCACTCCTCAATGTCACTCCTCCATATCACTACTTCTTGTCACTCCTCCATGTCACTCATCCATGTAATTCCTCCATGTCACTCCTTTATGTCACAACTCCAATTCACTCCTCCATGTCACCTCTATATGTCTTCCACGTCACTCCTCCATGTCCATCCTCCATGTCACTACTCTATGTCACTCCTCCATGTTGCTCCTCCGTGTTGCTCCTCCTTGTCACTCCTCCAAGTCACTCACCCATGTCCCTCCACGATGTCACTCCACCATATCAACCCTCCTTCCTGATCAACCCTGTCACTTCTCCAAGTCACTCCTCCATGTCCATCCTCCATGCCACTCCTCCATGTCGCTCTAACAACTCACTCCTCCATGTCACTCAAATATTTTACTCCTCCATGTAACTCCTCCAGGTCACTACTCCATGTCGCTACTCAAAGTCACTCCTCCATGTAACTACACCAACTCACTCCTCAATGTCACTCCTCCATGTCACTACTTCATGTCACTCCTCCATGTCGCTACACAAACTCAACCATCCTTGTCACTCCTCCGTGTCACTCATCCATCTCATTCCTCCATGTCACTCCTTTATGTCACTCCTCCAATTCACTCCTCCTTGTCACTCCTCCATGTCACTCATCCATGTCATTCCTCCATGTCACTCGTTTATGTCACTCCTCCAATTCACTCCTCCATGTCACCTCTATATGTCTTTCATGTCACTGCTCCATGTCCATCCTCCATGTCACTACTCCATGTCACTCCTCCGTGTTGCTCCTCCTTGTTGCTCCTCCACATCAATCCTCTATGTCACTCCTTCATGTTGCTCCTCCAAGTCACTCCTCCATGTAACTCCTACATGTAGCTACTCCATGTCACTACTCCATGTCACTCCTCCATGTCACTCCTCCTTATTGCTCCTCCAAGACACTCCTCCATGTATCTCCTACATGTAGTTACTCCATATCACTACACCATGTCACTCCTCCATGTTGCTCCTCCGTGTTGCTCCTCCAAGTCACTCCTCCATGTAAATCCTCCATGTAGCTACTCCATGTCACTCCTCCATGTCGCTACACAAACTCACTCCTCATGTCACTCCTCCATGTCACTTCTCCATGTCACTTCTCTATGTCTCTCCTCCATGTCGCTCTAACAACTCACTCCTCCATGTCGCTACACAAACTCAACCCTCCTTTACACTCCTCCATGTCACTACTCCATGTCACTCCTCCATGTCGCTCCTCCATGTCATTCCACCATTTCACTCCTCCATGTCACTTCTCCAGTTCACTCCTCCATGTCGCTACTCAAAGTCACTCCTCCATGTCGCTACACAAACTCACTCCTCATGTTACTACTCTTTGTTGCTACTCTATATCACTCCTCCATGTCGCTACACCTACTCATTCCTCAATGTCACTCCTCCATGTCACTACTTCTTCTCACTCCTCCATGTCACTCATCCATGTCATTCCTCCATGTCACTCCTTTATGTCACTCCTCCAATTCACTCCTCCATGTCACTCCTCCATGTCACTCATCCATGTCACTCTTCCATGTCTCTCCTCCACGTCACTCCACGACATCTCTCCTCTACGTCACTCCTCATGTCACTACACCAACTCAATCCTCCTTGTCACTCCTCCATATCACTCATCCATGTCATCCTCCATGTCACTCCTTTATGTCAATCCTCCAAGTCACTCCTCCATGTTTCTTCTATATGTCTTCCATTTCACTCCTCCATCTCCATCCATCATGTCACTACTCCATGTCACTCCTCCATGTCGTTCCTCCGTGTTGCTCCTCCATGTCACTCCTTTATGTCACTCCTCCAAGTTATTCCTCCATGTCACTCCTCCATGTCACTCCTCTTGGTCACTCCTCCATGCTACTCCTCCATGTAACTCCTCCATGTAGCTACTCCATGTCACTCCTCCATGTCGCTACACAAACTCACTCCTCATGTCACTCCTCCATGTCACTCCTCCATGTCACTCCTCCAAGTCACTCACCCATGTCCCTCCGCGATGTCACTCCACCATATCAACCCTCCTTGGTTATCCGCCCTGTCACTTCTCCATGTCACTCTTCCATGTCTCTCCTCTACATCACTGCTCTATGTCACTCCTCCATGTCACTCCTATATGTCACTCCTCCATGTCTCTCCTCCATGTCGCTCTAACAACTCACTCCTCCATGTCACTCCACCATTTCACTCCTCCATGTCACTCCTCCAGGTCACTCCTCCATGTCGCTACTCAAAGTCAATCCTCCATGTCACTCATCCATGTCATTCCTCCATGTCACTCCTCCATGTCACTCCTCCATGTCCATCCTCCATGTCACTCCTCCAAGTTTCTCTCCGATGTCCCTCCAGAATGTCACTCCACCATATTAACCCTACTTCCTGATCAACCCTGTCACTTCTCCAAGTCAGTCCTCCATGTCCCTCCTCCATGTCACTACTCCATGTCACTCCTCCATGTCGCTCCTCCTTGTTGCCCTTCCACATCAACCCTCCATTTCGCTCCTCCATATCACTCCACCATTTCACTCCTCCATGTCACTTCTCCAGGTTACTCCTCCATGTCACTACTCAAAGTCACTCCTCCATGTCACTCATCCATGTCATTCCTCCATGTAACTCGTTTATGTCACTCCTCCAATTCACTCCTTCATGTCACCTCTATCTGTCGTTCATGTCACTGCTCCATGTCCATCCTCCATGTCACTACTCCATGTAACTCCTCCGTATTGCTCCTCCTTGTTGCTCCTCCACATCAACCCTCTATGTCACTCCTCCATGTCACTCTTCCATGTTGCTCCTCCAAGTCACTCCTCCATGTAACTCCTACATGTAGCTACTCCATATCACTACTCCATGTCACTCCTCCATGTCGCTCCTCCGTGTTGCTCCTCCATGTCACTCATCCATGTCATTCCTCCATGTCACTCCTTTATGTCACAACTCCAATTCACTCCTCCATGTCACCTCTATATGTCTTCCATGTCACTCCTCCATGTCCATCCTCTTTGTCACTACTCTATGTCACTCCTCCATGTTGCTCCTCCGTGTTGCTCCTCCTTGTCACTCCTCCAAGTCACTCACCCATGTCCCTCCACGATGTCACTCCACCATATCAACCCTCCTTCCTGATCAACCCTGTCACTTCTCCAAGTCACTCCTCCATGTAACTCCTCCAGGTCACTCCTCCATGTCGCTACTCAAAGTCATTCCTCCATGTAACTACACCAACTCACTCCTCAATGTCACTCCTCCATGTCACTACTTCATGTCACTCCTCCATGTCGCTACACAAACTCAACCCTCCTTGTCACTCTTCCATGTCATTCATCCATGTCATTCCTCCATGTCACTCCTTTATGTCACTCCTCCAATTCACTCCTCCATGTCAGTCCTCCATGTCACTCATCCATGTCATTCCTCCATGTCACTCCTTTATGTCACTCCTCCAATTCACTCCTCCATGTCACTCCTCCATGTCACTACTCCACATCCATCCTCTATGTCACTCCTCCATTTCACTCCTCCATGTCACTCCTCCATGTCACTCATCCATATCGCTATTCCAAGTTACTCCTCCATGTTGCTCCTCCATGTAACTCCTCTATGTCACTCCTCCATGTCACTCTTCTATGTCACTCGTCCATGTCACTCGTCCATGTAAGTCCTCCATGTAGCTACTCCATGTCACTTCTCCATGTCGCTATACAAACTCACTCCTAATGTCACTCCTCCATGTCACTCCTCCAAGTCACTCACCCATGTCCCTCCACTATGTCACTCCACCATATCAACCCTACTTCCTGATTAACCCTGTCACTTCTCCAAGTCACTCCTCCATGTCCCTCCTCGATGTCACTCCTCCATTTCTCTCCTCCATGTCGCTATAACAACTCACTCCTCCATGTCACTCCTCCAGGTCACTCCTCTATGTCGCTACTCAAAATCACTCCTCCATGTAACTACACCAACTCATTCCTCCATGTCACTCCTTTATGTCACTCCTCCAATTCACTCCTCCTTGTCACTCCTCCATGTCACTCATCCATGTCATTCCTCCATGTCACTCCTTTATGTCACTCCTCCAATTCACTCCTCCATGTCCACCCTCCATGTCACTACTCCACATCCATCCTCTATGTCACTCCTCCATGTCATTCTTCCATGTCACTCCTCCATGTCGCTATTCCAAGTTATTCCTCCATGTTGCTCCTCCATGTTGCTCCTCCATGTCACTCCTCCATGTCACTCATCCATGTCACTCCTCTATGTCACTCCTCCATGACACTCCTCTATTTCACTCGTCCATGTCACTCGTCCATGTAAGTCCTCAATGTAGCTACTCCATGTCACTCCTCCATGTCGCTATACAAACTCACTCCTCATGTCACTCCTCCATGTCACTCCTCCATTTCACTCCTCCAAGTCACTCATCCATGTCCCTCCGCCATGTCACTCCACCATATCAACCCTCCATCCTGATCAACCCTGTCACATCTCCAAGTCACTCCTCCATGTCCTTCCTCCATGTCATTACTCATTGTCGCTATTCCATGTCACTCCTCCATGTCGCTCCTCCGTGTTGCTCCTCCATGTCACTCATCCATGTCATTCCTCCATGTCACTCCTTTATGTCACAACTCCAATTCACTCCTCCATGTTACCTCTATATGTCTTCCATGTCACTTCTCCAAGTCACTCCTCCATGTCCATCCTCCATGTCACTACTCCACATCAGTCTTCTATGTCACTCCTCCATGTCACTCCTCCATGTCGCTCTAACAACTCACTCCTCCATGTCACCCCACCATTCACTCCTCCATGTTACTCCTCCAGGTCACTCCTCCATGTCGCTACTCAAAGTCACTCCTCCATGTCACGACACTAACTCAATCCTAATTGTCACTCCTCCATGTCACTACTTCATGTCACTCCTCCATGTCACTACTCCATATGACTCCTCCATGTCGCTCCACCAACTCACTGCTCCACGTCGCTCCTCCATGTTGCTCTTCCATGTAACTCCTCCATGTCACTCATCCATGTCACTTCTATATGTCTTCCATGTCACTCCTCCATGTTCTTCCTCCATGTCACTCCTCCACATCACTCCTCTATGTCACTCCTCCATGTCACACCTCCATGTCACTCCTCAATGTCGCTACACCGACTCATTCCTCGTGTCACTCCTCCATGTCGCTACTCCATGTCACTCCTCCATGTCACTACACCAACTCAACCCTCCTTGTAACTTCTCCATGTCACTCATCCATGTCATTCCTCCATGTCACTCGTTTATGTCACTCCTCCAGTTCACTCCTCCATGTCACTTCTATATGTCTTCCATGTCACTCCTCCATGTTCTTCCTCCATGTCACTCCTCCACATCACTCCTCTATGTCACTCCTCCATGTTGCTCTTCCATGTCACTCCTCCATGTAACTCATCTATGTCCCTCCGCCATGTCATTATACCAACTCAATCCTTCTTGTCACTCCTCCATGTCACTCATCCATGTCACTTCTCCATGTCACTCCTCCACATCGCTCCTCTATGTCACTCCTCCATGTCACACCTCAATGTCACTCCTCCATGTCGCTACACCAACTCATTACTCATGTCGCTCCTCCATGTCACTTCTCCATGTCTCTCCTCCATGTCGCTCTAACAACTCACTCCTACATGTCACTCCACCATTTCACTCCTCCATGTCACTCCTGCAGGTCACTCCTCCATGTCGATACTCAAAGTCACTCCTTCATGTCACTACACCAAGTCATTCCTCCTTACACTCTTTCATGTCACTCCTCCATATTGCTCCTCCATGTCACTCCTTCATGTCACTCCTCCATGTCATTCCTCCATGTCACTCCTCCATGTCGCTACACAAACTCACTCCTCATGTTACTACTCTATGTCGCTACGCCATGTCACTCCTCCATGTCGATACACCAATTCACTCCTCCATGTCCATCCTCCATGTCCATCCGCCCTGTTACTTCTCCATGTCACTCTTCCATGTCTCTCCTCCACGTCACTCCTCTATGTCACTCCTCCATGTCAGTCCTCCATGTCACTTCTCCATGTGACTCCTCCATGTCGCTCCACCATATCAACCCTCCTTCCTGATAAACCCTGTCACTTCTCCATGTCCCTCCCACATGTAGCTACTCCTTGTACTAATCCATGTCACTCCTCCATGTCACTCCTCCGTGTTGCTCCTCCAAGTCACTCCTCCATGTAACTCCTCCATGTAGCTACTCCATGTCACTCCTCCATGTCGCTACACAAACTCACTCCTCATGTCACTCCTCCATGTCACTCCTCTATGTCACTCCTCCAAGTCACTCACCCATGTCCCTCCGCGATGTCACTCCACCATATCAACACTCCTTGGTTATCCGCCCTGTCACTTCTCCATGTCACTCTTCCATGTCTCTCCTCCACATCACTCCTCTATGTCACTCCTCTATGTCACTCCTCCATGTCTCTCCTCCATGTCGCTCTAACAACTCACTCATCCATGTCATTCCTCCATGTCACTCCTCCATGTCACTCCTCCATGTCCATCCTCCATGTCACTCCTCCAAGTCACTCACCCATGTCCCTCCACGATGTCACTCCACCATATCAACCCTACTTCCTGATCAACCCTGTCACTTCTCCAAGTTCCACTTCTATATATCTTCCAAGTCACTCCTCCATGTCCCTCCTCCATGTAGCTCCTCCGTGTTGCTACTCCAAGTCAGTCCTCCATGTAACTCCTCCATGTAGCTACTCCATGTCACTCCTCCATGTCGCTACACAAACTCACTCCTCAATGTCACTACTCCATGTCACAACTTCTTGTCACTCCTCCATGTCACTCATCCATGTCATTCCTCCATTTCTCTCCTCCATTTCGCTATAACAACTCACTCCTCCATGTCACTCCTCCAGGTCAATCCTCCATGTCGCTACTCAAAGTCACTCCTCCATGTAACTACACCAACTCACTCCTCAATGTCACTCCTCAATGTCACTACTTCATGTCACTCCTCCATGTCACTCCTCCATTTCTCTCCTCCATGTCACTCCTCAAAGACACTCATCCATGTCACTCCACCATTTCACTCCTCCATGTCACTCCTCCAGGTCACTCCTCCATGTTGCTACTCAAAGTCACTCCTCCATGTCACTCATCCATGTCATTCCTCCATGTCACTCCTTTATGTCACTCCTCCAATTCACTCTTCCATGTCACTTCTATATGTCTTACAAGTCACTCCTCCATGTCCCTCCTCCATGTCGCTCCTCCGTGTTGCTCCTCCAAGTCAGTCCTCCATGTAACTCCTCCATGTCACTCCTCCATGTCGCTACACAAACTCAATCCTCCTTTACACTCTTTCATGTCACTCCTCCATATCGCTCCTCCATGTCCCTCCTCCATGTCACTCCTCCATGTCATTCCTCCATGTCACTCCTCCATGTCACTCCTCCATGTCACTACACAAACTCACTCCTCAATGTCACTCCTCCATGTCAATACTTCTTGTCACTCCTCCATGTCATTCCTCCATGTCACTCCTTTATGTCATTCCTCCAATTCACTCCTCCATGTCACCTCTATATGTCTTCCATGTCACTCCTCCATGTCCATCCTCCTTTTCACTACTCCATGTCACTCCTCCATGTCGCTCCTCTGTGTTGCTCCTCCTTGTCACTCCTCCAAGTCACTCACACATGTCCCTCCATGATTTCACTCCACCATATAAACACTCCTTCCTGATCAACCCTGTCACTTCTCCATGTCACTCCCCCATGTCCATTCTCCATGTCACTACTCCATGTCACTCCTCCATGTCGCTCTTCCGTGTTGCTCCTCCTTGTCACTCCTCCAAGTCACTCACCCATGTCCCTCCATAATTTCACTCCACAATAAAAAATCTCCTTCCTGATCAACCCTGTCACTTCTCCAAGTCACTCCTCCATGTCCATCCTCAATGTCACTACTCCATGTCACTCCTCCATGTAGCTACTCCGTGTTGCTCCTCCATGTCACACCTCCAAGTCACTCACCCATGTCCCTACACGATGTCACTCCACCATATAAACCCTGCTTCCTGATCAACCCTGTCACTTCTCCAAGTCACTCCTCCATGTCCCTCCTCCATGTCACTACTCCATGTCACTCCTCCATGTCGCTACTCCGTGTTGCTCCTCCACATCAATCCTTTATGTAACTCCTCCATGTAGCTACTCCATGTCACTCCTCCATGTCGCTACACAAACTCACTCCTCATGTGACTCCTCCATTTCTCTCCTCCATGTCGCTACACAAACTCACTCCTCATGTCACTCCTCCAGGTCACTCCTCCATGTCGCTACTCAAAGTCACTCCTCCATGTCAATACACCAACTCACTCCTCAATGTCACTCCTCAATGTCACTACTTCATATCACTCCTCCATGTCATTCATCCATGTCACTCCTCCATGTATCTCCTCCATGTCGCTAATCTATGTCACTCCTCCATGTCACTCCTCCATGTCGCTACACCAACTCACTCCTCAATGTCACTCCTCCATGTTACAACTCCAATTCACTCCTCCATGTCACCTCTATATGTCTTCCATGTCACTCCTCCATGTCCATCCTCCATGTCCCTACTCTACGTCACTTCTATATGTCTTCCATTTCACTCCTCCATGTCCATCCATCATGTCACTACTCCATGTCACTCCTCCATGTCGCTCCTCCGTGTTGCTCCTCCAAGTCACTCCTCCATGTAACTCCTCCATGTAGCTACTCCATGTCACTCCTCCATGTCACTACTTCTTCTCACTCCTCCTTGTCACTCATCCATATCATTCCTCCATATCACTCCTTTATGTTATTCCTCCATGTCGCTACACCAACTCACTCTTTCATGTTACTCCACAATGTTGCTACTCCATGTGACTCCTCCATGTCGCTCCACCAACTCCTTCCTCCATGTTACTCCTCCATGTCACTCCTCCATGTCACTCCTTTATGTCACTCCTCTAAGTTACTCCTCAATGTCACTCCTCCATGTCGCTCCTCCGTGTTGCTCCTCCAAGTCACTCCTCCATGTAACTCCTCCATGTAGCTACTCCATGTCACTCCTCCATGTCGCTACACAAACTCACTCCTCATGTCACTCCTCCATGTCACTCCTCCATGTCACTCCTCCAAGTCACTCACCCATGTCCCTCCGCGATGTCACTCCACCATATCAACCCTTCTTCGTTATCCGCCCTGTCACTTCTCCATGTCACTCTTCCATGTCTCTCCTCCACATCACTCCTCTATGTCACTCCTCCATGTCACTCCTCCATGTCTCTCCTCCATGTCGCTCTAACAACTCACTCATCCATGTCATTCCTCCATGTCACTCCTCCATGTCACTCCTCCATGTCCATCCTCCATGTCACTCCTCCAAGTCACTCACCCATGTCCCTCCACGATGTCACTCCACCATATCAACCCTACTTCCTGATCAACCCTGTCACTTCTCCAAGTTCCACTTCTATATATCTTCCAAGTCACTCCTCCATGTCTCTCCTCCATGTAGCTCCTTCCGTGTTGCTCCTCCAAGTCAGTCCTCCATGTAACTCCTCCATGTAGCTACTCCATGTCACTCCTCCATGTCGCTACACAAACTCACTCCTCAATGTCACTCCTCCATGTCACAACTTCTTGTCACTCCTCCATGTCACTCATCCATGTCATTCCTCCATTTCTCTCCTCCATGTCGCTATAACAACTCACTCCTCCATGTCACTCCTCCAGGTCACTCCTCCATGTCGCTACTCAAAGTCACTCCTCCATGTAACTACACCAACTCACTCCTCAATGTCACTCCTCAATGTCACTACTTCATGTCACTCCTCCATGTCACTCCTCCATTTCTCTCCTCCATGTCGCTATAACAACTCACTCCTCCATGTCACTCCTCCAGGTCACTCTTCTATGTCGCTACTCAAAGTCACTCCTCCATGTCACTACACCAACTCACTCCTCAATGTCACTCCTCAATGTCACTACTTCATGTCACTCTTCCATGTCATCCTCCATGTCACTCCTCCATGTATCTCCTCCATGTCGCTACTCTATGTCACTCCTCCATGTCACTCCTCCATGTCGCTACACCAACTCACTCCTCAATGTCACTCCTCCATATCACTACTTCTTGTCACTCCTCCATGTCACTCATCCATGTCATTCCTCCATGTCACTCCTTTATGTCACAACTCCAATTCACTCCTCCATGTCACCTCTATATGTCTTCCACGTCACTCCTCCATGTCCATCCTCCATGTCACTACTCTATGTCACTCCTCCATGTCGCTCCTCCGTGTTGCTCCTCCTTGTCACTCCTCCAAGTCACTCACCCATGTCCCTCCACGATGTCACTCCACCATATCAACCCTCCTTCCTGATCAACCCTGTCACTTCTCCAAGTCACTCCTCCATGTCCATCCTCCATGCCACTCCTCCATGTCGCTCTAACAACTCACTCCTCCATGTCACTCAAATATTTTACTCCTCCATGTAACTCCTCCAGGTCACTCCTCCATGTCACTACTTCATGTCACTCCTCCATGTAACTACACCAACTCACTCCTCAATGTCACTCCTCCATGTCACTACTTCATGTCACTCCTCCATGTCGCTACACAAACTCAACCATCCTTGTCACTCCTCCATGTCACTCATCCATCTCATTCCTCCATGTCACTCCTTTATGTCACTCCTCCAATTCACTCCTCCTTGTCACTCCTCCATGTCACTCATCCATGTCATTCCTCCATGTCACTCGTTTATGTCACTCCTCCAATTCACTCCTCCATGTCACCTCTATATGTCTTTCATGTCACTGCTCCATGTCCATCCTCCATGTCACTACTCCATGTCACTCCTCCGTGTTGCTCCTCCTTGTTGCTCCTCCACATCAATCCTCTATGTCACTCCTTCATGTTGCTTCTCCAAGTCACTCCTCCATGTAACTCCTACATGTTGCTCCTCCAAGTCACTCCTCCATGTAACTCCTCCATGTAGCTACTCCATGTCACTCCTCCATGTCACTACTTCTTCTGACTCCTCCATGTCACTCATCCATATCATTCCTCCATGTCACTCCTTTATGTCACTCCTCCAATTCACTACTCCATGTCACTCCTCCATGTCACTCATCCATGTCCCTCCTACATGTCACTCCATCTTATCAATCTTCCTTGGTGATCCGACCTGTCACTTCTCCATGTCACTCTTCCATGTCTCTCCTCCACGTCTCTCCTCTATGTCACTCCTCCATGTCACTCCTCCATGTCGCTACACCAACTCAATCCTCCTTGTCACTCCTCCATGTCGCTCCTTCATGTTGCTCCTCCATGTCACTCCTCCATTTCACTCCATGACGTCTCTCCTCTACGTCACTCCTCTTTTCACTACACCAACTCAATCCTCCTTGTCACTCCTCCATATCACTCATCCATGTCATTCCTCCATGTCACTCCTTTATGTCAATCCTCCAAGTCACTCCTCCATGTCACTTCTATATGTCTTCCATTTCACTCCTCCATCTCCATCCATCATGTCACTACTCCATGTCACTCCTCCATGTCGCTCCTCCATGTTACTACTCTATTACGCTACTCAATGTCGCTCCTCCATGTCGCTACACCAACTCACTCCTCAATGTCACTCCTCCATGTCACTACTTATTGTCACTCCTCCATGTCACTCATCCATGTCATTCCTCAATGTCACTCCTTTATGTCACAACTCCAATTCACTCCTCCATGTCCATCCTCCATGTCACTCCTCCATGTCTATTCTCCGTGTTGCTCATCCTTGTCACTTCTCCAAGTCACTCACCCATGTCCCTCCACGATTTCACTCCACCATATAAATACTCCTTCCTGATCAACCCTGTCACTTCTCCATGTCCCTCCTCCATGTCACTCCTCCATGTCATTCCTCCATGTCACTCCTCCATGTATCTCCTCCATGTTGCTACTCTATGTCACTCCTCCATGTCACTCCTCCATGTCACTCCTCCATGTCACTACACAAACTCACTCCTCAATGTCACTCCTCCATGTCAATACTTCTTGTCACTCCTCCATGTCATTCCTCCATGTCACTCCTTTATGTCATTCCTCCAATTCACTCCTCCATGTCACCTCTATATGTCTTCCATGTCACTCCTCCATGTCCATCCTCCTTTTCACTACTCCATGTCACTCCTCCATGTCGCTCCTCTGTGTTGCTCCTCCTTGTCACTCCTCCAAGTCACTCACACATGTCCCTCCATGATTTCACTCCACCATATAAACACTCCTTCCTGATCAACCCTGTCACTTCTCCATGTCACTCCCCCCATGTCCATCCTCCAAGTCACTACTCCATGTCACTCCTCCATGTCGCTCTTCCGTGTTGCTCCTCCTTGTCACTCCTCCAAGTCACTCACCCATGTCCCTCCATGATTTCACTCCACAATAAAAAATCTCCTTCCTGATCAACCCTGTCACTTCTCCAAGTCACTCCTCCATGTCCATCCTCCATGTCACGACTCCATGTCACTCCTCCATGTCGCTACACAAACTCACTCCTCATGTCACTCCTCCATGTCACTTCTCCATGTCACTTCTCCATGTCTCTCCTCCATGTCGCTCTAACAACTCACTCCTCCATGTCACTCCACCACTTCACTCCTCCATGTCGCTACACAAACTCAACCCTCTTTTACACTCCTCCAAGTCACTACTCCATGTCACTCCTCCATGTCGCTCCTCCATGTCATTCCACCATTTCACTCCTCCATGTCACTTCTCCAGTTCACTCCTCCATGTCGCTACTCAAAGTCACTCCTCCATGTCACTCATCCATGTCATTCCTCCATGTCACTCGTTTATGTCACTCCTCCAATTCACTCCTCCATGTCACCTCTATATGTCTTTCATGTCACTGCTCCATGTCCATCCTCCATGTCACTACTCCATGTCACTCCTCCGTGTTGCTCCTCCTTGTTGCTCCTCCACATCAATCCTCTATGTCACTCCTCCATGTTGCTCCTCCAAGTCACTCCTCCATGTAACTCCTACATGTAGCTACTCCATATCACTACACCATGTCACTCCTCCATGTCGCTCCTCCGTGTTGCTCCTCCAAGTCACTCCTCCATGTAAATCCTCCATGTAGCTACTTCATGTCACTCCTCCATGTCGCTACACAAACTCACTCCTCATGTCACTCCTCCATGTCACTTCTCCATGTCACTTCTCCATGTCTCTCCTCCATGTCGCTCTAACAACTCTCTCCTCCATGTCACTCCACCACCTCACTCCTCCATGTCACTCCTCCAGGTCACTCCTCCATGTCACTACTTCATGTCACTCCTCCATGTCGCTACACAAACTCAACCCTCCTTTACACTCTTTCATGTCACTCCTCCAAGACACTCCTCCATGTATCTCCTACATGTAGCTACTTCTTATCACTACACCATGTCACTCCTCCATGTCGCTCCTCCGTGTTGCTCCTCCAAGTCACTCCTCCATGTAAATCCTCCATGTAGCTATTCCATGTCACTTCTCCATGTCGCTACACAAACTCACTCCTCATGTCACTCCTCCATGTCACTTCTCCATGTCACTTCTCCATGTCTCTCCTCCATGTCGCTCTAACAACTCACTCCTCCATGTCACTCCACCACTTCACTCCTCCATGTCACTCCTCCAGGTCACTCCTCCATGTCACTACTTCATGTCACTCCTCCATGTCGCTACACAAACTCAACCCTCCTTTACACTCTTTCATGTCACTCCTCCATGTCACTCCTCCATGTCACTCCTCCATGTCACTCCTCCATGTCGCTACACAAACTCACTCCTCATGTTACTACTCTATGTCGCTACTCCAAGTCACTCCTCCATGTCGCTCTGACAACTCACTCCTCCATGTCACTCCACCACTTCACTCCTCCATGTCACTCCTCCAGGTCACTCCTCCATGTCCATCCTCCATGTCACTACTCCATGTCACTCCTCCATGTCGCTCCTCCGTGTTGCTCCTCCTTGTCACTCCTCCAAGTCACTCACCCATGTCCCTCTATGATTTCACTCCACCATAAAAACTCTCCTTCCTGATCAACCCTGTCACTTCTCCAAGTCACTCCTCCATGTCCATCCTCCATGTCACTACTCCATGTCACTCCTCAATGTAGCTCCTCCGTGTTGCTCCTCCTTGTCACTCCTCCAAGTCAGTCCTCCATGTCACTTCTCCATGTCTCTCCTCCATGTATCTACTCCATGTCGCTATAACAACTCACTCCTCCATGTCACTCCACCATTTCAGTGCTCCATGTCACTCCACCATTTCATTCCTCCATGTCACTCCTCCAGGTCACTCCTCCATGTCGCTACACCAACTTACTCCTCAATGTCACTCCTTCATGTCACTCCTCCATTTCTCTCCTCCATGTCGCTATAACAACTCACTCCTCCATGTCACTCCTCCAGGTCACTCCTCCATGTCGCTACTCAAAGTCACTCCTCCATGTCACTACACCAACTCACTCCTGAATGTCACTCCTCAATGTCACTACTTCATATCACTCCTCCATGTCATTCTTCCATGTCACTCCTCAATGTCACTACTTCATATCACTCCTCCATGTCACTCCTCTATGTCACTCCTCCAAGTCACTCACCCATGTCCCTCCGCGATGTCTCTCCACCATATCAACCCTCCTTGGTTATCCGCCCTGTCACTTCTCCATGTCACTCTTCCATGTCTCTCCTCCACATCACTCCTCTATGTCACTCCTCCATGTCACTCCTCCATGTCTCTCCTCCATGTCGCTCTAACAACTCACTCATCCATGTCATTCCTCCATGTCACTCCTGCATGTCACTCCTCCATGTCCATCCTCCATGTCACTCCTCGAAGTCACTCACCCATGTCCCTCCACGATGTCACTCCACCATATCAACCCTACTTCCTGATCAACCCTGTCACTTCTCCAAGTTCCACTTCTATATATCTTCCAAGTCACTCCTCCATGTCCCTCCTCCATGTAGCTCCTCCGTGTTGCTCCTCCAAGTCAGTCCTCCATGTAACTCCTCCATGTAGCTACTCCATGTCACTCCTCCATGTCACTACACAAACTCACTCCTCAATGTCACTCCTCCATGTCACAAATTCTTGTCACTCCTCCATGTCACTCATCCATGTCATTCCTCCATTTCTCTCCTCCATGTCGCTATAACAACTCACTCCTCCATGTCACTCCTCCAGGTCACTCTTCCATGTCGCTACTCCATGTCACTCCTCCATGTCGCTACACAAACTCACTCCTCAATGTCACTCCTCCATGTCACAACTTCTTGTAACTCCTCCATGTCACTCATCCATGTCATTCCTCCATTTCTCTCCTCCATGTCGCTATAACAACTCACTCCTCCATGTCACTCCTCCATGTCGCTACACAAACTCAACCCTCCTTTACACTCTTTCATGTCACTCCTCCATGTCACTCCTTCATGTCACTCCTCCATGTCACTCCTCCATGTCGCTACACAAACTCACTCCTCATGTTACTACTCTATGTCGCTACTCCATGTCACTCCTCCATGTCGCTCTAACAACTCACTCCTCCATGTCACTCCACCACTTCACTCCTCCATGTCACTCCTCCAGGTCACTCCTCCATGTCGCTACTCCATGTCACTCCTCCATGTCACTCCTCCATGTCACTCCTCCATGTCGCCACACAAACTCACTCCTCATGTTACTACTCTATGTCGCTACTCCATGTCACTCCTCCATGTCGCTCTAACAACTCACTCCTCCATGTCACTTCACCATTTCACTCCTTCATGTCACTCCTCAAATTCACTCCTCCATGTCACTCCACCATTTCACTCCTCCATGTCACTCCTCCAGGTCACTCCTCCATGTTGCTACTCAAAGTCACTCCTCCATGTCACTCATCCATATCATTCCTCCATGTCACTCCTTTATGTCACTCCTCCAATTCACTCTTCCATGTCACTTCTATATGTCTTCCAAGTCACTCCTCCATGTCCCTCCTCCATGTCGCTCCTCCGTGTTGCTCCTCCAAGTCAGTCCTCCATGTAACTCCTCCATGTAGCTACTCCATGTCACTCCTCCATGTCACTCCTCCATGTCATTCCTCCATGTCGCCACACAAACTCACTCCTCATGTTACTACTCTATGTCGCTACTCCATGTCACTCCTCCATGTCGCTCTAACAACTCACTCCTCCATGTCACTTCACCATTTCACTCCTTCATGTCACTCCTCAAATTCACTCCTCCATGTCACTCCTCCAGGTCACTCCTCCATGTTGCTACTCAAAGTCACTCCTCCATGTCACTCATCCATATCATTCCTCCATGTCACTCCTTTATGTCACTCCTCCAATTCACTCTTCCATGTCACTTCTATATGTCTTCCAAGTCACTCCTCCATGTCCCTCCTCCATGTCGCTCCTCCGTGTTGCTCCTCCAAGTCAGTCCTCCATGTAACTCCTCCATGTAGCTACTCCATGTCACTCCTCCATGTCGCTACACAAACTCAATCCTCCTTTACACTTTTTCATGTCACTCCTCCATATCGCTCCTCCATGAACCTCCTCCATGTCATTCCTCCATGTCATTCCTCCATGTCACTCCTCCATGTATCTCCTTCATGTTGCTACTCTATGTCACTCCTCCATGTCACTCCTCCATGTCACTCCTCCATGTCACTACACAAACTCACTCCTCAATGTCACTCCTCCATGTCAATACTTCTTGTCACTCCTCCTTGTCATTCCTCCATGTCACTCCTTTATGTCAGTCCTCTAATTCACTCCTCCATGTCACCTTCTATATGTCTTCCATGTCACTCCTCCATGTCCATCCTCCTTTTCACTACTCCATGTCACTCCTCCATGTCGCTCCTCCGTGTTGCTCCACCTTGTCACTCCTCCAAGTGTCTCACACATGTCCCTCCACGATTTCACTCCACCATATAAAAACTCCTTCCTGATCAACCCTGTCACTTCTCCATGTCACTCCTCCATATCCATCCTCCATGTCACTCCTCCATGTCACTCCACCACTTCACTCCTCCATGTCACTCCTCCAGGTCACTCCTCCATGTCCATCCTCCATGTCACTACTCCATGTCACTCCTCCATGTCGCTCCTCCGTGTTGCTCCTCCTTGTCACTCCTCCAAGTCACTCACCCATGTCCCTCTATGATTTCACTCCACCATAAAAACTCTCCTTCCTGATCAACCCTGTCACTTCTCCAAGTCACTCCTCCATGTCCATCCTCCATGTCACTACTCCATGTCACTCCTCAATGTAGCTCCTCCGTGTTGCTCCTCCTTGTCACTCCTCCAAGTCAGTCCTCCATGTCACTTCTCCATGTCTCTCCTCCATGTATCTACTCCATGTCGCTATAACAACTCACTCCTCCATGTCACTCCACCATTTCAGTCCTCCATGTCACTCCACCATTTCATTCCTCCATGTCACTCCTCCAGGTCACTCCTCCATGTCGCTACACCAACTTACTCCTCAATGTCACTCCTTCATGTCACTCCTCCATTTCTCTCCTCCATGTCGCTATAACAACTCACTCCTCCATGTCACTCCTCCAGGTCACTCCTCCATGTCGCTACTCAAAGTCACTCCTCCATGTCACTACACCAACTCACTCCTCAATGTCACTCCTCAATGTCACTACTTCATATCACTCCTCCATGTCATTCTTCCATGTCACTCCTCAATGTCACTACTTCATATCACTCCTCCATGTCACTCCTCTATGTCACTCCTCCAAGTCACTCACCCATGTCCCTCCGCGATGTCTCTCCACCATATCAACCCTCCTTGGTTATCCGCCCTGTCACTTCTCCATGTCACTCTTCCATGTCTCTCCTCCACATCACTCCTCTATGTCACTCCTCCATGTCACTCCTCCATGTCTCTCCTCCATGTCGCTCTAACAACTCACTCATCCATGTCATTCCTCCATGTCACTCCTGCATGTCACTCCTCCATGTCCATCCTCCATGTCACTCCTCCAAGTCACTCACCCATGTCCCTCCACGATGTCACTCCACCATATCAACCCTACTTCCTGATCAACCCTGTCACTTCTCCAAGTTCCACTTCTATATATCTTCCAAGTCACTCCTCCATGTCCCTACTCCATGTAGCTCCTCCGTGTTGCTCCTCCAAGTCAGTCCTCCATGTAACTCCTCCATGTAGCTACTCCATGTCACTCCTCCATGTCACTACACAAACTCACTCCTCAATGTCACTCCTCCATGTCACAAATTCTTGTCACTCCTCCATGTCACTCATCCATGTCATTCCTCCATTTCTCTCCTCCATGTCGCTATAACAACTCACTCCTCCATGTCACTCCTCCAGGTCACTCTTCCATGTCGCTACTCCATGTCACTCCTCCATGTCGCTACACAAACTCACTCCTCAATGTCACTCCTCCATGTCACAACTTCTTGTAACTCCTCCATGTCACTCATCCATGTCATTCCTCCATTTCTCTCCTCCATGTCGCTATAACAACTCACTCCTCCATGTCACTCCTCCATGTCGCTACACAAACTCAACCCTCCTTTACACTCTTTCATGTCACTCCTCCATGTCACTCCTTCATGTCACTCCTCCATGTCACTCCTCCATGTCGCTACACAAACTCACTCCTCATGTTACTACTCTATGTCGCTACTCCATGTCACTCCTCCATGTCGCTCTAACAACTCACTCCTCCATGTCACTCCACCACTTCACTCCTCCATGTCACTCCTCCAGGTCACTCCTCCATGTCGCTACTCCATGTCACTCCTCCATGTCACTCCTCCATGTCACTCCTCCATGTCGCCACACAAACTCACTCCTCATGTTACTACTCTATGTCGCTACTCCATGTCACTCCTCCATGTCGCTCTAACAACTCACTCCTCCATGTCACTTCACCATTTCACTCCTTCATGTCACTCCTCAAATTCACTCCTCCATGTCACTCCACCATTTCACTCCTCCATGTCACTCCTCCAGGTCACTCCTCCATGTTGCTACTCAAAGTCACTCCTCCATGTCACTCATCCATATCATTCCTCCATGTCACTCCTTTATGTCACTCCTCCAATTCACTCTTCCATGTCACTTCTATATGTCTTCCAAGTCACTCCTCCATGTCCCTCCTCCATGTCGCTCCTCCGTGTTGCTCCTCCAAGTCAGTCCTCCATGTAACTCCTCCATGTAGCTACTCCATGTCACTCCTCCATGTCACTCCTCCATGTCATTCCTCCATGTCGCCACACAAACTCACTCCTCATGTTACTACTCTATGTCGCTACTCCATGTCACTCCTCCATGTCGCTCTAACAACTCACTCCTCCATGTCACTTCACCATTTCACTCCTTCATGTCACTCCTCAAATTCACTCCTCCATGTCACTCCTCCAGGTCACTCCTCCATGTTGCTACTCAAAGTCACTCCTCCATGTCACTCATCCATATCATTCCTCCATGTCACTCCTTTATGTCACTCCTCCAATTCACTCTTCCATGTCACTTCTATATGTCTTCCAAGTCACTCCTCCATGTCCCTCCTCCATGTCGCTCCTCCGTGTTGCTCCTCCAAGTCAGTCCTCCATGTAACTCCTCCATGTAGCTACTCCATGTCACTCCTCCATGTCGCTACACAAACTCAATCCTCCTTTACACTTTTTCATGTCACTCCTCCATATCGCTCCTCCATGAACCTCCTCCATGTCATTCCTCCATGTCATTCCTCCATGTCACTCCTCCATGTATCTCCTTCATGTTGCTACTCTATGTCACTCCTCCATGTCACTCCTCCATGTCACTCCTCCATGTCACTACACAAACTCACTCCTCAATGTCACTCCTCCATGTCAATACTTCTTGTCACTCCTCCTTGTCATTCCTCCATGTCACTCCTTTATGTCAGTCCTCTAATTCACTCCTCCATGTCACCTCTATATGTCTTCCATGTCACTCCTCCATGTCCATCCTCCTTTTCACTACTCCATGTCACTCCTCCATGTCGCTCCTCCGTGTTGCTCCACCTTGTCACTCCTCCAAGTGTCTCACACATGTCCCTCCACGATTTCACTCCACCATATAAAACTCCTTCCTGATCAACCCTGTCACTTCTCCATGTCACTCCTCCATATCCATCCTCCATGTCACTACTCCATGTCACTCCTCCATGTCGCTCCTCCGTGTTGCTCCTCCTTGTCACTCCTCCAAGTCACTCACCCATGTCCCTCTATGATTTCACTCCACCATAAAAACTCTCCTTCCTGATCAACCCTGTCACTTCTCCAAGTCACTCCTCAATGTCCATCCTCCATGTCACTACTCCATGTCACTCCTCCATGTAGCTCCTCCGTGTTGCTCCTCCTTGTCACTCCTCCAAGTCAGTCCTCCATGTCACTCCACCATTTCATTCCTCCATGTCACTCCTCCAGGTCACTCCTCCATGTCGCTACACCAACTTACTCCTCAATGTCACTCCTTCATGTCACTCCTCCATTTCTCTCCTCCATGTCGATATAACAACTCACTCCTCCATGTCACTCCTCCAGGTCACTCCTCCATGTCGCTACTCAAAGTCACTCCTCCATGTCACTACACCAACTCACTCCTCAATGTCACTCCTCAATGTCACTACTTCATATCACTCCTCCATGTCATTCCTCCATGTCACTCCTCAATGTCACTACTTCATATCACTCCTCCATGTCACTCTCTATGTCACTCCTCCAAGTCACTCACCCATGTCCCTCCGCGATGTCTCTCCACCATATCAACCCTCCTTGGTTATCCGCCCTGTCACTTCTCCATGTCACTCTTCCATGTCTCTCCTCCACATCACTCCTCTATGTCACTCCTCCATGTCACTCCTCCATGTCTCTCCTCCATGTCGCTCTAACAACTCACTCATCCATGTCATTCCTCCATGTCACTCCTCCATGTCACTCCTCCATGTCCATCCTCCATGTCACTCCTCCAAGTCACTCACCCATGTCCCTCCACGATGTCACTCCACCATATCAACCCTACTTCCTGATCAACCCTGTCACTTCTCCAAGTTCCACTTCTATATATCTTCCAAGTCACTCCTCCATGTCCCTCCTCCATGTAGCTCCTCCGTGTTGCTCCTCCAAGTCAGTCCTCCATGTAACTCCTCCATGTAGCTACTCCATGTCACTCCTCCATGTCGCTATAACAACTCACTCCTCCATGTCACTCCTCCAGGTCACTCCTCCATGTCGCTACTCCATGTCACTCCTCCATATCGCTACACAAACTCACTCCTCAATGTCACTCCTCCATGTCACAACTTCTTGTAACTCCTCCATGTCACTCATCCATGTCATTCCTCCATTTCTCTCCTCCATGTCGCTATAACAACTCACTCCTCCATGTCACTCCTCCATGTCGCTACACAAACTCAACCCTCCTTTACACTCTTTCATGTCACTCCTCCATGTCACTCCTCCATGTCACTCCTCCATGTCGCTACACAAACTCACTCCTCATGTTACTACTCTATGTCGCTACTCCATGTCACTCCTCCATGTCGCTCTAACAACTCACTCCTCCATGTCACTCCACCACTTCACTCCTCCATGTCACTCCTCCAGGTCACTCCTCCATGTCACTACTTCATGTCACTCCTCCATGTCGCTACACAAACTCAACCCTCCTTTACACTCTTTCATGTCACTCCTCCATGTCACTCCTCCATGTATCTCCTCCATGTCGCTACTCCATGTCTCTCCTCCATGTCACTCCTCCATGTCGCTACACAAACTCACTCCTCATGTTACTACTCTATGTCGCTACTCCATGTCACTCCTCCATGTCGCTCTAACAACTCACTCCTCCATGTCACTTCACCATTTCACTCCTTCATGTCACTCCTCAAATTCACTCCTCCATGTCACTCCACCATTTCACTCCTCCATGTCACTCCTCCAGGTCACTCCTCCATGTTGCTATTCAAAGTCACTCCTCCATGTCACTTCTATATGTCTTCCAAGTCACTCCTCCATGTCCCTCCTCCATGTCGCTCCTCCGTGTTGCTCCTCCAAGTCAGTCCTCCATGTAACTCCTCCATGTAGCTACTCCATGTCACTCCTCCATGTCGCTACACAAACTCAATCCTCCTTTACACTTTTTCATGTCACTCCTCCATATCGCTCCTCCATGTCCGTCCTCCATGTCACTCCTCCATGTCATTCCTCCATATCACTCCTCCATGTATATCCTTCATGTTGCTACTCTATGTCACTCCTCCATGTCACTCCTCCATGTCACTCCTCCATGTCACTACACAAACTCACTCCTCAATGTCAATCCTCCATGTCAATACTTCTTGTCACTCCTCCTTGTCATTCCTCCATGTCACTCCTTTATGTCAGTCCTCTAATTCACTCCTCCATGTCACCTCTATATGTCTTCCATGTCACTCCTCCATGTCCATCCTCCTTTTCACTACTCCATGTCACTCCTCAATGTCGCTCCTCCGTGTTGTTCCACCTTGTCACTCCTCCAAGTGTCTCACACATGTCCCTCCACGATTTCACTCCACCATATAAACACTCCTTCCTGATCAACCCTGTCACTTCTCCATGTCACTCCTCCATGTCCATCCTCCATGTCACTACTCCATGTCACTCCTCCATGTCGCTCCTCCGTGTTGCTCCTCCTTGTCACTCCTCCAAGTCACTCACCCATGTCCCTCTATGATTTCACTCCACCATAAAAACTCTTCTTCCTGATCAACCCTGTCACTTCTCCAAGTCACTCCTCAATGTCCATCCTCCATGTCACTACTCCATGTCACTCCTCCATGTAGCTCCTCCGTGTTGCTCTTCCTTGTCACTCCTCCAAGTCAGTCCTCCATGTCACTTCTCCATGTCTCTCCTCCATGTATCTACTCCATGTCACTATAACAACTCACTCCTCCATGTCACTCCACCATTTCAGTCCTCCATGTCACTCCACCATTTCATTCCTCCATGTCACTCCTCCAGGTCACTCCTCCATGTCGCTACACCAACTTACTCCTCAATGTCACTCCTTCATGTCACTCCTCCATTTCTCTCCTCCATGTCGCTATAAAAACTCACTCCTCCATGTCACTCTTCCAGGTCACTCCTCCATGTCGCTACTCAAGTCACTCCTCCATGTAACTACACCAACTCACTCCTCAATGTCACTCCTCAATGTCACTACTTCTTATCACTCCTCCATGTCATTCCTCCATGTCACTCCTCAATGTCACTACTTCATATCACTCCTCCATGTCACTCCTCTATGTCACTCCTCCAAGTCACTCACCCATGTCCCTCCGCCATGTCGCTCTAACAACTCACTCATCCATTACATTCCTCCATGTCACTCCTCCATGTCACTCCTCCATGTCCATCCTCCATGTCACTCCTCCAAGTCACTCACCCATGTCCCTCCACGATGTCACTCCACCATATCAACCCTACTTCCTGATCAACCCTGTCACTTCTCCAAGTTCCACTTCTATATATCTTCCAAGTCACTCCTCCATGTCCCGCCTCCATGTAGCTCCTCCGTGTTGCTCCTCCAAGTCAGTCCTCCATGTAACTCCTCCATGTAGCTACTCCATGTCACTCCTCCATGTCGCTACACAAACTCACTCCTCAATGTCACTCCTCCATGTCACAACTTCTTGTCACTCCTCCATGTCACTCATCCATGTCATTCCTCCATTTCTCTCCTCCATGTCGCTATAACAACTCACTCCTCCATGTCACTCCTCCAGGTCACTCCTCCATGTCGCTACTCCATGTCACTCCTCCATGTCGCTACACAAACTCACTCCTCAATGTCACTCCTCCATGTCACAACTTCTTGTCACTCCTCCATGTCACTCATCCATGTCATTCCTCCATTTCTCTCCTCCATGTCGCTATAACAACTCACTCCTCCATGTCACTCCTCCAGGTCACTCCTCCATGTCGCTACTCAAAGTAACTCCTCCATGTAACTACACAAACTCACTCCTCAATGTCACTCCTCAATGTCACTACTTCATGTCACTCCTCCATGTCACTCCTCCATTTCTCTCCTCCATGTCGCTATAACAACTCACTCCTCCATGTCACTCCTCCAGGTCACTCTTCTATGTCGTTACTCAAAGTCACTCCTCCATGTCACTACACCAACTCACTCCTCAATTTCACTCCTAAATGTCACTACTTCATGTCACTCCTCCATGTCATCCTCCATGTCACTCCTCCATGTATCTCCTCCATGTCGCTACTCTATGTCACTCCTCCATGTCACTCCTCCATGTCGCTACACCAACTCACTCCTCAATGTCACTCCTCCATGTCACTACTTCTTGTCACTCCTCCATGTCACTCATCCATGTCATTCCTCCATGTCACTCCTTTATGTCACAACACCAACTCACTCCTCAATGTCACTCCTCCATGTCACAACTTCTTGTCACTCCTCCATGTCACTCCTCCATGTCATTCCTCCATTTCTCTCCTCCATGTCGCTATAACAACTCACTCTTCCATGTCACTCCTCCAGGTCACTCCTCCATGTCGCTACTCAAAGTCACTCCTCCATGTCACTACACCAACTCACTCCTCAATGTCACTCCTCAATGTCACTACTTCATGTCACTCCTCCATGTCACTCCTCCATTTCGCTCCTCCATGTCGCTATAACAACTCACTCCTCCATGTCACTCCACCATTTCAGTCCTCCATGTCACTCCACCATTTCATTCCTCCATGTCACTCCTCCAGGTCACTCCTCCATGTCGCTACACCAACTTACTCCTCAAAGTCACTCCTCCATGTCACTACATCAACTCACTCCTCAATGTCACTCCTCAATGTCACTACTTCATGTCACTCCTCCATGTCACTCCTCCATTTCTCTCCTCCATGTCGCTATAACAACTCACTCCTCCATGTCACTCCTCCAGGTCACTCCTCCATGTCGCTACTCAAAGTCACTCCTCCATGTCACTACAACAACTCACTCCTCAATGTCACTCCTAAATGTCACTACTTCATGTCACTCCATGTCGCTACACAAACTCAATTCTCCTTTACACTCTTTCATGTCACTCCTCCATATCGCTCCTCCATGTCCCTCCTCCATGTCACTCCTCCATGTCATTCCTCCATGTCACTCCTCCATGTATCTCCTCCATGTCGCTACTCTATATCACTCCTCCATGTCACTCCTCCATGTCGCTACACAAACTCACTACTCATGTTACTACTCTATGTCACTCCTCCATTTCTCTCCTCCATGTCGCTATAACAACTCACTCCTCCATGTCACTCCTCCATGTCGCTACACCAAGTCAATCCTCCTTGTCACTCCTCCATGTCGCTCTTTCATGTTGCTCCTCCATGTCACTCCTCCATTTCACTCCACGACGTCTCTCCTCTACGTCACTCCTCATGTCACTACACCAACTCACTCCTCCTTGTCACTCCTCCATATCACTCATCCATGTCATTCCTCCATGTCACTCCTTTATGTCAATCCTCCAAGTCACTCCTCCATGTCAATTCTATATGTCTTCCATTTCACTCCTCCATGTCCATCCATCATGTCACTACTCAATGTCACTCCTCCATGTCGCTCCTCCGTGTTGCTCCTCCAAGTCACTCCTCCATGTAACTCCTCCATGTAGCTACTCCATGTCACTCCTCCATGTCACTACTTCTTCTGACTCCTCCATGTCACTCATCCATATCATTCCTCCATGTCACTCCTTTATGTCACTCCTCCAATTCACTACTCCATGTCACTCCTCCATGTCACTCATCCATGTCCCTCCTACATGTCACTCCATCTTATCAATCTTCCTTGGTGATCCGACCTGTCACTTCTCCATGTCACTCTTCCATGTCTCTCCTCCACGTCTCTCCTCTATGTCACTCCTCCATGTCACTCCTCCATGTCGCTACACCAACTCAATCCTCCTTGTCACTCCTCCATGTCGCTCCTTCATGTTGCTCCTCCATGTCACTCCTCCATTTCACTCCATGACGTCTCTCCTCTACGTCACACCTCTTTTCACTACACCAACTCAATCCTCCTTGTCACTCCTCCATATCACTCATCCATGTCATTCCTCCTTGTCACTCCTTTATGTCAATCCTCCAAGTCACTCCTCCATGTCACTTCTATATGTCTTCCATTTCACTCCTCCATCTCCATCCATCATGTCACTACTCCATGTCACTCCTCCATGTCGCTCCTCCATGTTACTACTCTATGACGCTACTCAATGTCGCTCCTCCATGTCGCTACACCAACTCACTCCTCAATGTCACTCCTCCATGTCACTACTTATTGTCACTCCTCCATGTCACTCATCCATGTCATTCCTCAATGTCACTCCTTTATGTCACAACTCCAATTCACTCCTCCATGTCCATCCTCCATGTCACTCCTCCATGTCTATTCTCCGTGTTGCTCATCCTTGTCACTCCTCCAAGTCACTCACCCATGTCCCTCCACGATGTCACTCCATCATATCAACCCTCCTTCCTGATCAACCCTGTCACTTCTCCAAGTCACTCCTCCATGTCTATCCTCCATGTCACTACTCCACATCAATCCTCTATGTCACTCCTCCATATCACTCCTCCATGTCGCTCTAACAACTCACTCCTCCAGGTCACTCCATGTCGCTACTCAAAGTCACTCCTCTATGTCACTACACCAACTCAATCCTTCTTGTCACTCCTCCATGTCACTCATCCATGTCACTTCTATATGTCTTCCATGTCACTCCTCCATGTACCTCCTCCATGTCACTACTCCATGTTACTACTCCATGTCACTCCTCCATGTCGCTCTAACAACTCACTCCTCCATGTCACTCCACCATTTCACTCCTCCATGTCACTCCTCAAAGTCACTCCTCCATGTAACTACACCAACTCACTCCTCAAAGTCACTCCTCAATGTCACTACTTCATGTCACTCCTCCATGTCGCTACACAAACTAAATCCTCCTTTACACTCTTTCATGTCATTCCTCCATATCGCTCGTCCATGTCCCTCCTCCATGTCACTCCTCCATGTCATTCCTCCATGTCACACCTCCATGTGACTCCTCCATGTCGCTCCACCAACTCCTTCCTCATGTTACTCCTCCATGTCACTCCTCCATATCAATCCTCCATGTCACACCTCCATGTGACTCCTCCATGTCGCTCAACCAACTCCTTCCTCCATGTTACTCCTCCATGTCACTCCTCCATGTTACTCCTTCATGTCACTCCTCCATTTCTCTCCTCCATGTCGCTATAACAACTCACTCCTCCAGGTCACTCCTCCAGGTCACTCCTCCATGTCGCTACTCAAAGTCACTCCTCCATGTCACTACACCAACTCACTCCTCAATGTCACTCCTCAATGTCACTACTTCATGTCACTCCTCCATGTCATTCCTCCATGTCACTCCTCCATGTATCTCCTCCATGTTGCTACTCTATGTCACTCCTCCATGTCACTCCTCCATGTCGCTACACAAACTCACTCCTCAATGTCACTCCTCCATGTCAATACTTCTTGTCACTCCTCCATGTCATTCCTGCATGTCACTCCTTTATGTCAGTCCTCCAATTCACTCCCCCATGTCACGTCTATATGTCTTCAATGTCACTCCTCCATGTCCATCCTCCTTTTCACTACTCCATGTCACTCCTCCATGTCTTTCCTCTATATCGCTCTAACAACTCACTCCTCCATGTCACTCCTCCATGTCACTCCACCATTTCACTCCTCAATGTCACTCCTCCAGGTCACTCCTCCATGTCGCTACACCAACTTACTCCTCAATGTCACTCCTTCATGTCACTCCTCCATATGTCTCCTCCATGTCGTTATAACAACTCACTCCTCCATGTCACTCCTCCAGGTCACTCCTCCAAGTCGCTACTCAAAGTCACTCCTCCATGTCACTACACCAACTCACTCCTCAATGTCACTCCTCAATGTCACTACTTCATGTCACTCCTCCATGTCACTACACAAACTCAACCCTCCTTTACACTCTTTCATGTCACTCCTCCATATCGCTCCTCCATGTCGCTACTCTATGTCACTCCTCCATGTCACTCCTCCATGTCACTCCTCCATGTCGCTACACAAACTCACTCCTCATGTTACTACTCTATGTCGCTATTCCATGTCAATCCTCCATGTCGCTACACCAACTCACTGTGACTCCTCCATGTCACTACTTCTTGTCACTCCTCCATGTCACTCCTCTATGTCACTCCTCCATGTTGCTCTTCCATGTCACTCCTCCATGTAACTCATCTATGTCCCTCCGCCATGTCATTACACCAACTCAATCCTTCTTGTCACTCCTCCATGTCACTCATCCATGTCACTTCTCCATGTCACTCCTCCACATCGCTCCTCTATGTCACTCCTACATGTCACTCCTCCATGTCTCTCCTCTATATCGCTCTAACAACTCACTCCTCCATGTCACTCCTCCATGTCACTCCACCATTTCACTCCTCCATGTCACTCCTCCATTTCTCTCCTCCATGTCGCTATAACAACTCACTCCTCCATATCACTCCCCCAGGTTACTCCTCCAAGTCGCTACTCAAAGTCACTCCTCCATGTCACTACACCAACTCACTCCTCAATGTCACTCCTCAATGTCACTACTTCATGTCACACCTCCATGTCACTACACAAACTCAAACCTCCTTTAAACTCTTTCATGTCACTCCTCCATATCGCTCCTCCATGTCCCTCCTCCATTTCACTCCTCCATGTCATTCCTCCATGTCACTCCTCCATGTATCTCCTCCATGTCGCTACTCTATGTCACTCCTCCATGTCACTCCTCCATGTCGCTACACAAACTCACTCCTCATGTTACTACTCTATGTCGCTACTCCATGTCACTCCTCCTGTCACGACACCAACTCAATCCTTCTTGTCACTCCTCCATGTCACTACTTCATGTCACTCCTCCATTTCACTACTCCATGTCACTTCTATATGTCTTCCATGTCACTCCTCCATGTTCCTCCTCCATGTCACTCCTCCACATCACTCCTCTATGTCACTCCTCCATGTCACACCTCCATGTCACTCCTCCATGTCGCTACACCAACTCATTCCTCGTGTCACTCCTCCATGTCGCTACTCCATGTCACTCCTCAATGTCGCTACACCAACTCAACCCTCCTTGTAACTTCTCCATGTCACTCATCCATGTCATTCCTCCATGTAACTCGTTTATGTCACTCCTCCAGTTCACTCCTCCATGTCATCTCTATATGTCTTCCATGTCACTCCTCCATGTCCATACTCCATGTCACTACTCCATGTCACTCTTCCATGTTGCTCCTCCGTGTTGCTCCTCCATGTCACTCCTCCAAGTCACTCACCCATGTCCCTACACGATGTCACTCCACCATATCAACCCTCCTTCCTGATCAACCCTGTCACTTCTCCAAGTCACTCCTCCATGTCCCTCCTCCATGTCACTACTCCATGTCACTCCTCCATGTCGCTCCTCCGTGTTGCTCCTCCACATCAATCCTTTATGTCACTCCTCCATGTTGCTCCTCCAAGTCTCTCCTCCATGTAACTCCTACATGTAGCTACTCCATGTCACTACTCCAGGTCACTCCTCCATGTCGCTCCTCCATGTCACTCCTCCATGTCGCTACACAAACTCACTCCTCACGTCACTCCTCCATGTCACTCCACCATATCAATCTGCCTTGGTGATCCGCCCTGTCACTCCTCCATGTCTCTCCTCCACGAAATTCCTCTATGTCACTCCTCCATGTCACTCCTACATGTCACTCCTCCATGTATCTCCTCTATGTCGCTACTCTATGTCACTCCTCCATGTCACTCCTCCATGTCACTACACCAACTCACTCCTCAATGTCACTCCTCAATGTCACTACTTCATGTCACTCCTCCATGTCATTCCTCCATGTCACTCCTCCATGTATCTCCTCCATGTGGCTACTCTATGTCACTCCTCCATGTCACTCCTCCATGTCGCTACACCAAACTCACTCCTCAATGTCACTCCTCATGTCACAACTCCAATTCACTCCTCCATGTCACCTCTATATGTCCTCCATGTAACTCCTCCATGTAGCTACTCCATGTCACTCCTCCATGTTGCTACACAAACTCAAACCTCCTTTACACTCTTTCATGTCACTCCTTCATATCGCTCCTCCATGTCCCTCCTCCATGTAACTCATCTATGTCCCTCCGCCATGTCACTACACCAACTCAATCCTTCTTGTCACTCCTCCATGTCACTCATCCATGTCACTTCTATGTCTTCCATGTCACTCCTCCTTGTCCCTCCTCCATGTAACTCCTCTACGTTGCTCCTCTATGTTACTCCTCCATGTCACACCTCAATGTTCCTCCATGTCGTTATTCCATGTCACTCCTACATGTCGCTACACCATTTCACTCCTCCATGTCACTCCTCCAGGTCACTCCTCCATGTCGCTACACCAACTTACTCCTCAATGTCACTCCTTCATGTCACTCCTCCATTTCTCTCCTCCATGTCGCTATAACAACTCACTCCTCCATGTCACTCCTCCAGGTCACTCCTCCAAGTCGCTACTCAAAGTCACTCCTCCATGTCATTACACCAACTCACTCCTCAATGTCACTCCTCAATGTCACTACTTCATGTCACTCCTCCATGTCGCTACACAAACTCAACCCTCCTTTACACTCTTTCATGTCACTCCTCCATATCGCTCCTCCATGTCATTCCTCCATGTCACTCCTCCATGTATCTCCTCCATGTCGCTACTCTATGTCACTCCTCCATGTCACTCCTCCATGTCGCTACACCAACTCACTCCTCAATGTCACTCCTCCATGTCACTACTTCTTGTCACTCCTCCATGTCACTTCTCCATGTCACTCCTCCATGTCTCCCCTCCACGAAATTCCTCTATGTCATTCCTCCATGTCACTCCTACATGTCACTCCTCCATGTCTCTCCTCTATATCGCTCTAACAACTCACTCCTCCATGTCACTCCTCCATGTCACTCCACCATTTCACTCCTCCATGTCACTCCTCCAGGTCACTCCTCCATGTTGCTACACCAACTTACTCCTCAATGTCACTCCTTCATGTCACTCCTCCATTTCTCTCCTCCATGTCGCTATAACAACTCACTCCTCCATGTTACTCCTCCAGGTCACTCCTCCAAGTCGCTACTCAAAGTCACTCCTCCATGTCACTACACCAACTCACTCCTCAATGTCACTCCTCAATGTAACTACTTCATGTCACTCCTCCATGTCATTCCTCCATGTCACTCCTCCATGTATCTCCTCCATGTCGATACTCTATGTCACTCCTCCATGTCACTCTTCCATGTCGCTACACCAACTCACTCCTCAATGTCACTCCTCCATGTCACAACTTCAATTCACTCCTCCATGTCACCTCTATATGTCTTCCATGTCACTCCTCCATGTCCATCCTCCATGTCACTACTCTATGTCACTCCTCCATGTCGCTCCTCCGTGTTGCTCCTCCTTGTCACTCCTCCAAGTCACTCACCCATGTCCTTCCACGATGTCACTCCACCATATAAACCTTCCTTCCTGATCAACCCTGTCACTTCTCCAAGTCACTCCTCCATGTCCATCCTCCATGTCACTCCTCCATGTCCCTCCTCCATGTCGCTCCTCCGTGTTGCTCCTCCAAGTCAGTCCTCCATGTAACTGCTCCATGTAGCTACTCCATGTCACTCCTCCATGTCGCTACACAAACTCAAACCTCCTTTACACTCTTTCATGTCACTCCTCCATATCGCTCCTCCATGTCCCTCCTCCATGTCACTCCTCCATGTCATTCCTCCATGTCACTCCTCCATGTATCTCCTCCATGTTACTACTCTATGTCACTCCTCCATGTCACTCCTCCATGTCACTCCTCCATGTCGCTACACAAACTCACTCCTCAATGTTACTCCTCCATGTCAATACTTCTTGTCACTCCTCCATGTCATTCCTCCATGTCACTCCTTTATGTCAGTCCTCCAATTCACTCCTCCATGTCACCTCTATATGTCTTCCATGTCTCTCCTCCATGTCCATCCTCCTTTTCACTACTCCATGTCACTCCTCCATGTCTCTCCTCTATATCGCTCTAACAACTCACTCCTCCATGTCACTCCTCCATTTCTCTCCTCCATGTCGCTATAACAACTCACTCCTCCATGTCACTCCACCATTTCACTCCTCCATGTCACTCCTCCAGGTCACTCCTCCATGTCGCTACACCAACTTACTCCTCAATGTCACTCCTTCATGTCACTCCTCCATTTCTCTCCTCCATGTCGCTATAACAACTCACTCCTCCATGTCACCTCTATATGTCTTCCATGTCACTCCTCCATGTCCATCCTCCTTTTCACTACTCCATGTCACTCCTCCATGTCGCTCCTCCGTGTTGCTCCTCCTTGTCACTCCTCCAAGTCACTCACACATGTCCCTCCACGATTTCACTCCACCATATAAACACTCCTTCCTGATCAACCCTGTCACTTCTCCATGTCACTCCTCCATGTCCATCCTCCATGTCACTACTCCATGTCACTCCTCCATGTCGTTCCTCCGTGTTGCTCCTCCTTGTCACTCCTCCAAGTCACTCACCCATGTCCCTCCATGATTTCACTCCACCATAAAAACTCTCCTTCCTGATCAACCCTGTCACTTCTCCAAGTCACTCCTCCATGTCCATCCTCCATGTCACTTCTCCATGTCAATCCTCCATGTCGCTCCTCCAAGTCAGTCCTCCATGTCACTTCTCCATGTCTCTCCTCCACGTCACTCCTCTATGTCACTCCTCCATGTCACTCCTCCATGTCACTCCTCCATGTATCTCCTCCATGTCACTATAACAACTCACTCCTCCATGTCACTCCTCCATGTATCTCCTCCATGTCACTATAACAACTCACTCGTCCATGTCACTCCACCATTTCAGTCCTCCATGTCACTCTTCCAGGTCACTCCTCCATGTCGCTATTCAAAGTCACTCCTCCATGTCACTACACCAACTCACTCCTCAATGTCACTCCTCCATGTCACTACTTCATGTCCCTCCTCCATGTCACTCCTCCACGTCGCTCCTCTATGTAACTCCTCCAACTCAATCCTCCACGTCGCTCCTCCATGTTGCTCTTCCATGTCACTACTCCATGTAAATCATCTATGTCCCTCCGCCATGTCACTACACCAACTCATCCTTCTTGTTACTCCTCCATGTCACTCATCCATGTCAATCCTCCATGTCGCTACACCAACTCACTCCTCAATGTCACTCCTCCATGTCACTACTTCTTCTCACTCCTTCATGTCACTCATCCATGTCATTCCTCCATGTCACTCCTTTATGTCTCTCCTCCAATTCACTCCTCCATGTCACTTCTATATGTCTTCCAAGTCAGTCCTCCATGTCCCTCCTCCATGTCGCTCCTCCGTGTTGCTCCTCCAAGTCAGTCCTCCATGTAACTCCTCCTTGTAGCTACTATATGTCACTCCTCCATGTCGCTACACAAACTCAATCCTCCTTTACAGTCTTTCATGTCACTCCTCCATATCGCTCCTCCATGTCCCTCCTCCATGTCACTCCTCCATGTCATTCCTCCATGTCACTCCTCCATGTATCTCCTCCATGTTGCTACTCTATGTCACTCCTCCATGTCACTCCTCCATGTCGCTACACAAACTCACTCCTCAATGTCACTCCTCCATGTCAATACTTCTTGTCACTCCTCCATGTCATTCCTCCATGTCACTCCTTTATGTCAGTCCTCCAATTCACTCCTCCATGTCACCTCTATATGTCTTCCATGTCACTCCTCCATGTCCATCCTCCTTTTCACTACTCCATGTCACTCCTCCATGTCGCTCCTCCGTGTTGCTCCTCCTTGTCACTCCTCCAAGTCACTCACCCATGTCCCTCCACGATTTCACTCCAACATATAAACACTCCTTCCTGATCAACCCTGTCACTTTTCCATGTCACTCCTCCATGTCCATCCTCCATGTCACTATTCCATGTCACTCCTCCATGTCGCTCCTCCGTGTTGCTCCTCCTTGTCACTCCTCCAAGTCAATCCTCTATGTCATTTCTCCATGTCTCTCCTCCATTTCAATCCTCTATGTCACTCCTCCATGTCACTCCTCCATGTATCTCCTCCATGTCGCTATAACAACTCACTCCTCCATGTCTCTCCACCATTTCAGTCCTCCAGGTCACTCCTCCATGTCGTTACTCAAAGTCACTCCTCCATGTCACGACACCAACTCACTCCTCCATGTCACTCCTCCAGGTCACTCCTCCATGTCGCTACTCAAAGTCACTCCTCCATGTCACTACACCAACTCACTCCTCAATGTCACTCCTCAATGTCACTACTTCATGTCACTCCTCCATTTCATTCCTCCATGTCACTCCTCTATGTATCTCCTCCATGTCACTCCTTTATGTCATTCCTCCATGTCGCTACACCAACTCACTCTTTCATGTTACTCCTCAATGTTGCTACCCCATGTGACTCCTTTATGTCACTCCTCCAAGTTACTCCTCCATGTCACTCCTCTTGGTCACTCCTCCATACCACTCCTCCATGTAACTCCTCCATGTCACTCCTCCATGTCACTCCTCCAAGTCACTTACCCATGTCCCTCCACGATGTCACTCCACCATACAAATCCTCCTTCCTTTTTAACCCTGTCACTTCTCCAAGTGACTCCTCCATGTCCCTCATCCATGTCATTACTCCTTGTCACTCCTCCATGTCGCTACAGCAACTCATTCCTCATGTCACTCCTCCATGTCGCTCCTCCGTGTTGCTCCTCCAAGTCACTCCTCCATGTCTCTCCTCCATGGTGCTCTAACAACTCACTCCTCCATGTCACTCCACCATTTCACTGCTCCATGTCACTCCTCCAGGTCACTCCTCCATGTCGCTACTCAAAGTCACTCCTCCATGTCACTACATCAACTCACTCCTCAATGTCACATCTCAATGTCACTACTTCATGTCACTCCTCCATGTCGCTACACAAACTCAACCCTCCTTTACACTCTTTCATGTCACTCCTCCATATCGCTCCTCCATGTCCCTCCTCCATTTCACTCCTCCATGTCATTCCTCCATGTCACTCCTCCATGTATCTCCTCCATGTCGCTACTCTATGTCACTCCTCCATGTCACTCCTCCATGTCACTCCTCCATGTCGCTACATAAACTCACTCCTCATGTTACTACTCTATGTCGCTACTCCATGTCACTCCTCCATGTCGCTACACCAACTCACTCCTCAATGTCACTCCTCCATGTCACTACTTCTTGTCACTCCTCCATGTCACTCATCCATGTCACTCCTTTATGTCACAACTCCAATTCACTCCTCCATGTCACCTCTATATGTCTTCCATGACACTTCTCCAAGTCACTCCTCCATGTCCATCCTCCATGTCACTACTCCACATCAATCCTCTATGTCACTCCTCCATGTCTCTCTACCAACTCACTCCTCCATGTCACCCCAGCATTTCACTCCTCCATGTCACTCCTCCATGTCACTCCTCCATGTCGCTACACAAACTCACTCCTCAATGTCACTCCTCCATGTCAATACTTCTTGTCACTCCTCCATGTCATTCCTGCATGTCACTCCTTTATGTCAGTCCTCCAATTCACTCCCCCATGTCACGTCTATATGTCTTCAATGTCACTCCTCCATGTCCATCCTCCTTTTCACTACTCCATGTCACTCCTCCATGTCTTTCCTCTATATCGCTCTAACAACTCACTCCTCCATGTCACTCCTCCATGTCACTCCACCATTTCACTCCTCAATGTCACTCCTCCAGGTCACTCCTCCATGTCGCTACACCAACTTACTCCTCAATGTCACTCCTTCATGTCACTCCTCCATATGTCTCCTCCATGTCGTTATAACAACTCACTCCTCCATGTCACTCCTCCAGGTCACTCCTCCAAGTCGCTACTCAAAGTCACTCCTCCATGTCACTACACCAACTCACTCCTCAATGTCACTCCTCAATGTCACTACTTCATGTCACTCCTCCATGTCACTACACAAACTCAACCCTCCTTTACACTCTTTCATGTCACTCCTCCATATCGCTCCTCCATGTCGCTACTCTATGTCACTCCTCCATGTCACTCCTCCATGTCACTCCTCCATGTCGCTACACAAACTCACTCCTCATGTTACTACTCTATGTCGCTATTCCATGTCAATCCTCCATGTCGCTACACCAACTCACTGTGACTCCTCCATGTCACTACTTCTTGTCACTCCTCCATGTCACTCCTCTATGTCACTCCTCCATGTTGCTCTTCCATGTCACTCCTCCATGTAACTCATCTATGTCCCTCCGCCATGTCATTACACCAACTCAATCCTTCTTGTCACTCCTCCATGTCACTCATCCATGTCACTTCTCCATGTCACTCCTCCACATCGCTCCTCTATGTCACTCCTACATGTCACTCCTCCATGTCTCTCCTCTATATCGCTCTAACAACTCACTCCTCCATGTCACTCCTCCATGTCACTCCACCATTTCACTCCTCCATGTCACTCCTCCATTTCTCTCCTCCATGTCGCTATAACAACTCACTCCTCCATATCACTCCCCCAGGTTACTCCTCCAAGTCGCTACTCAAAGTCACTCCTCCATGTCACTACACCAACTCACTCCTCAATGTCACTCCTCAATGTCACTACTTCATGTCACACCTCCATGTCACTACACAAACTCAAACCTCCTTTAAACTCTTTCATGTCACTCCTCCATATCGCTCCTCCATGTCCCTCCTCCATTTCACTCCTCCATGTCATTCCTCCATGTCACTCCTCCATGTATCTCCTCCATGTCGCTACTCTATGTCACTCCTCCATGTCACTCCTCCATGTCGCTACACAAACTCACTCCTCATGTTACTACTCTATGTCGCTACTCCATGTCACTCCTCCTGTCACGACACCAACTCAATCCTTCTTGTCACTCCTCCATGTCACTACTTCATGTCACTCCTCCATGTCACTCCTCCATGTCACTCCTCCATGTCACTCCTCCATGTATCTCCTCCATGTCGCTACTCTATGTCACTCCTCCATGTCACTCCTCCATGTCACTCCTCCATGTCGCTACACAAACTCACTCCTCAATGTTACTCCTCCATGTCAATACTTCTTGTCACTCCTCCATGTCATTCCTCCATGTCACTCCTTTATGTCAGTCCTCCAATTCACTCCTCCATGTCACCTCTATATGTCTTCCATGTCTCTCCTCCATGTCCATCCTCCTTTTCACTACTCCATGTCACTCCTCCATGTCTCTCCTCTATATCGCTCTAACAACTCACTCCTCCATGTCACTCCTACATTTCTCTCCTCCATGTCGCTATAACAACTCACTCCTCCATGTCACTCCACCATTTCACTCCTCCATGTCACTCCTCCAGGTCACTCCTCCATGTCGCTACACCAACTTACTCCTCAATGTCACTCCTTCATGTCACTCCTCCATTTCTCTCCTCCATGTCGCTATAACAACTCACTCCTCCATGTCACCTCTATATGTCTTCCATGTCACTCCTCCATGTCCATCCTCCTTTTCACTACTCCATGTCACTCCTCCATGTCGCTCCTCCGTGTTGCTCCTCCTTGTCACTCCTCCAAGTCACTCACACATGTCCCTCCACGATTTCACTCCACCATATAAACACTCCTTCCTGATCAACCCTGTCACTTCTCCATGTCACTCCTCCATGTCCATCCTCCATGTCACTACTCCATGTCACTCCTCCATGTCGTTCCTCCGTGTTGCTCCTCCTTGTCACTCCTCCAAGTCACTCACCCATGTCCCTCCATGATTTCACTCCACCATAAAAACTCTCCTTCCTGATCAACCCTGTCACTTCTCCAAGTCACTCCTCCATGTCCATCCTCCATGTCACTTCTCCATGTCAATCCTCCATGTCGCTCCTCCAAGTCAGTCCTCCATGTCACTTCTCCATGTCTCTCCTCCACGTCACTCCTCTATGTCACTCCTCCATGTCACTCCTCCATGTCACTCCTCCATGTATCTCCTCCATGTCACTATAACAACTCACTCCTCCATGTCACTCCTCCATGTATCTCCTCCATGTCACTATAACAACTCACTCGTCCATGTCACTCCACCATTTCAGTCCTCCATGTCACTCTTCCAGGTCACTCCTCCATGTCGCTATTCAAAGTCACTCCTCCATGTCACTACACCAACTCACTCCTCAATGTCACTCCTCCATGTCACTACTTCATGTCCCTCCTCCATGTCACTCCTCCACGTCGCTCCTCTATGTAACTCCTCCAACTCAATCCTCCACGTCGCTCCTCCATGTTGCTCTTCCATGTCACTACTCCATGTAAATCATCTATGTCCCTCCGCCATGTCACTACACCAACTCATCCTTCTTGTTACTCCTCCATGTCACTCATCCATGTCAATCCTCCATGTCGCTACACCAACTCACTCCTCAATGTCACTCCTCCATGTCACTACTTCTTCTCACTCCTTCATGTCACTCATCCATGTCATTCCTCCATGTCACTCCTTTATGTCACTCCTCCAATTCACTCCTCCATGTCACTTCTATATGTCTTCCAAGTCAGTCCTCCATGTCCCTCCTCCATGTCGCTCCTCCGTGTTGCTCCTCCAAGTCAGTCCTCCATGTAACTCCTCCTTGTAGCTACTATATGTCACTCCTCCATGTCGCTACACAAACTCAATCCTCCTTTACAGTCTTTCATGTCACTCCTCCATATCGCTCCTCCATGTCCCTCCTCCATGTCACTCCTCCATGTCATTCCTCCATGTCACTCCTCCATGTATCTCCTCCATGTTGCTACTCTATGTCACTCCTCCATGTCACTCCTCCATGTCGCTACACAAACTCACTCCTCAATGTCACTCCTCCATGTCAATACTTCTTGTCACTCCTCCATGTCATTCCTCCATGTCACTCCTTTATGTCAGTCCTCCAATTCACTCCTCCATGTCACCTCTATATGTCTTCCATGTCACTCCTCCATGTCCATCCTCCTTTTCACTACTCCATGTCACTCCTCCATGTCGCTCCTCCGTGTTGCTCCTCCTTGTCACTCCTCCAAGTCACTCACCCATGTCCCTCCACGATTTCACTCCAACATATAAACACTCCTTCCTGATCAACCCTGTCACTTTTCCATGTCACTCCTCCATGTCCATCCTCCATGTCACTATTCCATGTCACTCCTCCATGTCGCTCCTCCATGTTGCTCCTCCTTGTCACTCCTCCAAGTCAATCCTCTATGTCATTTCTCCATGTCTCTCCTCCATTTCAATCCTCTATGTCACTCCTCCATGTCACTCCTCCATGTATCTCCTCCATGTCGCTATAACAACTCACTCCTCCATGTCTCTCCACCATTTCAGTCCTCCAGGTCACTCCTCCATGTCGTTACTCAAAGTCACTCCTCCATGTCACGACACCAACTCACTCCTCCATGTCACTCCTCCAGGTCACTCCTCCATGTCGCTACTCAAAGTCACTCCTCCATGTCACTACACCAACTCACTCCTCAATGTCACTCCTCAATGTCACTACTTCATGTCACTCCTCCATTTCATTCCTCCATGTCACTCCTCTATGTATCTCCTCCATGTCACTCCTTTATGTCATTCCTCCATGTCGCTACACCAACTCACTCTTTCATGTTACTCCTCAATGTTGCTACCCCATGTGACTCCTTTATGTCACTCCTCCAAGTTACTCCTCCATGTCACTCCTCTTGGTCACTCCTCCATACCACTCCTCCATGTAACTCCTCCATGTCACTCCTCCATGTCACTCCTCCAAGTCACTTACCCATGTCCCTCCACGATGTCACTCCACCATACAAATCCTCCTTCCTTTTTAACCCTGTCACTTCTCCAAGTGACTCCTCCATGTCCCTCATCCATGTCATTACTCCTTGTCACTCCTCCATGTCGCTACAGCAACTCATTCCTCATGTCACTCCTCCATGTCGCTCCTCCGTGTTGCTCCTCCAAGTCACTCCTCCATGTCTCTCCTCCATGGTGCTCTAACAACTCACTCCTCCATGTCACTCCACCATTTCACTGCTCCATGTCACTCCTCCAGGTCACTCCTCCATGTCGCTACTCAAAGTCACTCCTCCATGTCACTACATCAACTCACTCCTCAATGTCACATCTCAATGTCACTACTTCATGTCACTCCTCCATGTCGCTACACAAACTCAACCCTCCTTTACACTCTTTCATGTCACTCCTCCATATCGCTCCTCAATGTCCCTCCTCCATTTCACTCCTCCATGTCATTCCTCCATGTCACTCCTCCATGTATCTCCTCCATGTTGCTACTCTATGTTACTCCTCCATGTCACTCCTCCATGTCACTCCTCCATGTCGCTACACAAACTCACTCCTCAATGTCACTCCTCCATGTCAATACTTCTTGTCACTCCTCCATGTCATTCCTGCATGTCACTCCTTTATGTCAGTCCTCCAATTCACTCCCCCATGTCACGTCTATATGTCTTCAATGTCACTCCTCCATGTCCATCCTCCTTTTCACTACTCCATGTCACTCCTCCATGTCTTTCCTCTATATCGCTCTAACAACTCACTCCTCCATGTCACTCCTCCATGTCACTCCACCATTTCACTCCTCAATGTCACTCCTCCAGGTCACTCCTCCATGTCGCTACACCAACTTACTCCTCAATGTCACTCCTTCATGTCACTCCTCCATATGTCTCCTCCATGTCGTTATAACAACTCACTCCTCCATGTCACTCCTCCAGGTCACTCCTCCAAGTCGCTACTCAAAGTCACTCCTCCATGTCACTACACCAACTCACTCCTCAATGTCACTCCTCAATGTCACTACTTCATGTCACTCCTCCATGTCACTACACAAACTCAACCCTCCTTTACACTCTTTCATGTCACTCCTCCATATCGCTCCTCCATGTCGCTACTCTATGTCACTCCTCCATGTCACTCCTCCATGTCACTCCTCCATGTCGCTACACAAACTCACTCCTCATGTTACTACTCTATGTCGCTATTCCATGTCAATCCTCCATGTCGCTACACCAACTCACTGTGACTCCTCCATGTCACTACTTCTTGTCACTCCTCCATGTCACTCCTCTATGTCACTCCTCCATGTTGCTCTTCCATGTCACTCCTCCATGTAACTCATCTATGTCCCTCCGCCATGTCATTACACCAACTCAATCCTTCTTGTCACTCCTCCATGTCACTCATCCATGTCACTTCTCCATGTCACTCCTCCACATCGCTCCTCTATGTCACTCCTACATGTCACTCCTCCATGTCTCTCCTCTATATCGCTCTAACAACTCACTCCTCCATGTGACTCCTCCATGTCACTCCACCATTTCACTCCTCCATGTCACTCCTCCATTTCTCTCCTCCATGTCGCTATAAACAACTCACTCCTCCATATCACTCCCCCAGGTTACTCCTCCAAGTCGCTACTCAAAGTCACTCCTCCATGTCACTACACCAACTCACTCCTCAATGTCACTCCTCAATGTCACTACTTCATGTCACACCTCCATGTCACTACACAAACTCAAACCTCCTTTAAACTCTTTCATGTCACTCCTCCATATCGCTCCTCCATGTCCCTCCTCCATTTCACTCCTCCATGTCATTCCTCCATGTCACTCCTCCATGTATCTCCTCCATGTCGCTACTCTATGTCACTCCTCCATGTCACTCCTCCATGTCGCTACACAAACTCACTCCTCATGTTACTACTCTATGTCGCTACTCCATGTCACTCCTCCTGTCACGACACCAACTCAATCCTTCTTGTCACTCCTCCATGTCACTACTTCATGTCACTCCTCCATTTCACTACTCCATGTCACTTCTATATGTCTTCCATGTCACTCCTCCATGTTCCTCCTCCATGTCACTCCTCCACATCACTCCTCTATGTCACTCCTCCATGTCACACCTCCATGTCACTCCTCCATGTCGCTACACCAACTCATTCCTCGTGTCACTCCTCCATGTCGCTACTCCATGTCACTCCTCAATGTCGCTACACCAACTCAACCCTCCTTGTAACTTCTCCATGTCACTCATCCATGTCATTCCTCCATGTAACTCGTTTATGTCACTCCTCCAGTTCACTCCTCCATGTCATCTCTATATGTCTTCCATGTCACTCCTCCATGTCCATACTCCATGTCACTACTCCATGTCACTCTTCCATGTTGCTCCTCCGTGTTGCTCCTCCATGTCACTCCTCCAAGTCACTCACCCATGTCCCTACACGATGTCACTCCACCATATCAACCCTCCTTCCTGATCAACCCTGTCACTTCTCCAAGTCACTCCTCCATGTCCCTCCTCCATGTCACTACTCCATGTCACTCCTCCATGTCGCTCCTCCGTGTTGCTCCTCCACATCAATCCTTTATGTCACTCCTCCATGTTGCTCCTCCAAGTCTCTCCTCCATGTAACTCCTACATGTAGCTACTCCATGTCACTACTCCAGGTCACTCCTCCATGTCGCTCCTCCATGTCACTCCTCCATGTCGCTACACAAACTCACTCCTCACGTCACTCCTCCATGTCACTCCACCATATCAATCTGCCTTGGTGATCCGCCCTGTCACTCCTCCATGTCTCTCCTCCACGAAATTCCTCTATGTCACTCCTCCATGTCACTCCTACATGTCACTCCTCCATGTATCTCCTCTATGTCGCTACTCTATGTCACTCCTCCATGTCACTCCTCCATGTCACTACACCAACTCACTCCTCAATGTCACTCCTCAATGTCACTACTTCATGTCACTCCTCCATGTCATTCCTCCATGTCACTCCTCCATGTATCTCCTCCATGTGGCTACTCTATGTCACTCCTCCATGTCACTCCTCCATGTCGCTACACCAAACTCACTCCTCAATGTCCACTCCTCATGTCACAACTCCAATTCACTCCTCCATGTCACCTCTATATGTCCTCCATGTAACTCCTCCATGTAGCTACTCCATGTCACTCCTCCATGTTGCTACACAAACTCAAACCTCCTTTACACTCTTTCATGTCACTCCTTCATATCGCTCCTCCATGTCCCTCCTCCATGTAACTCATCTATGTCCCTCCGCCATGTCACTACACCAACTCAATCCTTCTTGTCACTCCTCCATGTCACTCATCCATGTCACTTCTATGTCTTCCATGTCACTCCTCCTTGTCCCTCCTCCATGTAACTCCTCTACGTTGCTCCTCTATGTTACTCCTCCATGTCACACCTCAATGTTCCTCCATGTCGTTATTCCATGTCACTCCTACATGTCGCTACACCATTTCACTCCTCCATGTCACTCCTCCAGGTCACTCCTCCATGTCGCTACACCAACTTACTCCTCAATGTCACTCCTTCATGTCACTCCTCCATTTCTCTCCTCCATGTCGCTATAACAACTCACTCCTCCATGTCACTCCTCCAGGTCACTCCTCCAAGTCGCTACTCAAAGTCACTCCTCCATGTCATTACACCAACTCACTCCTCAATGTCACTCCTCAATGTCACTACTTCATGTCACTCCTCCATGTCGCTACACAAACTCAACCCTCCTTTACACTCTTTCATGTCACTCCTCCATATCGCTCCTCCATGTCATTCCTCCATGTCACTCCTCCATGTATCTCCTCCATGTCGCTACTCTATGTCACTCCTCCATGTCACTCCTCCATGTCGCTACACCAACTCACTCCTCAATGTCACTCCTCCATGTCACTACTTCTTGTCACTCCTCCATGTCACTTCTCCATGTCACTCCTCCATGTCTCCCCTCCACGAAATTCCTCTATGTCATTCCTCCATGTCACTCCTACATGTCACTCCTCCATGTCTCTCCTCTATATCGCTCTAACAACTCACTCCTCCATGTCACTCCTCCATGTCACTCCACCATTTCACTCCTCCATGTCACTCCTCCAGGTCACTCCTCCATGTTGCTACACCAACTTACTCCTCAATGTCACTCCTTCATGTCACTCCTCCATTTCTCTCCTCCATGTCGCTATAACAACTCACTCCTCCATGTTACTCCTCCAGGTCACTCCTCCAAGTCGCTACTCAAAGTCACTCCTCCATGTATCTCCTCCATGTCGATACTCTATGTCACTCCTCCATGTCACTCTTCCATGTCGCTACACCAACTCACTCCTCAATGTCACTCCTCCATGTCACAACTCCAATTCACTCCTCCATGTCACCTCTATATGTCTTCCATGTCACTCCTCCATGTCCATCCTCCATGTCACTACTCTATGTCACTCCTCCATGTCGCTCCTCCGTGTTGCTCCTCCTTGTCACTCCTCCAAGTCACTCACCCATGTCCTTCCACGATGTCACTCCACCATATAAACCTTCCTTCCTGATCAACCCTGTCACTTCTCCAAGTCACTCCTCCATGTCCATCCTCCATGTCACTCCTCCATGTCCCTCCTCCATGTCGCTCCTCCGTGTTGCTCCTCCAAGTCAGTCCTCCATGTAACTGCTCCATGTAGCTACTCCATGTCACTCCTCCATGTCGCTACACAAACTCAAACCTCCTTTACACTCTTTCATGTCACTCCTCCATATCGCTCCTCCATGTCCCTCCTCCATGTCACTCCTCCATGTCATTCCTCCATGTCACTCCTCCATGTATCTCCTCCATGTTACTACTCTATGTCACTCCTCCATGTCACTCCTCCATGTCACTCCTCCATGTCGCTACACAAACTCACTCCTCAATGTTACTCCTCCATGTCAATACTTCTTGTCACTCCTCCATGTCATTCCTCCATGTCACTCCTTTATGTCAGTCCTCCAATTCACTCCTCCATGTCACCTCTATATGTCTTCCATGTCTCTCCTCCATGTCCATCCTCCTTTTCACTACTCCATGTCACTCCTCCATGTCTCTCCTCTATATCGCTCTAACAACTCACTCCTCCATGTCACTCCTCCATTTCTCTCCTCCATGTCGCTATAACAACTCACTCCTCCATGTCACTCCACCATTTCACTCCTCCATGTCACTCCTCCAGGTCACTCCTCCATGTCGCTACACCAACTTACTCCTCAATGTCACTCCTTCATGTCACTCCTCCATTTCTCTCCTCCATGTCGCTATAACAACTCACTCCTCCATGTCACCTTTATATGTCTTCCATGTCACTCCTCCATGTCCATCCTCCTTTTCACTACTCCATGTCACTCCTCCATGTCGCTCCTCCGTGTTGCTCCTCCTTGTCACTCCTCCAAGTCACTCACACATGTCCCTCCACGATTTCACTCCACCATATAAACACTCCTTCCTGATCAACCCTGTCACTTCTCCATGTCACTCCTCCATGTCCATCCTCCATGTCACTACTCCATGTCACTCCTCCATGTCGTTCCTCCGTGTTGCTCCTCCTTGTCACTCCTCCAAGTCACTCACCCATGTCCCTCCATGATTTCACTCCACCATAAAAACTCTCCTTCCTGATCAACCCTGTCACTTCTCCAAGTCACTCCTCCATGTCCATCCTCCATGTCACTTCTCCATGTCAATCCTCCATGTCGCTCCTCCAAGTCAGTCCTCCATGTCACTTCTCCATGTCTCTCCTCCACGTCACTCCTCTATGTCACTCCTCCATGTCACTCCTCCATGTCACTCCTCCATGTATCTCCTCCATGTCACTATAACAACTCACTCCTCCATGTCACTCCTCCATGTATCTCCTCCATGTCACTATAACAACTCACTCGTCCATGTCACTCCACCATTTCAGTCCTCCATGTCACTCTTCCAGGTCACTCCTCCATGTCGCTATTCAAAGTCACTCCTCCATGTCACTACACCAACTCACTCCTCAATGTCACTCCTCCATGTCACTACTTCATGTCCCTCCTCCATGTCACTCCTCCACGTCGCTCCTCTATGTAACTCCTCCAACTCAATCCTCCACGTCGCTCCTCCATGTTGCTCTTCCATGTCACTACTCCATGTAAATCATCTATGTCCCTCCGCCATGTCACTACACCAACTCATCCTTCTTGTTACTCCTCCATGTCACTCATCCATGTCAATCCTCCATGTCGCTACACCAACTCACTCCTCAATGTCACTCCTCCATGTCACTACTTCTTCTCACTCCTTCATGTCACTCATCCATGTCATTCCTCCATGTCACTCCTTTATGTCTCTCCTCCAATTCACTCCTCCATGTCACTTCTATATGTCTTCCAAGTCAGTCCTCCATGTCCCTCCTCCATGTCGCTCCTCCGTGTTGCTCCTCCAAGTCAGTCCTCCATGTAACTCCTCCTTGTAGCTACTATATGTCACTCCTCCATGTCGCTACACAAACTCAATCCTCCTTTACAGTCTTTCATGTCACTCCTCCATATCGCTCCTCCATGTCCCTCCTCCATGTCACTCCTCCATGTCATTCCTCCATGTCACTCCTCCATGTATCTCCTCCATGTTGCTACTCTATGTCACTCCTCCATGTCACTCCTCCATGTCGCTACACAAAGTCACTCCTCAATGTCACTCCTCCATGTCAATACTTCTTGTCACTCCTCCATGTCATTCCTCCATGTCACTCCTTTATGTCAGTCCTCCAATTCACTCCTCCATGTCACCTCTATATGTCTTCCATGTCACTCCTCCATGTCCATCCTCCTTTTCACTACTCCATGTCACTCCTCCATGTCGCTCCTCCGTGTTGCTCCTCCTTGTCACTCCTCCAAGTCACTCACCCATGTCCCTCCACGATTTCACTCCAACATATAAACACTCCTTCCTGATCAACCCTGTCACTTTTCCATGTCACTCCTCCATGTCCATCCTCCATGTCACTATTCCATGTCACTCCTCCATGTCGCTCCTCCGTGTTGCTCCTCCTTGTCACTCCTCCAAGTCAATCCTCTATGTCATTTCTCCATGTCTCTCCTCCATTTCAATCCTCTATGTCACTCCTCCATGTCACTCCTCCATGTATCTCCTCCATGTCGCTATAACAACTCACTCCTCCATGTCTCTCCACCATTTCAGTCCTCCAGGTCACTCCTCCATGTCGTTACTCAAAGTCACTCCTCCATGTCACGACACCAACTCACTCCTCCATGTCACTCCTCCAGGTCACTCCTCCATGTCGCTACTCAAAGTCACTCCTCCATGTCACTACACCAACTCACTCCTCAATGTCACTCCTCAATGTCACTACTTCATGTCACTCCTCCATTTCATTCCTCCATGTCACTCCTCTATGTATCTCCTCCATGTCACTCCTTTATGTCATTCCTCCATGTCGCTACACCAACTCACTCTTTCATGTTACTCCTCAATGTTGCTACCCCATGTGACTCCTTTATGTCACTCCTCCAAGTTACTCCTCCATGTCACTCCTCTTGGTCACTCCTCCATACCACTCCTCCATGTAACTCCTCCATGTCACTCCTCCATGTCACTCCTCCAAGTCACTTACCCATGTCCCTCCACGATGTCACTCCACCATACAAATCCTCCTTCCTTTTTAACCCTGTCACTTCTCCAAGTGACTCCTCCATGTCCCTCATCCATGTCATTACTCCTTGTCACTCCTCCATGTCGCTACAGCAACTCATTCCTCATGTCACTCCTCCATGTCGCTCCTCCGTGTTGCTCCTCCAAGTCACTCCTCCATGTCTCTCCTCCATGGTGCTCTAACAACTCACTCCTCCATGTCACTCCACCATTTCACTGCTCCATGTCACTCCTCCAGGTCACTCCTCCATGTCGCTACTCAAAGTCACTCCTCCATGTCACTACATCAACTCACTCCTCAATGTCACATCTCAATGTCACTACTTCATGTCACTCCTCCATGTCGCTACACAAACTCAACCCTCCTTTACACTCTTTCATGTCACTCCTCCATATCGCTCCTCCATGTCCCTCCTCCATTTCACTCCTCCATGTCATTCCTCCATGTCACTCCTCCATGTATCTCCTCCATGTCGCTACTCTATGTCACTCCTCCATGTCACTCCTCCATGTCACTCCTCCATGTCGCTACATAAACTCACTCCTCATGTTACTACTCTATGTCGCTACTCCATGTCACTCCTCCATGTCGCTACACCAACTCACTCCTCAATGTCACTCCTCCATGTCACTACTTCTTGTCACTCCTCCATGTCACTCATCCATGTCACTCCTTTATGTCACAACTCCAATTCACTCCTCCATGTCACCTCTATATGTCTTCCATGACACTTCTCCAAGTCACTCCTCCATGTCCATCCTCCATGTCACTACTCCACATCAATCCTCTATGTCACTCCTCCATGTCGCTCTACCAACTCACTCCTCCATGTCACCCCAGCATTTCACTCCTCCATGTCACTCCTCCAGGTCACTCCTCCATGTCGCTACTCAAAGTCACTCCTCCATGTCACGACACCAACTCAACCCTTCTTGTCACTCCTCCATGTCACTACTTCATGTCACTCCTCCACGTCGCTCCTCCATGTTGCTCTTCCATGTAACTCCTCCATGTCACTCATCCATGTCACTTCTATATGTCTTCCATGTCACTCCTCCATGTTCCTCCTCCATGTCACTCCTCCACATCACCCATCTATGTCACTCCTCCATGTCACACCTCCATGTTACTCCTCCATGTCGCTACACCAACTCATTCCTCGTGTCACTCCTCCATGTCGCTACTCCATGTCACTCCTCCATGTCGCTACACCAACTCAAGCCTCCTTGTAACTTCTCCATGTCACTCATCCATGTCATTCCTCCATGTCACTCATTTATGTCACTCCTCCAGTTCACTCCTCCATGTGATCTCTATATGTCTTCCATGTCACTACTCCATGTCACTCCTCCAAGTCACTCCTCCATGTAACTCCTACATGTAGCTACTCCATATCACTACTCCATGTCACTCCTCCATTTTCGCTCCTCCGTGTTGCTCCTCCATGTCACTCATCCATGTCATTCCTCCATGTCACTCCTTTATGTCACAACTCCAATTCACTCCTCCAGGTCACCTCTATATGTCTTCCATGTCACTCCTCCATGTCCATCCTCCTTGTCACTACTCTATGTCACTCCTCCATGGTGCTCCTCCGTGTTGCTCCTCCTTGTCACTCCTCCAAGTCACTCACCCATGTCTCTCCACGATGTCACTCCACCATATCAACCCTCCTTCCTGATCAACCCTGTCACTTCTCCAAGTCACTCCTCCATGTAACTCCTCCAAGTCACTCCTCCATGTCGCTACTCAAAGTCATTCCTCCATGTAACTACACCAACTCACTCCTCAATGTCACTCCTCCATGTCACTACTTCATGTCACTCCTCCATGTCGCTACACAAACTCAACCATCCTTGTCACTCTTCCATGTCATTCATCCATGTCATTCCTCCATGTCACTCCTTTATGTCAGTCCTCCATGTCACTCATCCATGTCATTCCTCCATGTCACTCCTTTATGTCACTCCTCCAATTCACTCCTCCATGTCACTCCTCCATGTCACTACTCCACATCCATCCTCTATGTCACTCCTCCATTTCACTCCTCCATGTCACTCCTCCATGTCACTCATCCATATCGCTATTCCAAGTTACTCCTCCATGTTGCTCCTCCATGTTGCTCCTCCATGTAACTCCTCTATGTCACTCCTCCATGTCACTCATCTATGTCACTCGTCCATGTCACTCGTCCATGTAAGTCCTCCATGTAGCTACTCCATGTCACTTCTCCATGTCGCTATACAAACTCACTCCTAATGTCACTCCTCCATGTCACTCCTCCAAGTCACTCACCCATGTCCCTCCACTATGTCACTCCACCATATCAACCCTACTTCCTGATTAACCCTGTCACTTCTCCAAGTCACTCCTCCATGTCCCTCCTCGATGTCACTCCTCCATTTCTCTCCTCCATGTCGCTATAACAACTCACTCCTCCATGTCACTCCTCCAGGTCACTCCTCTATGTCGCTACTCAAAATCACTCCTCCATGTAACTACACCAACTCATTCCTCCATGTCACTCCTTTATGTCACTCCTCCAATTCACTCCTCCTTGTCACTCCTCCATGTCACTCATCCATGTCATTCCTCCATGTCACTCCTTTATGTCACTCCTCCAATTCACTCCTCCATGTCCATCCTCCATGTCACTACTCCACATCCATCCTCTATGTCACTCCTCCATGTCATTCTTCCATGTCACTCCTCCATGTCGCTATTCCAAGTTACTCCTCCATGTTGCTCCTCCATGTTGCTCCTCCATATCACTCCTCCATGTCACTCATCCATGTCACTCCTCTATGTCACTCCTCCATGACACTCCTCTATTTCACTCGTCCATGTCACTCGTCCATGTAAGTCCTCAATGTAGCTACTCCATGTCACTCCTCCATGTCGCTATACAAACTCACTCCTCATGTCACTCCTTCATGTCACTCCTCCATTTCACTCCTCCAAGTCACTCATCCATGTCCCTCCGCCATGTCACTCCACCATATCAACCCTCCATCCTGATCAACCCTGTCACATCTCCAAGTCACTCCTCCATGTCCTTCCTCCATGTCATTACTCATTGTCGCTATTCCATGTCACTCCTCCATGTCGCTCCGCCGTGTTGCTCCTCCATGTCACTCATCCATGTCATTCCTTTATGTCACAACTCCAATTCACTCCTCCATGTAACCTCTATATGTCTTCCATGTCACTTCTCCAAGTCACTCCTCCATGTCCATCCTCCATGTCACTACTCCACATCAGTCTTCTATGTCACTCCTCCATGTCACTCCTCCATGTCGCTCTAACAACTCACTCCTCCATGTCACCCCACCATTTCACTCCTCCATGTCACTCCTCCAGGTCACTCCTCCATGTCGCTACTCAAAGTCACTCCTCCATGTCACGACACTAACTCAATCCTAATTGTCACTCCTCCATGTCACTACTTCATGTCACTCCTCCATGTCACTACTCCATTTGACTCCTCCATGTCGCTCCACCAACTCACTGCTCCACGTCGCTCCTCCATGTTGCTCTTCCATGTAACTCCTCCATGTCACTCATCCATGTCACTTCTATATGTCTTCCATGTCACTCCTCCATGTTCTTCCTCCATGTCACTCCTCCACATCACTCCTCTATGTCACTCCTCCATGTCACACCTCCATGTCACTCCTTAATGTCGCTACACCGACTCATTCCTCGTGTCACTCCTCCATGTCGCTACTCCATGTCACTCCTCCATGTCACTACACCAACTCAACCCTCCTTGTAACTTCTCCATGTCACTCATCCATGTCATTCCTCCATGTCACTCGTTTATGTCACTCCTCCAGTTCACTCCTCCATGTCACTTCTATATGTCTTCCATGTCACTCCTCCATGTTCTTCCTCCATGTCACTCCTCCACATCACTCCTCTATGTCACTCCTCCATGTTGCTCTTCCATGTCACTCCTCCATGTAACTCATCTATGTCCCTCCGCCATGTCATTACACCTACTCAATCCTTCTTGTCACTCCTCCATGTCACTCATCCATGTCACTTCTCCATGTCACTCCTCCACATCGCTCCTCTATGTTACTCCTCCATGTCACACCTCAATGTCACTCCTCCATGTCGCTACACCAACTCATTACTCATGTCGCTCCTCCATGTCACTTCTCCATGTCTCTCCTCCATGTCGCTCTAACAACTCACTCCTACATGTCACTCCACCATTTCACTCCTCCATGTCACTCCTCCAGGTCACTCCTCCATGTCGATACTCAAAGTCACTCCTTCATGTCACTACACCAAGTCATTCCTCCTTTACACTCTTTCATGTCACTCCTCCATATCGCTCCTCCATGTCACTCCTTCATGTCACTCCTCCATGTCATTCCTCCATGTCACTCCTCCATGTCGCTACACAAACTCACTCCTCATGTTACTACTCTATGTCGCTACGCCATGTCACTCCTCCATGTCGCTACACCAATTCACTCCTCCATGTCCATCCTCCATGTCCATCCGCCCTGTTACTTCTCCATGTCACTCTTCCATGTCTCTCCTCCACGTCACTCCTCTATGTCACTCCTCCATGTCAGTCCTCCATGTCACTTCTCCATGTGACTCCTCCATGTCGCTCCACCATATCAACCCTCCTTCCTGATAAACCCTGTCACTTCTCCATGTCCCTCCCACATGTAGCTACTCCTTGTACTAATCCATGTCACTCCTCCATGTCACTCCTCCGTGTTGCTCCTCCAAGTCACTCCTCCATGTAACTCCTCCATGTAGCTACTCCATGTCACTCCTCCATGTCGCTACACAAACTCACTCCTCATGTCACTCCTCCATGTCACTCCTCTATGTCACTCCTCCAAGTCACTCACCCATGTCCCTCCGCGATGTCACTCCACCATATCAACACTCCTTGGTTATCCGCCCTGTCACTTCTCCATGTCACTCTTCCATGTCTCTCCTCCACATCACTCCTCTATGTCACTCCTCTATGTCACTCCTCCATGTCTCTCCTCCATGTCGCTCTAACAACTCACTCATCCATGTCATTCCTCCATGTCACTCCTCCATGTCACTCCTCCATGTCCATCCTCCATGTCACTCCTCCAAGTCACTCACCCATGTCCCTCCACGATGTCACTCCACCATATCAACCCTACTTCCTGATCAACCCTGTCACTTCTCCAAGTTCCACTTCTATATATCTTCCAAGTCACTCCTCCATGTCCCTCCTCCATGTAGCTCCTCCGTGTTGCTACTCCAAGTCAGTCCTCCATGTAACTCCTCCATGTAGCTACTCCATGTCACTCCTCCATGTCGCTACACAAACTCACTCCTCAATGTCACTACTCCATGTCACAACTTCTTGTCACTCCTCCATGTCACTCATCCATGTCATTCCTCCATTTCTCTCCTCCATTTCGCTATAACAACTCACTCCTCCATGTCACTCCTCCAGGTCAACCCTCCATGTTGCTACTCAAAGTCACTCCTACATGTAACTACACCAACTCACTCCTCAATGTCACTCCTCAATGTCACTACTTCATGTCACTCCTCCATGTCACTCCTCCATTTCTCTCCTCCATGTCACTCCTCAAAGACACTCATCCATGTCACTCCACCATTTCACTCCTCCATGTCACTCCTCCAGGTCACTCCTCCATGTTGCTACTCAAAGTCACTCCTCCATGTCACTCATCCATGTCATTCCTCCATGTCACTCCTTTATGTCACTCCTCCAATTCACTCTTCCATGTCACTTCTATATGTCTTACAAGTCACTCCTCCATGTCCCTCCTCCATGTCGCTCCTCCGTGTTGCTCCTCCAAGTCAGTCCTCCATGTAACTCCTCCATGTAGCTACTCCATGTCACTCCTCCATGTCGCTACACAAACTCACTCCTCCTTTACACTCTTTCATGTCACTCCTCCATATCGCTCCTCCATGTCCCTCCTCCATGTCACTCCTCCATGTCATTCCTCCATGTCACTCCTCCATGTCACTCCTCCATGTCACTACACAAACTCACTCCTCAATGTCACTCCTCCATGTCAATACTTCTTGTCACTCATCCATGTCATTCCTCCATGTCACTCCTTTATGTCATTCCTCCAATTCACTCCTCCATGTCACCTCTATATGTCTTCCATGTCACTCCTCCATGTCCATCCTCCTTTTCACTACTCCATGTCACTCCTCCATGTCGCTCCTCTGTGTTGCTCCTCCTTGTTACTCCTCCAAGTCACTCACACATGTCCCTCCATGATTTCACTCCACCATATAAACACTCCTTCCTGATCAACCCTGTCACTTCTCCATGTCACTCCCCCATGTCCATCCTCCATGTCACTACTCCATGTCACTCCTCCATGTCGCTCTTCCGTGTTGCTCCTCCTTGTCACTCCTCCAAGTCACTCACCCATGTCCCTCCATGATTTCACTCCACAATAAAAAATCTCCTTCCTGATCAACCCTGTCACTTCTCCAAGTCACTCCTCCATGTCCATCCTCCATGTCACTACTCCATGTCACTCCTCCATGTAGCTACTCCGTGTTGCTCCTCCATGTCACACCTCCAAGTCACTCACCCATGTCCCTACACGATGTCACTCCACCATATAAACCCTCCTTCCTGATCAACCCTGTCACTTCTCCAAGTCACTCCTCCATGTCCCTCCTCCATGTCACTACTCCATGTCACTCCTCCATGTCAATCCTCCATGTCACTCCTCCATGTATCTCCTCCATGTCGCTAATCTATGTCACTCCTCCATGTCACTCCTCCATGTCGCTACACCAACTCACTCCTCAATGTCACTCCTCCATGTTACAACTCCAATTCACTCCTCCATGTCACCTCTATATGTCTTCCATGTCACTCCTCCATGTCCATCCTCCATGTCACTACTCTACGTCACTTCTATATGTCTTCCATTTCACTCCTCCATGTCAATCCATCATGTCACTACTCCATGTCACTCCTCCATGTCGCTCCTCCGTGTTGCTCCTCCAAGTCACTCCTCCATGTAACTCCTCCATGTAGCTACTCCATGTCACTCCTCCATGTCACTACTTCTTCTCACTCCTCCTTGTCACTCATCCATATCATTCCTCCATGTCACTCCTTTATGTTATTCCTCCATGTCGCTACACCAACTCACTCTTTCATGTTACTCCACAATGTTGCTACTCCATGTGACTCCTCCATGTCGCTCCACCAACTCCTTCCTCCATGTTACTCCTCCATGTCACTCCTCCATGTCACTCCTTTATGTCACTCCTCTAAGTTACTCCTCAATGTCACTCCTCCATGTCGCTCCTCCGTGTTGCTCCTCCAAGTCACTCCTCCATGTAACTCCTCCATGTAGCTACTCCATGTCACTCCTCCATGTCGCTACACAAACTCACTCCTCATGTCACTCCTCCATGTCACTCCTCTATGTCACTCCTCCAAGTCACTCACCCATGTCCCTCCGCGATGTCACTCCACCATATCAACCCTCCTTGGTTATCCGCCCTGTCACTTCTCCATGTCACTCTTCCATGTCTCTCCTCCACATCACTCCTCTATGTCACTCCTCCATGTCACTCCTCCATGTCTCTCCTCCATGTCGCTCTAACAACTCACTCATCCATGTCATTCCTCCATGTCACTCCTCCATGTCACTCCTCCATGTCCATCCTCCATGTCACTTCTCCAAGTCACTCACCCATGTCCCTCCACGATGTCACTCCACCATATCAACCCTACTTCCTGATCAACCCTGTCACTTCTCCAAGTTCCACTTCTATATATCTTCCACGTCACTCCTCCATGTCCCTCCTCCATGTAGCTCCTCCGTGTTGCTCCTCCAAGTCAGTCCTCCATGTAACTCCTCCATGTAGCTACTCCATGTCACTCCTCCATGTCGCTACACAAACTCACTCCTCAATGTCACTCCTCCATGTCACAACTTCTTGTCACTCCTCCATGTCACTCATCCATGTCATTCCTCCATTTCTCTCCTCCATGTCGCTATAACAACTCACTCCTCCATGTCACTCCTCCAGGTCACTCCTCCATGTCGCTACTCAAAGTCACTCCTCCATGTAACTACACCAACTCACTCCTCAATGTCACTCCTCAATGTCACTACTTCATGTCACTCCTCCATGTCACTCCTCCATTTCTCTCCTCCATGTCGCTATAACAACTCACTCCTCCATGTCACTCCTCCAGGTCACTCTTCTATGTCGCTACTCAAAGTCACTCCTCCATGTCACTACACCAACTCACTCCTCAATGTCACTCCTCAATGTCACTACTTCATGTCACTCCTCCATGTCATCCTCCATGTCATCCTCCATGTCACTCCTCCATGTATCTCCTCCATGTCGCTACTCTATGTCACTCCTCCATGTCACTCCTCCATGTCGCTACACCAACTCACTCCTCAATGTCACTCCTCCATATCACTACTTCTTGTCACTCCTCCATGTCACTCATCCATGTCATTCCTCCATGTCACTCCTTTATGTCACAACTCCAATTCACTCCTCCATGTCACCTCTATATGTCTTCCACGTCACTCCTCCATGTCCATCCTCCATGTCACTACTCTATGTCACTCCTCCATGTCGCTCCTCCGTGTTGCTCCTCCTTGTCACTCCTCCAAGTCACTCACCCATGTCCCTCCACGATGTCACTCCACCATATCAACCCTCCTTCCTGATCAACCCTGTCACTTCTCCAAGTCACTCCTCCATGTCCATCCTCCATGCCACTCCTCCATGTCGCTCTAACAACTCACTCCTCCATGTCACTCAAATATTTTACTCCTCCATGTAACTCCTCCAGGTCACTACTCCATGTCGCTACTCAAAGTCACTCCTCCATGTAACTACACCAATTCACTCCTCAATGTCACTCCTCCATGTCACTACTTCATGTCACTCCTCCATGTCGCTACACAAACTCAACCATCCTTGTCACTCCTCCATGTCACTCATCCATCTCATTCCTCCATGTCACTCCTTTATGTCACTCCTCCAATTCACTCCTCCTTGTCACTCCTCCATGTCACTCATCCATGTCATTCCTCCATGTCACTCGTTTATGTCACTCCTCCAATTCACTCCTCCATGTCACCTCTATATGTCTTTCATGTCACTGCTCCATGTCCATCCTCCATGTCACTACTCCATGTCACTCCTCCGTGTTGCTCCTCCTTGTTGCTCCTCCACATCAATCCTCTATGTCACTCCTTCATGTTGCTTCTCCAAGTCACTCCTCCATGTAACTCCTCCAAGACACTCCTCCATGTATCTCCTACATGTAGTTACTCCATATCACTACACCATGTCACTCCTCCATGTTGCTCCTCCGTGTTGCTCCTCCAAGTCACTCCTCCATGTAAATCCTCCATGTAACTACTCCATGTCACTCCTCCATGTCGCTACACAAACTCACTCCTCATGTCACTCCTCCATGTCACTTCTCCATGTCACTTCTCCATGTCTCTCCTCCATGTCGCTCTAACAACTCACTCCTCCATGTCACACCACCACTTCACTCCTCCATGTCGCTACACAAACTCAACCCTCCTTTACACTCCTCCATGTCACTACTCCATGTCACTCCTCCATGTCGCTCCTCCATGTCATTCCACCATTTCACTCCTCCATGTCACTTCTCCAGTTCACTCCTCCATGTCACTACTCAAAGTCACTCCTCCATGTCACTCATCCATGTCATTTCTCCATGTCACTCGTTTATGTCACTCCTCCAATTCACTCCTCCATGTCACCTCTATATGTCTTTCATGTCACTGCTCCATGTCCATCCTCCATGTCACTACTCCATGTCACTCCTCCGTGTTGCTCCTCCTTGTTGCTCCTCCACATCAATCCTCTATGTCACTCCTCCATGTTGCTCCTCCAAGTTACTCCTCCATGTAACTCCTAAATGTAGCTACTCCATATCACTACACCATGTCACTCCTCCATGTCGCTCCTCCGTGTTGCTCCTCCAAGTCACTCCTCCATGTAAATCCTCCATGTAGCTACTCCATGTTACTCCTCCATGTCGCTACACAAACTCACTCCTCATGTCACTCCTCCATGTCACTTCTCCATGTCACTTCTCCATGTCTCTCCTCCATGTCGCTCTAACAACTCTCTCCTCCATGTCACTCCACCACCTCACTCCTCCATGTCGCTACACCAACTCACTCCTCAATGTCACTCCTCCATGTCACAACTCCAATTCACTCCTCCATGTCAACTCTATATGTCTTCCATGTCACTCCTCCATGTCCATCCTCCATGTCACTACTCTACGTCACTTCTATATGTCTTCCATTACACTCCTCCATGTCCATCCATCATGTCACTACTCCATGTCACTCCTCCATGTCGCTCCTCCGTGTTGCTCCTCCAAGTCACTCCTCCATGTAACTCCTCCATGTAGCTACTCCATGTCACTCCTCCATGTCACTACTTCTTCTCACTCCTCCTTGTCACTCATCCATATCATTCCTCCATGTCACTCCTTTATGTTATTCCTCCATGTCGCTACACCAACTCACTCTTTCATGTTACTCCACAATGTTGCTACTCCATGTGACTCCTCCATGTCGCTCCACCAACTCCTTCCTCCATGTTACTCCTCCATGTCACTCCTCCATGTCACTCCTTTATGTCACTCCTCTAAGTTATTCCTCAATGTCACTCCTCCATGTCGCTCCTCCGTGTTGCTCCTCCAAGTCACTCCTCCATGTAACTCCTCCATGTAGCTACTCCATGTCACTCCTCCATGTCGCTACACAAACTCACTCCTCATGTCACTCCTCCATGTCACTCCTCTATGTCACTCCTCCAAGTCACTCACCCATGTCCCTCCGCGATGTCACTCCACCATATCAACCCTCCTTGGTTATCCGCCCTGTCACTTCTCCATGTCACTCTTCCATGTCTCTCCTCCACATCACTCCTCTATGTCACTCCTCCATGTCACTCCTCCATGTCTCTCCTCCATGTCACTCTAACAACTCACTCATCCATGTCATTCCTCCATGTCACTCCTCCATGTCACTCCTCCATGTCCATCCTCCATGTCACTCCTCCAAGTCACTCACCCATGTCCCTCCACGATGTCACTCCACCATATCAACCCTACTTCCTGATCAACCCTGTCACTTCTCCAAGTTCCACTTCTATATATCTTCCAAGTCACTCCTCCATGTCCCTCCTCCATGTAGCTCCTCCGTGTTGCTCCTCCAAGTCAGTCCTCCATGTAACTCCTCCATGTAGCTACTCCATGTCACTCCTCCATGTCGCTACACAAACTCACTCCTCAATGTCACTCCTCCATGTCACAACTTCTTGTCACTCCTCCATGTCACTCATCCATGTCATTCCTCCATTTCTCTCCTCCATGTCGCTATAACAACTCACTCCTCCATGTCACTCCTCCAGGTCACTCTTCTATGTCGCTACTCAAAGTCACTCCTCCATGTCACTACACCAACTCACTCCTCAATGTCACTCCTCAATGTCACTACTTCATGTCACTCCTCCATGTCATCCTCCATGTCACTCCTCCATGTATCTCCTCCATGTCGCTACTCTATGTCACTCCTCCATGTCACTCCTCCATGTCGCTACACCAACTCACTCCTCAATGTCACTCCTCCATATCACTACTTCTTGTCACTCCTCCATGTCACTCATCCATGTCATTCCTCCATGTCACTCCTTTATGTCACAACTCCAATTCACTCCTCCATGTCACCTCTATATGTCTTCCACGTCACTCCTCCATGTCCATCCTCCATGTCACTACTCTATGTCACTCCTCCATGTCGCTCCTCCGTGTTGCTCCTCCTTGTCACTCCTCCAAGTCACTCACCCATGTCCCTCCACGATGTCACTCCACCATATCAACCCTCCTTCCTGATCAACCCTGTCACTTCTCCAAGTCACTCCTCCATGTCCATCCTCCATGCCACTCCTCCATGTCGCTCTAACAACTCACTCCTCCATGTCACTCAAATATTTTACTCCTCCATGTAACTCCTCCAGGTCACTACTCCATGTCGCTACTCAAAGTCACTCCTCCATGTAACTACACCAACTCACTCCTCAATGTCACTCCTCCATGTCACTACTTCATGTCACTCCTCCATGTCGCTACACAAACTCAACCATCCTTGTCACTCCTCCATGTCACTCATCCATCTCATTCCTCCATGTCACTCCTTTATGTCACTCCTCCAATTCACTCCTCCTTGTCACTCCTCCATGTCACTCATCCATGTCATTCCTCCATGTCACTCGTTTATGTCACTCCTCCAATTCACTCCTCCATGTCACCTCTATATGTCTTTCATGTCACTGCTCCATGTCCATCCTCCATGTCACTACTCCATGTCACTCCTCCGTGTTGCTCCTCCTTGTTGCTCCTCCACATCAATCCTCTATGTCACTCCTTCATGTTGCTCCTCCAAGTCACTCCTCCATGTAACTCCTACATGTAGCTACTCCATGTCACTACTCCATGTCACTCCTCCATGTCACTCCTCCTTATTGCTCCTCCAAGACACTCCTCCATGTATCTCCTACATGTAGTTACTCCATATCACTACACCATGTCACTCCTCCATGTTGCTCCTCCATGTCATTCCACCATTTCACTCCTCCATGTCACTCCTCCAGGTCACTCCTCCATGTCACTACTTCATGTCACTCCTCCATGTCGCTACACAAACTCAACCCTCCTTTACACTCTTTCATGTCACTCCTCCAAGACACTCCTCCATGTATCTCCTACATGTAGCTACTTCTTATCACTACACCATGTCACTCCTCCATGTCGCTCCTCCGTGTTGCTCCTCCAAGTCACTCCTCCATGTAAATCCTCCATGTAGCTACTCCATGTCACTTCTCCATGTCGCTACACAAACTCACTCCTCATGTCACTCCTCCATGTCACTTCTCCATGTCACTTCTCCATTTCTCTCCTCCATGTCGCTCTAACAACTCACTCCTCCGTGTCACTCCACCACTTCACTCCTCCATGTCACTCCTCCAGGTCACTCCTCCATGTCACTACTTCATGTCACTCCTCCATGTCGCTACACAAACTCAACCCTCCTTTACACTGTTTCATGTCACTCCTCCATGTCACTCCTCCATGTCACTCCTCCATGTCACTCCTCCATGTCGCTACACAAACTCACTCCTCATGTTACTACTCTATGTCGCTACTCCATGTCACTCCTCCATGTCGCTCTAACAACTCACTCCTCCATTTCACTCCACCACTTCACTCCTCCATGTCACTCCTCCAGGTCACTCCTCCATGTCACTACTTCATGTCACTCCTCCGTGTCGCTACACAAACTCAACCCTCCTTTACACTCTTTCATGTCACTCCTCCATGTCACTCCTCCATGTATCTCCTCCATGTCGCTACTCTATGTCACTCCTCCATGTCACTCCTCCATGTCACTCCTCCATGTCGCTACACAAACTCACTCCTCATGTTACTAGTCTATGTCGCTACTCCATGTCACTCCTCCATGTCGCTCTAACAACTCACTCCTCCATGTCACTTCACCATTTCACTCCTTCATGTCACTCCTCAAATTCACTCCTCCATGTCACTCCACCATTTCACTCCTCCATGTCACTCCTCCAGGTCACTCCTCCATGTTGCTACTCAAAGTCACTCCTCCATGTCACTCATCCATATCATTCCTCCATGTCACTCCTTTATGTCACTCCTCCAATTCTCTCTTCCATGTCACTTCTATATGTCTTCCAAGTCACTCCTCCATGTCCCTCCTCCATGTCGCTCCTCCGTGTTGCTCCTCCAAGTCAGTCCTCTATGTAACTCCTCCATGTAGCTACTCCATGTCACTCCTCCATGTCGCTACACAAACTCAATCCTCCTTTACACTTTTTCATGTCACTCCTCCATATCGCTCCTCCATGTCCCTCCTCCATGTCACTCCTCCATGTCATTCCTCCATGTCACTTCTCCATGTATCTCCTTCATGTTGCTACTCTATGTCACTCCTCCATGTCACTCCTCCATGTCACTCCTCCATGTCACTACACAAACTCACTCCTCAATGTCACTCCTCCATGTCAATACTTCTTGTCACTCCTCCTTGTCATTCCTCCATGTCACTCCTTTATGTCAGTCCTCTAATTCACTCCTCCATGTCATCTCTATATGTCTTCCATGTCACTCCTCCATGTCCATCCTCCTTTTCACTACTCCATGTCACTCCTCCATGTCGCTCCTCCGTGTTGCTCCACCTTGTCACTCCTCCAAGTGTCTCACACATGTCCCTCCATGATTTCACTCCACCATATAAACACTCCTTCCTGATCAACCCTGTCACTTCTCCATGTCACTCCTCCATGTCCATCCTCCATGTCACTACTCCATGTCACTCCTCCATGTCGCTCCTCCGTGTTGCTCCTCCTTGTCACTCCTCCAAGTCACTCACCCATGTCCCTCTATGATTTCACTCCACCATAAAAACTCTCCTTCCTGATCAACCCTGTCACTTCTCCAAGTCACTCCTCCATGTCCATCCTCCATGTCACTACTCCATGTCACTCCTCCATGTAGCTCCTCCGTGTTGCTCCTCCTTGTCACTCCTCCAAGTCAGTCCTCCATGTCACTTCTCCATGTCTCTCCTCCATGTATCTACTCCATGTCGCTATAACAACTCACTCCTCCATGTCACTCCACCATTTCAGTCCTCCATGTCACTCCACCATTTCATTCCTCCATGTAACTCCTCCAGGTCACTCCTCCATGTCGCTACACCAACTTACTCCTCAATGTCACTCCTTCATGTCACTCCTCCATTTCTCTCCTCCATGTCGCTATAACAACTCACTCCTCCATGTCACTACACCAACTCACTCCTCAATGTCACTCCTCAATGTCACTACTTCATATCACTCCTCCATGTCATTCCTCCATGTCACTCCTCAATGTCACTACTTCATATCACTCCTCCATGTCACTCCTCTATGTCACTCCTCCAAGTCACTCACCCATGTCCCTCCGTGATGTCTCTCCACCATATCAACCCTCCTTGGTTATCCGCCCTGTCACTTCTCCATGTCACTCTTCCATGTCTCTCCTCCACATCACTCCTCTATGTCACTCCTCCATGTCACTCCTCCATGTCACTCCTCCATGTCCATCCTCCATGTCACTCCTCCAAGTCACTCACCCATGTCCCTCCACGATGTCACTCCACCATATCAACCCTACTTCCTGATCAACCCTGTCACTTCTCCAAGTTCCACTTCTATATATCTTCCAAGTCACTCCTCCATGTCCCTCCTCCATGTAGCTCCTCCGTGTTGCTCCTCCAAGTCAGTCCTCCATGTAACTCCTCCATGTAGCTACTCCATGTCACTCCTCCATGTCGCTATAACAACTCACTCCTCCATGTCACTCCTCCATGTCGCTACACAAACTCAACCCTCCTTTACACTCTTTCATTTCACTCCTCCATGTCACTCCTCCATGTCACTCCTCCATGTCACTCCTCCATGTCGCTACACAAACTCACTCCTCATGTTACTACTCTATGTCGCTACTCCATGTCACTCCTCCATGTCGCTCTAACAACTCACTCCTCCATGTCACTCCACCACTTCACTCCTAAATGTCACTCCTCCAGGTCACTCCTCCATGTCACTACTTCATGTCACTCCTCCATGTCGCTACACAAACTCAACCCTCCTTTACACTCTTTCATGTCACTCCTCCATGTCACTCCTCCATGTATCTCCTCCATGTCGCTACTCCATGTCACTCCTCCATGTCACTCCTCCATGTCACTCCTCCATGTCACCACACAAACTCACTCCTCATGTTACTATTCTATGTCGCTACTCCATGTCACTCCTCCATGTCGCTCTAACAACTCACTCCTCCATGTCACTTCACCATTTCACTCCTTCATGTCACTCCTCAAATTCACTCCTCCATGTCACTCCACCATTTCACTGCTCCATGTCACTCCTCCAGGTCACTCCTCCATGTTGCTACTCAAAGTCACTCCTCCATGTCACTCATCCATATCATTCCTCCATGTCACTCCTTTATGTCACTCCTCCAATTCACTCTTCCATGTCACTTCTATATGTCTTCCAAGTCACTCCTCCATGTCCCTCCTCCATGTCGCTCCTCCGTGTTGCTCCTCCAAGTCAGTCCTCCATGTAACTCCTCCATGTAGCTACTCCATGTCACTCCTCCATGTCGCTACACAAACTCAATCCTCCTTTACACTTTTTCATGTCACTCCTCCATATCGCTCCTCCATGTCCCTCCTCCATGTCATTCCTCCATGTCATTCCTCCATGTCACTCCTCCATGTCACTCCTTCATGTTGCTCCTCCAAGTCACTCCTCCATGTAACTCCTACATGTAGCTACTCCATGTCACTACACCATGTCACTCCTCCATGTTGCTCCTCCGTGTTGCTCCTCCAAGTCACTCCTCCATGTAAATCCTCCATGTAGCTACTCCATGTCACTCCTCCATGTCGCTACACAAACTCACTCCTCATGTCACTCCTCCATGTCACTTCTCCATGTCACTTCTCCATGTCTCTCCTCCATGTCGCTCTAACAACTCACTCCTCCATGTCACTCCACCACTTCACTCCTCCATGTCGCTACACAAACTCAACCCTCCTTTACACTCCTCCATGTCACTACTCCATGTCACTCCTCCATGTCGCTCCTCCATGTCATTCCACCATTTCACTCCTCCATGTCACTTCTCCAGTTCACTCCTCCATGTCGCTACTCAAAGTCACTCCTCCATGTCACTCATCCATGTCATTCCTCCATGTCACTCGTTTATGTCACTCCTCCAATTCACTCCTCCATGTCACCTCTATATGTCTTTCATGTCACTGCTCCATGTCCATCCTCCATGTCACTACTCCATGTCACTCCTCCGTGTTGCTCCTCCTTGTTGCTCCTCCACATCAATCCTCTATGTCACTCCTCCATGTTGCTCCTCCAAGTCACTCCTCCATGTAACTCCTACATGTAGCTACTCCATATCACTACACCATGTCACTCATCCATGTCGCTCCTCCGTGTTGCTCCTCCAAGTCACTCCTCCATGTAAATCCTCCATGTAGCTTCTCCATGTCACTCCTCCATGTCGCTACACAAACTCACTCCTCATGTCACTCCTCCATGTCACTTCTCCATGTCACTTCTCCATATCTCTCCTCCATGTCGCTCTAACAACTCTCTCCTCCATGTCACTCCACCACCTCACTCCTCCATGTCACTCCTCCAGGTCACTCCTCCATGTCACTACTTCATGTCACTCCTCCATGTCGCTACACAAACTCAACCCTCCTTTACACTCTTTCATGTCACTCCTCCAAGACACTCCTCCATGTATCTCCTACATGTAGCTACTTCTTATCACAACACCATGTCACTCCTCCATGTCGCTCCTCCGTGTTGCTCCTCCAAGTCACTCCTCCATGTAAATCCTCCATGTAGCTACTCCATGTCACTTCTCCATGTCGCTACACAAACTCACTCCTCATGTCACTCCTCCATGTCACTTCTCCATGTCACTTCTCCATGTCTCTCCTCCATGTCGCTCTAACAACTCATTCCTCCATGTCACTCCACCACTTCACTCCTCCATGTCACTCCTCCAGGTCACTCCTCCATGTCACTACTTCATGTCACTCCTCCATGTCGCTACACAAACTCAACCCTCCTTTACACTCTTTCATGTCACTCCTCCATGTCACTCCTCCATGTCACTCCTCCATGTCACTCCTCCATGTCGCTACACAAACTCACTCCTCATGTTACTACTCTATGTCGCTACTCCATGTCACTCCTCCATGTCGCTCTAACAACTCACTCCTCCATGTCACTCCACCACTTCACTCCTCCATGTCACTCCTCCAGGTCACTCCTCCATGTCACTACTTCATGTCAATCCTCCATGTCGCTACACAAACTCAACCCTCCTTTACACTCTTTCATGTCACTCCTCCATGTCACTCCTCCATGTCACTCCTCCATGTCGCTACACAAACTCACTCCTCATGTTACTACTCTATGTCGCTACGCCATGTCACTCCTCCATGTCGCTACACCAATTCACTCCTCCATGTCCATCCTCCATGTCCATCCGCCCTGTTACTTCTCCATGTCACTCTTCCATGTCTCTCCTCCACGTCACTCCTCTATGTCACTCCTCCATGTCAGTCCTCCATGTCACTTCTCCATGTCTCTCCTCCACGTCACTCCTCTATGTCACTCCTCCATGTCACTCCTCCATGTCGCTACTCAAAGTGACTCCTCCATGTCACTCCACCAACTCACTCCTCAATGTCACTCCTCCATGTCATTACTTCATGTCACTCCTCCATGTCGCTACTCCATGTGACTCCTCCATGTCGCTCCACCATATCAACCCTCCTTCCTGATAAACCCTGTCACTTCTCCATGTCCCTCCCACATGTAGCTACTCCTTGTACTAATCCATGTCACTCCTCCATGTCACTCCTCCGTGTTGCTCCTCCAAGTCACTCCTCCATGGAACTCCTCCATGTAGCTACTCCATGTCACTCCTCCATGTCGCAACACAAACTCACTCCTCATGTCACTCCTCCATGTCACTCCTCTATGTCACTCCTCCAAGTCACTCACCCATGTCCCTCCGCGATGTCACTCCACCATATCAACACTCCTTGGTTATCCGCCCTGTCACTTCTCCATGTCACTCTTCCATGTCTCTCCTCCACATCACTCCTCTATGTCACTCCTCTATGTCACTCCTCCATGTCTCTCCTCCATGTCGCTCTAACAACTCACTCATCCATGTCATTCCTCCATGTCACTCCTCCATGTCACTCCTCCATGTCCATCCTCCATGTCACTCCTCCAAGTCACTCACCCATGTCCCTCCACGATGTCACTCCACCATATCAACCCTACTTCCTGATCAACCCTGTCACTTCTCCAAGTTCCACTTCTATATATCTTCCAAGTCACTCCTCCATGTCCCTCCTCCATGTAGCTCCTCCGTGTTGCTACTCCAAGTCAGTCCTCCATGTAACTCCTCCATGTAGCTACTCCATGTCACTCCTCCATGTCGCTACACAAACTCACTCCTCAATGTCACTACTCCATGTCACAACTTCTTGTCACTCCTCCATGTCACTCATCCATGTCATTCCTCCATTTCTCTCCTCCATTTCGCTATAACAACTCACTCCTCCATGTCACTCCTCCAGGTCAATCCTCCATGTCGCTACTCAAAGTCACTCCTCCATGTAACTACACCAACTCACTCCTCAATGTCACTCCTCAATGTCACTACTTCATGTCACTCCTCCATGTCACTCCTCCATTTCTCTCCTCCATGTCACTCCTCAAAGACACTCATCCATGTCACTCCACCATTTCACTCCTCCATGTCACTCCTCCAGGTCACTCCTCCATGTTGCTACTCAAAGTCACTCCTCCATGTCACTCATCCATGTCATTCCTCCATGTCACTCCTTTATGTCACTCCTCCAATTCACTCTTCCATGTCACTTCTATATGTCTTACAAGTCACTCCTCCATGTCCCTCCTCCATGTCGCTCCTCCGTGTTGCTCCTCCAAGTCAGTCCTCCATGTAACTCCTCCATGTAGCTACTCCATGTCACTCCTCCATGTCGCTACACAAACTCAATCCTCCTTTACACTCTTTCATGTCACTCCTCCATATCGCTCCTTCATGTCCCTCCTCCATGTCACTCCTCCATGTCATTCCTCCATGTCACTCCTCCATGTCACTCCTCCATGTCACTACACAAACTCACTCCTCAATGTCACTCCTCCATGTCAATACTTCTTGTCACTCCTCCATGTCATTCCTCCATGTCACTCCTTTATGTTATTCCTCCAATTCACTCCTCCATGTCACCTCTATATGTCTTCCATGTCACTCCTCCATGTCCATCCTCCTTTTCACTACTCCATGTCACTCCTCCATGTCGCTCCTCTGTGTTGCTCCTCCTTGTCACTCCTCCAAGTCACTCACACATGTCCCTCCACGATTTCACTCCACCATATAAACACTCCTTCCTGATCAACCCTGTCACTTCTCCATGTCCCTCCTCCATGTCACTCCTCCATGTCATTCCTCCATGTCACTCCTCCATGTATCTCCTCCATGTTGCTACTCTATGTCACTCCTCCATGTCACTCCTCCATGTCACTACACAAACTCACTCCTCAATGTCACTCCTCCATGTCAATACTTCTTGTCACTCCTCCATGTCATTCCTCCATGTCACTCCTTTATGTCATTCCTCCAATTCACTCCTCCATGTCACCTCTATATGTCTTCCATGTCACTCCTCCATGTCCATCCTCCTTTTCACTACTCCAAGTCACTCCTCCATGTCGCTCCTCTGTGTTGCTCCTCCTTGTCACTCCTCCAAGTCACTCACACATGTCCCTCCATGATTTCACTCCACCATATAAACACTCCTTCCTGATCAACCCTGTCACTTCTCCATGTCACTCCCCCATGTCCATCCTCCATGTCACTACTCCATGTCACTCCTCCATGTCGCTCTTCCGTGTTGCTCCTCCTTGTCACTCCTCCAAGTCACTCACCCATGTCCCTCCATGATTTCACTCCACAATAAAAAATCTCCTTCCTGATCAACCCTGTCACTTCTCCAAGTCACTCCTCCATGTCCATCCTCCATGTCACTACTCCATGTCACTCCTCCATGTAGCTACTCCGTGTTGCTCCTCCATGTCACACCTCCAAGTCACTCACCCATGTCCCTACACGATGTCACTCCACCATATAAACCATCCTTCCTGATCAACCCTGTCACTTCTACAAGTCACTCCTCCATGTCCCTCCTCCATGTCAGTACTCCATGTCACTCCTCCATGTCACTCCTCCATGTCACTCCTCTAGGTCACTCCTCCATGCCACTCCTCCATGTAACTCCTCCATGTAGCTACTCCATGTCACTCCTCCATGTCGCTACACAAACTCACTCCTCATGTCACTCCTCCATGTCATTCCTCCATGTCACTCCTCTATGTATCTCCTCCATGTCGCTACTCTATGTCACTCCTCCATGTCATCCCTCCATGTCACTCCTCCATGTCACTCCTCTAGGTCACTCCTCCATGCCACTCCTCCATGTAACTCCTCCATGTAGCTACTCCATGTCACTGCTTGATTTCTTTCCTCCATGTCGCTATAACAACTCACTCCTCCATGTAGCTACACCAACTCACTCCTCAATGTCACTCCTCCATGTCACTACTCCATGTCACTCCTCCATGTCGCTCCTCCGTGTTGCTCCTACTTGTCACTCCTCCAAGTCACTCACCCATGTCCCTCCACGATTTCACTCCACCATATAAACACTCCTTCCTGATCAACCCTGTCACTTCTCCAAGTCACTCCTCCATGTCCATCCTCCATGTCACTACTCTATGTCACTCCTCCATGTCGCTACTCAAAGTCACTCTTCCATGTAACTACACCAACTCACTCCTCAATGTCACTCCTCCATGTCACTACTTCATGTCACTCCTCCATGTCGCTACACAAACTCAACCCTCCTTGTCACTCCTCTATGTCACTCATCCATTTCATTCCTCATGTCACTCCTTTATATCACTCCTCCAATTCACTCTTCCATGTCTCTCCTCCTTGTCTCTCCTCCATGTCGCTCTAACAACTCACTCCTCCATGTCACCCCACCATTTCACTCCTCCTTGTCTCTCCTCCAGGTCACTCCTCCATGTCGCTACTCAAAGTCACTCCTCCATGTCACTCATCCATGTCATTCCTCCATGTCACTCGTTTATGTCACTCCTCCAATTCACTCCTCCATGTCATCTCTATATGTCTTCCATGTCACTCCTCCATGTAGATCCTCCATGTCACTCCTCCATGTCACTCCTCCAAGTCAATCACCCATGTCCCTCCACGATGTCACTCCACCATATCAACCCTACTTCCTGATCAACCCTGTCACTTCTCAATGTCACTCCTCCATGTCCCTCCTCCATGTCACTACTCCATGCCACTCCTCCATGTCGCTTCTCCGTGTTGCTCCTCCACATCAATCCTCTATGTAACTCCTCCATGTTGATCCTCCAAGTCACTCCTCCATGTAACTCCTCCATGTAGCTACTCCATGTCACTCCTCCATGTCGCTCCTCTATGTCACTCCTCCATGTCACTCCTCCATGTCACTCCACCCTATAAATCTTCCATGTCTCTCCTCCAAGTCACTCCTCCATGTAACTCCTCCATGTAGCTACTCCATGTCACTCCTCCATGTAACTTTTCCATGTCTCTCCTCCATGTCGCTCTAACAACTCACTCCTCCATGTCACTCCTCAATGTCACTCCTCCATGTCACTCCTCCAGGTCACTCCTCCATGTCGCTACTCAAAGTCACTCCTTCATGTCACTACACCAACTCACTCCTCAATGTCACTCTTCAATGTCACCACTTCATGTCACTCCTCCATGTCGCTACTCCATTTCTCTCCTCCATGTCGCTCTAACAACTCACTCCTCCATGTCACTCCTCAATGTCACTCCTCCATGTCACTCCTCCAGGTCACTCCTCCATGTCGCTACTCAAAGTCACTCCTTCATGTCAGTACACCAACTCACTCCTCAATGTCACTCCACAATGTCACCACTTCATGTCACTCCTCCATGTCGCTACACAAACTCAATCCTCCTTTACACTCTTTCATGTCAATCCTCCATATTGCTCCTCCATGTCCCTCCTCCATGTCACTCCTCCATGTAATTTCTCCATGTCACTCCTCCATGTATCTCCTCCATGTCGCTACTCTATGTCACTCCTCCATGTCACCCCTCCATGTCACTCCTCCATGTCACTCCTCAAGGTCACTCCTTCATGCCACTCCTCCATGTAACTCCTCCATGTAGCTACTCCATGTCACTCCTCCATGTCACTACACAAACTCACTCCTCATGTCACTCCTCCATGTCGCTCCTCCGTGTTGCTCCTCCAAGACACTCCTCCATGTCATCACATGAAGGAGTGACGTGGAAGACAGGGAGGAGTTACATGGAGGAGAGACATGGAGGAGCAAAATAGAGGATCGATATGGAGGAGTGTTATGGAGGAGGTATATGGAGGAGTGACATTCTGGAGTGAAATTCTGGAGGGACAGTCTGGAGTGACATGAAGGATCGACATTCTGGAGTGACATGAAAGAACGACACGGAGGAGTGATATGGAGGAGTAAGGAGGAGCGAAATGGAGGATCGACATGGAGAATCGAAATTGAGAAGTTACATGGAGGAGTGACAAGGAGGAGCGACATGGAGGAGCAAAATGAAGGATCTACATGGAGGAGCAAAATGGAGGAATGACATGGAGGAGTGACATGGATGATCAACATGGAGGAGTGACATGGAGGAGAGACATGGAAGAGCAATATAGAGGAGCTACAGGAAGGAGCGACATTGCGGAGCGACATGGATGACTGACAACGAGAAGGTACATTCTGGAGGGACATGGTGGAGCGACATTATGGAGTGACATGGAGGAGCGACATAAAAGATCTAAATGGAGGAGTGACATTCTGGAGTTATATGGAGGAGCAACATGGAGGAACGATATGGAGGAGCGAAATAGAGGAGTGACATGGAGGAGTGACATGGAGGAGGAGTGACATGGAGGAGTGACATGGAGGAGCGATATTCTGGAGTGACATGTAGGCTTGACATTGAGGAACAAGGAAGAGTGACATGGAGGAGTGACATGGAGGAGCTTCATGAAGGAGTGATATGGAGGAGTGACTTGTAGGAGTCACAGAGAAGATCGACATGGAGGAGTGACATGGAGGATTGACATGAAGGCACCTCCATGTCACTCCTCCATGTCGTTATTCCATGTCACTCCTCCATGTCGCTACACCAACTCATTACTCATGTCACTCCTCCATGTCGCTACTCCATGTCGCTACTCAAAGTTACTCCTCCATGTTACTACACCATCTCACTCCTCAATGTCACTCCTCCATGTCAGTCCTCCATTTCTCTCCTTCATGTCGCTATAACAACTCACTCCTCCATGTCACTCCTCCAGGTCACTACTCCATGTCGCTACTCAAAGTTACTCCTCCATGTTACTACACCATCTCACTCCTCAATGTCACTCCTCCATGTCAGTCCTCCATTTCTCTCCTTCATGTCGCTATAACAACTCACTCCTCCATGTCACTCCTCCAGGTCACTCCTCCATGTCGCTACTCAAAGTCACTCCTCCATGTCACTCCTCCAGGTCACTCCTTCATGTCGCTACTCAAAGTCACTCCTCCATGTCTCTCCTCCACGTCATTCCTCTATGTAACTTCTCCATGTCACTCCTCCATGTCGCTCTAACAACTCACTCCTCCATGTCACTCCACCATTTCACTCCTCCATGTCACTCCTCCAGGTCACTCCTCCAGGTCGCTACTCAAAGTCACTCCTCCATGTAACTACACCAACTCACCCCTCAATGTCACTCCTCTATGTCACTACTTCATGTCGCTCCTCCATGTCACTACACAAACTCAACCCTCCTTGTCACTCCTCCATGTCACTCATCCAAGTCACTCCTCCATTTCCCTCCTCCATGTCACTACACAAACTCAACCCTCCTTGTCATTCCTCCATGTCGCTCCTCCGTGTTGCTCCTCCACATCAATTCTCTATGTCACTCCTCCATGTCACTCCTCCATGTCACTCCTACATGTCGCTATTCCATGTGACTCCTCCATGTAGCTCCACCAACTCACTCCTCCACGTCGCTCCTCCATGTTGCTCTTCCATGTCACTCCTCCATGTAACTTCTATATATCTTCCATGTCACTCCTCCATGTCCCTCCTCTATGTCACTCCTCCATGTCATTCCTCCATGTCACTTCTCCATATCTCTCCTCCACGTCACTCCTCTATGTCACTCCTCCATGTGACTCCTCCATGTCACTCCAACATGTCTCTCCTCCATGTCGCTATAACAACTCACTCCTCCATGTCACTCCACCATTTCACTACTCCACATCAAACCTCTATGTCACTCCTCCATGTTTCTCCTCCATGTCTCATCTCCATGTCACTCTAACAACTCACTCCTCAATGTCACTCCACCATTTCACTCCTCCATGTCACTCCTCCAGGTCACTCCTCCATGTCGCTATTCCTGGTCAGTCCTCCATGTCACTCCTCCATGTCACACCTCCATGTCACTCCTCCATGTCACTACACCAACTCATTACTCATGTCATTCCTCCATGTCGCTACTCAAAGTCACTCCTCTATGTCACTACACCAACTCACTCCTCAATGTCACTCCTCCATTTCACTACTTCATGTCACTCCTCCATGTCCCTACTCCATGTGACTCCTCCATGTCGCTCCACCAACTTACTCCTCCACGTCGCTCCTCCATGTTGCTCTTCCATGTCACTCCTCCATGTAACTCATCTATGTCCCTCCGCCATGTCACTACACCAACTCAATCCTTCTTGTCACTCCTCCATGTCACTCATCCATGTCACTTCTATATGTCTTCAATGTCACTCATCCATGTTCCTCCTCCATGTCACTCCTTCACATCACTCCTCCATGTCACTCCTCCATTTCACACCTCCATGTCACTCCTCCATGTCACTACACCAACTCATTCCTCGTGTCACTCCTCCATGTCGCTACTCCATGTCACTCCTCCGTGTCGCTACACCAACTCATTCCTCGTGTCACTCCTCCATGTCACTCCTCCATGTTTCTCCTCCGTGTTGCTCCTCCATTTCACTCCTCCAATTCACTCACCCTTGTCCCTTCACGATGTCACTCCACCATATCAACCCTCCTTCCTGATCAACCCTTTCACTTCTCCAAGTCACTCCTCCATGTCCCTCCTCCATGTCACTACTCCATGTCACTCCTCCATGTCGCTCCTCCGTGTTGCTCCTCCACTTCAATCCTCTATGTCACTCCTCCATGTTGCTCCTCCATGTCACTCCTCCATGTAACTCCTCCATGTTTGTACTCCATGTCACTCCTCCATGTCACTACACAAACTCACTCCTCATGTACTCCTCCAAGTCACTCCTCCATATCCCTCCTCCATTTTGCTCCTCCAAGTCACTCCTCCAATTCCCTCCTCCATGTCACTACTCCATGTCACTCCTCCATGTCGCTCCTCCTTGTTGCTCCTCCACACCAATCCTCTATGTCACATCTCCATGTCACTCCTCCATGTCACTCCTCCATGTAGCTACTCCATGTCACTCCTCAATGTCGCTACACAAACTCACTCCTCATGTCACTCCTGCATGTCACTCCACCATATAAACCGTCCTTCCTCATCAACCCTGTCACTTCTCCAAGTCACTCCTCCATGTCCCACCTCCATGTCATTACTCCATGTCACTCCTCCATGTCGCTACAACAACTCATTCCTTATGTTACTCCTCCATGTCGCTCCTCCGTGTTTCTCCTCCAAGTCACTCCTCCATGTAACTCCTCCATGTAGCTACTCCATGTCACTCCTCCATGTTGCGCCTCCGTGATGCTCCTCCACATCAATCCTCTATGTCACTCCTCCATGTCACTCCTCCATGTTGCTATTCCATGTCAGTCCTCCATGTCACTACACCAACTCACTCCTCTACGTCACTCCTCATATCACTCCTCCATGTCGCTACATCAACTCAACCCTCCTTGTAACTCCTCCATGTCACTCATCCATGTCATTCCTCCATGTCACTCGTTTATGTCACTCCTCCAATTCACTCCTCCATGTCATCTCTATATGTCTTCCATGTCACTCCTCCATGTCCATCCTCCATGTCACTACTCCAGGTCACTCCTCCAAGTTGCTCCTCCGTGTTGCTCCTCCATGTCACTCCTCCAAGTCACTCATCTATGACCCTCAACGATGTCACTCCACCATATCAACCCTCCTTCATGATCAACCCTGTCACTTCTCCAAGTCACTCCTCCATGTCCCTCCTCCATGTCACTACTCCTTGTCACTCCTCCATGTCGCTCCTTCGTGTTGCTCCTCCACATCAATCCTCTATGTCACTCCTCCATGTTGCTCCTCCAAGTCACTCCTCCATGTAACTCCTACATGTAGCTCCTCCAAGTCACTACTCCATGTCACTCCTCCATGTCGCTCCTCTGTGTTGCTCCTCCAAGTCAATCCTCCATGTAACTCCTCAATGTAGCTACTATATTTCACTCCTCCATGTCGCAACATAAACTCTCTCCTCATGTCACTCCTCCATGTCACTCCTCCATGTCACTCATCCAAGTCACTCCTCCATGTCCCTCCTCCATGTCACTACTCCATGTCACTCCTCCATGTCGCTCCTCCTTGTTGCTCCTCCTTGTCACTCCTCCAAGTCACTCACTCATGTCCCTCCACGATGTCACTCCACCATATCAATCCTCCTTCCTGATCAAACCTGTCACTTCTCCAAGTCACTCCTCCATGTCCATCCTTCATGTCACTACTCCATGTCACTCCTCCATGTCGCTATTCCATGTGACTCCTCCATGTCGCTCCACCAACTCCTTCCTCCATATTACTCCTCCATGTCACTCCTCCATGTCAATCCTTTATGTCACTCCTCCAAGTTACTCCTCCATGTCACTTCACCATTTCACTCCTCCATGTCACTCCTCCATGTCACTCCTCCATGTCACTCCTCCATGTCGCTCCTCCGTGTTGCTCCTCCACTTCAATCCTCTATGTCACTCCTCCATGTTGATCCTCCATGTCACTCCTCCATGTAACTCCTACATGTAGCTACTCCATGTCACTACTCCATGTCACTCCTCCATGTCCCTCCTCCGTGTTGCTCCTCCAAATCACTCCTCCATGTAACTCCTCCATGTAGCTACTCCATGTCACTCCTCCATGTCGCTACACAAACTCACTCCTAATGTACTCCTCCAAGTCACTCTTCCGTATTGCTCCTCCACATCAATTCTCTATGTCACTCCTCCATGTCACTCCTCCATGTAACTCCTCCATGTCGCTATTCCATATCAGTCCTCCATGTCGCTACACCAACTCAAACCTCTTTGTCCATCCTCCATGTCACTCCTCCGTGTTGCTCCTCCATGTCACTCCTCCAGGTCACTCCTCCTTTCGCTACTCAAAGTCACTCCTCCATGTTACTACACCAACTCACTCCTCAATGTCACTCCTCCATGTCACTCCTCCATTTCTCTCCTCCATGTCGCTATAACAACTCACTCCTCCATGTCACTCCTCCAGGTCACTCCTCCATGTCGCTACTCAAAGTCAGTCCTCCATGTCACTCCTCCATGTCGCTAATCCATGTGACTCCTCCATGTCGCTCCACCAACTCGCTACTCCACGTCGCTCCTCCATATTGCTCTTCCATGTCACTCCTCCATGTAACTCATCTTTGTCCCTCCGCCATGTCACTACACCAACTCAATCCTTCTTGTCACTCCTCCATGTCACTCATCTATGTCACTTCTCCATGTCTCTCCTCCATGTCACTCTAATAACTCACTCCTCCATGTCACTCCACCATTTCACTCCTCCATGTCACTCCTCCAGGTCACTCCTCCATGTCGCTACTCAAAGTCACTCCTCCATGTTACTACACCAACTCACTCCTCAATGTCACTCCTCCATATCACTCCTCCATTTCTCTCCTCCATGTCGCTATAACAATTTACTCCTCCATGTCACTCCACTATTTCACTACTCCATGTCACTCCTACAGGTCACTCCTCCATGTCGCTTCTCAAAATCACTCCTCCATGTCACTACACCAACTCACTTCTCAATGTCACTCCTCAATGTCACTCCTCCGTGTCGCTACACAAACTCACTCCTCCTTTACACTCTTTCATGTCACTCCTCGATATCGCTCCTCCATGTCACTCCTCCATGTATCTCCTCCATGTCGCTACTCTATGTCACTCCTCCATGTCACCCCTCCATGTCATTCCTCTAGTTCACTTCTCCATATCGCTCCTCCATGTCACTCCTCCATGTATCTCCTCCATGTCGCTACTCTATGTTACTCATACATGTCCCTCCGCCATATCACTCCACCCTATAAATCTTCCATGTCTCTCCTCCAAGTCACTCATCCATGTCCCTCCGCCATGTCACTCCACCCTATAAATCTTCCATGTCTCTCCTCCAAGTCACTCCTCCATGTAACTCCTACATGTAGCTAATCCGTGTTGCTCCTCCAAGTCACTCCTCCATGTAACTCCTCCATGTAGCTACTCCATGTCACTCCTCCATGTCACTCTTCCATGTCTGTCCTCCATGACACTCCTCTATGTCACTCCTCCATGAAACTTCTCCATGTCTCTCCTCCATGTTGCTCTAACAACTCACTCCTCCATGTCACTCCTCCATGTCCATCCTCCATGTCACTCCTCCAAGTCACTCACCCATGTCCCTCCACGATGTCACTCCACCATATCAACCCTACTTCCTGATCAACCCTGTCACTGCTCCAAGTCACTCCTCCATGTCCCTCCTCCATGTCACTACTCCATGTCACTCCTCCATGTCACTCCTTCTTGTTGCTCCTCCATGTCACTCATCCATGTCATTCCTCCATGTCATTCGTTTATGTCACTCCTCCAATTCACTCCTCCATGTCACCTCTATATGTCTTTCATGTCACTGCTCCATGTCCATCCTCCATGTCACTACTCCATGTCACTCCTACGTGTTGCTCCTCCTTGTTGCTCCTCCACATCAATCCTCAAAGTCACTCCTCCATGTCACTCCTCCAGGTCATTCCTCCATGTCCCTCCTCCATGTCACTACTTCTTCGCACTCCTCCATGTCACTCATCCATGTCATTCCTCCATGTCATTCCTTTATGTCAGTCCTCCAATTCACTCCTCCATGTCATTCCTCCATGTCACTCATCCTTGTCCCTCCTCCATGTCACTCCATCCTTTCAATCTTCCTTGGTGATCCGACATGTCACTTCTCCATGTCACTCTTCCATGTCTCTCCTCCACGTCACTCCTCTATGTCACTCTTCCATGTCACTCCTCCATGTCGCTACACCAACTCAATCCTCCTTGTCACTCCTCCATGTCGCTCCACGACGTCTATCCTCTACGTCACTCCTCATGTCACTACACCAATTGAATACTCCTTGTCACTCCTCCATATCACTCATTCATGTCATTCCTCCATGTCACTACTTTATGTCAATCCTCCAAGTCACTCCTCCATTTCACTTCTATATGTCTTCCATTTCACTCCTCCATCTCCATCCATCATGTCACTACTCCAAGTCACTCCTCCATGTAACTCCTTCATGTAACTACTCCATGTTACTCCTCCATGTGACTATACAATCTCACTCCTCATGTCACTCGTCCATGTCACTCGTCCATGTCACTCCTCCATGTCGCTACACCAACTCACTCTTTCATGTTACTCCTCCATGTTGCTACACCATGTGACTCCTCCATGTCGCTCCACCAACTCCTTCCTCCATGTTACTCCTCCATGTCACTCCTCCATGTCACTCCTTTATGTCACTCCTCCAAGTTACTCCTCCATATCACTCCTCCATGTCACTCCTCTAGGTCACTCCTCCATGCCACTCCTCCGTGTTGCTCCTCCACATCAATCCTCCATGTCACTCCTCCATGTTGCTCCTCCAAGTCATTCCTCCATGTAACTCCTACATGTAGCTACTCCATGTCACTACTCCATGTCACTCCTCCATGTCGCTCCTCCGTGTTGCTCCTCCAAGTCACTCCTCCATGTAACTCCTCCATGTAGCTACTCCATGTCACTCCTCCATGTCGCTACACAAACTCACTCCTCATGTCACTCCTCCATGTCACTCCTCCATGTCACTCCTCCAAGTCACTCACCCATGTCCCTCCGCGATGTCACTCAACCATATCAACCCTCCTTGGTTATACACCCTGTCACTTCTCCATGTCACTTTTCCATGTCTCTCCTCCACATCACTCCTCTATTTCACTCCTCCATGTCACTCCTCCATGTAACTCCTCCATGTCTCTCCTCCATGTCGCTCTAACAACTCACTCCTCCATGTCACTCCTCCATGTCCATCCTCCATGTCACTCCTCCAAGTCACTCACCCATGTCCCTCCACGATGTCACTCCACCATATCAACCCTACTTCCTGATCAACCGTGTCACTGCTCCAAGTCACTCCTCCATGTCCCTCCTCCATGTCACTACTCCATGTCACTCCTCCATGTCACTCCTTCTTGTTGCTCCTCCATGTCACTCATCCATGTCATTCCTCCATGTCATTCGTTTATGTCACTCCTCCATGTCCATCCTCCATGTCACTACTCCATGTCACTCCTACGTGTTGCTCCTCCTTGTTGCTCCTCCACATCAATCCTCAAAGTCACTCCTCCATGTCACTCCTCCATGTCACTACTTCATGTCACTCCTCCATATCGCTACACAAACTCCAGCCTCCTTGTCACTCCTCCAATTCACTCCTCCATGTCTCTCCTCCATGTCGCTCTAACAACTCACTCCTCCATGTCACTCCACCATTTCACTCCTCCATGTCACTCCTCCAGGTCACTCCTCCATGTCGCTACTCAAAGTCACTCCTCCATGTCACTACACCAACTCACTCTTCAATGTCACTCCTCCATGTCACTCATCCATGTCAATCCTCAATGTCACTCCTTTATGTCACTCCTCCAATTCACTCCTCTATGTCACTCCTTCATGTCCCTCCGCCATGTCACTCCACCCTATCAATTTTCCTTGGTGATCCGACCTGTCACTTCTCCATGTCACTCTTCCATGTCTCTTCTCCACGTCACTCCTCTATGTCACTCTTCCATGTCACTCCTCCATGTCACTCGTTCAGTTCTCTCCTCCATGTCGCTATAACAACTCACTCCTCCATGTCACTTCACCATTTCACTCCTCCATGTCACTCCTCCAGGTCACTCCTCCATGTCGCTACTCAAAGTCACTCCTCCATGTCACTACACCAACTCACTCCTCGATGTCACTCCTCCATGTCGCTACTCCATTTCTCTCCTCCATGTAGCTACACAAACTCAATCCTCCTTTACACTCTTTCACGTCACTCCTCCATATCGCTCCTCCATGTCCCTCCTCCATGTCACTCCTCCATGTCACTACACCAACTCACTCCTCACTGTAACTCCTCCATGTCACAACACAAACTCAACCCAGCTTGTCACTCCTCCATGTCACTCATCCATGTCATTCCTCCATGTCACTCCTTAATGTCACTCCTCAAAATCACTCCTCCATGTCACTACACCAATTCACTTCTCAATGTCACTCCTCAATGTCACTCCTCCGTGTCGCTACACAAACTCACTCCTCCTTTACACTCTTTCATGTCACTCCTCCATATCGCTCCTCCATGTCACTCCTCCATGTCACTCCTCTAGGTCACTCTTCCATGCCACTCCTCCATGTAACTCCTCCATGTAGATACTCCATGTCACTCCTCCATGTCGCTACACAAACTCACTCCTAATGTCACTCCTGCATGTCATTCCTCCATGTCACTCCTCTATGTATCTCCTCCATGTCGCTACTCTATGTCACTCCTCCATGTCATCCCTCCATGTCACTCCTCCATGTCACTCCTCTAGGTCACTCCTCCATGCCACTCCTCCATGTAACTCCTCCATGTAGCTACTCCATGTCACTGCTTGATTTCTTTCCTCCATGTCGCTATAACAACTCACTCCTCCATGTAGCTACACCAACTCACTCCTCAATGTCACTCCTCCATGTCACTACTCCATGTCACTCCTCCATGTCGCTCCTCCGTGTTGCTCCTACTTGTCACTCCTCCAAGTCACTCACCCATGTCCCTCCACGATTTCACTCCACCATATAAACACTCCTTCCTGATCAACCCTGTCACTTCTCCAAGTCAGTCCTCCATGTCCATCCTCCATGTCACTACTCTATGTCACTCCTCCATGTTGCTACTCAAAGTCACTCTTCCATGTAACTACACCAACTCACTCCTCAATGTCACTCCTCCATGTCACTACTTCATGTCACTCCTCCATGTCGCTACACAAACTCAACCCTCCTTGTCACTCCTCTATGTCACTCATCCATTTCATTCCTCATGTCACTCCTTTATATCACTCCTCCAATTCACTCTTCCATGTCTCTCCTCCACGTAACTCCTCTATGTCACTCCTCCATGTCACTCCTCCATGTCTCTCCTCCTTGTCTCTCCTCCATGTCGCTCTAACAACTCACTCCTCCATGTCACCCCACCATTTCACTCCTCCTTGTCTCTCCTCCAGGTCACTCCTCCATGTCGCTACTCAAAGTCACTCCTCCATGTCACTCATCCATGTCATTCCTACATGTCACTCGTTTATGTCACTCCTCCAATTCACTCCTCCATGTCATCTCTATATGTCTTCCATGTCACTCCTCCATGTAGATCCTCCATGTCTCTCCTCCATGTCGCTCTAACAACTCACTCCTCCATGTCACCCCACCATTTCACTCCTCCTTGTCTCTCCTCCAGGTCACTCCTCCATGTCGCTACTCAAAGTCACTCCTCCATGTCACTCATCCATGTCATTCCTACATGTCACTCGTTTATGTCACTCCTCCAATTCACTCCTCCATGTCATCTCTATATGTCTTCCATGTCACTCCTCCAAGTCAATCACCCATGTCCCTCCACGATGTCAATCCACCATATCAACCCTACTTCCTGATCAACCCTGTCACTTCTCCAAGTCACTCCTCCATGTCCCTCCTCCATGTCACTACTCCATGCCACTCCTCCATGTCGCTTCTCCGTGTTGCTCCTCCACATCAATCCTCTATGTAACTCCTCCATGTTGATCCTCCAAGTCACTCCTCCATGTAACTCCTCCATGTAGCTACTCCATGTCACTCCTCCATGTCGCTATACAAACTTACACCTCATGTCACTCCTCCATGTCACTCCTCCATATCACTCCTCCATTTCACTCCTCCAAGTCACTCCTCTATGTCACTCCTCCATGTCACTCCTCCATGTCACTCATCCATGTCCCTCCGCCATGTCACTCCACCCTATAAATCTTCCATGTCTCTCCTCCAAGTCACTCCTCCATGTAACTCCTACATGTAGCTAATCCGTGTTGCTCCTCCAAGTCACTCCACCCTATAAATCTTCCATGTCTCTCCTCCATTTCACTCCTCCACGACACTCCTCTATGTCACTCCTCCATGTCACTCCTCCATGTAACTTCTCCATGTCTCTCCTCCATGTCGCTCTAACAACTCACTCCTCCATGTCACTCCTCAATGTCACTCCTCCATGTCACTACTTCATGTCACTCCTCCATGTCCCCAAACAAACTCAACCCTCCTTTACACTCTTTCATGTCACTCCTCCATATCGCTCCTCCATGTCCCTCCTCCATGTCACTCCTCCATGTCATTCCTCCATGTCACTACTCCATGTATCTCCTCCATGTCGCTACTCTATGTCACTCCTCCATGTCACTCCTCCATGTCGCTACACAAACTCACTCCTCATGTTACTACTCTATGTCGCTACTCCATGTCACTCCTCCATGTCGTTCTAACAACTCACTCCTCCATGTCATTCCTCCATGTCACTACACCAACTTAATCCTCCTTGTCACTCCTCCATGTCACTCATCCATGTCATTCCTCCATGTCACTCCTTTATGTCACTCCTCCAAGTCACTCCTCCATGTCACTTCTATATGTCTTCAAAGTCACTCCTCCATGTCCCTACTCCATGTCGCTCCTCCGTGTTGCTCCTCCAAGTCACTCCTCCATGTAACTCCTCCATATAGCTACTCCATGTCACTCCTCCATGTTGCTACACAAACTCACTCCTCATGTCACTCCTCCATGTCACTCCTCCATGTCACTCCTCCAAGTCACTCACCCATGTCCCTCCGCGATATCACTCCACCATATCAACCCTCCTTGGTGATCCGCCCTGTCACTTCTCAATGTCACTCCTCCATGTCTCTCCTCCACGAAACTCCTCTATGTCACTCCTCCCGGTCACTCCTCCATGTCGCTACACCAACTTCCTCCTCAATGTCACTCCTTCATGTCACTCCTCCATGTCTCTCCTCTATATCGCTCTAACAACTCACTCCTCCATGTCACTCCTCCATTTCACTCCTCCATGTCGCTACTCAAAGTCACTCCTCCATGTCACTACACCAACTCACTCCTCAATGTCACTCCTCAATGTCACTACTTCATGTCACTCCTCCATGTCGCTACACAAACTCAACCCTCCTTTACACTCTTTCATGTCACTCGTCCATATCGCTCCTCCGTGTTGCTCCTCCAAGTCACTCCTCCATGTAACTCCTCCATGTAGCTACTCCATGTCACTCCACCTTTTCACTCCTCCGTGTTGCTCCTCCACATCAATCCACTATGCAACTCCTCCATGTCACTCCTCCATGTCACTCCTCCATGTCTCTCCTCCATGTCGCTCTAACAACTCACTCCTCCATGTCACTCCACCATTTAACTCCTCCATGTCACTCCTCCAGGTCACTCCTCCATGTTACTACACCAACTCACTCCTCAATGTCACTCCTCTATGTCACTCCTCCATTTCTCTCCTTCATGTCGCTATAACAACTCACTCCGCCATGTCACTCCTCCAGGTCACTCCTCCATGTCGCTACTCAAAGTCACTCCTCCATGTCACTCCTACAGGTCACTCCTCCATGTCGCTATTCAAAGTCACTCCTCCATGTCACTCCTCCAGGTCACTCCTCCAGGTCGCTACTCAAAGTCACTCCTCCATGTCGCTACACAAACTCAACCCTCCTTGTCACTCCTCCATGTCACTCATCCAAGTCACTCCTCCATGTCCCTCCTCCATGTCAGTACTCCATGTCACTCCTCCATGTCGCTCCTCCGTGTTGCTCCTCCACATCAATTCTCTATGTCACTCCTCCATGTCCATCCTCCATGTCACTCCTCCATGTCGTTATTCCATGTCACTCCTCCATGTCGCTACACCAACTCACTCTTCCATGTCAATACACCAACTCAAACCTCTTTGTCCATCCTCCATGTCACTCCTGCATTTTGCTCCTCCATGTCACTCCTCCATGTCACTCATCCATGTCCCTCTGCCATGTCACTCCACCATATCAATCTTCCTTGGTGATCCGCCCTGTCACTTATCCATGTCACTCTTCCATGTCTCTCCTCCACGTCACTCCTCCATGTCAATACTTCTTGTCACTCCTCCAATTCACTCCTCCATGTCACCTCTATATGTCTTCCATGTCACTCCTCCATTTCCCTCCTCCATGTCGCTATAACAACTCACTCCTCCATGTCACTACACCAACTCACTCCTCAATGTCACTCCTCCATGTCACTACTCCATGTGACTCCTCCATGTCGCTCCACCAACTCACTCCTCCACGTCGCTCCTCCATGTTGCTCTTCCATGTCACTCCTCCATGTAACTCATCTATGTCCCTCCGCCATGTCACTACACCAACTCACTCCTCAATGTCACTCCTCCATGTCACTCCTCCATGTCACACCTCCATGTCACTCCTCCATGTCGCTACACCAACTCATTCCTCATGTCAATCCTCCATGTCGCTACTCCATGTCACTTCTATATGTCTTCCATGTCACTCCTCCACGTAACTCCTCCATTTCACTCCTCCATGTTGTTATTCCATGTCACTCCTCCATGTTTCTACACCAACTCATTACTCATGTCACTCCTCCATGTCGCTACTCCATGTCACTCCTCCAAGTCACTCACCCATGTCCCTCCGCCATTTCTCTCCTCCATGTCGCTATAACAACTCACTCATCCATGTCACTACACCATTTCACTCCTCCATGTATATCCTCCATGTCACTCCTCGATGTCGCTCCTCCGTGTTGCTCCTCCGTGTTGCTCCTCCATGTCACTTCTCCATGTCACCCCTCCATGTCACTCCTCCATGTCACTACACCCCATCAATCCTCTATGTCACTCCTCCATGTCACTCCTCCATCTCACTCCTCCATGTCGCTATTCCATGTGACTCCTCCATGTCACTCCTCCTTGTCACTCCTCCAGGTCACTCCTCCATGTCCCTCCTACATGTCACTACTCCATGTCACTCCTCCATGTCGCTCTACCATGACGCTCCTCCGTGTTGCTCCTCCACATCAATCCTCTATGTCACTCCTCCATGTTGCTCCTCAAAGTCACTCCTCCATGTCACTCCTCCATGTCGCTCCTCCGTGTTGCTCCTCCAAGTCACTCCTCCATGTAACTCCTCCATGTAGCTACTTCATGTCACTCCTCCATGTCGCAACACAAACTCACTCCTCATGTCACTCCTCCATGTCACTCCACCATATCAACCCTCCTTGGTTATCCGCCCTGTCACTTCTCCATGTTTCTCTTCCATGTCTCTCCTCCACGTCACTCCTCTATGTCACTCCTCCATGTCAGTCCTCCATGTCACTTCTCCATGTCTCTCCTCCACGTCACTCCTCTATGTCACTCCTCCATGTGACTCCTCCATGTCGCTATAACAACTCACTTCTCCATGTCACTCCACCATTTCACTACTCCATGTCACTACTATATGTCTTCCAGGTCAATCCTCCATGTTTCTCCTCCATGTCACTACTTCATGTCACTCCTCCATGTCGCTACTCCATGTGACTCCTCCATGTCGCTCCACCAACTCACTCCTCCACTTCGCTCCTCCATGTTGCTCTTCCATGTCACTCCTCCATGTAACTCCTCCATGTAGCTACTATATTTCAGTCCTCCATGTCGCTACATAAACTCACTCCTCTTGTGACTCCTCCATGTCACTCCTCCATGTCACTCCTCCAAGTCACTCCTCCATGTCCCTCCTCCATGTCACTACTCCATGTCACTCCTCCATGTCGCTCCTCCATGTTGCTCCTCCTTGTCACTCCTCCAAGTCACTCACCCATGTCCCTCCACGATGTCACTCCACCATATCAACCCTCCTTCCTGATCAAACCTGTCACTTCTCCAAGTCACTCCTCCATGTCCATCCTTCAAGTCACTACTCCATGTCACTCCTCCTTGTCGCTATTCCATGTGACTCCTCCATGTCGCTCCACCAACTCCTTCCTCCATATTACTCCTCCATGTCACTCCTCCATGTCAATCCTTTAAGTCACTCCTCCAAGTTACTCCTCATGTCACTCCACCATTTCACTCCTCCATGTCACTCCTCCAGGTCACTCCTTTATGTCACTCCTCCAAGTTACTCCTCCATGTCACTCCACCATTTCACTCCTCCTTGTAACTCTTCCATGTCACTCATCCATGTCATTCCTCCATGTCACTTGTTTATGTCACTCCTCCAATTCACTCCTCCATGTCACCTCTATATGTCTTCCATTTCACTCCTCCATGTCCATCCTCCATGTCACTACTCCATGTCACTACTCCATGTCACTCCTCCATGTCCCTCCTCCATGTCACTACTCCATGTCACTCCTCCATGTCGCTCCTCCATGTTGCTCCTCCACTTCAATCCTCTATGTCACTCCTCCATGTTGCTCCTCCATGTCACTCCTCCATGTAACTCCTACATGTAGCTACTCCATGTCACTACTCCATGTCACTCCTCCATGTCCCTCCTCCATGTTGCTCCTCCAAATCACTCCTCCATGTAACTCCTCCATGTAGCTACTCCATGTCACTCCTCCATGTCGCTACACAAACTCACTCCTCATGTACTCCTCCAAGTCACTCCTCCATATCCCTCCTCCATTTTGCTCCTCCAAGTCATTCCTCCAATTCCTTCCTCCATGTCACTACTCCAGGTCACTCCTCCAAGTTGCTCCTCCGTGTTGCTCCTCCATGTCACTCCTCTAAGTCACTCCTCCATGTATCTCCTCCATGTCGCTACTCTATGTCACTCCTCCATGTCACTCCTCCATGTCGCTACACAAACTCACTCCTCATTTTACTACTCTATGTCGCTACTCCATGTCACTCCTCCATGTCGCTACACCAACTCACTCCACAATGTCACTCCTCCATGTCACTACTTCTTGTCACTCCTCCATGTCACTCATCCATGTCATTCCTCCATGTCACTCCTTTATGTCACAACTCCAATTCACTCCTCCATGTCACCTCTTTATGTCTTCCATGTTACTTCTCCAAGTCACTCCTCCATGTCCATCCTCCATGTCACTACTCCACATCAATCATCTATGTCACTCCTCCATGTCGCTCTAACAACTCACTCTTCCACGTCACCCCACCATTTCACTCCTCCATGTCACTCCTCCAGGTCACTCCTCCATGTCGCTACTCAAATTGACTCCTCCATGTCACTACACCAACTCAATCCTTCTTGTCACTCCTCCATGTCACTCATCCATGTCACGTCTATATATCTTCCATGTCACTCCTCCAAGTCACACCTCCATGTTACTCCTCCATGTCGCTACACCAACTCATTACTCATGTCACTCCTCCATGTCGCTACTCCATGTCACTCCTCCATGTCACTCTAAAAACTCACTCCTCCATGTCACTCCACCATTTCACTCCTCCATGTCAATACTTCTTGTCACTCCTCCACGTCATTCCTCGATGTCACTCCTTTATGTCATCCTCAAATTCACTCCTCCATGTCACCTCTATATGTCTTCAATGTCACTCCTCCATGTCCATCCTCCATGTCACTACTCCATGTCACTCCTCCATGTCGCTCCTCATTGTTGCTCCTCCTTGTCACTCCTCCAAGTCACTCACCCATGTCCCTCAACGATGTCACTCCACCGTATCAATCCTCCTTCCTGATCATGCCTGTCACTTCTCCAAGTCACTCCTCCATGTCCATCCTCCCTGTCACTACTCCACATCAATCCTCTATGTCACTCCTCAATGTCACTCCTCCATGTCTCTCCTCAATGTCGCTATTCCAAGTTACTCCTCCATGTTGCTCCTCCATATCACTCCTCCATGTCACTCCTCCATGTAACTCCTCCATGTAGCTACTCCATGTAACTCCTCCATGTAGCTACTCCATGTCACTCCTCCAAGTCACTCATCCAAGTCACTAATCCATGTCCCTCCGCCATGTCACTACTCCTTGTCGCTATTCAATGTAACTCCTCCATGTCGCTACACAAACTCACTCCTCATGTCACTCCTCCATGTCACTCCTCCATGTCACTCCTGCAAGTCACTAACCCATGTCCCTCCACGATGTCACTCCACCATATCAACCCTCCTTGGTTATCCGCCCTGTCACTTGTCCATGTCACTCTTCCATGTCTCTCCTCCACGTCACTCCTCTATGTCACTCCTCCATGTCAGTCCTCCATGTCACTTCTCCATGTCTCTCCTCCACGTCACTCCTCTATGTCACTCCTCCATATCACTCCTCCATGTCACTCCTCCATGTTTCTCCTCCATGTCGCTATAACAACTCACTCCTCCATGTCACTCCACCATTTCACTCCTCCATGTCACTCCTCCAGTTCACTCCTCCATGTCGCTACTCAAAGTCATTCCTCCATGTCACTCCTCCATGTCGCTACTCCATGTGACTCCTCCATGTTGCTCCACCAACTCACTACTCCACGTCGCTCCTCCATGTTGCTCTTCCATGTCACTCCTCCATGTAACTCATCTATGTCCCTCCGCCATGTCACTACACCAACTCAATCCTTCTTGTCACTCCTCCATGTCACTCCACCATTTCACTCCTCATGTCACTCCTCCATGTCACTCCTCCATGTCACTACTCCAAGTCACTCATCCATGTCCCTCCGCCATGTCACTCCACCATATCAATCTTCCTTGGTGATCCGCCCTGTCACTTCTCCATGTCACTCCTCCATGTCTCTCCTCCACGACATTCCTCTATGTCACTCCTCCATGTCACTCCTACATGTCACTCCTCCATGTCTCTCTTCTATATCGCTCTAACAACTCACTCCTCCATGTCACTCCTCCATGTCACTCCACCATTTCACTCCTCCATGTCACTCCTCCAGGTCACTCCTCCAAGTCGCTATTCAAAGTCACTCCTCCATGTCACTACACCAACTCACTCCTCAATGTCACTCCTCAATGTCACTACTTCATGTCACTCCTCCATGTCGCCACACAAACTCAACCCTCCTTTACACTCTATCATGTCACTCCTCCATATTGCTCCTCCATGTCCCTCCTCCATGTCACTCCTCCATGTCATTCCTCCATGTCACTCCTCCATGTCTCTCCTCCATTTCACTCCTCCATGTCAGTCCTCCATGTCACTTCTCCATGTCTCTCCTCCATGTCGCTACTCTATGTCACTCCTCCATGTCACTCCTCCATGTCGCTACACAAACTCACTCCTCATTTTACTACTCTATGTCGCTACTCCATGTCACTCCTCCATGTCGCTACACCAACTCACTCCTCAATGTCACTCCTCCATGTCACTACTTCTTGTCACTCCTCCATGTCACTCATCCATATCATTCCTCCATGTCACTCCTTTATGTCACAACTCCAATTCACTCCTCCATGTCACCTCTTTATGTCTTCCATGTTACTTCTCCAAGTCACTCCTCCATGTCCATCCTCCATGTCACTACTCCACATGTATCATCTATGTCACTCCTCCATGTCGCTCTAACAACTCACTCTTCCATGTCACCCCACCATTTCACTCCTACATGTCACTCCTCCAGGTCACTCCTCCATGTCGCTACTCAAATTTACTCCTCCATGTCACTACACCAACTCAATCCTTCTTGTCACTCCTCCACGTCACTCATCCATGTCACTTCTATATGTCTTCCATGTCACTCCTCCAAGTCACACCTCCATGTTACTCCTCCATGTCGCTACACCAACTCATTACTCATGTCACTCCTCCATGTCGCTACTCCATGTCACTCCTCCATGTCACTCTAAAAACTCACTCCTCCATGTCACTCCACCATTTCACTTCTCCATGTCAATAGTTCTTGTCACTCCTCCACGTCATTCCTCGATGTCACTCATTTATGTCATCCTCAAATTCACTCCTCCATGTCACCTCTATATGTCTTCAATGTCACTCCTCCATGTCCATCCTCCATGTCACTACTCCATGTCACTCCTCCATGTCGCTCCTCCTTGTTGCTCCTCCTTGTCACTCCTCCAAGTCACTCACCCATGTCCCTCAACGATGTCACTCCATCGTATCAATCCTCCTTCCTGATCATGCCTGTCACTTCTCCAAGTCACTCCTCCATGTCCATCCTCCCTGTCACTACTCCACATCAATCCTCTATGTCACTCCTCAAAGTCACTACTCCATGTCTCTCCTCAATGTCGCTATTCCAAGTTACTCCTCCATGTTGCTCCTCCATATCACTCCTACATGTCACTCCTCCATGTAACTCCTCCATGTAGCTACTCCATGTAACTCCTCCATGTAGCTACTCCATTTCACTCATCCAAGTCACTCATCCAAGTCACTAATCCATGTCCCTCCGCCATGTCACTACTCCTTGTCGCTATTCAATGTAACTCCTCCATGTCGCTACACAAACTCACTCCTCATGTCACTCCTCCATGTCACTCCTCCATGTCACTCCTGCAAGTCACTAACCCATGTCCCTCCACGATGTCACTCCACCATATCAACCCTCCTTGGTTATCCGCCCTGTCACTTGTCCATGTCACTCTTCCATGTCTCTCCTCCACGTCACTCCTCTATGTCACTCCTCCATGTCAGTCCTCCATGTCACTTCTCCATGTCTCTCCTCCACGTCACTCCTCTATGTCACTCCTCCATATCACTCCTCCATGTCACTCCTCCATGTTTCTCCTCCATGTCGCTATAACAACTCACTCCTCCATGTAACTCATCTATGTCCCTCCGCTATGTCACTACACCAACTCAATCCTTCTTGTCACTCCTCCATGTCACTCCACCATTTCACTCCTCATGTCACTCCTCCATGTCACTCCTCCATGTCACTACTCCAAGTCACTCATCCATGTCCCTCCGCCATGTCACTCCACCATATCAATCTTCCTTGGTGATCCGCCCTGTCACTTCTCCATGTCACTCCTCCATGTCTCTCCTCCACGACATTCCTCTATGTCACTCCTCCATGTCACTCCTACATGTCACTCCTCCATGTCTCTCTTCTATATCGCTCTAACAACTCACTCCTCCATGTCACTCCTCCATGTCACTCCACCATTTCACTCCTCCATGTCACTCCTCCAGGTCACTCCTCCAAGTCGCTATTCAAAGTCACTCCTCCATGTCACTACACCAACTCACTCCTCAATGTCACTCCTCAATGTCACTACTTCATGTCACTCCTCCATGTCGCCACACAAACTCAACCCTCCTTTACACTCTATCATGTCACTCCTCCATATTGCTCCTCCATGTCCCTCCTCCATGTCACTCCTCCATGTCATTCCTCCATGTCACTCCTCCATGTCTCTCCTCCATTTCACTCCTCCATGTCAGTCCTCCATGTCACTTCTCCATGTCTCTCCTCCACGTCACTCCTCTATGTCACTCCTCCATATCACTCCTCCATGTCACTCCTCCATGTATCTCCTCCATGTCGCTACTCTATGTCACTCCTCCATGTCACTCCTCCATGTCGCTACACAAACTCACTCCTCATTTTACTACTCTATGTCGCTACTCCATGTCACTCCTCCATGTCGCTACACCAACTCACTCCTCAATGTCACTCCTCCATGTCACTACTTCTTGTCACTCCTCCATGTCACTCATCCATGTCATTCCTCCATGTCACTCCTTTATATCACAACTCCAATTCACTCCTCCATGTCACCTCTTTATGTCTTCCATGTTACTTCTCCAAGTCACTCCTCCATGTCCATACTCCATGTCACTACTCCACATCAATCATCTATGTCACTCCTCCATGTCGCTCTAACAACTCACTCTTCCATGTCACCCCACCATTTCACTCCTCCATGTCACTACACCAACTCAATCCTTCTTGTCACTCCTCCACGTCACTCATCCATGTCACTTCTATATGTCTTCCATGTCACTCCTCCAAGTCACACCTCCATGTTACTCCTCCATGTCGCTACACCAACTCATTACTCATGTCACTCCTCCATGTCGCTACTCCATGTCACTCCTCCATGTCACTCTAAAAACTCACTCCTCCATGTCACTCCACCATTTCACTTCTCCATGTCAATAGTTCTTGTCACTCCTCCACGTCATTCCTCGATGTCACTCATTTATGTCATCCTCAAATTCACTCCTCCATGTCACCTCTATATGTCTTCAATGTCACTCCTCCATGTCCATCCTCCATGTCACTACTCCATGTCACTCCTCCATGTCGCTCCTCCTTGTTGCTCCTCCTTGTCACTCCTCCAAGTCACTCACCCATGTCCCTCAACGATGTCACTCCATCGTATCAATCCTCCTTCCTGATCATGCCTGTCACTTCTCCAAGTCACTCCTCCATGTCCATCCTCCCTGTCACTACTCCACATCAATCCTCTATGTCACTCCTCAAAGTCACTACTCCATGTCTCTCCTCAATGTCGCTATTCCAAGTTACTCCTCCATGTTGCTCCTCCATATCACTCCTCCATGTCACTCCTCCATGTAACTCCTCCATGTAGCTACTCCATGTAACTCCTCCATGTAGCTACTCCATGTCACTCCTCCAAGTCACTCATCCAAGTCACTCATCCATGTCCCTCCGCCATGTCACTACTCCTTGTCGCTATTCAATGTAACTCCTCCATGTCGCTACACAAACTCACTCCTCATGTCACTCCTCCATGTCACTCCTCCATGTCACTCCTGCAAGTCACTAACCCATGTCCCTCCGCGATGTCACTCCACCATATCAACCCTCCTTGTTTATCCGCCCTGTCACTTGTCCATGTCACTCTTCCATGTCTCTCCTCCACGTCACTCCTCTATGTCACTCCTCCATGTCAGTCCTCCATGTCACTTCTCCATGTCTCTCCTCCACGTCACTCCTCTATGTCACTCCTCCATATCACTCCTCCATGTCACTCCTCCATGTTTCTCCTCCATGTCGCTATAACAACTCACTCCTCCATGTCACTCCACCATTTCACTCCTCCATGTCACTCCTCCAGTTCACTCCTCCATGTCGCTACTCAAAGTCATTCCTGCATGTCACTCCTCCATGTCGCTACTCCATTTGACTCCTCCATGTCGCTCCACCAACTCAGTCCTCCACTTCGCTCCTCCATGTTGCTCTTCCATGTCACTCCTCCATGTAACTCCTCCATGTAGCTACTATATTTCACTCCTCCATGTCGCTACACCAACTAACTCCTCAATGTAATTCCTCCATGTCACTACTTCTTGTCACTCCTCCATGTCACTCATCCATGTCATTCCTCCATGTCACTCCTTTATGTCACTCCTCCAATTCACTCCTCCATGTCACCTCTATATGTCTTCCATGTCACTCCTCCATGTCCATCCTCCATTTCACTACTCCATGTCACTCCTCCATGTCGTTCCTCCATGTCACTCCTCCATGTCGCTCCTCCGTGTTGCTCCTCCTTGTCACTCTTCCAAGTCACTCCTCCATGTCGCTCCTCCATTTTGCTCCTCCTTGTCACTCCTCCAAGTCACTCACCCATGTCCCTCCACGATGTCACTCCACCATATCAACCCTCCTTCCTGATCAACCCTGTCACTTCTCCAAGTCACTCCTTCATGTCCATCCTCCATGTCACTACTACACATCAATCCTCTATGTCACTCCTCCATGTCAATCCTCCATGTCGCTCCACCAAGTCCTTCCTCCATGTTACTCCTCCATGTCACTCCTCCATGTCAATCCTTTATGTCACTCCTCCAAGTTACTCCTCCATGTCAATCCACCATTTCACTCCTCCATGTCACACCTCCAGGTCACTCCTCCATGTCGGTACTCAAAGTCACTCCTCCATGTCTCTACACCAACTCATTCCTCATGTGACTCCTCCATGTCACTACTTCATGTCACTCCTCCATGTCGCTCCACCAACTCACTCCTCCACGTCGCTCCTCCATGTTGCTCTTCCATGTCACTCCTCCATGTAACTCATCTATGTCCCTCCGCCATGTCACTACACCAACTCAATCCTTCTTGTCACTCCTCCATGTCACTCATCCATGTCACTTCTATATGTCTTCCATGTCACTCCTCCATGTTCCTCCTCCATGTCACTCCTCCACATCACTCCTCTATGTCACTCCTCCATGTCACACCTCCATGTCACTCCTCCATGTCGCTACACCAACTCATTCCTCATGTCACTCCTCCATGTCGCTACTCCATGTCAATCCTCCATGTGACTCGTTTATGTTACTGCTCCAGTTCACTCCTCCATGTCATCTCTATATGTCTTCCATGTCACTCCTCCATGTCCATCCTCCATGTCACTACTCCATGTCACTCCTTCGTATTGCTCCTCCATGTCACTCCTCCAAGTCTCTCACCCATGTCCCTACACGATGTCACTCCACCATATCAACCCTCCTTCCTGATAAACCCTGTCACTTCTCCAAGTCACTCCTCCATGTCCCTCCTCCTTGTCACTACTACATGTCACTCCTCCATGTCGCTCCTCCGTGTTGCTCCTCCACATCAATCCTCTATGTCACTCCTCCATGTTGCTCCTCCAAGTCACTCCTCCATGTAACTCCTACATGTAGCTACTTCATGTCACTACTCCATGTCACTCCTCCATGTCGCTCCTCCGTGTTGCTCCTCCAAGTCACTCCTCCATGTAACTCCTCCATGTAGCTACTCCATGTCACTCATCCATGTCGCTACCCAAACTCACTCCTCATGTCACTCCTCCATGTCACTCCTCCATGTCACTCCTCCAAGTCACTCATCCATGTCCCTCCGCCATGTCACTCCACCATATCAATCTTCCTTGGTGATACGCCCTGTCACTTCTCCATGTCACTCCTCCATGTCTCCACTCCATGAAATTCCTCTATGTCACTCCTCCATGTCACTCCTACATGTCACTCCTCCATGTCTCTCCTCTATATCGCTCTAACAACTCACACCTCCATGTCACTCCTCCATGTCACTCCACCATTTCACTCCTCCATGTCACTCCTCCAGGTCACTCCTCCATGTCGCTACACCAACTTACTCCTCAATGTAACTCCTTAATGTCACTCCTCCATTTCTCTCCTCCATGTCGCTATAACAACTCACTCTTCCATGTCACTCCTCCAGGTCACTCCTCCAAGTCGCTACTCAAAGTCACTCCTCCATGTCACTACACCAACTCACTCCTCAATGTCACTCCTCCATGTCACTACTTCATGTCACTCCTCCATGTCATTCCTCCATGTCACTCCTTCATGTATCTCCTCCATGTCGCTACTCTATGTCACTCCTCCATGTCAGTCCTCCATGTCGCTACACCAACTCACTCCTCAATGTCACTCCTCCATGTCACTCCTCCATGTCACAACTCCAATTCACTCCTCCATGTCACCTCTATATGTCTTCCATGTCACTCCTCCATGTCCATCCTTCATGTCACTACTCTATGTCACTCCTCCATGTCACTCCTCCATGTTACTACTCTATGACGCTACTCAATGTCACTCATCCATGTCACTACTTATTGTCACTCCTCCATGTCACTCATCCATGTCATTCCTCTATGTCACTCCTTTATGTCACTACTCCAATTCACTCCTCCATGTCTATCCTCCGTGTTGCTCCTCCTTGTCACTCCTCCAAGTCACTCACCCATGTCCCTCCACGATGTCACTCCACCATATCAACCCTCCTTCCTGATCAACCCTGTCACTTCTCCAAGTCACTCCTCCACGTCGCTCCTCCATGTTGCTCTTCCATGTCACTCCTCCATGTAACTCATCTATGTCCCTCCGCCATGTCACTACACCAACTCAATCCTTCTTGTCATTCCTCCATGTCACTCCTCCATGTCACTCCACCATTTCACTCCTCCATGTCACTCCTCCAGGTCACTCCTCCATGTCGCTACACCAACTTACTCCTCAATGTAACTCCTTAATGTCACTCCTCCATTTCTCTCCTCCATGTCGCTATAACAACTCACTCTTCCATGTCACTCCTCCAGGTCACTCCTCCAAGTCGCTACTCAAAGTCACTCCTCCATGTCACTACACCAACTCACTCCTCAATGTCACTCTTCCATGTCACTCCTTCATGTATCTCCTCCATGTCGCTACTCTATGTCACTCCTCCATGTCAGTCCTCCATGTCGCTACACCAACTCACTCCTCAATGTCACTCCTCCATGTCACTCCTCCATGTCACAACTCCAATTCACTCCTCCATGTCACCTCTATATGTCTTCCATGTCACTCCTCCATGTCCATCCTCCATGTCACTACTCTATGTCACTCCTCCATGTCACTACTCCATGTTACTACTCTATGACGCTACTCAATGTCACTCATCCATGTCACTACTTATTGTCACTCCTCCATGTCACTCATCCATGTCATTCCTCTATGTCACTCCTTTATGTCACTACTCCAATTCACTCCTCCATGTCTATCCTCCGTGTTGCTCCTCCTTGTCACTCCTCCAAGTCACTCACCCATGTCCCTCCACGATGTCACTCCACCATATCAACCCTCCTTCCTGATCAACCCTGTCACTTCTCCAAGTCACTCCTCCACGTCGCTCCTCCATGTTGCTCTTCCATGTCACTCCTCCATGTAACTCATCTATGTCCCTCCGCCATGTCACTACACCAACTCAATCCTTCTTGTCATTCCTCCATGTCACTCATCCATGTCACTTCTATATGTCTTCCATTTCACTCCTCCATGTTCCTCCTCCATGTCACTCCTCCACATCACTCCTCTATGTCACTCCTCCATGTCACACCTCCATGTCACTCCTCCATGTCGCTAAACCAACTCATTCCTCATGTCACTCCTCCATGTCGCTACTCCATGTCAATCCTCCATGTCACTCGTTTATGTCACTGCTCCAGTTCACTCCTCCATGTCATCTCTATATGTATTCCATGTCACTCCTCCATGTCCATCCTCCATGTCACTACTCCATGTCACTCCTCCGTGTTGCTCCTCCATGTCACTCCTCCAAGTCTCTCACCCATGTCCCTACACGATGTCACTCCACCATATCAACCCTCCTTCCTGATAAACCCTGTCACTTCTCCAAGTCACTCCTCCATGTCCCTCCTCCTTGTCACTACTACATGTCACTCCTCCATGTCGCTCCTCCGTGTTGCTCCTCCACATCAATCCTCTATGTCACTCCTCCAAGTTGCTCCTCCAAGTCACTCCTCCATGTAACTCCTACATGTAGCTACTTCATGTCACTACTCCATGTAACTCCTCCATGTCGCTCCTCCGTGTTGCTCCTCCAAGTCACTCCTCCATGTAACTCCTCCATGTAGCTACTTCATGTCACTCCTCCATGTCGCTACCCAAACTCACTCCTCATGTCACTCCTCCATGTCACTCCTCCATGTCACTCCTCCAAGTCACTCATCCATGTCCCTCCGCCATGTCACTCCACCATATCAATCTTCCTTGGTGATCCGCCCTGTCACTTCTCCATGTCACTCCTCCATGTCGCTACTCAAAGTCACTCCTCCATGTCTATCCTCCATGTCACTACTCCACATCAATCCTCTATGTCACTCCTCCATGTCACTCTTCCATGTCGCTCTAACAACTCACTCCTCCATGTCACTCCTCCAGGTCACTCCTCCATGTCGCTACTCAAAGTCACTCCTCCATGTCACTACACCAACTCAATCCTTCTTGTCACTCCTCCATGTCACTCATCCATGTCACTTCTATATGTCTTCCATGTCACTCCTCCATTTACGTCCTCCATGTCATTCCTCCACGTCGCTCCTCTATGTCACTCCTCCATGTCACACCTCCATGTCACTCCTCCATGTCGCTACACTAACTCATTACTCATGTCACTCCTCCATGTTACTACTCCATGTCACTCCTCCATGTCGCTCTAACAACTCACTCCTCATGTCACTCCACCATTTCACTCCTCTATGTCGCTACTCCATGTCACTCCTCCATGTCGCTACACCAACTCACTCCTCCATGTCACTCTTCCATGTCTCTCCTCCATGTCACTCCTCTATGTCACTCCTCCATGTCATTCCTCCATGTCACACCTCCATGTGACTACTCCATGTCGCTCCACCAACTCCTTCCTCCATGTTACTCCTCCATGTCACTCCTCCATGTTACTCCTCCATGTCAAACCTCCATGTGACTCCTCCATGTCGCTCAACCAACTCCTTCCTCCATGTTACTCCTCCATGTCACTCCTCCATGTCACTCCTCCATGTGACTCCTCCATGTCTCTCCATCAACTCACTCCTCCATGTCACTCCTCCATTTCTCTCCTCCATATTGCTATAACAACTCACTCCTCCATGTCACTCCTCCAGGTCACTCCTCCATGTCGCTACTCAAAGTCACTCCTCCATGTCACTACAACAACTCACTCCTCAATGTCACTCCTCAATGTCACTACTTCATGTCACTCCATGTCGCTACACAAACTCAATCCTCCTTTACACTCTTTCATGTCACTTTTCCATATCGCTCCTACATGTCCCTCCTCCATGTCACTCCTCCATGTCATTCCTCCATGTCACTCCTCCATGTATCTCCTCCATGTCGCTACTCTATATCACTCCTCCATGTCACTCCTCCATGTCGCTACACCAACTCACTCCTCAATGTCACTCTTCCATGTCACTACTTCTTCTCACTCCTCCATGTCACTCCTCCATGTCATTCCTCCATGTCACTCCTTTATGTCACTCCTCCAATTCACTCTTCCATGTCACTCCTCCATGTCACTCATCCATGTCCCTCCTCCATGTCACTCCATCCTATCAATCTTCCTTGGTTATCCAACCTGTCACTTCTCCATGTCACTCTTCCATGTCTCTCCTCCACGTCACTCCTCTATGTCACTCCTCCATGTCACTCCTCCATGTCGCTACACCAAGTCAATCCTCCTTGTCACTCCTCCATGTCGCTCCTTCATGTTGCTCCTCCATGTCACTCCTCCATTTCACTCCACGACGTCTCTCCTCTACGTCACTCCTCATGTCACTACACCAACTCAATCCTCCTTGTCACTCCTCCATATCACTCATCCATGTCATTCCTCCATGTCACTCCTTTATGTCAATCCTCCAAGTCACTCCTCCATGTCACTTCTATATGTCTTCCATTTCACTCCTCCATGTCCATCCATCATGTCACTCCTCCATGTACCTCCTCCATGTAGCTACTCCATGTCACTCCTCCATGTCACTACTTCTTCTCACTCCTCCATGTCACTCATCCATATCATTCCTCTATGTCACTCCTTTATGTTACTCCTCCAATTCACTACTCCATATCACTCCTCCATGTCACTCATCCATGTCCCTCCTACATGTCACTCCATCCTATCAATCTTCCTTGGTGATCCGACCTGTCACTTCTCCATGTCACTCTTCCATGTCTCTCCTCCACGTCATTCCTCTATGTCACTCCTCCATGTCGCTACTCAAAGTCACTCCTCGATGTCACTACACCGACTCAATCCTTCTTGTCACTCCTCCATGTCACTCATCCATGTCAATTCTATATGTCTTCCATGTCACTCCTCCATGTCCCTCCTCCATGTCACTCCTCCACGTCGCTCCTCTATGTAAATCCTCCAAGTCACACCTCCATGTCACTCCTCCATGTTGCTACACCAACTCATTACTCATGTCACTCCTCCATGTCGCTACTCCATGTCACTCCTCCATGTCGCTCTAACAACTCACTCATCCATGTCACTCCACCATTTCACTCCTCCTTGTCACTCCTCAAAGAAACTCCTCCATGTCACGACACCAACTCACTCCTCAATGTCAATCCTCAATGTGACTACTTCATGTCACTCCTCCATGTAGCTACACAAACTCAATCCTCCTTTACACTCTTTCATGTAACTCCTCCATATCATTCTTCCATGTCACTCCTCCATGTCTCTCCTCCATGTCGCTCTAACATCTCACTCCTACATGTCACTCCACCATTTCACTCCTCCATGTCACTCCTCCAGGTCACTCCTCCATGTCGCTACTCAAACTCACTCCTTCATGTCACTACAACAAGTCATTCCTCAATGTCACTCCTCAATGTCACTACTTCATGTCACTCCTCCATGTAGCTACACAAACTCAATCCTCCTTTACACTATTTCATATCACTCCTCCATGTCGCTACACAAACTCACTCCTCATGTTACTACTCTATGTCGCTACTCCATGTCACTCCTCCATGTCACTACTTCTTCTCACTCCTCCATGTCACTCTTCCATGTCTCTCCTCCATGTCACTCCTCTATGTCACTCCTCCATGTCACTCCTTCATGTCACTCCTCCATGTTTGTCCTCCATGTCGCTATAACAACTCACTCCTCCATGTCACTCCACCATTGCACTCCTCCATGTCACTCCTCCAGGTCACTCCTCCATTTCGCTACTCAGTCACTCCTCCATGTCACTACACCAACTTGCTCCTCCATGTCATTCCTCCATGTCACTCCTCCATGTCGCTACACAAACTCACTCCTCATGTTACTACTCTATGTCGCTACTCCATGTCACTCCTCCATGTTGCTACACCAACTAACTCCTCAATGTAATTCCTCCATGTCACTACTTCTTGTCACTCCTCTATGTCACTCCTCCATGTCACACCTCCATGTCACTCCTCCATGTCGCTAAACCAACTCATTCCTCATGTCACTCCTCCATGTCACTCATCCATGTCATTCCTCCATGTCACTCCTTTATGTCACTCCTCCAATTAACTCCTCCATGTCACCTCTATATGTCTTCCATGTCACTCCTCCATGTCCATCCTCCATTTCACTACTCCATGTCACTCCTCCATGTCGTTCCTCCATGTCACTCCTCCATGTCGCTCCTCCGTGTTGCTCCTCCTTGTCACTCCTCCAAGTCACTCCTCCATGTCGCTCCTCCGTGTTGCTCCTCCTTGTCACTCCTCCAAGTCACTCACCCATGTCCCTCCACGATGTCACTCCACCATATCAACCCTCCTTCCTGATCAATCCTGTCACTTCTCCAAGTCACTCCTTCATGTCCATCCTCCATGTCACTACTACACATCAATCCTCTATGTCACTCCTCCATGTCAATCCTCCATGTCGCTCCACCAATTCCTTCCTCCATGTTACTCCTCCATGTCACTCCTCCCTGTCAATCCTTTATGTCACTCCTCCAAGTTACTCCTCCATGTCAATCCACCATTTCACTCCTCCATGTCACACCTCCAGGTCACTCCTCCATGTCGGTACTCAAAGTCACTCCTCCATGTCGCTACACCAACTCATTCCTCATGTGACTCCTCCATGTCACTACTTCATGTCACTCCTCCATGTCGCTACTCCATGTGACTCCTCCATGTCGCTCCACCAACTCACTCCTCCACGTCGCTCCTCCATGTTGCTCTTCCATGTCACTCCTCCATGTAACTCATCTATGTCCCTCCTCCATGTCACTACACCAACTCAATCCTTCTTGTCACTCCTCCATGTCACTCATCCATGTCACTTCTATATGTCTTCCATGTCACTCCTCCATGTTCCTCCTCCATGTCACTCCTCCACATCACTCCTCTATGTCACTCTTCCATGTCACACATCCTTGTCACTCCTCCATGTCGCTACACCAACTCATTCCTCATGTCACTCCTCCATGTCGCTACTCCATGTCAATCCTCCATGTCACTCGTTTATGTCACTGCTCCAGTTCACTCCTCCATGTCATCTCTATATGTCTTCCATGTCACTCCTCCATGTCCATCCTCCATGTCACTACTCCATGTCACTCCTCCGTGTTGCTCCTCCATGTCACTCCTCCATGTCTCACCTCCACAAAATTCCTCTATGTCACTCCTCCATGTCATTCCTACATGTCACTCCTCCATGTCTCTCCTCTATATCGCTCTAACAACTCACTCCTCCATGTCACTCCTCCATGTCACTCCTCCATGTCTCTCCTCCATTTCACTCCTTTATGTCACTCTTCCAATTCAATCCTCCATGTCACTCCTCAATGTCACTCATCCATGTCTCTCCGCCGTGTCACTCCACCCTATCAATCTTCCTTGGTGATCCGACCTGTCACTTTTTCATGTCACTCTTCCATGTCTCTCCTCCATGTCCCACCTCCATGTCACTACTCCATGTCACTCCTCCATGTCGCTCCTCCGTATTGCTCCTCCACGTTACTCCTCTATGTCACTCCTCCATGTCACTCCTCCATGTCACTCCTTCAGGTCACTCCTCCATGTCACTACTCCACATCAATCCTCTATGTCACTCCTCCATGTCACTCCTCCATGTCTATCCTCCATGTCACTACTCCACATCAATCCTCTATGTCACTCCTCCATGTCACTCCTCCATGTCGCTCTAACAACTCACTCCTCCATGTCACTCCTCCAGGTCACTCCTCCATGTCGCTACTCAAAGTCACTCCTCCATGTCACTACACCAACTCAATCCTTCTTGTCAATCCTCCATGTCACTCATCCATGTCACTTATATATGTCTTCCATGTCACTCCTCCATGTACCTCCTCCATGTCACTCCTCCACGTCGCTCCTCTATGTCACTCCTCCATGTCACACCTCCATGTCACTCCTCCATGTCGCTCTAACAACTCACTCCTCCATGTCACTCCACCATTTCACTCCTCCATGTCACTCCTCAAAGTCACTCCTCCATGTCACTACACCAACTCACTCCTCAAAGTCACTCCTCAATGTTACTACTTCATGTCACTCCTCCATGTCGCTACACAAACTAAATCCTCCTTTACACTCTTTCATGTCACTCCTCCATATCGCTCCTCCATGTCCCTCCTCCATGTCACACCTCCATGTGACTCCTCCATGTCGCTCAATCAAATCCTTCCTCCATGTTACTCCTCCATGTCACTCCTCCATGTCAGTCCTCCATGTTACTCCTCCATGTCACTCCTCCATGTCGCTCCATCAACTCACTCCTCCATGTCACTCCTCCATTTCTCTCCTCCATGTCGCTATAACAACTCACTCCTCCATGTCACCACTTCATGTCACTCCTCCATGTCGCTACTCCATGTGACTCCTCCATGTCGCTCCACCAACTCACTCCTCCACGTCGCTCCTCCATGTTGCTCTTCCATGTCACTCCTCAATGTCGCTCCTCCACATCACTCCTCTATGTCACTCCTCCATGTCACTCCTCCATGTCATTCCTCCATTTCACTCCTCCATGTATCTCCTCCATGTCGCAACTCTATGTCACTCCTCCATGTCACTCCTCCATGTCGCTACACAAACTCACTCCTCAATGTCACTCCTCCATGTCACTCATCCATGTCATTCCTCCTTTTCACTCCTTTATGTCACTCTTCCAATTCACTCCTCCATGTCACTCCTCCATGTCACTCCTCAATGTCACTCATCCATGTCTCTCCGCCGTGTCACTCCACCCTATCAATCTTCCTTGGTGATCCGACCTGTCACTTTTTCATGTCACTCTTCCATGTCTCTCCTCCATGTCCCTCCTCCATGTCACTACTCCATGTCACTCCTCCATGTCGCTCCTCCGTATTGCTCCTCCACGTCACTCCTCTATGTCACTCCTCCATGTCACTCCTCCATGTCACTCCTTCATGTCACTCCTCCATGTCATTACTCCACATCAATCCTCTATGTCACTCCTCCATGTCACTCCTCCATGTCTCTCCTCCATATCAATCCACCATTTCACTCTTCCATGTCACTACTCCATGTCACTCCTCCATGTCGCTCCTCCGTGTTGCTCCTCCAAGTCACTTCTCCATGTAGCTACTCCATGTCACTCCTCCATGTCGCTACACAAACTCACTCCTCATGTCACTCCTCCATGTCACTTCTCCATGTATCTCCTCCATGTCGCAACTCTATGTCACTCTTCCATGTCACTCCTCCATGTCGCTACACAAACTCACTCCTCAATGTCACTCCTCCATGTCAATACTTCTGGTCACTCCTCCATGTCATTCCTCCATGTCAGTCCTTTATGTCAGTCCTCCAATTCACTCCTCCATGTCACCTCTATATGTCTTCCATGTCACTCCTCCATGTCCATCCTCCATGTCACTACTCCATGTTGCTACTCAAAGTCACTCCTCCATGTCACTACACCAACTCAATCCTTCTTGTCACTCCTCCATGTCACTTCTATTTGTCTTCCATGTCACTCCTCCATGTCCCTCCTCCATGTCACTCCTCCACGTCGCTCCTCTATGTCACTCCTCCATGTCACACCTCCATGTCACTCCTCCATGTCGCTACACCAACTCATTACTCATGTCACTCCTTCATGTCACTACTCCATGTCACTCCTCCATGTCGCTCTAACAACTCACTCCTCCATATCACTCCCCATTTCATTCCGCCATATCACTCCTCAAAGTCACTCCTCCATGTCACTACACCAACTGACTCCTCAATGTCACTCCTCAATGTCAAAACTTCATGTCACTCCTCCATATCGCTAAACAAACTCAATCCTCCTTTACACTCTTTCATGTCACTTATCCATATTGCTCCTCCATGTCCCTCCTCCATGTCACTCCTCCATGTCATTCCTCCATGTCACTCCTCCATGTCACTACACCAACTCACTCCTCAAAGTCCCTCCTCCATGTCACTCCACCATGTCATTCCTTTACACTCTTTCATGTCATTCCTCCATTTCGCTCCTCCATGTATCTCCTCCATGTCGCTACTCTGTGTCACTCCTCCATGTCACCCCTCCATGTCGCTCCTCCGTGTTTCTCCTCCAAGTCATTCCTCCATGTAACTCCTCCATGTAGCTACTCCATGTCACTCCTCCATCTCGCTACACAAACTCACTCCTCATGTCACTCCTCCATGTCACTCCTCCATGTCACTCCTCCAAGTCACTCACCCATGTCCCTCCGCGATGTCACTCCACCATATCAACCCTCCTTCCTGATCAACCCGATCACTTCTCCAAGTCACTCATCCATGTCCATCCTCCATGTCACTACTCCACATCAATCCTCTATGTCACTCCTCCATGTCACTCCACCATTTCACTCCTCCATGTCACTCCTCTAGGTCACTCCTCCATGTCGCTATTCAAAGTCACTCCTCCATGTAACGACACCAACTCACTCCTCAATGTCACTCCTCAATGTAACTACTTCATGTCACTCCTCCATGTCACTACTCAAAGTCACTCCTCCATGTCACTACACCAACTCACTCCTAAATGTCTCTCCTCCATGTCAATACTTCTTGTCACTCCTCCATGTGATTCCTCCATGTCACTCCTCCAATTCACTCCTCCATGTCACCTCTATATGTCTTCCACGTCACTCCTCCATGTCCATCCTCCATGTCACTACTCCATGTCACTCCTCCATGTCGCTCCTCCGTGTTGCTCCTCCTTGTCACTCCTCCAAGTCACTCACCCATGTCCCTCCATGATTTCACTCCACCATATAAACACTCCTTCCTGATCAACCCTCGTCACTTCTCCAAGTCACTCCTCCATGTCCATCCTCCATGTCACTACTCCATGTCACTCCTCCATGTCGCTCCTCCGTGTTGCTCCTCCTTGTCACTCCTCCAAGTCACTCACCCATGTCCCTCAACGATGTCACTCCACCAAATCAACCCTACTTCCTGATCAACCCTGTCACTTCTCTAAGTCACTCCTCCATGTCCATCCGCCCTGTCACTTCTCCATGTCACTCTTCCATGTCTCTCCTCCACGTCATTCCTCTATGTCACTCCTCCATGTCACTCCTCCGTGTCACTTCTCCATGTTTCTCCTCCATGTCGCTATAACAACTCACTCCTCCATGTCACGCCCCCATTTCAGTCCTCCATGTCACTCCTCCATGTCACTACTTCATGTCACTCCTCCATGTCGCTACTCCATGTGACTCCTCCATGTCGCTCAACCAACTCATTCCTCCATGTGATTCCTCCATGTATCTCCACCATGTCGCTACTCTATGTCACTCCTTCATGTCACTCCTCCATGTCACTCCTCCATGTCGCTCCTCCGTGTTACTCCTCCTTGTCAGTCCTCCAAGTCACTTACCCATGTCCCTCCGCCATGTCACTCCACCATATCAACCCTCCTTCCTAATCAACCCTATCACATCTCCAAGTCACTCCTCCATGTCCCTCCTCCATGTCACTACTCCATGTCACTCCTCCTTGTCGCTCCTCCATGTTGCTCCTCCATGTCATTCCTCTATGTCACTCCCCCATGTCGCTATTCCAAGTTACTCCTCCATGTTGCTCCTCCATGTTGCTCTTCCATGTCACTCCTCCATGTCACTCATCCATGTCACTCCTCTATGTCACTCCTCCATGTCACTCCTCTATGTCACTCATCCATGTCACTCCTCCATGTAACTCCTCCATGTAACTACTCCATGTCACTCCTCCACGTCGCTATACAACCTCACTCCTCAGATCAATCCTCTATGTCACTCCTCCATCTCAGTCCTCCATGTCACTTCTCCATGTCTCTCCTCCACGTCACTCCTCTATGTCACTCATCCATGTCATTCCTCCATGTCACTCCTTTATGTCAATCCTCCAAGTCACTCCTCCATGTAACTCCTCCATGTAGCTACTCCATGTCACTTCTCCATGTCACTCTTCCATGTCTCTCCTCCACGTCACTCCTCTATGTCACTCCTCCATGTCACTCCTACATATCACTCCTCCATGTCTCTCCTCTATGTCGCTCTAACAACTCACTCCTCCATGTCACTCCTCCATGTCACTCCACCATTTCACTCCTCCATGTCACTTCTCCAGGTCACTCCTCCATGTCGCTACTCAAAGTCACTCCTCCATGTCACTACACCAACTTACTCCTCAATGTCACTCCTCCATATCACTCCTCCTATTCTCTCCTTCATGTCGCTATAACAACTCACTCCTCCATGTCGCTACTCTATGTCACTCCTCCATGTCGCTCCTCCATGTCACTCCTCCATGTCGCTTCTCAAAGTCACTCCTCCATGTCACTACACCAACTAACTCCTCAATGTCACTCCTCCATGTCACTACTTCATGTCACTCCTCCATGTCGCTCCTCCGTGTTGCTCCTCCACATCAATTCTCTATGTCACTCCTCCATGTCACTCCTCCCTGTCGCTATTCCATGTCAGTCCTCCATGTCGCTACACCAACTCACTCTTTCATGTTACTCCTCCATGTCGCTTCTCCATGTCACTCCTCGATGTCAATACACCAACTCAAACCTCTTTGTCCATTCTCCATGTCACTCCTCCATGTCGCTCCTCCATGTTGCTCCTCCATGTCCCTAATCCATGTGACTCCTCCATGTCGCTCCACCAACTTACTCCTCCACGTCGCTCCTCCATGTTGCTCTTCCATGTCACTACTCCATGTCGCTACACCAACTCATTATTCATGTCACTCCTCCATGTCGCTACTCCATGTCACACCTCCATGTCACACCTCTATGTCACTCCTCCATGTCGCTACACCAACTCATTACTCATGTCACTCCTCCATGTCGCTACTCAAAGTCATTCCTCCATGTGACTACTTCTTGTCACTCCTCCATGTCGCTACACAAACTCAATCCTCCTTTATACTCCTCCATGTCATTCCTCCATGTCACTCCTCCATGTCGCTACACAAACTCACTCCTCATGTTACTATTCTATGTCGCTACTCCATGTCACTCCTCCATGTCGCTACACCAACTCACTCCTCAATGTAACTCCTCCATGTCACTACTTCTTGTCCCTCCTCCATTTCACTCCTACATGTCATTCCTCCATGTCACTCCTCCATGTCACTACACAAACTCACTCCTCATGTTACTATTCTATTTCGCTACTTCTTGTCACTCCTCCATGTCACTCATCCATGTCATTCCTCCATGTCACTCCTTTATGTCACTCCTCCAATTCACTCCTCCATGTCACCTCTATATGTCTTCCATGTCACTCCTCCATGTCCATCCTCCATTTCACTACTCCATGTCACTCCTCCATGTCTCTCCTCCATGTCACTCCTCCATGTCGCTCCTCCGTGTTGCTCCTCCTTGTCACTCCTCCATGTCGCTCCTCCGTGTTGCTCCTCCTTGTCACTCCTCCAAGTCACTCACCCATGTCCCTCCACGATGTCACTCCACCATATCAACCCTCCTTCCTGATCAACCCTGTCACTTCTCCAAGTCACTCCTTCATGTCCATCCTTCATGTCACTACTACACATCAATCCTCTATGTCACTCCTCCATGTCACTCCTCCTTGTCACTCTTCCATGTCGCTATTCCATGTTACTCCTCCATGTCGCTCCACCAACTCCTTCCTCCATGTTACTCCTCCATGTCACTCCTCCATGTCAATCCTTTATGTCACTCCTCCAAGTTACTCCTCCATGTCACTCCACCATTTCACTCCACCATGTCACACCTCCAGGTCACTCCTCCATGTCGGTACTCAAAGTCACTCCTCCATGTCGCTACATCAACTCATTCCTCATGTGACTCCTCCATGTCACTACTTCATGTCACTCCTCCATGTCGCTACTCCATGTGACTCCTCCATGTCGCTCCACCAACTCACTCCTCCACGTCGCTCCTCCATGTTGCTCTTCCATGTCACTCCTCCATGTAACTCATCTATGTCCCTCCGCCATGTCACTACTCCAACTCAATCCTTCTTGTCACTCCTCCATGTCACTCATCCATGTCACTTCTATATGTCTTCCATGTCACTCCTCTATGTCACTCCTCCATGTCACTCCTCCACATCACTCCTCTATGTCACTCTTCCATGTCGCTACTCCATGTCAATCCTCCATGTCACTCGTTTATGTCACTCCTCCAGTTCACTCCTCCATGTCATCTCTATATGTCTTCCCTGTCACTCCTCCATGTCCATCCTCCATGTCACTACTCCATGTCACTCCTCCATGTCATTCCTCCATGTCACTTGTTTATGTCACTTCTCCAGTTCACTCCTCCATGTCATCTCTATATGTCTTCCCTGTCACTCCTCCATGTTGCTCCTCCGTGTTGCTCCTCCATGTCACTCCTCCAAGTCAGTCACCCATGTCCCTACACGATGTCACTCCACCATATCAACCCTCCTTCCTGATCAACCCTGTCAATTCTCCAAGTCACTCCTCCATGTCACTCCTCCTTGTCACTACTCCATGTCACTTCTCCATGTCGCTCCTCCGTGTTGCTCCTCCACATCAATCCTCTATGTCACTCCTCCATGTTGCTCCTCCATGTAACTCCTACATGTAGCTACTCCATGTCACTTCTCCATGTCACTCCTCCATGTCGCTCCTCCGTGTTGCTCCTCCAAGTCATTCCTCCATGTAACTCCTCCATGTAGCTACTCCATGTCACTCCTCCATGTCGCTACCCAAAATCACTCCTCATGTCACTCCTCCATGTCACTCCTCCAAGTCACTCATCCATGTCCCTCCGCCATGTCACTCCACCATATCAATCTTCCTTGGTGATCCGCCCTGTCACTTCTCCATGTCACTCCTCCATGTCTCTCCTCTACGAAATTCCTCTATGTCACTCCTCCATGTCACTCCTACATGTCACTCTTCCATGTCTCTCCTCTATATCGCTCTAACAACTCACTCCTCCATGTCACTCATCCATGTCACTCCACCATTTCACTCCTCCATGTCACTCCTCCAGGTCACTCCTCCATGTCGCTACACCAACTTACTCCTCAATGTCACTCCTTCATGTCACTCCTCCATTTCCCTCCTCCATGTCGCTATAACAACTCACTCCTCCATGTCACTCTTCCAGGTCACTCCTCCATGTCGCTACTCAAAGTCACTCCTCCATGTCACTACACCAACTCACTCCTCAATGTCACTCCTCAATGTCACTACTTCATGTCACTCCTCCATGTCCCCACACAAACTCAACCCTCCTTTACACTCTTTCATGTCACTCCTCTATATCGCTCCTCCATGTCCCTCCTCCATGTCACTCCTCCATGTCATTCCTCCATATCACTCCTCCATGTATCTCCTCCATGTCGCTACTCTATGTCACTCCTCCATGTCACTCCTCCATGTCACTACACCAACTCAAGCCTTCTTGTCACTCCTCCATGTCACTTATCCATGTCACTTCTATATGTCTTCCATGTCACTCCTCCATGTCCCTCCTCCATGTCACTCCTCCACATCGCTCCTCTATGTCACTCCTCCAAGTCACACCTCCATGTCACTCCTCCATGTCGCTACATCAACTCATTACTCATGTCACTCCTCCATGTCGCTACTCCATGTCACTCCTCAATGTCGCTCTAACAACTCACTCCTCCATGTCACTCCACCATTTCACTCCTCCATGTTTCTCCTCCATGTCAATACTTCTTGTCACTCCTCCATGTCATTCCTCCATGTCGCTACAACAACTCATTCCTCATGTCACTCCTCCATGTCGCTCATCCGTATTGATCCTCCAAGTCACACCTCCATGTTACTCCTCCTTGACGCTATTCCATGTCAGTACTCCATGTCGCTACACCAACTCACTCTTCCATGTCACTCCTCCATTTCACTCCACCACGTCACTCCTCTACATCAGTCCTCATGTCACTCTTCCATGTCAATACACTCAAACCTCTTTGTCCATCCTCCATGTCACTCCTGCATTTTGCTCCTCCATGTCCCTGTGCCATGTCACTCCACCATGTCGCTACTCAAAGTCACTCCTCCATGTCACTCCACCATTTAACTCCTCCATGTCACTCCTCCAGGTCACTCCTCCATGTCGCTACTCAAAGTCACTCCTCCATGTCACTCCTACAGGTCACTCCTCCATGTCGCTACTCAAAGTCACTCCTCCATGTCACTCCTCCATGTCCATCCTTCATGTCACTACTCCACGTAACTCCTCCATGTCGCTCCTCTGTGTTGCTCCTCCATGTCACTTCTCCAAGTCACTCACCCATGTGCCTCCGCGATGTCACTCCACCATATCAATCTTCCTTGGTGATCCGCCCTGTCACTTCTCCATGTCACTCTTCCATGTCTCTCCTCCACGTCATTCCTCAATGTCACTCCTCCATGTCACTACTCCATGTCACTCCTCCATGTCGCTCCTCTGTGTTGCTCCTCCACATCAATTCTCTATGTAACTCCTCCATGTCACTCCTCCCTGTCGCTACTCTATGTCACTCCTCCATGTCGCTACACCAACTCAACCCTCCTTGTCACTCCTCCATGTCGCTCCTCCATGTTGCTCCTCCATGTCACTCCTCCATGTCACTCCTCCATGTCCCTACTCCATGTGACTCATCCATGTCGCTCCACCAACTTACTCCTCCACGACGCTCCTCCATGTTGCTCTTCCATGTCACTCCTCGATGTAACTCATCTATGTCCCTCTGCCATGTCACTACACCAACTCCATCCTTCTTGTCACTCCTCCATGTCACTCATCCATGTCACTTCTATATGTCTTCCATGTCACTCCTCCATGTCCCTCCTCCATGTCACTCCTCCACGTAACTCCTCTATGTCACTCCTCCATGTCACACCTCCATTTCACTCCTCCATGTCGTTATTCCATGTCACTCCTCCATGTCGCTACACCAACTCATTACTCATGTCACTCCTCCATGTCGCTACTCAAAGTCACTCCTCTATGTCACTACACCAACTCACTCCTCAATGTCACTCCTCCATGTCGCTACACCAACTCATTCCTCGTGTAATTCCTCAATGTCGCTACTCCATGTCGCTACACCAACTCAACCCACCTTGTAACTCCTCCATGTCACTCATCCATGTCATTCCTCCATGTCACTCGTTTATGTCACTCCTCCAATTCACTCCTCCATGTCATCTCTATATGTCTTCCATATCACTCCTCCATGTCCATCCTCCATGTCACTACTCCATGTCACTCATCCATGTCACTTCTATATGTCTTCCATGTCACTCCTCTATATCCCTCCTCCATGTCACTCCTCCATGTCGCTACACCAACTCATTACTCATGTCACTCCACCATGTCGCTACTCCATGTCACTCCTCCATGTCATTCCACCATTTCACTCCTCCATGTCACTTCTCCAGGTCACTCCTCCATGTCGCTACTCAAAGTCACTCCTCCATGTTACTACACCAACTCACTCCTAAATGTCACTCCTCCATATCACTCCTCCATTTCTCTCTTCCATGTCGCTATAACTCACTCCTCCATGTCACTCCTCAATGTGACTACTTCATGTCACTCCTCCATGTCGCTACACAAACTCAACCCTCCTTTACACTCTTTCATGTCACTCCTCCATATCGCTCCTCCATGTCCCTCCTCCATTTCACTCCTCCATGTCATTCCTCCATGTCACTCCTCCATGTATCTCCTCCATGTCGCTACTCTATGTCACTCCTCCATGTCACTCCTCCATGTCACTCCTCCATGTCGCTACACAAACTCGCTCCTCATGTTACTACTCTATGTCGCTACTCCATGTCACTCCTCCATGTCGCTACACCAACTCACTCCTCTATGTCACTCCTCCATGTCACTACTTCTTGTCACTCCTCCATGTCACTCATCCATGTCACTCCTTTATGTCAAAACACCAATTCACTCCTCCAAGTAACCTCTATATGTTTTCCATGTCACTTCTCCAAGTCACTCCTCCATGTCCATCCTCCATGTCACTACTCCACATCAATCTTCTATGTCACTCCTCCATGTCACTCCTCCATGTCGCTCTAACAACTCACTCCTCCATGTCACCCCACCATTTCACTCCTCCATGTCACTCCTCCAGGTCACTCCTCCATGTCGCTACTTAAAGTCACTCCTCCATGTCACGACACCAACTCATTCCTAATTGTCACTCCTCCATGTCACTACTTCATGTCACTCCTCCATGTCACTACTCCATTTGACTCCTCCATGTCGCTCCACCAACTCACTGCTCCACGTCGCTCCTCCATGTTGCTCTTCCATGTAACTGCTCCATGTCACTCATCCATGTCACTTCTATATGTCTTCCATGTCACTCCTCCATGTTCCTCCTCCATGTCACTCCTCCACATCACTCCTCTATGTCACTCCTCCATGTCACACCTCCCTGTCACTCCTCAATGTCGCTACACTGACTCATTCCTCGTGTCACTCCTCCATGTTGCTACTCCATGTCACTCCTCCATGTCACTACACCAACTCAACCCTCCTTGTAACTTCTCCATGTCACTCATCCATGTCATTCCTTCATGTCACTCGTTTATGTCACTCCTCCAGTTCACTCCTCCATGTCATCTCTATATGTCTTCCATGTCACTCCTCCATGTCCATACTCCATGTAACTACTCCATGTCACTCCTCCATGTTGCTCCTCCGTGTTGCTCCTCCTTGTCACACCTCCAAGTCACTCACCCACGTCCCTACACGATGTCACTCCACCATATCAACCCTCCTTCCTGATCAACCCTGTCACTTCTCCAAGTCACTCCTCCATGTCCCTCCTCCATGTCACTACTCCATGTCGCTCCTCCGTGTTGCTCCTCCACATCACTCCTTTATGTCACTCCTCCATGTTGCTCCTCCAAGTCACTCCTCCATGTAACTCCCACATGTAGCTACTCCATGTCACTACTCCAGGTCACTCCTCCATGTCGCTCCTCCGTGTTGCTCCTCCAAGTCACTCCTCCATGTAACTCCTCCATGTAGGTACTCCATGTCACTCCTCCATGTCGCTACACAAACTCACTCCTCATGTGACTCCTCCATGTCACTCCTCCATGTCACTCCTCCAAGTCACTCATCCATGTCCCTCCGCCATGTCACTCCACCATATCAATCTTCCTTGATGATCCGCCCTGTCACTTCTCCATGTCACTCCTCCATGTCTCTGCTCCACGAAATTCCTCTATGTCACTCCTCCATGTCTCTCCTCTATAGCGCTATAACAACTCACTCCTCCATGTCACTCATCCATGTCACTCCACCATTTCATTCCTCCATGTCACTCCTCCAGGTCACTCCTCCATGTCGCTACACCAACTTTCTCCTCAATGTCACTCCTTCATGTCACTCCTCCATTTCTCTCCTCCATGTCTCTATAACAACTCACTCCTCCATGTCACTCTTCCAGGTCACTCCTCCATGTCGCTACTCAAAGTCACTCCTCCATGTCACTCCTCCATGTATCTCCTCCATATCGCTAATCTATGTCACTCCTCCATGTCACTCCTCCATGTCGCTACACCAACTCACTCCTCAATGTCACTCCTCCATGTCACAACTCCAATTCACTCCTCCATGTCACCTCTATATGTCTTCCATGTCACTCCTCCATGTCCATCCTCCATGTCACTACTCTATGTCACTCCTCCATGTCGCTCCTCCGTGTTGCTCCTCCTTGTCACTCCTCCAAGTCACTCACCCATGTCCTTCTACGATGTCACTCCACCATATAAACCCTCCTTCCTGATCAACCCTATCACTTCTCCAAGTCACTCCTCCATGTCCATCCTCCATGTCACTACTCCATGTCACTCCTCCATCTCGTTCCTCCATGTTGCTCCTCCTTGTCACTCCTCCAAGTCACTCACCCATGTCCCTCCACGATGTCAATCCACCATATCAACCCTCCTTCCTGATCAACCCTGTCACTTCTCCAAGTCACTCCTCCATGTCCATCCTCCATGTCACTCCTCCATGTCGCTCCTCCGTGTTGCTCCTCCTAGTCACTCCTCCAAGTCACTCACCCATGTCCCTCCACAATGTCACTCCACCATATCAACCCTCCTTCCTGATCAACCCTGTCACTTCTCCAAGTCACTCCTCCATGTCTATCCTCCATGTCACTACTACACATCAATCCTCTATGTCACTCCTCCATGTCACTCCTCCATATTGCTCTAACAACTCACTCCTCCATGTCACTCCTCCAGGTCACTCCTCCATGTCGCTACTTAAAGTCACTCCTTAATGTCACTACACCAACTCAACCCTTCTTATCTCTCCTCCATGTCACTCATCCATTTCACTCCTCCATGTCGCTCCTCTATGTAACTCCTCCATGTCACACCTCCATTTCACTCCTCCATGTCGTTATTCCATGTCACTCCTCCATGTCGCTCTAACAACTCACTCCTCCATGTCACTCCACCATTTCACTCTTCCATGTCACTCCTCAAAGTCACTCCTCCATGTCACTCCACCATTTCACTCCTCCATGTCACTCCTCCAGATCACTCCTCCATGTTGCTACTCAAAGTCACTCCTCCATGTCACTCATCCATGTCATTCCTCCATGTCACTCCTTTATGTCAGTCCTCCAATTCACTCTTCCATGTCACTTCTATATGTCTTCCAAGTCACTCCTCCATGTCCCTCCTCCATGTCGCTCCTCCGTGTTGCTCCTCCAAGTCAGTCCACCATGTAACTCCTCCATGTAGCTACTCCATGTCACTCCTCCATGTCGCAACACAAACTCAATCCTCCTTTACACTCTTTCATGTCACTCCTCCATATCGCTCCTCCATGTCCCTCCTCCATGTCACTCCTCCATGTCATTCCTCCATGTATCTCCTCCATGTTGCTACTCTATGTCACTCCTCCATGTCACTCCTCCATGTCACTACACAAACTCACTCCTCAATGTCACTCCTCCATGTCAATACTTCTTGTCACTCCTCCATGTCATTCCTCCATGTCACTCCTTTATGTCAGTCCTCCAATTCACTCCTCCATGTCACCTCTATATGTCTTCCATGTCACTCACACATGTCCTTCCACGATTTCACTCCACCATATAAACACTCCTTCCTGATCAACCCTGTCACTTCTCCATGTCACTCCTCCATGTCCATCCTCCATGTCACTACTCCATGTCACTCCTCCATGTCGCTCCTCCGTGTTGCTCCTCCTTCTCACTCCTCCAAGTCACTCACCCATGTCCCTCCATGATTTCACTCCACCATATAAACACTCCTTCCTGATCAACCCTGTCACTTCTCCATGTCACTCCTCCATGTCCATCCTCCATGTCACTACTCCATGTCACTCCTCCACGTCACTCCTCTATGTCACTCCTCCATGTCACTCCTCCATGTCACTCCTCCATGTTTCTCCTCCATGTCGCTATAACAACTCACTCCTCCATGTCACTCTACCATTTCAGTCCTCCATGTCACTCCTCCATGTCACTACTTCATGTCACTCCTCCATGTCGCTACTCCATGTGACTCCTCCATGTCGCTCCACCAACTCATTCCTCCATGTAACTCCTCCATGTATCTCCACCATGTCGCTACTCTATGTCACTCCTTCATGTCACTCCTCCATGTCACTCCTCCATGTTGCTACCCCAACTCAACCCTCCTTGTAACTCCTCCATGTCACTCCTCCATGTCACTCCTCCATGTCACTCCACCATATCAACCCTCCTTCCTGATAAACCCTGTCACTTCTACATGTCCCTCCCACATGTAGCTACTCCATGTACTAATGCATGTCACTCCTCCATGTCGCTCCTCCGTGTTGCTCCTCCAAGTCACTCCTCCATGTAACTCCTCCATGTAGCTACTCCATGTCACTCCTCCATGTCGCTACACCAACTCACTCCTCATGTTACTACTCTATGTCGCTACTCCATGTCAATCATCCATATCGCTACACCAACTCACTCCTCAATGTCACTCTTCCATGTCACTACTTCTTCTCACTCCTCCATGTCACTCATCCATGTCATTCCTCCATGTCACTCCTTTATGTCACTCCTCCAATTCACTCCTCCATGTCACTCCTCCATGTCACTCATCCATGTCCCTCCTCCATGTCACTCCATCCTATCAATCTTCCTTGGTTATCCGACCTGTCACTTCTCCATGTCACTCTTCCATGTCTCTCCTCCACGTCACTCCTCTATGTCACTCCTCCATGTCGCTACACAAACTCAATCCTCCTTGTCACTCCTCCATGTCGCTCCTTCATGTTGCTCCTCCATGTCACTCCTCCATTTCACTCCACGACGTCTCTCCTCTACGTCACTCCTCATGTCACTACACCAACTCAATCCTCCTTGTCACTGCTCCATATCACTCATCCATATCATTCCTCCATGTCACTCCTTTATGTCAATCTTCCAAGTCACTCCTCCATGTCACTTCTATATGTCTTCCATTTTACTCCTCCATGTCCATCCATCATGTCACTACTCCATGTCACTCCTCCATGTCACTCCTCCATGTCGCTACACAAACTCACTCCTAATGTCACTCCTCCATGTCAATCCACCATATCAACCCTCCTTGGTTATCCGCCCTGTCACTTCTCCACGTCACTCCTCCATGTCGCTATACCAACTCACTCCTCCATGTCATTCCTCCATTTCACTCCTCCATGTATCTCCTCCATGTCGCTAGTCTATGTCACTCCTCCATGTCACTCCTCCATGTCACTCCTCCATGTCGCTACACAAACTCACTCCTCATGTTACTACTCTATGTCGCTACTCCATGTCACTCCTCCATGTCGCTACACCAACTCACTCCTCAATGTCACTCCTCCATGTCACTACTTCTTGTCACTCCTCCATGTCACTCATCCATGTCATTCCTCCATGTCATTCCTTTATGTCACAACTCCAATTCACTCCTCCATGTCACCTCTATATGTCTTCCATGTCACTTCTCCATGTCACTCCTCCATGTCCATCCTCCATGTCACTACTCCACATCAATCCTCTATGTCACTCCTCCATGTAACTCCTCCAGGTCACTCCTCCATGTCGCTACTCAAAGTCACTCCTCGATGTCACTACACCGACTCAATCCTTCTTGTCACTCCTCCATGTCACTCATCCATGTCAATTCTATATGTCTTCCATGTCACTCCTCCATGTCCCTCCTCCATGTCACTCCTCCACGTCGCTCCTCTATGTAACTCCTCCAAGTCACACCTCCATGTCACTCCTCCATGTCGCTACACCAACTCATTACTCATGTCACTCCTCCATGTCGCTACTCCATGTCACTCTTCCATGTCGCTCTAACAACTCACTCGTCCATGTCACTCCACCATTTCACTCCTCCTTGTCACTCCTCAAAGACACTCCTCCATGTCACGACATCAACTCACTCCTCAATGTGACTCCTCAATGTAACTACTTCATGTCACTCCTCCATGTCGCTACACAAACTCAATCCTCCTTTACACTCTTTCATGTCACTCCTCCATATCGCTCCTCCATGTCCTTCCTCCATGTCACTCCTCCATGTCATTCCTCCATGTCACTCCTCCATGTATCTCCTCCATGTTGCTACTCTATGTCACTCCTCCATGTCACTCCTCCATGTCAATCCTCCATGTCGCTACACAAACTCACTCCTCATGTTACTACTCTATGTCACTACTCCATGTCACTCCTCCATGTCGCTACACCAACTCACTCCTCCATGTCAATACTTCTTGTCACTCCTCCATTTCATTCCTCCATGTCACTCCTTTATGTCAGTCCTCCAATTCACTCCTCCATGTCACCTCTATATGTCTTCCATGTCACTCCTCCATGTCCATCCTCTATGTCGCTACTCCATGTCACTTCTTCATGTCGCTACACCAACTCACTCCTCCATGTCACTCTTCCATGTCTCTCCTCCATGTCACTCCTCTATGTCACTCCTCCATGTCACTCCTCCATGTCACTCCTCCATGTTTGTCCTCCATGTCGCTATAACAACTCACTCCTCCATGTCACTCATCCATGTCACTCCACCATTTCACTCCTCCATGTATCTCCTCCATGTTGCTACTCTATGTCACTCCTCCATGTCACTCCTCCATGTCAATCCTCCATGTCGCTCCACCAACTCACTCCTCCACGTCGCTCCTCCATGTTGCTCTTCCATGTCACTCCTCCATGTAACTCATCTATGTCCCTCCGCCATGTCACTACACCAACTCAATCCTTCTTGTCACTCCTCCATGTTGCTCTTCCATGTAACTCCTCCATGTCACACCTCAATGTCACTCCTCCATGTCGCTACACCAACTCATTACTCATGTCACTCCTCCAATTCACTTCTCCATGTCTCTCCTCCATGTCGCTCTAACAACTCACTCCTCCATGTCACTCATCCATGTCACTCCACCATTTCACTCCTCCATGTATCTCCTCCATGTTGCTACTCTATGTCACTCCTCCATGTCACTCCTCCAGGTCACTCCTCCATGTCGCTACTCAAAGTCACTCCTTCATGTCACTACACCAAGTCATTCCTCAATGTCACTCCTCAATGTCACTACTTCATGTCACTCCTCCATGTAGCTACACAAACTCAATCCTCCTTTACACTCTTTCATGTCACTCCTCCATATCACTCCTCCATGTCCCTCCTTCATGTCAATCCTCCATGTCATTCCTCCATGTCACTCCTCCATGTCGCTACACAAACTCACTCCTCATGTTACTACTCTATGTCGCTACTCCATGTCACTCCTCCATGTCGCTACACCAACTCACTCCTCCATGTCACTCTTCCATGTCACTCCTCCATGTAACTCATCTATGTCCCTCCGCCATGTCACTACACCAACTCAATCCTTCTTGTCACTCCTCCATGTCACTCATCCATGTCACTTCTATATGTCGTCCATGTCACTCCTCCATGTTCCTCCTCCATGTCACTCCTCCACATCACTCCTCTATGTCACTCCTCCATGTCACACCTCCATGTCACTCCTCCATGTCGCTACACCAACTCATTCCTCATGTCACTCCTCCATGTCGCTACTCCATGTCAATCCTCCATGTCACTCGTTTATGTCACTGCTCCAGTTCACTCCTCCATGTCATCTCTATATGTCTTCCATGTCACTCCTCCATGTCCATCCTCCATGTCACTACTCCATGTCACTCCTCCGTGTTGCTCCTCCATGTCACTCCTCCAAGTCTCTCACCCATGTCCCTACACGATGTCACTCCACCATATCAACCCTCCTTCCTGATAAACCCTGTCACTTCTCCAAGTCACTCCTCCATGTCCCTCCTCCTTGTCACTACTACAAGTCACTCCTCCATGTCGCTCCTCCGTGTTGCTCCTCCACAACAATCCTCTATGTCACTCCTCCATGTTGCTCCTCCAAGTCACTCCTCCATGTCACACCTCCATGTCACTCCTCCATGTCGCTACAACCAACTCATTCCTCATGTCACTCCTCCATGTCGCTACTCCATGTCAATCCTCCATGTCACTCGTTTATGTCACTGCTCCAGTTCACTCCTCCATGTCATCTCTATATGTCTTCCATGTCACTCCTCCATGTCCATCCTCCATGTCACTACTCCATGTCACTCCTCCGTGTTGCTCCTCCATGTCACTCCTCCAAGTCTCTCACCCATGTCCCTACACGATGTCACTCCACCATATCAACCCTCCTTCCTGATAAACCCTGTCACTTCTCCAAGTCACTCCTCCATGTCCCTCCTCCTTGTCACTACTACAAGTCACTCCTCCATGTCGCTCCTCCGTGTTGCTCCTCCACAACAATCCTCTATGTCACTCCTCCATGTTGCTCCTCCAAGTCACTCCTCCATGTAACTCCTACATGTAGCTACTTCATGTCACTACTCCATGTCACTCCTCCATGTCGCTCCTCCGTGTTGCTCCTCCAAGTCACTCCTCCATGTAACTCCTCCATGTAGCTACTCCATGTCACTCCTCCATGTCGCTACCCAAACTCACTCCTCATGTCACTCCTCCATGTCACTCCTCCATGTCACTCCTCCAGATCACTCCTCCATGTCGCTACTCATATTCACTCCTTCATGTCACTACACCAAGTCATTCCTCAATGTCACTCCTCAATGTCACTACTTCATGTCACTCCTCCATGTCGCTACACAAACTCACTCCTCATGTTACTACTCTATGTCGCTACTCCATGTCACTCCTCCATGTCGCTACACCAACTCACTCCTCCATGTCACTCTTCCATGTCTCTCCTCCATGTCACTCCTCTATGTCACTCCTCCATGTCACTCCTCCATGTCTCTCCTCCATGTTTGTCCTCCATGTCGCTATAACAACTCACTCCTCCATGTCACTCCACCATTGCACTCCTCCATGTCACTCCTCCAGGTCACTCCTCCATTTCGCTACTCAGTCACTCCTCCATGTCACTACACCAACTCGCTCCTCAATGTCACTCCTCCATGTCACTACTTCATGTCACTCCTCCATGTCGCTACTCCATGTGACTCCTCCATGTCGCTCCACCAACTCACTCCTCCACGTCGCTCCTCCATGTTGCTCTTCCATGTAACTCCTCCATGTAACTCATCTATGTCCCTCCGCTATGTCACTACACCAACTCAATCCTTCTTGTCTCTCCTCCATGTCACTCATCCATGTCACTTCTCCATGTCACTCCTCCACATCGCTCCTCTATGTCACTCCTCCATGTCACACCTCAATGTCACTCCTCCATGTCACTCCTCCATGTCACACCTCAATGTCACTACTTCATGTCACTCCTCCATGTCGCTACTCAAAGTCACTCCTCCATGTCACTACACCAACTCACTCCTAAATGTCACTCCTCCATGTCAATACTTCTTGTCACTCCTCCATGTCATTCCTCCATGTCACTCCTCCAATTCACTCCTCCATGTCACCTCTATATGTCTTCCACGTCACTCCTCCATGTCCATCCTCCATGTCACTACTCCATGTCACTCCTCCATGTCGCTCCTCCGTGTTGCTCCTCCTTGTCACTCCTCCAAGTCACTCACCCATGTCCCTCCACGATTTCACTCCACCATATAAACACTCCTTCCTGATCAACCCTGTCACTTCTCCAAGTCACTCCTCCATGTCCATCCTCCATGTCACTACTCCATGTCACTCCTCCATGTCGCTCCTCCGTGTTGCTCCTCCTTGTCACTCCTCCAAGTCACTCACCCATGTCCCTCAACGATGTCACTCCTCCAAATCAATCCTACTTCCTGATCAACCCTGTCTCTCCTCCACGTCACTCCTCTATGTCACTTCTCCATGTCAGTCCTCCATTTCACTTCTCCATGTCTCTCCTCCACGTCACTCCTCTATGTCACTCCTCCATGCCACTCCTCCATGTCACTCCTCCATTGTTTCTCCTCCATGTCACTACACCAACTCACTCCTCAATGTCACTCCTCCATGTCACTACTTCATGTCACTCCTCCATGTCGCTACTCCATGTGACTCCTCCATGTCGCTCCACCAACTCACTCCTCCACGTCGCTCCTCCATGTTGCTCTTCCATGTCATTCCTCCATGTAACTCCTCCATGTATCTCCACCATGTCGCTACTCTATGTCACTCCTCCATGTCACTCCTCCATGTCGCTACACCAACTCAACCCTCCTTGTAACTCCTCCATGTCACTTCTCCATGTCTCTCCTCCACGTCACTCCTCTATGTCACTCCTCCATGTCACTCCTCCATGTCACTCCTCCATGTTTCTCCTCCATGTCGCTATAACAACTCACTCCTCTATGTCACTCCTCCATGTCACTCCTCCATGTCACTCCTCCATGTTTCTCCTCCATGTCACTACACCAACTCACTCCTCAATGTCACTCCTCCATGTCACTACTTCATGTCACTCCTCCATGTCGCTACTCCATGTGACTCCTCCATGTCGCTCCACCAACTCACTCCTCCACGTCGCTCCTCCATGTTGCTCTTCCATGTCATTCCTCCATGTAACTCCTCCATGTATCTCCACCATGTCGCTACTCTATGTCACTCCTCCATGTCACTCCTCCATGTCGCTACACCAACTCAACCCTCCTTGTAACTCCTCCATGTCACTCCTCCATGTCACTCCTCCATGTCACTCCACCATATCAACCCTCCTTCCTGATAAACCCTGTCACTATTCCATGTCCCTCCCACATGTAGCTACTCCATGTACTAATCCATGTCACTCCTCCATGTCACTCCTCCGTGTTGCTCCTCCAAGTTACTCCTCCATGTAACTCCTCCATGTAGCTACTCCATTTCACTCCTCCATGTCGCTACACAAACTCACTCCTCATGTCACTCCTCCATCTCACTCCACCATATAAACCCTCCTTGGTTATCCGCCCTGTCACTTCTCCATGTCACTCCTCCATGTCGCTATACCAACTCACTCCTCCATGTCATTCCTCCATTTCACTCCTCCATGTATCTCTTCCATGTCGCTAGTCTATGTCACTCCTCCATGTCACTCCACCATGTCACTCCTCCATGTCGCTACACAAACTCACTCCTCATGTTACTACTCTATGTCACTACTCCATGTCACTCCTCCATGTCGCTACACAAACTCACTCCTCATGTTACTACTCTATGTCACTACTCCATGTCACTCCTCCATGTCGCTACACCAACTCACTCCTCCATGTCAATACTTCTTGTCACTCCTCCATGTCATTCCTCCATGTCACTCCTTTATGTCAGTCCTCCAATTCACTCCTCCATGTCACTTCTATATGTCTTCCATGTCACTCCTCCATGTCCATCCTCTATGTCGCTACTCCATGTCACTCCTCCATGTCGCTACACCAACTCACTCCTCCATGTCACTCTTCCATGTCTCTCCACCATGTCACTCCTATATGTCACTCCTCCATGTCAATCCTCCATCTCACTCCTCCATGTTTGTCCTCCATGTCGCTATAACAACTCACTCCTCCATGTCACTCCACCATTGCACTCCTCCATGTCACTCCTCCAGGTCACTCCTCCATTTCGCTAATCAGTCACTCCTCCATGTCACTACACCAACTCGCTCCTCAATGTCACTCCTCCATGTCACTACTTCATGTCACTCCTCCATGTCGCTACTCCATGTGACTCCTCCATGTCACTCCACCAACTCACTCCTCCACGTCGCTCCTCGATGTTGCTCTTCCATGTCACTACTTCATGTCACTCCTCCATGTCGCTACTCCATGTGACTCCTCCATGTCGCTACTCCATGTGACTCCTCCATGTCGCTCTAACAACTCACTCCTCCATGTCACTCCTCCAGGTCACTCCTCCATGTCGCTACTCAAAGTCACTCCTCCATGTCACTACACCAACTCAATCCTTCTTGTCACTCCTCCATGTCACTCATCCATGTCACCTCTATATGTCTTCCATGTCACTCCTCCATGTACCTCCTCCATGTCACTCCTCCACGTCGCTCCTCTATGTCACTCCTCCATGTCACACCTCCATGTCACTCCTCCATGTCGCTACACCAACTCATTACTCATGTAACTCCTCCATGTTACTACTCCATGTCACTCCACCATTTCACTCCTCCATGTCACTCCTCAAAGTCACTCCTCCATGTCACTACACCAACTCACTCCTCAAAGTCACTCCTCAATGTGACTACTTCATGTCACTCCTCCATGTCGCTACACAAACTAAATCCTCCTTTACACTCTTTCATGTCACTCCTCCATATCACTCTTCCATGTCCCTCCTCCATGTCACTCCTCCATGTCATTCCTCCACGTCGCTCCTCTATGTCACTCCTCCATGTCACACCTCCATGTGACTCCTCCATGTCGCTCCACCAACTCCTTCCTCCATGTTACTCCTCCATATCACTCCTCCATGTCACTCCTCCATGTCACACCTCCATGTGACTCCTCCATGTCGCTCAACCAACTCCTTCCTCCATGTTACTCCTCCATGTCACTCCTCCATGTCACTCCTCCATGTGACTCCTCCATGTCGCTCCATCAACTCACTCCTCCATGTCACTCCTCCATTTCTCTCCTCCATGTCGCTATAACAACTCATTCCTCCATGTCACTCCTCCAGGTCACTCCTCCACGTCGCTACTCAAAGTCACTCCTCCATGTCACTACAACAACTCACTCCTCAATGTCACTCCTCAATGTCACTACTTCATGTCACTCCATGTCGCTACACAAACTCAATCCTCCTTTACACTCTTTCATGTCACTCATCCATATCGCTCCTCCGTGTCCCTCCTCCATGTCACTCCTCCATGTCATTCCTCCATGTCACTCCTCCATGTATCTCCTCCATGTCGCTACTCTATATCACTCCTCCATGTCACTTCTCCATGTCGCTACACAAACTCACTCCTCATGTTACTACTCTATGTCGCTAATCCATGTCCATCCTCCATGTCGCTACACCAACTCACTCCTCAATGTCACTCCTCCATGTCACTACTTCTTCTCACTCCTCCATGTGACTCATCCATGTCATTCCTCCATGTCACTCCTTTATGTCACTCCTCCAATTCACTCTTCCATGTCACTCCTCCATGTCACTCATTCATGTCCCTCCTCCATGTCACTCCATCCTATCAATCTTCCTTGGTTATCCGACCTGTCACTTCTCCATGTCACTCTTCCATGTCTCTCCTCCACGTCATTCCTCTATGTCACTCCACCATGTCACTCCTCCATGTCGCTACACCAACTCAATCCTCCTTGTCACTCCTCCATGTCGCTCCTTCATGTTGCTCCTCCATGTCACTCCTCCATTTCACTCCACGTCGTCTCTCCTCTACGTCACTCCTCTTGTCACTACACCAACTCAATCCTCCTTGTCACTCCTCCAAATCACTCATCCATGTCATTCTTCCATGTCACTCCTTTATGTCAATCCTCCAAGTCACTCCTCCATGTCACTTCTATATGTCTTCCATTTCACTCCTCCATCTCCATCCATCATGTCACTACTCCATGTCACTCCTCCATGTCGCTCCTCCGTGTTGCTCCTCCAAGTCACTCCTCCATGTAACTCCTCCATGTAGCTACTCCATGTCACTCCTCCATGTCACTCCTCCATGTCACTCCTCCATGTCGCTATTCCATGTCAGTCCTCCATGTCGCTACACCAACTCAGTCTTTCATGTTACTCCTCCATGTTGCTACTCCATGTGACTCCTCCATGTCGCTCCACCAACTCCTTCCTCCATGTTACTCCTCCATGTCACTCCTTTATATCACTCCTCCAAGTTACTCCTCCATGTTGCTCCTCCATGTTGCTCCTTCATGTCACTCCTCCATGTAACTCCTCCATGTAGCTACTCCATGTCACTCCTCCATGTCGCTACACCAACTCACTCCTCATGTCACTCCTCCATGTCACTCCTCCATGTCACTCCTCCAAGTCACTTACCCATGTCCTTCCACGATGTCACTCCACCATATAAACCCTCCTTCCTGATCAACCCTGTCACTTCTCCAAGTCACTCACCCATGTCCCTCCGCGATGTCACTCCACCATATCAACCCTCCTTTTTGATCCGCCCTGTCACTTATCCATGTCACTCCTCCATGTCACTGCTCTATGTCACTCCTCCATTTCTCTACTCCATGTCGCTCTAACAACTCACTCCTCCATGTCACTCCACCATTTCACTCCTTCATGTCACTCCTCCAGGTCACTCCTCCATGTCACTACTTCATGTCACTCCTCCATGTCGCTACACAAACTCAACCCTCCTTGTCACTCCTCCATGTCATTCATCCATGTCATTCCTCATGTCACTCCTTCATGTCACTTCTCCAAGTCACTCCTCCATGTCACTCCTCCATGTCACTCATCCATGTCCCTCCGCTATGTCACTCCACCCTATCAATCTCCCTTGGTGATCCGACCTGTCACTTCTCCATATCAATCTTCCTTATCTCTCCTCCACGTCACTCCTCTATGTCACTCCTCCATGTCACTCCTCCATGTCACTCCTCCATGTCTCTCCTCCATGTCGCTCTAACAACTCACTCATCCATGTCGCTCCTCCGTGTTGCTCCTCCAAGTCAGTCCTCCATGTAACTCCTCCATGTAGCTACTCCATGTAACTCCTCCATGTCGCTACACAAACTCACTCCTCATGTCACTCTTCCATGTCACTCCTCCAAGTCACTCACCCATGTCCCTCCGTGATGTCACTCCACCATATAAACCCTCCTTTTTGATCCGCCCTGTCACTTTTCCATGTCACTCCTCCATGTCTCTCCTCCACGTCACTGCTCTATGTCACTCCTCCATGTCACTCCTACATGTCACTCATCCATGTCTATCCTCTATGTCGCTCTAAAAACTCACTCCTCCATGTCACTCCTCCATGTCACTCCACCATTTCACTCCTCCATGTCACTCCTCAATGTCACTCCTCCATGTCACTCCTCCATTTCTCTCCTCCATGTCGCTATAACAACTCACTCCTCCATGTCTCTCCTCCAGGTCACTCCTCCATGTCACTCCACCATTTCACTCCTCCATGTCACTCCTCCAGGTCACTCCTCCATGTCGCTACTCAAAGTCACTCCTCCATGTCACTCAACCATGTCATTCCTCCATGTCACTCGTTTATGTCACTCCTCCAATTCACTCCTCCATGTCACTTCTATATGTCTTCCATGTCACTCCTCCATGTCCATCCTCCATGTCGCTACACCTACTCACTCTTCCATGTCACTCCTCCATGTCGCTCCTCCATGTTGCTCCTCCGTGTCACTCCTCCATGTCACTCATCCATGTCCCTCCGCCTTGTCACTCCACTATATCAATCTTCTTTTGTTATCTGCCCTGTCACTTCTCCATGTCACTCTTCCATGTCTCTCCTCCACGTCATTCCTCTATGTCACTCCTCCATGTCAATCCTCTATATCACTCCTCCATGTCTCTACTCCATGTCGCTCTAACAACTCACTCCTCCATGTCACTCCTCCATGTCACTCATCCATGTCATTCCTCATGTCAATCCTTTATGTTACTCCTCCATATCACTCTTCCATGTCTCTCCTCCATGTCACTACTCAAAGTCACTCCTCCATGTTGCTCCTCCAAGTCATTCCTCCATTTCACTCCTTTATGTCCATCCTCCTTTTCACTACTCCATGTCACTCCTCCATGTCTCTCCTCTATATCGCTCTAACAACTCACTCCTCCATGTAACTCCTCCATGTCATTCCACCATTTCACTCCTCCATGTCACTCCTCCAGGTCACTCCTCCATGTCGCTACACCAACTTACTCCTCAATGTCACTACTTCATATCACTCCTCCATGTCATTCCTCCATGTCACTCCTCCATGTATCTCCTCCATGTCGCTAATCTATGTCACTCCTCCATGTCACTCCTCCATGTCGCTACACCAACTCACTCCTCAATGTCACTCCTCCATGTCACAACTCCAATTCACTCCTCCATGTCACCTCTATATGTCTTCCATGTCACTCCTCCATGTCCATCCTCCATGTCACTACTCTATGTCACTTCTATATGTCTTCCATTTCACTCCTCCATGTCCATCCATCATGTCACTACTCCATGTCATTCCTCCATGTCACTCCTCCATGTCACTACTTCTTCTCACTCCTCCTTGTCACTCATCCATATCATTCCTCCATGTCACTCCTTTATGTTATTCCTCCATGTCGCTACACCAACTCACTCTTTCATGGTACTCCTCAATGTCGCTACTCCATGTGACTCCTCCATGTCGCTCCACCAACTCCTTCCTCCATGTTACTCCTCCATGTCACTCCTCCATGTCACTCCTTTATGTCACTCCTCCAAGTTACTCCTCAATGTCACTCCTCCATGTCGCTTCTCCGTGTTGCTCCTCCAAGTCACTCCTCCATGTAACTCCTCCATGTAGCTACTCCATGTCACTCCTCCATGTCGCTTCACAAACTCACTCCTCATGTCACTCCTCCATGTCACTCCTCTATGTCAATCCTCCAAGTCACTCACCCATGTCCCTCCATGATGTCACTCCTCCTTGTCGTCATTCCATGTCGCTCTTCCATGTCGCTACACCAACTCATTACTCTTGTCACTCCTCCATGTCGTTACTCCATGTCACTCCTCCATGTCACCTCTATATGTCTTCCATGTCACTCCTCCATGTCCATCCTCCATGTCACTACTCCATGTTGCTCCTCCGTGTTGCTCCTCCATGTCACTCCTCCAAGTCACTCATCCATGTCCCTCCACGATGTCACTCCACTATATCAACCCTCCTTCCTGATCAACCCTTTCACTTCTCCAAGTCACTCCTCCTTGTCCCTCCTCCATGTCACTACTCCATGTCACTCCTCCATGTCGCTCTACCATGATGCTCCTCTGTGTTGCTCCTCCACATCAATCCTCTATGTCACTCCTCGATGTTGCTCCTCAAAGTCACTCCTCCATGTAACTCCTCCATGTAGCTACTTCATGTCACTCCTCCATGTCGCTACACAAACTCACTCCTCATGTCACTCCTCCATGTCGCTCCTCCGTGTTTCTCCTCCAAGTCACTCCTCCATGTCACTCCTCCATGTTTCTCCTCCATGTCGCTATAACAACTCACTCCTCCATGTCACTCCACCATTTCACTCCTCCATGTCACTCCTCCAGGTCACTACTCAAAGTCACTCCTCCATGTCACTCCTCCATGTCGCTACTCCATGTGACTCCTCCATGTCTCTCCACCAACTCACTACTCAACGTCGCTCCTCCATGTTGCTCTTCCATGTCACTCCTCCATGTTACTCATCTATGTCCCTCCGCCATGTCACTACACCAATTCAATCCTTCTTGTCACTCCTCCATGTCACTCCACCATTTCACTCCTCTATGTCACTCCTCCAGGTCACTCCTCCATGTCGCTACTCAAAGTCACTCCTCCATGTCACTCATCCATGTCATTCCTCCATGTCACTCGTTTATGTCACTCCTTCTATTCAATCCTCGATGTCACTTCTATATGTCTTCCATGTCACTCCTCCTTGTCCATCCTCCATGTCGCTACATCTACTCACTCTTCCATGTCACTCCTCCATGTCGCTCCTCCATGTTGCTCCTCCGTGTCACTCCTCCATGTCACTCATCCATGTCCCTCCGTCATGTCACTCCACCATATCATTCTTCCTTAATTATCCGCCCTGTCACTTCTCCATGTCACTCTTCCATGTCTCTCCTCCACGTCATTCCTCTATGTCACTCCACCATGTCACTCCTCTATGTCACTCCTCCATGTCTCTACTCCATGTCGCTCTAACAACTCACTCCTCCATGTCACTCCACCATTTCAATCCTTCATGTCACTCCTCCAGGTCACTCCTCCATGTCGCTACTTAATGTCACTCCTCCATGTCGCTACACAAACTCAAACCTCCTTGTCACTCCTCCATGTCACTCATCCATGTCATTCCTCCATGTCATTCGTTTATGTCACTCCTCCAATTCACTCCTCCATTTAACCTCTATATGTCTTTCATGTCACTGCTCCATGTCCATCCTCCATGTCACTACTCCATGTCACTCCTACGTGTTGCTCCTCCTTGTGGCTCCTCCACATCAATCCTCTATGTCACTCCTCCATGTTGCTCCTCCAAGTCACTCCTCCATGTAGCTCCTCCATGTAGCTACTCCATGTCACTACTCCATGTCACTTCTCCATGTCGCTCCTCCGTGTTGCTCCTCCAAGTCACTCCTCCATGTAACTCCTCCATGTAGCTACTCCATGTCACTCCTCCATGTCGCTACACAAACTCACTCCTCATATCACTCCTCCATGTCACTCCTCCATGTCACTTCTCATGTCTCTCCTCTATGTCGCTCTAACAACTCACTCCTCCATGTAACTCCTCCATGTAACTACTCCATGTCACTCCTCCATGTCACTCCTCCATATCACTCCTCCATGTCGATATTCCATGTCAGTCCTCCATGTCGCTACACCAACTCACTCTTGCATGTTACTCCTCCATGTTGCTACTCCATGTGACTCCTCCATGTCACTCCTCCATGTAACTCCTCCATGTAGCTACTCCATGTCACTCCTCCATGTCACTCCTTTTTGTCACTCCTCCAAGTTACTCCTCCATGTCGTTACTCCATGTAGCTACTCCATGTCACTCCTCCATGTCGCTACACTAACTCACTCCTCATGTCACTCCTCCGTGTCACTCCTCCATGTCACTCCTCCAAGTCACTTACCCATGTCCCTCCACGATGTCACTCCACCATATAAACCCTCCTTCCTGATCAACAATGTCACATCTCCAAGTCACTCCTCCATGTCCCTCCTCCATGTCATTACTCCTTGTCACTCCTCCATGTCGCTACAGCAACTCATTCCTCATGTCACTCCTCCATGTCGCTCCTCCGTGTTGCTCCTCCAAGTCAATCCTCCATGTAACTCCTCCATGTAGCTACTCCATGTCACTCCTCCATGTCACTCCTCCATGTCGCTCCTCCGTGTTGATCCTCCAAGTCACTCCTCCATGTCCATCCTCCATGTCACTACTCCACATCAATCCTCTATGTCACTCCTCCATGTGACTCCTTCATGTCGCTATTCCATGTGACTCCTCCATGTCGCTCCACCAACTCACTCCTCCATGTCACTCCTTCATGTCACTCCACCATTTCACTCCTCCAGGTCACTCCTCCATGTCGCAACTCAAAGTCACTCCTCCATGTTACTACACCAACTCACTCCTCAATGTCACTCCTCCGTGTCACTCCTCCATTTCTCTCCTCCATGTCGCTATAACAACTCACTCCTCCATGTCACTCCTCCAGGTCACTCCTCCATGTCGCTACTCAAAGTCACTCCTCCATGTCACTACAACAACTCACTCCTCAATGTCACTCCTCAATGTCACTACTTTATGTCACTCCTCCATGTCGCTACACAAACTCCATCCTCCTTTACACTCTTTCATGTCACTCCTCCATTTCACTCCTCCATTTATCTCCTCCATGTCGCTACTCTATATCACTCCTCCATGTCACTCCTCCATGTCACTCCTCCATGTCACTACTCCATGTTGCTCTATCAACTCACTAATCCATGTCACTCCATCATTTCACTCCTTCATGTCACTCCTCCAGGTCACTCCTCCATGTCGCTACTCAAAGTCACTCCTCCATGTAACTACACCAACTCACTCCTCAATGTCACTCCTCCATGTCACTACTTCATGTCACTCCTTCATGTCGCTACACAAACTCAACCCTACTTTTCACTCCTCCATGTCACTCCTCCATGTCTCTCCTTCATGTCATTCCTCCAGGTCACTCCTCCATGTTGCTACTCAAAGTCACTCCTCCATGTCACTCATCCATGTCATTCCTCCATGTCACTCCTCCATGTCACTCCTCCATATAGCTACTCCATGTCACTTCTCCATGTCGTTATTCCATGTCACTCCTCCATGTCGCTACACCAACTCATTCCTCATGTCACTCCTCCATGTCGCTACTCCATGTCACTCCTCCATGTCACTCCTCCATGTTGCTACTCCATGTCACTCCTCCATGTCATTCCTCCAAATCACTCACCCATGTCCCTCCATGATGTCACTCCACCATATCAACCCTCCTTCCTGATCAACCCTGTCACTTCTCCAAGTCACTCGTCATTGTCCCTCCTCCATGTCACTACTCCATGTCACTCCTCCATGTCGCTCCTCCGTTTTGCTCCTCCACATCAATTCTCTATGTCTTTCCTCCATGTCACTCCTCCATGTCAATATTCCATGTCAGTCCTCCATGTCGCTACACCAACTCACTCTTCCATGTCACTCCTCCATGTCGCTTCTCCATGTCACTCCTCCACGTCATTCCTCTATGTCACTTCTATATGTCTTCCATGTCACTCCTCCATGTCACTCCTCCAGGTCACTCTTCCATGTCGCTACTCAAAGTCACTCGTCCATGTAACTACACCAACTCACTCCTCAATGTCACTCCTCCATGTCACTACTTCTTGTCACTCCTCCATGTCACTATACAAACTCAACCCTCCTTGTCACTCCTCCATGTAACTCCTCCATGTCAATCCTCCATGTCACTCCTTTATGTCATTATTTCATGTTACTCCTCCATGTCGCTACACCAACTCATTCCTCATGTCACTCCTCCATGTCGCTACTCCATGTCACTCCTCCATGTCACTCATCCATGTCGCTACACCAACTCAACCCTCCTGGTCACTCCTCCATGTCACTCATCCATGTCATTCCTACATTTCACTCCTTTATATCACTCCTCCAATTCACTCCTCCAATTCAGTCCTCCATGTCACTCCACCCTATCAATCTTCCTTGGTGATCCGACCTGTCACTCCTCCATGTCGCTACACCAACTCACTCTTCCATGTTACCCCTCCATGTCGCTACTCCATGTGACTCCTCCATGTCAATACACCAACTCAAACCTCTTCATCCATCCTCCATGTCGCTACACCAACTCACTCTTCCATGTCAATTCTCCATGTCGCTTCTCCATGTCACTCCTCCATGTCAATACACCAACTCAAACCTCTTTGTCCATCCTCCATGTCACTCCTCCATGTCACTTCTATATGTCTTCCATGTCACTGTCCCTCCTCCATGTCACTCCTCCACGTAACTCATCCATTTCACTCCTCCACGTCACTCCTCTATGTCACTCCTCCATGTCACAACTCCATGTCAATCCTCCATGTCGTTATTCCATGTCGCTACACCAACTCATTATTCATGTCACTCCTCCATGTCGCTACTCCATGTCACTCCTCCATGTCGCTACACCAACTCAACCCTCCTTGTAACTCCTCCATATCACACCTCCATGTCACTCCTCCATGTCGTTATTCCATGTCACTCCTCCATGTCGCTACACAAACTCATTACTCATGTCACTCCTCCATGTCGCTACTCCATGTCACTCCTCATTTCGCTCCTCCTTGTTGTTCCTCCATGTCACTCCTTCAAGTCACTCACCCATGTCCCTCCACGATGTCACTCTACCATATCAACCCTCCTTCCTGATCAACCCTGTCACTTCTCCAAGTCACTCCTCCATCTCCCTCCTCCATGTCACTACTCCATGTCACTCCTTCATGTCGCTCCTCCGTGTTGCTCCTCCACATCAATCCTCTATGTCACTCCTCCATGTAACTCCTACATGTAGCTACTATATGACACTACTCCATGTCACTCCTCCATGTAACTCCTCCATGTAGCTACTCCATGTCACTCCTCCATGTCGCTACACAAACTCACTCCTCATGTCACTCCTCCATGTCACTTCTCCATGTCCCTCCTCCAAGTCACTCCTCTATATCGTTCCTCCATGTCACTACTCCATGTCACTCCCCCATGTCGCTCCTCCGTGTTGCTCCTCCACATCAATCCTCTGTCACTCCTCCATGTTGCTCCTCCAAGTCACTCCTCCATTTCCCTCCTCCATGTCACTACTCCATGTCACTCCTCCATGTCGCTCCTCCGTGTTGCTCCTCCACATCAATCCTCTATGTCACTCCTCCATGTTGCTCCTCCAAGTCACTCCTCCATGTCGCTCCACCAACTCCTTCCTCCATGTTACTCCTCCATGTCACTCCTCCATGTCAGTCCTTTATGTCACTCATCCAAGTTACTCCTCCATGTCACTTCCCCATTTCACTCCTCCTTGTCACTCCTCCAGGTCACTCTTCCATGTCGCTACTCAAAGTCACTCCTCCATTTCACTACACCAACTCACACCTCAATGTCACTCCTCCATATCACTCCTTCATTTCTCTCCTCCATTTCACTACACCAACTCACTCCTCAATGTAACTCCTCCATATCGCTCCTCCATGTCCCTCCTCCATGTCATTCCTCCATGTCACTCCTCCATGTATCTCCTTCATGTCGCTACTCAAAGTCACTCCTCCATGTCACTACACCAACTCAGTCCTCAATGTAACTCATCCATGTCACTCCTCCATGTCACTCCTTTATGTCACTCCTCCAAGTTACTCCTCCATATCACTTCTCCATGTCACTCCTCTAGGTCACTCCTCCATGCCACTCCTCCATGTAACTCCTCCATGTAGCTACTCCATGTCACTCCTCCATGTCGCTACAGCAACTCATTCCTCATGTCACTCCTCCATGTCGCTCCTCCGTCTTGCTCCTCCAAGTAACTCCTCCATGTCACTCCTCCATGTCTCTCCTCCATGTCGCTCTAACAACTCACTCCTCCATGTCACTCCACAATTTCACTCCTCCATGTCACTCATTCATGTCATTCCTCCATGTCACTCCTCCATGTCCATCCTCCATGTCACTCCTCCATGTCGCTCCTCCGTGTTGCTCCTCCACATCAATCCTCTATGTCACTCCTCCATGTTGCTCCTCCAAGTCATTCCTCCATGTCACTCATCCAGGTCACTCCTCCATGTCGCTACTCAAAGTCACTCCTCCATGTTGCTATAACAACTCACTCCTCCATGTCACTCTTCAATGTCGCTACTCAAAGTCACTCCTCCATGTCACTCATCCAGGTCAATCCTCCATGTCACTACTCCATGTCACTCCTCCATGTCACTCCTACATGTAGCTACTCCATGTCACTACTCTATGCCACTCCTCCATGTTGCTCCTCCAAGTCACTCCTCCATGTAACTCCTACATGTAGCTACTCCATGTCACTACTCCATGTCACTCCTCCATGTCACTCATCCATGTCCCTCCGCCATGTCACTCTACCCTATCAATCTTCCTTGGTGATCGACCTGTCACTCCTCCATGTAACTCCTCCATGTCACTCCTCCAAGTCACTTACCCATGTCCCTCCACGATGTCACTCCACCATATAAACCCTCCTTCCTGATCAACCCTGTCACTTCTCCAAGTCACTCCTCCATGTCCCTCCTCCATGTCATTACTCCTTGTCACTCCTCCATGTCGCTACAGCAACTCATTCCTCATGTCACTCCTCCATGTCACTCCTCTGTGTTGCTCCTCCAAGTGACTCCTCCATGTAACTCCTCCTTATAGCTACTCCATGTCACTCCTCCATGTCCATCCTCCATGTCACTACTCCACATCAATCCTTTATGTCACTCCTCCATGTCACTCCTCCATGTCGCTACTTCAAGTCACTCCTCCATGTCGCTACACAAACTCAATTCTCCTTTACACTCTTTCATGTCATTCCTCCATATCGCTCCTCCATGTCCCTCCTCCATGTCACTCCTCCATGTCATTCCTCCACATCACTCCTCCATGTATCGCCTCCATGTCGCTACTCTATATCACTCCTCCATGTCACTCCTCCATGTCGCTACACAAACTCACTCCTCATGTTACTACTCTGTCGCTACTCCATGTCACTCCTCCATGTCGCTCCTCCGTGTTGCTCCTCCACATCAATCCTCTATGTCACTCCTCCATGTCTCTCCTCCATGTCGCTCTAACAACTCACTCCTCCATGTCACTCCTCCATGTCACTCCTCTAGGTTACTCCTCCATGTCACTCCTCCATGTTACTCCCCCATGTCGCTATTCCAAGTTACTCCTCCATGTCGCTCCTCCATGTTGCTCCTCCATGACACTCCTCCATGTCACTCATCCATGTCACTCCTCCATGTCACTCCTCAGGTCACTCCTCCATGTCACTCCTCCATTTCACTCCTCCAAGTCACTCATCCATGTCCCTCCGCGATGTCACTCCACCATATCCACCCTTATTGGTTATCCGCCCTGTCACTTCTCCATGTCACTCTTCCATGTCTCTCCTCCACGTCACTCCTCTATGTCACTCCTCCATGTCAGTCCTCCATGTCACTTCTCCATGTCTCTCCTCCACATCACTCCTCTATGTCACTCCTCCATGTAACTCCTCCATGTCACTCCTCCATGTTTGTCCTCCATGTTGCTATAACAACTCACTCCTCCATGTCACTCCGCCATTGCACTCCTCCATGTCGCTACTCAAAGTCACTCCTCCATGTCACTACACTAACTCACTCCTCAATGTCACTCCTCCATGTCACTACTTCATGTCACTCCTCCATGCCGCTACTCTATTTCACTCCTTCATTTCACACCTCCATGTGACTCCTCCATGTCGCTCCACCAACTCCTTCCTCCATGTAACTCCTCCATGTCACTCCTCCATGTCACTCCTCCATGTGACTCCTCCATGTCGCTCCATCAACTCACTCCTCCATGTCACTCCTCCATGTCACTCCTCCATGTCGCTACACCAACTCAATCCTCCTTGTCACTCCTCCATATCGCTCATTCATGTTGCACCTCCATGTCACTCCTCCATTTCACTCCACGACGTCTCTCTTCTACTTCACTCCTCATGTCACTACACCAACTCAATCATCCTTGTCACTCCCCCATATCACTCATCAATGTCATTCCTCCATGTCACTCCTTTTTTCAATCCTCCAAGTCACTCCTCCATGTCACTTCTATATGTCTTCCATTTCACTCCTCCATCTCCATCCATCATGTCACTACTCCATGTCACTCCTCCATGTCTCTCCTCCGTGTTGTTCCTCCAAGTCACTCCTCCATGTAACTCCTCCATGTAGCTACTCCATGTCACTCCACCTTTTCACTACTCCGTGTTGCTCCTCCACATCAATCCTCTATGTAACTCCTCCATGTCACTCCTACATGTCACTCCTCCATGTCTCTCCTCCATGTCGCTCTAACAACTCACTCCTCCATGTCACTCCACCATTTCAATCCTCCATGTCACTCCTCCAGGTCACTCCTCCATGTCGATACTCAAAGTCACTCCTCCATGTCACTACACCAACTCACTCCTCACTGTCACTCCTCCATGTCGCTCCTCCGTGTTGCTCCTCCTTGTCAGTCCTCCAAGTCACTCACCCATGTCCCTCCACGATGTCACTCCACCATATCAACACTCCTTCCTGATCAACCCTGTCACTTCTCAAAGTCACTCCTCCATGTCCATCCTCCATGTCACTACTCCACATCAATACTCTATCTCACTCCTCCATGTAACTCCTCCATGTCGCTATTCCATGCGACTCCTCCATGTCGCTCCACCAACTCACTCCTCCATGTCACTCCTTCATGTCACTCCACCATTTCACTCCTCCATGTCACTCCTCCAGGTCACTCCTCCATGTCGCTACTCAAAGTCACTCCTCCATGTTACTACACCAACTCACTCTTCAATGTCAATCCTCCATGTCACTTCTCATTTCTCTCCTCCATGTCGCTATAACAACTCACTCCTCCATGTCACTCCTCCATTTCACTCCTCCATGTCGTTATTCCATGTCAGTCCTCCATGTCACTCCTCCTTGTCACACTTCCATGTCACTCCTCCATGTCGCTACACCAACTCATTACTCATGTCACTCCTCCATGTCACTCCTCCATGTCACTCCTCCATGTCGCTACACAAACTTACTCCTCATTATACTACTCTATGTCGCTATTCCATGTTACTCCTCAATGTCACTCCTCCATGTCGCTACACCAACTCACTCCTCAATGTCACTCCTATATGTCACTATTTCTTGTCACTCCTCCATGTCACTCATCCATGTCATTCCTCCATGTCACTCCTTTATGTCACAACTCCAATTCACTCCTCCATGTCACCTCTATATGTCTTCCATGTCACTTCTCCAAATCACTCCTCCATGTCCATCCTCCATGTCACTACTCCACATCTATCCTCTATGTCACTCCTCCATGTCACTCCTCCATGTCGCTCTAACAACTCACTCCTCCATGTTACTCCTCCATGTCGCTACTCAAAGTCACTCCTCCATGTCACTACACCAACTCAATCCTTCTTGTCACTCCTCCATGTCACTCATGCATGTCATTTCTATATGTATTCCATGTCACTCCTCCATGTCCCTCCTCCATGTCACTCCTCCACGTCGCTCCTCTATGTCACTCCTCCAAGTCACACCTCCATGTAACTCCTCCATGTCGCTACACCAACTCATTACTCATGTCACTCCTCCATGTCGCTACTCCATGTCACTCCTCCATGTCGCTCTAACAACTCACTCGTCCATGTCACTCCACCATTTCACTCCTCCATGTCACTCCTCAAAGTCACTCCTCCATGTCACTACACAAACTCACTCCTCAATGTTACTAATTCATGTCACTCCTCCATGTCGCTACACAAACTCAATCCTCCTTTAAACTCTTTCATGTCACTTCTCCATATCGCTCCTCCATGTCCCTCTTCCATGTCACTCCTCCATGTCATTCCTCCATGTCACTCCTCCATGTATCTCCTCCATGTCGCTACTTCATGTCACTCCTCCATGTCGCTACAAAAACTCAACCCTCCTTGTCACTCCTCTATGTAACTCATCCATGTCATTCCTCATGTCACTCCTTTATGTCACTCCTCCAAGTCACTCCTCTATGTCACTCCTCCATGTCACTCATCCATGTCCCTCCGCCATGTCACTCCACCCTATAAATCTCCCTTGGTGATCCGACCTGTCACTTCTCCATAACACTCTTCCATGTCACTCCTCCATGTTGCCACTCAAAGTCACTCCTCCATGTCACTCATCCATGTCATTCCTCCATGTCATTCCTCCATGTCCATCCTCCATGTCACTCCTCCATGTCATTCCTCCATGTCACTCCTCCGTGTATCTCCTCCATGTCGCTACTCTATGTCACTCCTCCATGTCGCTACTCCATGTCACTCCTCCATGTCGCTCTAACAACTCACTCGTCCATGTCACTCCACAATTTCACTCCCCATGTCACTCCTCAAAGTCACTCCTCCATGTCACTACACCAACTCACTCCTCAATGTCACTCCTCAATGTCACTAATTCATGTCACTCCTCCATGTCGCTACACAAACTCAATCCTCCTTTAAACTCTTTCATGTCACTCCTCCATATCGCTCCTCCATGTCCCTCCTCTATGTCACTCCTCCATGTCACACCTCCATGTCACTCCTCCATGTCGCTACAGCAACTCATTCCTCATGTCAATCCTCCATGTCGCTACTCCATGTCACTTCTATATGTCTTCCATGTCACTGTCCCTCATCCATGTCACTCCTCCACGTAACTCCTCCATTTCACTCCTCCACGTCACTCCTCTATGTCACTCCTCCATGTCACACTTCCATGTCACTCCTCCATGTCGCTACACCAACTCATTACTCATGTCACTCCTCCATTTCGCTACTCCATGTCACTCCTCCATGTCGCTACACCAACTCAACCCTCCTCGTAACTCCTCCATGTCACTTATCCATGTCACCTCTATATGTCTTCAATGTCACTCCTCCATATCCATCCTCCATGTCACTACTCCATGTCACTCCTCCATGTTGCTCCTCCGTGTTGCTCCTCCATGTCACTCCTCCAAGTCACTCACCCATGTCCCTCCACGATGTCACTCCACCATATCAACCCTCCTTCCTGATCAACCCTGTCACTTCTCCAAGTCACTCCTCCATGTCCCTCCTACATGTAGCTATTCCATGTCACAACTCCATGTCACTCCTCCATGTCGCTCCTCCGTGTTGCTCCTCAAAGACACTCCTCCATGTAACTCCTCCATGTAGCTACTTCATGTCACTCCTCCATGTCGCTACACAAACTCACTCCTCATGTCACTCCTCCATGTCACTCCTCCAAGTCACTCACCCATGTCCCTCCGCGATGTCACTCCACCATATCAACCCTCCTTGGTTATCCGCCTTGTCACTTCTCCATGTCTCTCCTCCACGTCACTCCTCTATGTCACTCCTCCATGTGACTCCTCCATGTCACTCCAACATGTATCTCCTCCATGTCGCTATAACAACTCACTCCTCCATGTCACTCCACCATTTCACTACTCCATGTCACTCCTACAGGTCACTCCTCCATGTCACTACACCAACTCACTCCTCAAAGTCACTCCTCCATGTCACTACTTCATGTCATTCCTCCACTTCGCTCCTCCATGTTGCTCTTCCACGTCACTCCTCCATGTAACTCATCTATGTCCCTCCGCCATGTCACTACACCAACTCAATCCTTCTTGTCACTCCTCCATGTCACTCATCCATGTCACTTCTATGTCTTCCATGTCAGTCCTCCATGTCACTCCTCCATGTCACTCCTCCACGTCGCTCCTCTATGTCACTCCTCCATGTTGCTACACCAACTCATTACTCATGTCACTCCTCCAAGTCACTCACCCATGTCACTTCTCCAAGTCACCATATAAACCCTCCTTCCTGATCTACCCTTTCACTTCTCCAAGTCACTCCTCCATGTCCATCCTCCATGTCACTACTCCACATCAATCCTCTATGTCACTCCTCCATGTTTCTCCTCCATGTCTCTCCTCCAGGTCACTCCTCCATGTCGATACTCAAAGTCACTCCTCCATGTCACTACACCAACTCACTCCTCACTGTCACTCCTCCATTTCACAACACAAACTCAACCCTCCTTGTCACTCCTCCATGTCACTCATCCATGTCATTCCTCCATGTCACTCCTTTATGTCACTCCTCCAATTCACTCCTCCATGTCACCTCTATATGTCTTACATGTCACTCCTCCATGTCACTCCTCCATGTCGCTCCTCTGTGTTGCTCCTCGATGTCACTTCTCCAAGTCACTATTCCATGTCACTCCTCCATGTCGCGCCTCCGTGTTGCTCCTCCACATCAATCCTCTATGTCACTCCTCCATTTCACTCCTCCATGTCGCTATTCCATGTAACTTCTCCATGTCTCTCCTCCATGTCAATACACCAACTCAAACCTCTTTGTCCATCCTCCATGTTGCTACACCAACTCACTTCCATGTCACTTCTCCGTGTTGCTCCTCCATATCACTCCTCCATGTCACTCCTCCATGTCGCTACTGTATGTCACTCCTCCATGTCACTACACCAACTCAATCCTTCTTGTCACTCCTCCATGTCACTCATCCATGTCACTTCTATATGTCTTCTATGTCACTCCTCCATGTCCCTCCTTCATGTCACTCCTCCACGTCACTCATCTATGTCACATCTCCATGTCACACCTCCATGTCACTCCACCATGTCGCTATTCCATGTCACTCCTCCATGTCGCTACACCAACTCATTACTCATGTCACTTCTCCATGTCGCTACACCAACTCAAACCTCCTTGTAACTCCTCCATGTCACTCATCCATGTCATTCCTCCAATTCACTCCTCCATGTCATCTCTATATGTCTTCCATGTAAATCCTCCATGTCATCCTCCATGTCACTACTCCATGTCCCTCCTCCTTGTCGCTCCTCCGTGTTGCTCCTCCACATCAATCCTCTATGTCACTCCTCCATGTTGCTCCTCCAACTCACTCATCCATGTAACTCCTACATGTATTTACTCCATGTCACTACTCCATGTCACTCCTCCATGTTGCTACACAAACTCACTCCTCATGTCACTCCTCCATGTCACTCCTCCAAGTCACTCACCCATGTCCCTCCGCGATGTCACTCCACCATATCGACCCTACTTGGTTATCTGCCCTGTCACTTCTCCATGTCACTCTTCCATGTCTCTCCTCCACGTCACTCCTCCATGTCACTTCTCCATGTCACTCTTCCATGTCTCTCCTCCACGTCACTCCTCTATGTCACTCCTCCATGTCAGTCCTCCATGTCACTTCTCCATGTCTCTCCTCCACGTCACTCCTCTATGTCACTCCTCCATGTCACTCCTCCATGTTTCTCCTCCATGTCGCTATAACAACTCACTCCTCCATGTCACTCCACCATTTCACTCCTCCATGTCACTCCTCCATGTCCCTCCTCCATGTCACTACTCCATGTGACTCCTCCTTGTCACTCATCCATGTCATTCCTCCATGTCACTCCTTTATGTCACCCCTCCATTTCACTCCTCCATGTCACTTCTATATGTCTTCCATGTCACTCCTCCATGTCCATCCTCCATGTCGCTACACCTACTCACTCTTCCATGTCACTCCTCAATGTCGCTCCTCCATGTTGCTCCTCCGTGTCACTCCTCCATGTCACTCATCCATGTCCCTCCGCCCTGTTACTTCTCCATGTCACTCATCCATGTCACTCCACCATTTCATTCCTTCATATCACTCCTCCAGGTCACTCCTCTATGTCACTCCTCCATGTCTTTACTCCATGTTGCACTAACAACTCACTCATCCATGTCACTCCACCATTTCATTCCTTCATATCACTCCTCCAGGTCACTCCTCCATGTCGCTACTTCATGTCACTCCTCCATGTCGCTACACAAACTCAACCCTCCTTGTCACTCCTCCATGTCATTCATCCATGTCGCTCCTCCGTGTTGCTTCTCCAAGTCAGTCCTCCATGTAACTCCTCCATGTAGCTACCCCTTTTCACTCCTCCATGTCGCTACACAAACTCACTCCTCATGTCACTCTTCCATGTCACTCCTCCAACTCACTCACCCATGTCCCTCCGCGATGTCACTCCACCATATCAACCCTCCTTTTGATCCGCCCTGTCACTTCTCCATGTCACTCCTCCATGTCTCTCCTCCACGTCACTCCTCTATGTCACTTCTCCATGTCACTCCTACATGTCACTCCTCCATGTATCTCCTCTATGTCGCTCTAACAACTCACTCCTCCTTGTCACTCCTCCATGTCACTCCACCATTTCACTCCTCCATGTTACTCCTCCAGGTCACTCCTCCATGTCGCTACTCAAAGTTACTCCTCCATGTTACTACACCAACTCACTCCTCATTGTCACTCCTCCATGTCATTCCTCCATTTCTCTCCTTCATGTCGCTATAACAACTCACTCCTCCATGTCACTCCACCATTTCACTCCTCCATGTCACTCCTCCATGTCCCTCCTCCATGTCACTACTCCATGTCACTCCTCCATGTCGCTCCTCCGTGTTGCTCCTCCACGTCACTCCTCTATGTCACTCCTCCATGTCAGTCCACCATTTCACTACTCCATGTCACTCCTACAGGTCACTCCTCCATGTCACTACACCAACTCACTCCTCAAAGTCACTCCTCCATGTCACTACTTCATGTCATTCCTCCACTTCGCTCCTCCATGTTGCTCTTCCACGTCACTCCTCCATGTAACTCATCTATGTCCCTCCGCCATGTCACTACACCAACTCAATCCTTCTTGTCACTCCTCCATGTCACTCATCCATGTCACTTCTATGTCTTCCATGTCACTCCTCCATGTCGTTATTCCATGTCACTCCTCCATGTCGCTACACCAACTCATTACTCATGTCACTTCTCCATGTCGCTACACCAACTCAAACCTCCTTGTAACTCCTCCATGTCACTCATCCATGTCATTCCTCCAATTCACTCCTCCATGTCATCTCTATATGTCTTCCATGTAAATCCTCCATGTCATCCTCCATGTCACTACTCCATGTCCCTCCTCCTTGTCGCTCCTCCGTGTTGCTCCTCCACATCAATCCTCTATGTCACTCCTCTATGTTGCTCCTCCAACTCACTCATCCATGTAACTCCTACATGTATTTACTCCATGTCACTACTCCATGTCACTCCTCCATGTAACTCCTTCATGTAGTTACTCCATGTCACTCCTCCATGTTGCTACACAAACTCACTCCTCATGTCACTCCTCCATGTCACTCCTCCAAGTCACTCACCCATGTCCCTCCGCGATGTCACTCCACCATATCGACCCTACTTGGTTATCTGCCCTGTCACTTCTCCATGTCACTCTTCCATGTCTCTCCTCCACGTCACTCCTCCATGTCACTTCTCCATGTCACTCTTCCATGTCTCTCCTCCACGTCACTCCTCTATGTCACTCCTCCATGTCAGTCCTCCATGTCACTTCTCCATGTCTCTCCTCCACGTCACTCCTCTATGTCACTCCTCCATGTCACTCCTCCATGTTTCTCCTCCATGTCGCTATAACAACTCACTCCTCCATGTCACTCCACCATTTCACTCCTCCATGTCACTCCTCCATGTCCCTCCTCCATGTCACTACTCCATGTGACTCCTCCTTGTCACTCATCCATGTCATTCCTCCATGTCACTCCTTTATGTCACCCCTCCATTTCACTCCTCCATGTCACTTCTATATGTCTTCCATGTCACTCCTCCATGTCCATCCTCCATGTCGCTACACCTACTCACTCTTCCATGTCACTCCTCAATGTCGCTCCTCCATGTTGCTCCTCCGTGTCACTCCTCCATGTCACTCATCCATGTCCCTCCGCCCTGTTACTTCTCCATGTCACTCATCCATGTCACTCCACCATTTCATTCCTTCATATCACTCCTCCATGTCACTCCTCTATGTCACTCCTCCATGTCTTTACTCCATGTTGCACTAACAACTCACTCATCCATGTCACTCCACCATTTCATTCCTTCATATCACTCCTCCAGGTCACTCCTCCATGTCGCTACTTCATGTCACTCCTCCATGTCGCTACACAAACTCAACCCTCCTTGTCACTCCTCCATGTCATTCATCCATGTCGCTCCTCCGTGTTGCTTCTCCAAGTCAGTCCTCCATGTAACTCCTCCATGTAGCTACCCCTTTTCACTCCTCCATGTCGCTACACAAACTCACTCCTCATGTCACTCTTCCATGTCACTCCTCCAACTCACTCACCCATGTCCCTCCGCGATGTCACTCCACCATATCAACCCTCCTTTTTGATCCGCCCTGTCACTTCTCCATGTCACTCCTCCATGTCTCTCCTCCACGTCACTCCTCTATGTCACTTCTCCATGTCACTCCTACATGTCACTCCTCCATGTATCTCCTCTATGTCGCTCTAACAACTCACTCCTCCTTGTCACTCCTCCATGTCACTCCACCATTTCACTCCTCCATGTTACTCCTCCAGGTCACTCCTCCATGTCGCTACTCAAAGTTACTCCTCCATGTTACTACACCAACTCACTCCTCATTGTCACTCCTCCATGTCATTCCTCCATTTCTCTCCTTCATGTCGCTATAACAACTCACTCCTCCATGTCACTCCACCATTTCACTCCTCCATGTCACTCCTCCATGTCCCTCCTCCATGTCACTACTCCATGTCACTCCTCCATGTCGCTCCTCCGTGTTGCTCCTCCACATCAATTCTCTATGTCACTCCTCCATGTCGAAGACATGTCGCTATTCCATGTGACTCCTCCATGTCGCTCCACCAACTCACTCCTCCACGTCGCTCCTCCATGTTGCTCTTCCATGTCACTCCTCCATGTCACTTCTATATATCTTCCATGTCACTCCTCCATGTCCCTCCTCCATTTCACTCCTCTACGTCACTCCTCTATGTCACTCCTCCATGTCACACCTCCATGTCACTCCTCCATGTCGTTATTCCATGTCACTCCTCCATGTCGCTACACCAACTCACTCTTACATATCAATACACCAACTCAAACCTCTTTGTCCATCCTCCATGTCACTCCTCCATGTTGCTCCTCCATGTCACTCCTCCATGGCGCAACTCTATGTCACTCCTCCATGTCGCTACACCAACTCAATCCTCCTTGTCAGTCCTCCATGTCGCTCCTCTGTGTTGCTCCTCCATGTCACTTCTCCAAGTCACTCACCCATGTCCTTCCACGATGTCACTCCACCATATCAACTCTCCTTCCTGATGAACCCTGTCACTTCTCCAAGTCACTCCTCCATGTCCCTCCTCCATGTCACTACTCCATGTCACTCCTCCATGTCGCTCCACCAGGTCACTCTTCCATGTCGCCACACAAACTCACTCCTCCATGTCATTACACCTAATCACTCCTCAATGTCACTCCTCCATGTCACTACTTCTTGTCACTCCTCCAATTCACTCCTCCATGTCACCTCTATATGTCTTCCATGTCACTCCTCCATGTCCATCCTCCATGTCACTACTCCATGTCACTCCTCCATGTCGCTCCTCTGTGTTGCTCCTCCATGTCACTTCTCCGAGTCACTCACCCATGTCCCTCCGCGATGTCACTCCACCATATCAATCTTCCTTGGTGATCCGCCCTGTCACTTCTCCATGTCACTCTTCCATGTCTCTCCTCCACGTCATTCCTCTATGTCACTCCTCCATGTCACTACACCAACTCACTCCTCAATGTCACTCCTCCATGTCACTACTCCATGTGACTCCTCCATGTTGCTCCACCAACTCACTCCTCCACGTCACTCCTCCATGTTGATCTTCCATGTCACTCCTCCATGTAACTCATCTATGTCCCTCCATCATGTCACTACACCAACTCAATCCTTCCTGTCACTCCTCCATGTCACTCATCCATGTCACTTCTCCACATCACTCCTCTTTTTCACTCCTCCATGTCACACCTCCATGTCACTCCTCCATGTCGTTATACCATGTCACTCCTCCATGTCGCTACACCAACTCATTACTCATGTCACTCCTCCATGTCGCTACTCCATGTCACTCATCCAAGTCATTCACCCATGTCCCTCTGCCATTTCTCTCCTGCATGTCGCTATAACAACTCACTCCTCCATGTCACTACACCATTTCACTCCTCCATGTCACTCCTCCATGTCATTCCTCCATGTCACTCCTCCATGTATCTCCTCCATGTCGCTACTCTGTCACTCCTCCATGTCACCCCTCCATGTCACTCCTCCATGTCACTCCTCGATGTCGCTCCTCCGTTTTGCTCCTCCATGTCACTTCTCCAAGTCACTCACCCATGTCCCTCCACGATGTCACTCTACCATATCAACCCTCCTTCCTGATCAACTCTGTCATTTCTCCAAGTCACTCCTCCATGTCCCTCCTCCATGTCACTACACCCGATCAATCCTCTATGTCACTCCTCCATGTCACTCCTCCATCTCACTCCTCCATGTCGCTATTCCTTGTGACTCCTCCATGTCGCTCCACCAACTCCTTCCTCCATGTTACTCTTCCATGTCACTCCTCCATGTCAGTCCTTTATGTCACTCCTCCAAGTTACTCCTCCATGTCACTCCACCATTTCACTCCTCCTTGTCACTCCTCCAAGTCACTCCTCCATGTCGCTACTCAAAGTCACTCCTCTATGCCACTTCTCCACATCACTCCTCTATGTCACTCCTCCATGTCACACCTCCATGTCACTCCTCCATGTCGCTACAGCAACTCATTCCTCATGTCAATCCTCCATGTCACTCCTCCAAGTCACTCACCCATATCCCTCCACAATGTCATTCCACCATATCAACCCTCCTTCCTGATCAACCCTGTCACTTCTCCAAGTCACTCTTCCATGTCCCTCCTCCATGTAACTACTCCATGTCACTCCTCCATGTCGCTCTTCCATGACGCTCCTCCGTGTTGCTCCTCCACATCAATCCTCTATGTCACTCCTCCATGTTGCTCCTCAAAGTCACTCCTCCATGTAACTCCTCCATGTCACTCCTCCAAGTCACTCACCCATGTCCCTCCGCGATGTCACTCCTCTATGTCAGTCCTCCATGTCACTTCTCTATGTCTCTCCTCCACGTCACTCCTCCATGTCACTTCTCCATGTCACTTTTCCATATCTCTCCTCCACGTCACTCCTCTATGTCACTCCTCCATGTCAGTCTTCCATGTAACTTCTCCATGTCTCTCCTACACGTCACTCCTCTATGTCACTCCTCCATGTGACTGCTCCATGTCACTCCTCCATGTCTCTCCTCCATGTCGCTATAACAACTCACTCCTCCATGTCACTCCTCCATGTCACTCCACCATTTCACTACACCAACTCAATCCTCAAGGTCACTCCTCCATGTCACTACTTCTTGTCCCTCCTCCATGTCATTACTCCATGTCACTCCTCCATGTCACTCCTCCATGTCACTCCTCCATGTCGCTACAACAACTCATTCCTTATGTCACTCCTCCATGTCACTCCTCCGTGTCTCTCCTCCATGACGCTCTAACAACTCACTCCTCCATGTCACTCCACCATTTCACTCCTCCATTTCACCTCTATTTGTCTTCCATGTCACTCCTCCATGTCCATCCTCTATGTCCCTCCACGATGTCACTCCAATATATCAACTCTTCTTCCTGATCAACCCTGTCACTACTCCATGACACTCCTCCATGTCGCTCCTCCGTGTTGCTCTTCCAAATCAATTCTCTATGTCACTCCTCCATGTCACTCCTCCCTGTCGCTATTCCATGTCAGTCCTCCATGTCGCTACACTAACTCACTCTTCCATGTTACTTCTCCATGTCGCTACTCCATGTGACTCCTCCATGTCACTTCTCCATGTCGCTTCTCCATGTCACTCCTCGATGTCAATACACCAACTGGAACCTCTTTGTCCATCCTCCATGTCACTCCTCCGTGTTGCTCCTCCATTTCACTCCTTTATGTCACTCCTCCATGTCCCTACTCCATGTGACTCCTCCATGTCGCTCCACCAACTTACTCCTCCACGTCGCTCCTCCATGTTGCTCTTCCATGTCACTCCACCATATAACTCATCTATGTCCCTCCGCCATGTCACTACACCAACTCAATCCTTCTTGTCACTCCTCCATGTCACTTCTATATGTCTTCCATGTCACTCCTCCATGTCCCTCCTCCATGTCACTCCTCCACGTAACTCCTCTATGTCACTACTCCATGTCACACCTCCATTTAACTCCTCCATGTCGTTATTCCATGTCACTCCTCCATGTCGCTACACCAACTCATTACTCATGTCACTCCTCCATGTCGCTACTCCATGTCACTCCAAGTCACTCACCCATGTCCCTCCGCCATTTCTCTCCTCCATGTCGCTATAACAACTCACTCCTCCATGTCACTACACCATTTCACTCCTCCATGTCACTCCTCCAGGTCACTCCTCCTTGTCGCTACTCAAAGTCACTCCTCCATGTCACTACACCAACTCACTCCTCAATGTAACTCCTCCATGTCGCTCATCCATGTCATTCCTCCATGTCACTCCTCCATGTCACCCCTCCATGTCACTCCTCCATGTCACTCCTCCATGTCGCTCCTCCGTGTTGCTCCCCCGTGTTGCTCCTCCATGTCACTTCTCCAAGTCACTCACCCATGTCCCTCCACAATGTCACTCCACCATATCAACCCTCCTTCCTGATCAACTCTGTCACTCCTCCAAGTTACTCCTCCATGTCACTCCACCATTTCACTCCTCCTTGTCACTCCTCTATGTCACTCCTCCATTTCACACCTCCATGTCACTCCTCCATGTCGCTACAGCAACTCATTCCTCATGTCAATCCTCCATGTCGCTACTCCATGTCACTTCTATATGTCTTCCATGTCACTGTCCCTCATCCATGTCACTCCTCCACGTAACTCCTCCATTTCACTCCTCCACGTCACTCCTCTATGTCACTCCTCCATGTCACACCTCCATGTCACTCCTCCTTGTCGTTATTCCATGTCACTCCTCCATGTCGCTACACCAACTCATTACTCATGTCACTCCTCCATGTCGTTACTCCATGTCACTCCTCCATGTCACCTCTATTATATCTTCCATGTCACTCCTCCATGTCCATCCTCCATGTCACTACTCCATGTGACTACTCCATGTTGCTCCTCTTTGTTGCTCCTCCATGTCACTCCTCCAAGTCACTCACCAATGTCCCTCCACGATGTCACTCCACCATATCAACCCTCCTTCCTGATCAACCGTGTCACTTCTCCAATTCACTCCTCCATGTCACTCCTCTAGGTCACTCCTCCATGCCACTCCTCCATGTAACTCCTCCATGTAGCTACTCCATGTCACTCCTCCATGTCGCTACAGCAACTCATTCCTCATGTCACTCCTCCATGTCGCTCCTCCGTCTTGCTCCTCCAAGTAACTCCTCCATGTCACTCCTCCATGTCTCTCCTCCATGTCGCTCTAACAACTCACTCCTCCATGTCACTCCACAATTTCACTCCTCCATGTCACTCATTCATGTCATTCCTCCATGTCACTCCTCCATGTCCATCCTCCATGTCACTCCTCCATGTCGCTCCTCCGTGTTGCTCCTCCACATCAATCCTCTATGTCACTCCTCCATGTTGCTCCTCCAAGTCATTCCTCCATGTCACTCATCCAGGTCACTCCTCCATGTCGCTACTCAAAGTCACTCCTCCATGTTGCTATAACAACTCACTCCTCCATGTCACTCTTCAATGTCGCTACTCAAAGTCACTCCTCCATGTCACTCATCCAGGTCAATCCTCCATGTCACTACTCCATGTCACTCCTCCATGTCACTCCTACATGTAGCTACTCCATGTCACTACTCTATGCCACTCCTCCATGTTGCTCCTCCAAGTCACTCCTCCATGTAACTCCTACATGTAGCTACTCCATGTCACTACTCCATGTCACTCCTCCATGTCACTCCTCCATGTTGCTCCTCCAAGTCACTCCTCCATGTAACTCCTACATGTAGCTACTCCATGTCACTACTCCATGTCACTCCTCCATGTCGCTCCTCCGTGTTGCTCCTCCAAGTCACTCCTCCATGTAATTCCTCCATGTAGCTACTCCATGTCTCTCCTCCATGTCGCCTCACAAACTCACTCCTCATGTCACTCGTCCATGTCACTCCTCCATATCACTCCTCCATGTCGCTATTCCATGTCACTCCTCCATGTTGCTCCACCAACTCCTTCCTCCGTGTTACTCCTCCATGTCACTCCTTTATGTCACTCCTCCATGTCACTCCTCCATGTCAATCCTCTAGGTCACTCATCCATGCCACTCCTCCATGTAACTCCTCCATGTCACTCCTCCAAGTCACTTACCCATGTCCCTCCACGATGTCACTCCAACATATAAACCCTCCTTCCTGATCAACCCTGTCATTTCTCCAAGTCACTCCTCCATGTCCCTCCTCCATGTCATTACTCCTTGTCACTCCTCCATGTCGCTACAGCAACTCGTTCCTCATGTCACTCCTCCATGTCGCTCCTCCGTGTTGCTCCTCCAAGTGACTCCTCCATTTAACTCATCCATGTAGCTACTCCATGTCACTCCTCCATGTCCATCCTCCATGTCACTACTCCACATCAATCCTTTATATCACTCCTCCATGTCACTCCTCCATGTCACTATTCCATGTCACTCCTTCATGTCGCTCTTCCGTGTTGCTCCTCCTTGTCACTCCTCCAAGTCACTCATCCATGTCCCTCCACGATGTCACTCCACCATATCAACCCTCCTTCCTGATCAACCCTGTCACTTCTCCAAGTCACTCCTCCATGTCCATCTTCCATGTCACTACTCCACATCATTCCTCCATGTCACTTATCCATGTCATTCCTCCTTGTCACTCCTTTATGTCACTCCTCCAATTCACTCCTCCATGTCACTCCTCCATGTCAATCATCCATGTCCCTCCGCCATGTCAATCCACCCTATCAATCTTTCTTGGTGATCCGATCTGTCACTTTTCCATGTCACTCTTCCATGTCTCTCCTCCATGTCCATCCTCCATGTCACTACTCCACATCAATCCTCCATGTCACTAATCCATGTCATTCCTCCTTGTCACTCCTTTATGTCACTCCTCCAATTCACTCCTCCATGTCACTCCTCCATGTCACTCATCCATGTCCCTCCGCCATGTCACTCTACCCTATCAATCTTCCTTGGTGATCGACCTGTCACTCCTCCATGTAACTCCTCCATGTCACTCCTCCAAGTCACTTACCCATGTCCCTCCACGATGTCACTCCACCATATAAACCCTCCTTCCTGATCAACCCTGTCACTTCTCCAAGTCACTCCTCCATGTCCCTCCTCCATGTCATTACTCCTTGTCACTCCTCCATGTCGCTACAGCAACTCATTCCTCATGTCACTCCTCCATGTCACTCCTCTGTGTTGCTCCTCCAAGTGACTCCTCCATGTAACTCCTCCATGTAGCTACTCCATGTCACTCCTCCATGTCCATCCTCCATGTCACTACTCCACATCAATCCTTTATGTCACTCCTCCATGTCACTCCTCCATGTCACTCCTCCATGTCGCTACTTCAAGTCACTCCTCCATGTCGCTACACAAACTCAATTCTCCTTTACACTCTTTCATGTCATTCCTCCATATCGCTCCTCCATGTCCCTCCTCCATGTCACTCCTCCATGTCATTCCTCCACATCACTCCTCCATGTATCGCCTCCATGTCGCTACTCTATATCACTCCTCCATGTCACTCCTCCATGTCGCTACACAAACTCACTCCTCATGTTACTACTCTGTCGCTACTCCATGTCACTCCTCCATGTCGCTCCTCCGTGTTGCTCCTCCACATCAATCCTCTATGTCACTCCTCCATGTCTCTCCTCTAGGTTACTCCTCCATGTCACTCCTCCATGTAACTCCTCCATGTAACTCCTGCATGTCACTCCACCATATAAACCCTCCTTCCAGATCAACCCTGTCACTCCTTCATGTAACTCCTCCATATCGCTCCTCCATGTCCCTCCTCCATGTCACTCCTCCATGTCATTCCTCCACGTCACTCCTCCATGTATCTCCTCCATGTCGCTACTCTATGTCACTCCTCCATGTCACTCCTCCATGTCGCTACACAAACTCACTCCTCATGTTACAACTCTGTCGCTACTCCATGTCACTCCTCCATGCCGCTACACCAACTCACTCCTCAATGTCACTCCTCCATGTCACTACTTCTTGTCACTTATCTATGTCACTCATCCATGTCATTCCTCCATGTCACTCCTTTATGTCACTCCTCCAATTCACTCCTCCATGTCACTCCTCCATGTCACTCATCCATGTCCCTCCGCCATGTCACTCCACCCTGTCAATCTTCCTTGGTGATCCGACCTGTCACTTCTCCATGTCACTCTTCCATGTCACTCCTCGATGTCTCTCCTCCATGTCACTCCACCATTTCACTCCTCCATGTCACTCCTCCAGGTCACTCCTCAATGCCGTTTTTCCATGTCACTCCTCCATGTCGCTATTCCATGTGACTCCTCCATGTCGCTCCACCAACTCCTTCCTCCATGTTACTCCTCCATGTCACTCCTCCATGTCAGTCCTTTATGGCACTCCTCCAAGTTACTCCTCCATGTCACTCCACCATTTCACTCCTACTTGTCACTCCTCCATGTTACTCCTCCATGTCGCTCCTCCATGTCGCTATTCCATGTCAGTCTTCCATGTCGCTACACCAACTCACTCTTCCATGTTACTCCTCAATGTCGCTACTCCATGTGACTCCTCCATGTCAATACACCAACTCAAACCTCTTTGTCACTCCTTTATGTCACTCCTCCGTGTTGCTCTTCCATGTCACTCCTCCATGTCACTCCTCCATGTCATTCCTCTATGTCACTCCTTTATTACACTCCTCCAATTCACTCCTCCTTGTCACTCCTCCATGTCACTAATCCACATCAATCCTCTATGTCACTCCTCCATGTCACTCCTCCATGTTACTCCCCCATGTCGCTATTCCAAGTTACTCCTCCATGTCGCTCCTCCATGTTGCTCCTCCATGACACTCCTCCATGTCACTCATCCATGTCACTCCTCTATGTCACTCCTCCATGTCACTCCTCAGGTCACTCCTCCATGTCACTCCTCCATTTCACTCCTCCAAGTCACTCATCCATGTCCCTCCGCGATGTCACTACACCATATCCACCCTTATTGGTTATCCGCCCTGTCACTTCTCCATGTCACTCTTCCATGTCTCTCCTCCACGTCACTCCTCTATGTCACTCCTCCATGTCAGTCCTCCATGTCACTTCTCCATGTCTCTCCTCCACGTCACTCCTCTATGTCACTCCTCCATGTAACTCCTCCATGTCACTCCTCCATGTTTGTCCTCCATGTTGCTATAACAACTCACTCCTCCATGTCACTCCGCCATTGCACTCCTCCATGTCGCTACTCAAAGTCACTCCTCCATGTCACTACAGCAACTCACTCCTCAATGTCACTCCTCCATGTCACTACTTCATGTCACTCCTCCATGCCGCTACTCTATTTCACTCCTTCATTTCACACCTCCATGTGACTCCTCCATGTCGCTCCACCAACTCCTTCCTCCATGTAACTCCTCCATGTCACTCCTCCATGTCACTCCTCCATGTGACTCCTCCATGTCGCTCCATCAACTCACTCCTCCATGTCACTCCTCCATGTCACTCCTCCATGTCGCTACACCAACTCAATCCTCCTTGTCACTCCTCCATATCGCTCATTCATGTTGCTCCTCCATTTCACTCCACGACGTCTCTCCTCTACGTCACTCCTCATGTCACTACACCAACTCAATCATCCTTGTCACTCCCCCATATCACTCATCAATGTCATTCCTCCATGTCACTCCTTTTTGTCAATCCTCCAAGTCACTCCTCCATGTCACTTCTATATGTCTTCCATTTCACTCTTCCATCTCCATCCATCATGTCACTACTCCATGTCACTCCTCCATGTCACTCCACCTTTTCACTACTCCGTGTTGCTCCTCCACATCAATCCTCTATGTAACTCCTCCATGTCACTCCTACATGTCACTCCTCCATGTCTCTCCTCCATGTCGCTCTAACAACTCACTCCTCCATGTCACTCCACCATTTCACTCCTCCATGTCACTCCTCCAGGTCACTCCTCCATGTCGATACTCAAAGTCACTCCTCCATGTCACTACACCAACTCACTCCTCACTGTCACTCCTCCATGTCGCTCCTCCGTGCTGCTCCTCCTTGTCAGTCCTCCAAGTCACTCACCCATGTCCCTCCACGATGTCACTCCACCATATCAACACTCCTTCCTGATCAACCCTGTCACTTCTCAAAGTCACTCCTCCATGTCCATCCTCCATGTCACTACTCCACATCAATACTCTATCTCACTCCTCCATGTAACTCCTCCATGTCGCTACTCCATGTCACTCCTCCATGTCGCTCTAACAACTCACTCGTCCATGTCACTCCACCATTTCACTCCCCCATGTCACTCCTCAAAGTCACTCCTCCATGTCACTACACCAACTCACTCCTCAATGTCACTAATTCAAGTCACTCCTCCATGTCGCTACACAAACTCAATCCTCCTTTAAACTCTTTCATGTCACTCCTCCATATCGCTCCTCCATGTCCCTCCTCTATGTCACTCCTCCATGTCACACCTCCATGTCACTCCTCCATGTCGCTACAGCAACTCATTCCTCATGTCAATCCTCCATGTCGCTACTCCATGTCACTTCTATATGTCTTCCATGTCACTGTCCCTCATCCATGTCACTCCTCCACGTAACTCCTCCATTTCACTCCTCCACATCACTCCTCTATGTCACTCCTCCATGTCATTATTCTATGTCACTCCTCCATGTCGCTACACCAACTCATTACTCATGTCACTCCTCCATTTCGCTACTCCATGTCACTCCTCCATGTCGCTACACCAACTCAACCCTCCTCGTAACTCCTCCATGTCACTTATCCATGTCACCTCTATATCTCTTCAATGTCACTCCTCCATGTCCATCCTCCATGTCACTACTCCATGTCACTCCTCCATGTTGCTCCTCCGTGTTGCTCCTCCATGTCACTCCTCCAAGTCACTCACCCATGTCCCTCCACGATGTCACTCCACCATATCAACCCTCCTTCCTGATCAACCCTGTCACTTCTCCAAGTCACTCCTCCATGTCCCTCCTACATGTAGCTACTCCATGTCACTACTCCATGTCACTCCTCCATGTCGCTCCTCCGTGTTGCTCCTCAAAGACACTCCTCCATGTAACTCCTCCATGTAGCTACTTCATGTCACTCCTCCATGTCGCTACACAAACTCACTCCTCATGTCACTCCTCCATGTCACTCCTCCAAGTCACTCACCCATGTCCCTCCGCGATGTCACTCCACCATATCAACCCTCCTTGGTTATCCGCCTTGTCACTTCTCCATGTCTCTCTTCCATGTCTCTCCTCCACGTCACTCCTCTATGTCACTCCTCCATGTCAGTCCTCCATGTCACTTCTCCATGTCTCTCCTCCACGTCACTCCTCTATGTCACTCCTCCATGTGACTCCTCCATTTCACTCCAACATGTATCTCCTCCATGTCGCTATAACAACTCACTCCTCCATGTCACTCAACCATTTCACTACTCCATGTAACTCCTACAGGTCACTCCTCCATGTCGCTACTCAAAGTCACTACTCCATGTCACTACACCAACTCACTCCTCAAAGTCACTCCTCCATGTCACTACTTCATGTCACTCCTCCACTTCGCTCCTCCATGTTGCTCTTCCACGTCACTCCTCCATGTAACTCATTTATGTCCCTCCGCCATGTCACTACACCAACTCAATCCTTCTTGTCACTCCTCCATGTCACTCATCCATGTCACTTCTATGTCTTCCATGTCACTCCTCCATGTCACTCCTCCATGTCACTCCTCCACGTCACTCCTCTATGTCACTCCTCCATGTTGCTACACCAACTCATTACTCATGTCACTCCTCCAAGTCACTCACCCATGTCACTTCTCCAAGTCACCATATAAACCCTCCTTCCTGATCTACCCTTTCACTTCTCCAAGTCACTCCTCCATGTCCATCCTCCATGTCACTACTCCACATCAATCCTCTATGTCACTCCTCCATGTCACTACACCAACTCACTCCTCACTGTCACTCCTCCATTTCACAACACAAACTCAACCCTCCTTGTCACTCCTCCATGTCACTCATCCATGTCATTCCTCCATGTCACTCCTTTATGTCACTCCTCCAATTCACTCCTCCATGTCACCTCTATATGTCTTACATGTCACTCCTCCATGTCACTCCTCCATGTCGCTCCTCTGTGTTGCTCCTCGATGTCACTTCTCCAAGTCACTATTCCATGTCAGTCCTCCATGTCGCGCCTCCGTGTTGCTCCTCCACATCAATCCTCTATGTCACTCCTCCATTTCACTCCTCCATGTCGCTATTCCATGTCAGTCCTCCATGTCGCTACACCAACTCACTCTTCCATGTCACTTCTCCATGTAACTTCTCCATGTCTCTCCTCCATGTCAATACTCCAACTCAAACCTCTTTGTCCATCCTCCATGTCGCTACACCAACTCACTTCCATGTCACTTCTCCGTGTTGCTCCTCCATATCACTCCTCCATGTCACTCCTCTATGTCGCTACTGTATGTCACTCCTCCATGTCACTACACCAACTCAATCCTTCTTGTCACTCCTCCATGTCACTCATCCATGTCACTTCTATATGTCTTCTATGTCACTCCTCCATGTCCCTCCTTCATGTCACTCCTCCACGTCACTCATCTATGTCACATCTCCATGTCACACCTCCATGTCACTCCACCATGTCGTTATTCCATGTCCCTCCTCCATGTCGCTATACCAACTCATTACTCATGTCACTCCTCCATGTCGCTACACCAACTCAAACCTCCTTGTAACTCCTCCATGTAACTCATCCATGTCATTCCTCCATGTCACTCATTTATGTCACTCCTCCAATTCACTCCTCCATGTCATCTCTATATGTCTTCCATGTAAATCCTCCATGTCATCCTCCATGTCACTACTCCATGTCCCTCCTCCTTGTCGCTCCTCCGTGTTGCTCCTCCACATCAATCCTCTATGTCACTCCTCCATGTTGCTCCTCCAACTCACTCATCCATGTAACTCCTACATGTATTTACTCCATGTCACTACTCCATGTCACTCCTCCATGTAACTCCTTCATGTAGTTACTCCATGCCACTCCTCCATGTTGCTACACAAACTCACTCCTCATGTCACTCCTCCATGTCACTCCTCCAAGTCACTCACCCATGTCCCTCCGCGATGTCACTCCACCATATCAACCCTACTTGGTTATCTGCCCTGTCACTTCTCCATGTCACTCTTCCATGTCTCTCCTCCACGTCACTCCTCCATGTCACTTCTCCATGTCACTCTTCCATGTCTCTCCTCCACGTCACTCCTCTATGTCACTCCTCCATGTCAGTCCTCCATGTCACTTCTCCATGTCTCTCCTCCACGTCACTCCTCTATGTCACTCCTCCATGTCACTCCTCCATGTTTCTCCTCCATGTCGCTATAACAACTCACTCCTCCATGTCACTCCACCATTTCACTCCTCCATGTCACTCCTCCATGTCCCTCCTCCATGTCACTACTCCATGTGACTCCTCCTTATCACTCATCCATGTCATTCCTCCATGTCACTCCTTTATGTCACTCCTCCATTTCACTCCTCCATGTCACTTCTATATGTCTTCCATGTCACTCCTCCATGTCCATCCTCCATGTCGCTACACCTACTCACTCTTCCATGTCACTCCTCAATGTCGCTCCTCCATGTTGCTCCTCCGTGTCACTCCTCCATGTCACTCATCCATGTCCCTCCGCCCTGTTACTTCTACATGTCACTCTTCCATGTCTCTCCTCCACGTCATTCCTCTATGTCACTCCTCCATGTCACTCCTCTATGTCACTCCTCCATGTCTTTACTCCATGTTGCACTAACAACTCACTCATCCATGTCACTCCACCATTTCATTCCTTCATATCACTCCTTCAGGTCACTCCTCCATGTCGCTACTTCATGTCACTCCTCCATGTCGCTACACAAACTCAACCCTCCTTGTCACTCCTCCATGTCATTCATCCATGTCGCTCCTCCGTGTTACTTCTCCAAGTCAGTCCTCCATGTAACTCCTCCATGTAGCTACCCCTTTTCACTCCTCCATGTCGCTACACAAACTCACTCGTCATGTCACTCTTCCATGTCACTCCTCCAACTCACTCACCCATGTCCCTCCGCGATGTCACTCCACCATATCAACCCTCCTTTTTGATCCGCCCTGTCACTTCTCCATGTCACTCCTCCATGTCTCTCCTCCACGTCACTCCTCTATGTCACTTCTCCATGTCACTCCTACATGTCACTCCTCCATGTATCTCCTCTATGTCGCTCTAACAACTCACTCCTCCTTGTCACTCCTCCATGTCACTCCACCATTTCACTCCTCCATGTTACTCCTCCAGGTCACTCCTCCATGTCGCTACTCAAAATTACTCCTCCATGTTACTACACCAACTCACTCCTCAATGTCACTCCTCCATGTCATTCCTCCAATTCTCTCCTTCATGTCGCTATAACAACTCACTCCTCCATGCCACTCCACCATTTCACTCCTCCATGTCACTCCTCCATGTCCCTCCTCCATGTCACAACTCCATGTCACTCCTCCATGTCGCTCCTCCGTGTTGCTCCTCCACATCAATTCTCTATGTCACTCCTCCATGTCACTCCTACATGTCGCTATTCCATGTGACTCCTCCATGTCGCTCCACCAACTCACTCCTCCACGTCGCTCCTCCATGTTGCTCTTCCATGTCACTCCTCCATGTAACTCATCTATGTCCCTCCGCCATGTCACTACACCAACTAAATCCTTCTTGTCACTCCTCCATGTCACTCATCCATGTCACTACACCAACTCATTACTCATGTCACTCCTCCATGTCACTTCTCCATGTCACTCCTCCACGTCGCTCCTCTATGTCACTCCTCCATGTCACACCTCCATGTGACTCCTCCATGTCGCTACACCAACTCATTACTCATGTCACTCCTCCAATTCACTCCTCCATGTCACCTCTATATGTCTTCCATGTCACTTCTACATGTCCATGCTCCATTTCACTACTCCATGTCACTCCTCCATGTCGCTCCTCCATGTCACTCCTCCATGTCGCTCCTCCGTGTTGCTCCTCCTTGTCACTCCTCCAAGTCACTCCTCCATGTCACTCCTCCGTGTTGCTCCTCCTTGTCACTCCTCCAAGTCACTCACCCATGTCTCTCCACGATGTCACTCCACCATATCAACCCTCCTTCCTGATCAACCATGTCATTTCTCCAAGTCACTCCTTCATGTCATTCCTCCATGTCACTCCTCCACGTCGCTATTCCATGTTACTCCTCCATGTCGCTTATCCATGTCACCTCTATATGTCTTCAATGTCACTCCTCCATGTCCATCCTCCATGTCACTACTCCATGTCACTCCTCCATGTTGCTCCTCCGTGTTGCTCCTCCATGTCACTCCTCCAAGTCACTCACCCATGTCCCTCCACGATGTCACTCCACCATATCAACCCTCCTTCCTGATCAACCCTGTCACTTCTCCAAGTCACTCCTCCATGTCCCTCCTACATGTAGCTACTCCATGTCACTACTCCATGTCACTCCTCCATGTCGCTCCTCCGTGTTGCTCCTCAAAGACACTCCTCCATGTAACTCCTCCATGTAGCTACTTCATGTCACTCCTCCATGTCGCTACACAAACTCACTCCTCATGTCACTCCTCCATGTCACTCCTCCAAGTCACTCACCCATGTCCCTCCGCGATGTCACTCCACCATATCAACCCTCCTTGGTTATCCGCCTTGTCACTTCTCCATGTCTCTCTTCCATGTCTCTCCTCCACGTCACTCCTCTATGTCACTCCTCCATGTCAGTCCTCCATGTCACTTCTCCATGTCTCTCCTCCACGTCACTCCTCTATGTCACTCCTCCATGTGACTCCTCCATGTCACTCCAACATGTATCTCCTCCATGTCGCTATAACAACTCACTCCTCCATGTCACTCCACCATTTCACTACTCCATGTAACTCCTACAGGTCACTCCTCCATGTCGCTACTCAAAGTCACTACTCCATGTCACTACACCAACTCACTCCTCAAAGTCACTCCTCCATGTCACTACTTCATGTCACTCCTCCACTTCGCTCCTCCATGTTGCTCTTCCACGTCACTCCTCCATGTAACTCATCTATGTCCCTCCGCCATGTCACTACACCAACTCAATCCTTCTTGTCACTCCTCCATGTCACTCATCCATGTCACTTCTATGTCTTCCATGTCACTCCTCCATGTCACTCCTCCATGTCACTCCTCCACGTCGCTCCTCTATGTCACTCCTCCATGTTGCTACACCAACTCATTACTCATGTCACTCCTCCAAGTCACTCACCCATATCACTTCTCCAAGTCACCATATAAACCCTCCTTCCTGATCTACCCTTTCACTTCTCCAAGTCACTCCTCCATGTCCATCCTACATGTCACTACTCCACATCAATCCTCTATGTCACTCCTCCATGTTTCTCCTCCATGTCTCTCCTCCAGGTCACTCCTCCATGTCGATACTCAAAGTCACTCCTCCATGTCACTACACCAACTCACTCCTCACTGTCACTCCTCCATTTCACAACACAAACTCAACCCTCCTTGTCACTCCTCCATGTCACTCATCCATGTCATTCCTCCATGTCACTCCTTTATGTCACTCCTCCAATTCACTCCTCCATGTCACCTCTATATGTCTTACATGTCACTCCTCCATGTCACTCCTCCATGTCGCTCCTCTGTGTTGCTCCTCGATGTCACTTCTCCAAGTCACTATTCCATGTCACTCCTCCATGTCGCGCCTCCGTGTTGCTCCTCCACATCAATCCTCTATGTCACTCCTCCATTTCACTCCTCCATGTCGCTATTCCATGTCAGTCCTCCATGTCGCTACACCAAATCACTCTTCCATGTCACTTCTCCATGTAACTTCTCCATGTCTCTCCTCCATGTCAATACACCAACTCAAACCTCTTTGTCCATCCTCCATGTCGCTACACCAACTCACTTCCATGTCACTTCTCCGTGTTGCTCCTCCATATCACTCCTCCATGTCACTCCTCCATGTCGCTACTGTATGTCACTCCTCCATGTCACTACACCAACTCAATCCTTCTTGTCACTCCTCCATGTCACTCATCCATGTCACTTCTATATGTCTTCTATGTCACTCCTCCATGTCCCTCCTTCATGTCACTCCTCCACGTCACTCATCTATGTCACATCTCCATGTCACACCTCCATGTCACTCCACCATGTCGTTATTCCATGTCACTCCTCCATGTCGCTACACCAACTCATTACTCATGTCACTCCTCCATGTCGCTACACCAACTCAAACCTCCTTGTAACTCCTCCATGTAACTCATCCATGTCATTCCTCCATGTCACTCATTTATGTCACTCCTCCAATTCACTCCTCCATGTCATCTCTATATGTCTTCCATGTAAATCCTCCATGTCATCCTCCATGTCACTACTCCATGTCCCTCCTCCTTGTCGCTCCTCCGTGTTGCTCCTCCACATCAATCCTCTATGTCACTCCTCCATGTTGCTCCTCCAACTCACTCATCCATGTAACTCCTACATGTATTTACTCCATGTCACTACTCCATGTCACTCCTCCATGTAACTCCTTCATGTAGTTACTCCATGTCACTCCTCCATGTTGCTACACAAACTCACTCCTCATGTCACTCCTCCATGTCACTCCTCCAAGTCACTCACCCATGTCCCTCCGCGATGTCACTCCACCATATCAACCCTACTTGGTTATCTGCCCTGTCACTTCTCCATGTCACTCTTCCATGTCTCTCCTCAACGTCACTCCTCCATGTCACTTCTCCATGTCACTCTTCCATGTCTCTCCTCCACGTCACTCCTCTATGTCACTCCTCCATGTCAGTCCTCCATGTCACTTCTCCATGTCTCTCCTCCACGTCACTCCTCTATGTCACTCCTCCATGTCACTCCTCCATGTTTCTCCTCCATGTCGCTATAACAACTCACTCCTCCATGTCACTCCACCATTTCGCTCCTCCATGTCACTCCTCCATGTCCCTCCTCCATGTCACTACTCCATGTGACTCCTCCTTATCACTCATCCATGTCATTCCTCCATGTCACTCCTTTATGTCACTCCTCCATTTCACTCCTCCATGTCACTTCTATATGTCTTCCATGTCACTCCTCCATGTCCATCCTCCATGTCGCTACACCTACTCACTCTTCCATGTCACTCCTCAATGTCGCTCCTCCATGTTGCTCCTCCGTGTCACTCCTCCATGTCACTCATCCATGTCCCTCCGCCCTGTTACTTCTACATGTCACTCTTCCATGTCTCTCCTCCACGTCATTCCTCTATGTCACTCCTCCATGTCACTCCTCTATGTCACTCCTCCATGTCTTTACTCCATGTTGCACTAACAACTCACTCATCCATGTCACTCCACCATTTCATTCCTTCATATCACTCCTTCAGGTCACTCCTCCATGTCGCTACTTCATGTCACTCCTCCATGTCGCTACACAAACTCAACCCTCCTTGTCACTCCTCCATGTCATTCATCCATGTCGCTCCTCCGTGTTACTTCTCCAAGTCAGTCCTCCATGTAACTCCTCCATGTAGCTACCCCTTTTCACTCCTCCATGTCGCTACACAAACTCACTCCTTATGTCACTCTTCCATGTCACTCCTCCAACTCACTCACCCATGTCCCTCCGCGATGTCACTCCACCATATCAACCCTCCTTTTTGATCCGCCCTGTCACTTCTCCATGTCACTCCTCCATGTCTCTCCTCCACGTCACTCCTCTATGTCACTTCTCCATGTCACTCCTACATGTCACTCCTCCATGTATCTCCTCTATGTCGCTCTAACAACTCACTCCTCCTTGTCACTCCTCCATGTCACTCCACCATTTTACTCCTCCATGTTACTCCTCCAGGTCACTCCTCCATGTCGCTACTCAAAATTACTCCTCCATGTTACTACACCAACTCACTCCTCAATGTCACTCCTCCATGTCATTCCTCCAATTCTCTCCTTCATGTCGCTATAACAACTCACTCCTCCATGCCACTCCACCATTTCACTCCTCCATGTCACTCCTCCATGTCCCTCCTCCATGTCACAACTCCATGTCACTCCTCCATGTCGCTCCTCCGTGTTGCTCCTCCACATCAATTCTCTATGTCACTCCTCCATGTCACTCCTACATGTCGCTATTCCATGTGACTCCTCCATGTCGCTCCACCAACTCACTCCTCCACGTCGCTCCTCCATGTTGCTCTTCCATGTCACTCCTCCATGTCACTCATCTATGTCCCTCCGCCATGTCACTACACCAACTAAATCCTTCTTGTCACTCCTCCATGTCACTCATCCATGTCACTACACCAACTCATTACTCATGTCACTCCTCCATGTCACTTCTCCATGTCACTCCTCCACGTCGCTCCTCTATGTCACTCCTCCATGTCACACCTCCATGTGACTCCTCCATGTCGCTACACCAACTCATTACTCATGTCACTCCTCCAATTCACTCCTCCATGTCACCTCTATATGTCTTCCATGTCACTTCTACATGTCCATGCTCCATTTCACTACTCCATGTCACTCTTCCATGTCGCTCCTCCATGTCACTCCTCCATGTCGCTCCTCCGTGTTGCTCCTCCTTGTCACTCCTCCAAGTCACTCCTCCATGTCACTCCTCCGTGTTGCTCCTCCTTGTCACTCCTCCAAGTCACTCACCCATGTCTCTCCACGATGTCACTCCACCATATCAACCCTCCTTCCTGATCAACCATGTCATTTCTCCAAGTCACTCCTTCATGTCACTCCTCCATGTCGCTCCTCCGTGTTGCTCCTCCTTGTCACTCCTCCAAGTCACTCACCCATGTCCCTCCGCGATGTCACTCCACCATATCAACCCTCCTTGGTTATCCGCCTTGTCACTTCTCCATGTCTCTCTTCCATGTCTCTCCTCCACGTCACTCCTCTATGTCACTCCTCCATGTCAGTCCTCCATGTCACTTCTCCATGTCTCTCCTCCACGTCACTCCTCTATGTCACTCCTCCATGTGACTCCTCCATGTCACTCCAACATGTATCTCCTCCATGTCGCTATAACAACTCACTCCTCCATGTCACTCCACCATTTCACTACTCCATGTAACTCCTACAGGTCACTCCTCCATGTCGCTACTCAAAGTCACTACTCCATGTCACTACACCAACTCACTCCTCAAAGTCACTCCTCCATGTCACTACTTCATGTCACTCCTCCACTTCGCTCCTCCATGTTGCTCTTCCACGTCACTCCTCCATGTAACTCATCTATGTCCCTCCGCCATGTCACTACACCAACTCAATCCTTCTTGTCACTCCTCCATGTCACTCATCCATGTCACTTCTATGTCTTCCATGTCACTCCTCCATGTCACTCCTCCATGTCACTCCTCCACGTCGCTCCTCTATGTCACTCCTCCATGTTGCTACACCAACTCATTACTCATGTCACTCCTCCAAGTCACTCACCCATGTCACTTCTCCAAGTCACCATATAAACCCTCCTTCCTGATCTACCCTTTCACTTCTCCAAGTCACTCCTCCATGTCGCTACACAAACTCACTCCTCATTTTACTACTCTATGTCGCTACTCAATGTCATTCCTCCATGTCGCTACACCAACTCACTCCTGAATGTCACTCCTCCATGTCACTACTTCTTGTCACTCCTCCATGTCACCTCTATATGTCTTCCATGTCACTCCTCCATGTCCATCCTCCATGTCTCTACTCCATGTCACTCCTCCAAGTCACTCACCCATGTCCCTCCACGATTTCACTCCACCATATAAACACTCCTTCCTGATCAACCCTGTCACTTCTCCAAGTCACTCCTCCATGTATCTCTTCCATGTCCCTACTCTATGCCACTCCTCCATGTAACTCCTCCATGTCGCTACACAAACTCACTCCTCATGTTACTATTCTATTTCGCTACTCAATGTCACTCCTCCATGTCGCTACACCAACTCACTCCTCAATGTCACTCCTCCATGTCATTACTTCTTGTCACTCCTTCATGTCACTCATCCATGTCATTCCTCCATGTCACTCCTTTATGTCACAACTCCAATTCACTCCTCCATGTCACTCATCCATGTCACTTCTATATGTATTCCATGTCACTCCTCCATGTCGCTCCTCTATGTCACTCCTCCATGTCACACCTCCATGTCACTCCTCCATGTCGCTACACCAAATCATTACTCATGTCACTCCTCCATGTCACTACTCCATGTGACTCCTCCATGTCGCTCCACCAACTCACTCCTCCACGTCACTCCTCCATGTAACTTATCTATGTCCCTCCTTCCTGTCACTCCTCCATGTCACTCATCCATGTCACTTCTCCACATCATTCCTCTTTTTCACTCCTCCATGTCACACCTCCATGTCACTCCTCCATGTTGTTATTCCATGTCACTCCTCCATGTCGCTACACCAAGTCATTACTCATGTCACTCCTCCATGTCGCTACTCCATGTCACTCCTCCAAGTCACTCACCCATGTCCCTCCGCCATTTCTCTCCTCCATGTCGCTATAACAACTCACTCCTCCATGTCACTAAACCTTTTCACTCCTCCATGTCACTCCTCCAAGTCACTACTCCATGTCGCTACTACAAGTCACTCCTCCATGTCGCCACTCAAACTCACTCCTCCATGTCATTACACCTACTCACTCCTCAATGTCACTCCTCCATGTCACTCCTCCATGTCACTCCTCCAAGTCACTCACCCATGTCCCTCCGCGATGTCACTCCACAATATCAATCTTCCTTGGTGATCCGCCCTGTCACTACACCAACTCACTCCTCAATGTCACTCCTCCACGTCACTCCTCCATGTTGCTCTTCCATGTCACTCTTACATGTAACTCATCTATGTCCCTCCATCATGTCACTACACCAACTCAATCCTTCCTGTCACTCCTCCATGTCACTCATCCATGTCACTCCTCCATGTCGTTATTCCATGTAACTCCTCCATGTCGCTACACCAACTCATTACTCATGTCACTCCTCCATGTCGCTACTCCACATCACTCCTCTTTTTCACACCTCCATGTCACACCTCCATGTCACTCCTCCATGTCGTTATTCCATGTCACTCCTCCATGTCGCTACACCAACTCATTACTCATGTCACTCCTCCATGTCACTACTCCATGTCACTCCTCGAAGTCACTCACCCATGTCCCTCCGCCATTTCTCTCCTCCATGTCGCTATAACAACTCACTCCTCCATGTCACTACACCATTTCACTCCTCCATGTCACTCCTCCAGGTCACTCCTCCATGTCGCTATTCAAAGTCACTCCTCCATGTCACTACACCAACTCACTCCTCAATGTAACTCCTCCATATCGCTCCTCCATGTCCCTCCTCCATGTCATTCCTCCATGTCACTCCTCCATGGATCTCCTCCATGTCGCTACTCTGTCACTCCTCCATGTCACCCCTCCATGTCACTCCTCCATGTCACTCCTCGATGTCGCTCCTCCGTGTTGCTCCTCCGTGTTGCTCCTCCATGTCACTTCTCCAAGTCACTCCTCCATGTCCCTCCTACATGTAGCTACTCCATGTCACTACTCCATGTCACTCCTCCATGTCGCTCCTCCGTGTTGCTCCTCAAAGACACTCCTCCATGTAACTCCTCCATGTAGTTACTTCATGTCACTCCTCCATGTCGCTACACAAACTCACTCCTCATGTCACTCCTCATGTCACTCCTCCAAGTCACTCACCCATGTCCCTCCGCGATGTCACTCCACCATATCAACCCTCCTTGGTTATCCGCCTTGTCACTTCTCCATGTCTCTCTTCCATGTCTCTCCTCCACGTCACTCCTCTATGTCACTCCTCCATGTCAGTCCTCCATGTCACTTCTCCATGTCTCTCCTCCACGTCACTCCTCTATGTCACTCCTCCATGTGACTCCTCCATGTCACTCCAACATGTATCTCCTCCATGTCGCTATAACAACTCACTCCTCCATGTCACTCCACCATTTCACTACTCCATGTAACTCCTACAGGTCACTCCTCCATGTCGCTACTCAAAGTCACTACTCCATGTCACTACACCAACTCACTCCTCAAAGTCACTCCTCCATGTCACTACTTCATGTCACTCCTCCACTTCGCTCCTCCATGTTGCTCTTCCACGTCACTCCTCCATGTAACTCATCTATGTCCCTCCGCCATGTCACTACACCAACTCAATCCTTCTTGTCACTCCTCCATGTCACTCATCCATGTCACTTCTATGTCTTCCATGTCACTCCTCCATGTCACTCCTCCATGTCACTCCTCCACGTCGCTCCTCTATGTCACTCCTCCATGTTGCTACACCAACTCATTACTCATGTCACTCCTCCAAGTCACTCACCCATATCACTTCTCCAAGTCACCATATAAACCCTCCTTCCTGATCTACCCTTTCACTTCTCCAAGTCACTCCTCCATGTCCATCCTACATGTCACTACTCCACATCAATCCTCTATGTCACTCCTCCATGTTTCTCCTCCATGTCTCTCCTCCAGGTCACTCCTCCATGTCGATACTCAAAGTCACTCCTCCATGTCACTACACCAACTCACTCCTCACTGTCACTCCTCCATTTCACAACACAAACTCAACCCTCCTTGTCACTCCTCCATGTCACTCATCCATGTCATTCCTCCATGTCACTCCTTTATGTCACTCCTCCAATTCACTCCTCCATGTCACCTCTATATGTCTTACATGTCACTCCTCCATGTCACTCCTCCATGTCGCTCCTCTGTGTTGCTCCTCGATGTCACTTCTCCAAGTCACTATTCCATGTCACTCCTCCATGTCGCGCCTCCGTGTTGCTCCTCCACATCAATCCTCTATGTCACTCCTCCATTTCACTCCTCCATGTCGCTATTCCATGTCAGTCCTCCATGTCGCTACACCAAATCACTCTTCCATGTCACTTCTCCATGTAACTTCTCCATGTCTCTCCTCCATGTCAATACACCAACTCAAACCTCTTTGTCCATCCTCCATGTCGCTACACAAACTCACTTCCATGTCACTTCTCCGTGTTGCTCCTCCATATCACTCCTCCATGTCACTCCTCCATGTCGCTACTGTATGTCACTCCTCCATGTCACTACACCAACTCAATCCTTCTTGTCACTCCTCCATGTCACTCATCCATGTCACTTCTATATGTCTTCTATGTCACTCCTCCATGTCCCTCCTTCATGTCACTCCTCCACGTCACTCATCTATGTCACATCTCCATGTCACACCTCCATGTCACTCCACCATGTCGTTATTCCATGTCACTCCTCCATGTCGCTACACCAACTCATTACTCATGTCACTCCTCCATGTCGCTACACCAACTCAAACCTCCTTGTAACTCCTCCATGTAACTCATCCATGTCATTCCTCCATGTCACTCATTTATGTCACTCCTCCAATTCACTCCTCCATGTCATCTCTATATGTCTTCCATGTAAATCCTCCATGTCATCCTCCATGTCACTACTCCATGTCCCTCCTCCTTGTCGCTCCTCCGTGTTGCTCCTCCACATCAATCCTCTATGTCACTCCTCCATGTTGCTCCTCCAACTCACTCATCCATGTAACTCCTACATGTATTTACTCCATGTCACTACTCCATGTCACTCCTCCATGTAACTCCTTCATGTAGTTACTCCATGTCACTCCTCCATGTTGCTACACAAACTCACTCCTCATGTCACTCCTCCATGTCACTCCTCCAAGTCACTCACCCATGTCCCTCCGCGATGTCACTCCACCATATCAACCCTACTTGGTTATCTGCCCTGTCACTTCTCCATGTCACTCTTCCATGTCTCTCCTCAACGTCACTCCTCCATGTCACTTCTCCATGTCACTCTTCCATGTCTCTCCTCCACGTCACTCCTCTATGTCACTCCTCCATGTCAGTCCTCCATGTCACTTCTCCATGTCTCTCCTCCACGTCACTCCTCTATGTCACTCCTCCATGTCACTCCTCCATGTTTCTCCTCCATGTCGCTATAACAACTCACTCCTCCATGTCACTCCACCATTTCGCTCCTCCATGTCACTCCTCCATGTCCCTCCTCCATGTCACTACTCCATGTGACTCCTCCTTATCACTCATCCATGTCATTCCTCCATGTCACTCCTTTATGTCACTCCTCCATTTCACTCCTCCATGTCACTTCTATATGTCTTCCATGTCACTCCTCCATGTCCATCCTCCATGTCGCTACACCTACTCACTCTTCCATGTCACTCCTCAATGTCGCTCCTCCATGTTGCTCCTCCGTGTCACTCCTCCATGTCACTCATCCATGTCCCTCCGCCCTGTTACTTCTACATGTCACTCTTCCATGTCTCTCCTCCACGTCATTCCTCTATGTCACTCCTCCATGTCACTCCTCTATGTCACTCCTCCATGTCTTTACTCCATGTTGCACTAACAACTCACTCATCCATGTCACTCCACCATTTCATTCCTTCATATCACTCCTTCAGGTCACTCCTCCATGTCGCTACTTCATGTCACTCCTCCATGTCGCTACACAAACTCAACCCTCCTTGTCACTCCTCCATGTCATTCATCCATGTCGCTCCTCCGTGTTACTTCTCCAAGTCAGTCCTCCATGTAACTCCTCCATGTAGCTACCCCTTTTCACTCCTCCATGTCGCTACACAAACTCACTCCTTATGTCACTCTTCCATGTCACTCCTCCAACTCACTCACCCATGTCCCTCCGCGATGTCACTCCACCATATCAACCCTCCTTTTTGATCCGCCCTGTCACTTCTCCATGTCACTCCTCCATGTCTCTCCTCCACGTCACTCCTCTATGTCACTTCTCCATGTCACTCCTACATGTCACTCCTCCATGTATCTCCTCTATGTCGCTCTAACAACTCACTCCTCCTTGTCACTCCTCCATGTCACTCCACCATTTTACTCCTCCATGTTACTCCTCCAGGTCACTCCTCCATGTCGCTACTCAAAATTACTCCTCCATGTTACTACACCAACTCACTCCTCAATGTCACTCCTCCATGTCATTCCTCCAATTCTCTCCTTCATGTCGCTATAACAACTCACTCCTCCATGCCACTCCACCATTTCACTCCTCCATGTCACTCCTCCATGTCCCTCCTCCATGTCACAACTCCATGTCACTCCTCCATGTCGCTCCTCCGTGTTGCTCCTCCACATCAATTCTCTATGTCACTCCTCCATGTCACTCCTACATGTCGCTATTCCATGTGACTCCTCCATGTCGCTCCACCAACTCACTCCTCCACGTCGCTCCTCCATGTTGCTCTTCCATGTCACTCCTCCATGTAACTCATCTATGTCCCTCCGCCATGTCACTACACCAACTAAATCCTTCTTGTCACTCCTCCATGTCACTCATCCATGTCACTACACCAACTCATTACTCATGTCACTCCTCCATGTCACTTCTCCATGTCACTCCTCCACGTCGCTCCTCTATGTCACTCCTCCATGTCACACCTCCATGTGACTCCTCCATGTCGCTACACCAACTCATTACTCATGTCACTCCTCCAATTCACTCCTCCATGTCACCTCTATATGTCTTCCATGTCACTTCTACATGTCCATGCTCCATTTCACTACTCCATGTCACTCTTCCATGTCGCTCCTCCATGTCACTCCTCCATGTCGCTCCTCCGTGTTGCTCCTCCTTGTCACTCCTCCAAGTCACTCCTCCATGTCACTCCTCCGTGTTGCTCCTCCTTGTCACTCCTCCAAGTCACTCACCCATGTCTCTCCACGATGTCACTCCACCATATCAACCCTCCTTCCTGATCAACCATGTCATTTCTCCAAGTCACTCCTTCATGTCACTCCTCCATGTCGCTCCTCCGTGTTGCTCCTCCTTGTCACTCCTCCAAGTCACTCACCCATGTCCCTCCGCGATGTCACTCCACCATATCAACCCTCCTTGGTTATCCGCCTTGTCACTTCTCCATGTCTCTCTTCCATGTCTCTCCTCCACGTCACTCCTCTATGTCACTCCTCCATGTCAGTCCTCCATGTCACTTCTCCATGTCTCTCCTCCACGTCACTCCTCTATGTCACTCCTCCATGTGACTCCTCCATGTCACTCCAACATGTATCTCCTCCATGTCGCTATAACAACTCACTCCTCCATGTCACTCCACCATTTCACTACTCCATGTAACTCCTACAGGTCACTCCTCCATGTCGCTACTCAAAGTCACTACTCCATGTCACTACACCAACTCACTCCTCAAAGTCACTCCTCCATGTCACTACTTCATGTCACTCCTCCACTTCGCTCCTCCATGTTGCTCTTCCACGTCACTCCTCCATGTAACTCATCTATGTCCCTCCGCCATGTCACTACACCAACTCAATCCTTCTTGTCACTCCTCCATGTCACTCATCCATGTCACTTCTATGTCTTCCATGTCACTCCTCCATGTCACTCCTCCATGTCACTCCTCCACGTCGCTCCTCTATGTCACTCCTCCATGTTGCTACACCAACTCATTACTCATGTCACTCCTCCAAGTCACTCACCCATGTCACTTCTCCAAGTCACCATATAAACCCTCCTTCCTGATCTACCCTTTCACTTCTCCAAGTCACTCCTCCATGTCGCTACACAAACTCACTCCTCATTTTACTACTCTATGTCGCTACTCAATGTCATTCCTCCATGTCGCTACACCAACTCACTCCTGAATGTCACTCCTCCATGTCACTACTTCTTGTCACTCCTCCATGTCACCTCTATATGTCTTCCATGTCACTCCTCCATGTCCATCCTCCATGTCTCTACTCCATGTCACTCCTCCAAGTCACTCACCCATGTCCCTCCACGATTTCACTCCACCATATAAACACTCCTTCCTGATCAACCCTGTCACTTCTCCAAGTCACTCCTCCATGTATCTCTTCCATGTCCCTACTCTATGCCACTCCTCCATGTAACTCCTCCATGTCGCTACACAAACTCACTCCTCATGTTACTATTCTATTTCGCTACTCAATGTCACTCCTCCATGTCGCTACACCAACTCACTCCTCAATGTCACTCCTCCATGTCATTACTTCTTGTCACTCCTTCATGTCACTCATCCATGTCATTCCTCCATGTCACTCCTTTATGTCACAACTCCAATTCACTCCTCCATGTCACTCATCCATGTCACTTCTATATGTATTCCATGTCACTCCTCCATGTCGCTCCTCTATGTCACTCCTCCATGTCACACCTCCATGTCACTCCTCCATGTCGCTACACCAAATCATTACTCATGTCACTCCTCCATGTCACTACTCCATGTGACTCCTCCATGTCGCTCCACCAACTCACTCCTCCACGTCACTCCTCCATGTAACTTATCTATGTCCCTCCTTCCTGTCACTCCTCCATGTCACTCATCCATGTCACTTCTCCACATCATTCCTCTTTTTCACTCCTCCATGTCACACCTCCATGTCACTCCTCCATGTTGTTATTCCATGTCACTCCTCCATGTCGCTACACCAAGTCATTACTCATGTCACTCCTCCATGTCGCTACTCCATGTCACTCCTCCAAGTCACTCACCCATGTCCCTCCGCCATTTCTCTCCTCCATGTCGCTATAACAACTCACTCCTCCATGTCACTACACCTTTTCACTCCTCCATGTCACTCCTCCAAGTCACTACTCCATGTCGCTACTAAAAGTCACTCCTCCATGTCGCCACTCAAACTCACTCCTCCATGTCATTACACCTACTCACTCCTCAATGTCACTCCTCCATGTCACTCCTCCATGTCACTCCTCCAAGTCACTCACCCATGTCCCTCCGCGATGTCACTCCACAATATCAATCTTCCTTGGTGATCCGCCCTGTCACTACACCAACTCACTCCTCAATGTCACTCCTCCACGTCACTCCTCCATGTTGCTCTTCCATGTCACTCTTACATGTAACTCATCTATGTCCCTCCATCATGTCACTACACCAACTCAATCCTTCCTGTCACTCCTCCATGTCACTCATCCATGTCACTCCTCCATGTCGTTATTCCATGTAACTCCTCCATGTCGCTACACCAACTCATTACTCATGTCACTCCTCCATGTCGCTACTCCACATCACTCCTCTTTTTCACACCTCCATGTCACACCTCCATGTCACTCCTCCATGTCGTTATTCCATGTCACTCCTCCATGTCGCTACACCAACTCATTACTCATGTCACTCCTCCATGTCACTACTCCATGTCACTCCTCGAAGTCACTCACCCATGTCCCTCCGCCATTTCTCTCCTCCATGTCGCTATAACAACTCACTCCTCCATGTCACTACACCATTTCACTCCTCCATGTCACTCCTCCAGGTCACTCCTCCATGTCGCTATTCAAAGTCACTCCTCCATGTCACTACACCAACTCACTCCTCAATGTAACTCCTCCATATCGCTCCTCCATGTCCCTCCTCCATGTCATTCCTCCATGTCACTCCTCCATGGATCTCCTCCATGTCGCTACTCTGTCACTCCTCCATGTCACCCCTCCATGTCACTCCTCCATGTCACTCCTCGATGTCGCTCCTCCGTGTTGCTCCTCCGTGTTGCTCCTCCATGTCACTTCTCCAAGTCACTCCTCCAATTCACTCACCCATGTCCCTCCACGATGTCGCTCCACCATATCAACCCTCCTTCCTGATCAACCCTGTCACTTCTCCAAGTCACTCCTCCATGTCCCTCCTCCATGTCACTACTCCATATCACTCCTCCATGTGGCTCTACCATGACGCTCCTCCTTGTTGCTCCTCCACATCAATCCTCCATGTCGCTCCTCCGTGTTGCTCCTCAAAGTCACTCCTCCATGTAACTCCTCCATGTAGCTACTTCATGTCACTCCTCCATGTCTCTACTCAAACTCACTCGTCATGTCACTCCTCCATGTCACTCCTCCATGTCACTCCTCGAAGTCACTCACCAATGTCCCTCCGCGATGTCACTCCACCATATCAACCCTCCTTGGTTATCTGCCCTGTCACTTCTCCATGTCACTCTTCCATATCTCTCCTCCACATCACTCCTCTATGTCACTCCTCCATGTCAGTCCTCCATGTCACTTCTCCATGTCTCTCCTCCACGTCACTCCTCTATGTCACTCCTCCATGTGACTGCTCCATGTCACTCCTCCATGTCTCTCCTCCATGTCGATATAACAACTCACTCCTCCATGTCACTCCTCCATGTCACTCCACCATTTCACTACACCAACTCAAACCTCAAGGTCACTCCTCCATGTCACTACTTCTTGTCCCTCCTCCATGTCATTACTCCATGTCACTCCTCCATGTCACTCCTCCATATCACTCCTCCATGTCGCTACAACAACTCATTCCTTATGTCACTCCTCCATGTCACTCCTCCATGTTTCTCCTCCATGTCGCTCAAACAACTCACTCCTCCATGTCACTCCACCATTTCACTCCTCCATGTCACCTCTATTTATCTTCCATGTCACTCCTCCATGTCCATCCTACATGTCACTACTCCATGTCACTCCTCCATGTCGCTCCTCCGTGTTGCTCCTCCACATCAATTCTTTATGTCACTCCTCCATGTCACTCCTCCATGTCACTCCTCCCTGTCACTTCTCCAAGTCACTCCTCCATGTCTGTCCTCCATGTCACTACTCCACATCAATCCTCTATGTCACTCTTCCATGTCACTCCTCCATGTCGCTCTAACAACTCACTCCTCCGTGTCGCTCCTCCAGGTCACTCCTCCATGTCGCTACTCTATGTCACTCCTCCATGTCGCTACACCAACTCAATCCTCTTTGTCACTCCTCCATGTCACTTCTATATGTCTTCCATGTCACTCCTCCATGTCACTCCTCCATGTCACTCATCCATGTCACTTCTATATATCTTCCATGTCACTCCTCCATGTCCCTCCTACATGTCACTCTCCATGTTACTCCTCCATGTCACTCCTCCATGTCGCTACACCAACTCATTCCTCGTGTCACTCCTCCATGTCGCTACTCCATGTCACTCCTCCATGTTGCTACACCAACTCAACCCTCCTTGTAACTCCTCCATGTCACTCATCCATGTCATTCCTCCATGTCACTCGTTTATGTCACTACTCCAATTCACTCCTCCATGTCATCTCTATATGTCTTCCATGTCACTCCTCCATGTCCATCCTCCATGTCACTACTCCATGTCACTCCTCCATGTTGCTCCTCCGTGTTGCTCCTCCGTGTTGCTCCTCCATGTCACTCACCTATGTCCCTCCACGATGTCACTCCACCATATCAACCCTCCTTCCTGATTAACCCTGTCACTTCTCCATGTCCCTCCCACATGTAGCTACTCCATGTACTAATCCATGTCACTCCTCCATGTCGCTCTTCCGTGTTGCTCCTCCAAGTCACTCCTTCATGTAACTCCTCCATGTAGCTATTCCATGTCACTCCTCCATGTCGCTACACAAACTCATTCCTCATGTTACTACTCTATGTCGCTACTCCATGTCACTCCTCCATGTCGCTCCACCAACTCACTCCTCAATGTCACTCCTCCATGTCAATACTTCTTGTCACTCCTCCATGTCATTCCTCCATGTCACTCCTTTATGTCAGTCCTCCAATTCACTCCTCCATGTCACCTCTATATGTCTTCCATGTCACTCCTCCATGTCCATCCTCTATGTCGCTACTCCATGTAACTCCTCCATGTCGCTACACCAACTCACTCCTCCATGTCACTCTTCCATGTCTCTCCTCCATGTCATTCCTCTATGTCCCTCCATCATGTCACTACACCAACTCAATCCTTCGTGTCACTCCTCCATGTCACTCATCCATGTCACTTCTCCACATCACTCCTCTTTTTCACTCCTCCATGTCACACCTCCAGGTCACTCCTCCATGTCGATACTCAAAGTCACTCCTCCATTGTCACTACACCAACTCACTCCTCAATGTAACTCCTCCATATTGCTCCTCCATGTCCCTCCTCCATGTCATTCCTCCATGTCTCTCCTCCATGTCGCTCTAACAACTCACTCCTCCATGTCACTCCACCATTTCACTACACCAACTCACTCCTTAATGTAACTCCTCCATATTGCTCCTCCATGTCACTCCTCCATGTATCTCCTCCATGTCGCTACTCTGTCACTCCTCCATGTCACCCCTCCATGTCACTCCTCCATGTCACCCCTCGATGTCGCTCCTCCGTGTTGCTCCTCCGTGTTGCTCCTCCATGTCACTTCTCTAAGTCACTCACCCATGTCCCTCCACGATGTCACTCCACCATATCAACCCTCCTTCCTGATCAATCCTGTCACTTCTCCAAGTCACTCCTCCATGTCCCTCCTCGGTGTTGCTCCTCCACATCAATCCTCTATGTCACTCCTCCATGTTGCTCCTCCAAGTCACTCCTCCATGTAACACCTAAATGTAGCTACTCCATGCCACTACTCCATGTCACTCCTCCATGTCGCTCCTCCGTGTTGCTCCTTCATGTCACTCCTCCAAGTCACTCATCCATGTCCCTCCGCCATGTCACTCCACCATATCAATCTTCCTTGGTGATCCGCCCTGTCAATTCTCCATGTCACTCCTTCATGTCTCTCCTCCACGAAACTCCTCTATGTCACTCCTCCATGTCACTCCTACATGTCACTCCTCCATGTCTCTCCACTATATCGCTCTAACAACTCACTCCTCCATGTCACTCCTCTATGTCACTCCACCATTTCACTCCTCCATGTAACTCCTCCAGGTCATTCCTCCATGTCGTTACACCAACTTACTCCTCAATTTCACTCCTTCATGTCACTCCTCCATTTCTCTCCTCCATGTCGCTATAACAACTCACTCCTCCATCTCAGTCCTCCAGGTCAATCCTCCATGTCGCTACTCAAAGTCACTCCTCCATGTCACTACACCAACTCACTCCTCAATGTCACTCCTCAATGTCATTACTTCATGTCACTTCTCCATGTCGCTACAAAAACTCAACCCTCCTTTACACTCTTTCATGTCACTCCTCCATATCGCTCCTCCATGTCCCTCCTCCATGTCACTCCTCCATGTCTTTCCTCCATGTCACTCCTCCATGTCACTCGTCCATGTCACTCCTCCATGTCGCTACACAAACTCATTCCTCATGTGACTCCTCCATGTCACTACTTCATGTCACTCCTCCATGTCGCTACTCCATGTGACTCCTTCATGTCGCTCCACCAACTCACTCCTCCACGTCGCTCCTCCATGTTGCTCATCCATGTCACTTCTCCACATCACTCCTCTTTTTCACTCCTCCATGTCACACCTCCATGTCACTCCTCCATGTCGTTATTCCATGTCACTCCTCCATGTCGCTACACCAACTCATTACTCATGTCACTCCTCCATGTCGCTACTCCATGTCACTCCTCGAAGTCACTCACCCATGTCCCTCCGCCATTTCTCTCCTCCATGTCGCTATAACAACTCACTCCTCCATGTTACTACACCATTTCACTCCTCCATGTCACTCCTCCAGGTCACTCCTCCATGTCGCTACTCAAAGTCACTCCTCCATGTCACTACACCAACTCACTCCTCAATGGAACTCCTCCATATCGCTCCTCCATGTCCCTCCTCCATGTCATTCCTCCATGTCACTCCTCCATGTATCTCCTCCATGTCGCTACTCTGTCACTCCTCCATGTCACCCCTCCATGTCACTCCTCCATGTCACTCCTCCATGTCGCTCCTCCGTGTTGCTCCTCCGTGTTGCTCCTCCATGTCACTTCTCCAAGTCACTCACCCATGTCCCTCCACGATGTCACTCCACCATATCAACCCTCCTTACTGATCAACTCTGTCATTTCTCCAAGTCAATCCTCCATGTCCCTCCTCCATGTCACTACACCTGATCAATCCTCTATGTCACTCCTCCATGTCACTCCTCCATCTCACTCCTCCATGTCGCTATTCCATGTGACTCCTCCATGTCGCTCCACCAACTCCTTCCTCCATGTTACTCATCCATGTCACTCCTCCATGTCAGTCCTTTATGTCACTCCTCCAAGTTACTCCTCCATGTCACTCCTCCATGTCACTCCTCCATGTCACACCTCCATGTCGCTACAGCAACTCATTCCTCATGTCAATCCTCCATGTCGCTACTCCATGTCACTTCTATATGTCTTCCATGTCACTGTCCCTCATTCATGTCACTCCTCCACGTAACTCCTACATTTCACTCCTCCACGTCACTCCTCTATGTCACTCCTCCATGTCACACCTCCATGTCACTCCTCCATGTTGTTTTTCCATGTCACTCCTCCATGTCGCTACACCAACTCATTACTCATGTCATTCCTCCATGTTGCTCCTCCGTGTTGCTCCTCCATGTCACTCCACCATTTCACTACACCAACTCAATCCTCAAGGTCACTCCTCCATGTCACTACTTCTTGTCCCTCCTCCATGTCATTACTCCATGTCACTCCTCCATGTCACTCCTCCATGTCACTCCTCCATGTCACTACAACAATTCATTCCTTATGTCACTCCTCCATGTCACTCCAATATTTCACTCCTCCATTTCACCTCTATTTGTCTTCCATGTCACTCCTCCATGTCCATCCTACATGTCCCTCCACGATGTCACTCCACTATATCAACTCTTCTTCCTGATCAACCCTGTCACTTCTCCAAGTCACTCCTCCATGTCTCTCCTCCATGTCACTACTCCATGTCACTACTCCATGACACTCCTCCATGTCGCTCCTCCGTGTAGCTCCTCCACATCAATTCTCTATGTCACTCCTCCATGTCACTCCTCCATGTCACTCCTCCCTTTCGCTATTCCATGTCAGTCCTCCATGTCGCTACACCAACTCACTCTTCCATGTTACTCCTCCATGTTTCTACTCCATGTGACTCCTCCATGTCACTTCTCCATGTCGCTTCTCCATGTCACTCCTCGACGTCAATACACCAACTGGAACCTCTTTGTCCATCCTCCATGTCACTCCTCCGTGTTGCTCCTCCATGTCACACCTCCATGTCACTCCTCCACGTCGCTACTCTATGTCACTCCTCGATGTCGCTACACCAACTCAATCCTCCTTGTCACTCCTCCATGTCGCTCCTCCATGTTGCTCTTCCATTTCACTCCTCCATGTCACTCCTCCATGTCCCTACTCCATGTGACTCCTCCATGTCGCTCCACCAACTTACTCCTCCACGTCGCTCCTCCATGTTGCTCTTCCATGTCACTCCTCCATGTAACTCATCTATGTCCCTCCGCCATGTCACTACACCAACTCAATCCTTCTTGTCACTCCTCCATGTCACTTCTATATGTCTTCCATGTCACTCCTCCATGTCACTCCTCCATGTCACTCATACATGTCACTTCTATATGTCTTCCATGTCACTCCTCCATGTCCCTCCTCCATGTCACTCCTCCACGTAACTCCTCTATGTCACTACTCCATGTCACACCTCCATTTAACTCCTCCATGTCGTTATTCCATGTCACTCCTCCATGTCGCTACACCAACTTATTACTCATGTCACTCCTCCATGTCGCTACTCCATGTCAGTCCTCCATGTCACTCCTCCACGTAACTCATCTATGTCACTCCTCCATGTCACACCTCCATGTCACTCCTTCATGTCGTTATTCCATGACCCTCCTCCATGTCGCTACACCAACTCATTACTCATGTCACTCCTCCATGTCGCTACTCCATGTCACTCCAAGTCACTCACCCATGTCCCTCCGCCATTTCTCTCCTCCATGTCGCTATAACAACTCACTCCTCCATGTCACTACACCATTTCACTCCTCCATGTCACTCCTCCAGGTCACTCCTCCATATCGCTACTCAAAGTCACTCCTTCATGTCACTACACCAACTCACTCCTCAATGTAACTCCTCCATATCGCTCCTCCATGTCCCTCTTCCATGTCATTCCTCCATGTCACTCCTCCATGTCACCCCTCCATGTCACTCCTCCATTTCACTCCTCGATGTTGCTCCTTTGTGTTGCTCCTCCGTGTTGCTCCTCCATGTCACTTCTCCAAGTCACTCACCCATGTCCCTCCACAATGTCACTCCACCATATCAACCCTCCTTCCTGATCAACTCTGTCACTTCTCCAAGTCACTCCTCCATGTCCCTCCTCCATGTCACTCCTCCATGTTGCTCCTCCGTGTTGCTCCTCAAAGTCACTCCTCCATGTAACTCCTCCAAGTCACTCATCCATGTCCCTCCGCCATGTCACTCCACCATATCAATCTTCCTTGGTGATCCGCCCAGTCACTTCTCCATGTCACTCCTCCATGTCACTCCTACATGTCACTCCTCCATGTCTCTCCTCTATATCGCTCTAACAACTCACTCCTCCATGTCACTCCTCCATGTCACTCCACCATTTCACTCCTACATGTCACTCCTCCAGGTCACTCCTCCATGTCGCTGCACCAACTTTCTCCTCAATGTCACTCCTTCATGTAACTCCACCATTTCTCTCCTCCATGTCGCTATAACAACTCACTCCTCCATGTTTATCCTCCAAGTCACTCCTCCATGTCTCCATGTCACTACTCCTTGTCGCTATTCCATGTCACTCCTCCATGTCGCTACACAAACTCACTCCTCATGTCACTCCTCCATGGCACTCCTCCATTTCACTCCTCCAAGTCACTCACCCATGTCCCTCCGCGATGTCACTCCACCATATCAACCCTCCTTAGTTATCCGCTCTGTCACTTCTCCATGTCACTCTTCCATGTCTCTCCTCAACGTCACTCCTCTATATCACTCCTCCATGTCAGTCCTCCATGTCACTTCTCCATGTCACTCCTTTATGTCACAACTCCAATTATCTCCTCCATGTCACCTCTATATGTCTTCCATGTCACTCCTCCATGTCCATCCTCCTTGTCACTCCTCCAAGTCACTCACCCATGTCCTTCCACGATGTCACTCCACCATATAAACCCTACTTCCTGATCAACCCTGTCACTTCTCCAAGTCTCTCCTCCATGTCCATTCTCCATGTCACTACTCCATGTCACTCCTCCATGTCGCTCCTCCGTGTTGCTCCTCCTTGTCACTCCTCCAAGTCACTCACCCATGTCCCTCCACGATGTCACTCCAACATATCAACCCTCCTTCCTGATCAACCCTGTCACTTCTCCAAGTCAATCCTCCATGTCCATCCTCCATGTCACTACTCCATGTTGTTCCTCCATGTCGCTCTAACAACTCACTCCTCCATGTCACTCCAACATTTCACTCCTCCATGTAACTCCTCCAGGTCACTCCTCCATGTAACTACACCAACTCACTCCTCAATGACACTCCTCCATGTCACTACTTCATGTCACTCCTCCATGTCACCTCTATATATTCTCCATGTCACTCCTCCATGTCCATCCTCCATGTCAGTACTCCATGTCACTCCTCCATGTCGCTCTAACAACTCACTCCTCCAGGTCACTCCTCCATGTCGCTACACAAACTCACTCCTTATTTTACTACTCTATGTCGCTACTCCATGTCACTCCTCCATGTCACTACACAAACTCAACCCTCCTTGTCACTCCTCCATGTCACTCCTTCATGTCACTCCTCCATGTCACCTCTATATATTCTCCATGTCACTCCTCCATGTCCATCCTCCATGTCAGTACTCCATGTCACTCCTCCATGTCGCTCTAACAACTCACTCCTCCAGGTCACTCCTCCATGTCGCTACTCAAAGTCACTCCTCCATGTCACTCATCCATGTCACTCCTCCATGTCACTCGTTTATGTAACTCCTCCATGTCACTCAACCATGTCATTCCTCCATGTCACTCGTTTATGTCACTTCTCCAATTCACTCCTCCATGTCACTTCTATTTGTCTTCCATGTCACTCCTCCATGTCCATCCTCCATGTCGCTACAACTACTCACTCAACCATGTCACTCCTCCATGTCGCTCCTCCATGTTGCTACTCCATGTCACTCCTCTATATCACTCCTCCATGTCTTTACTCCATGTTGCTCTAACAACTCACTCCTCCATGTCACTCCTCCATGAAACTCCTCTATATCACTCCTCCATGTCTCTCCTCCGTGTCGATCTAACAACTCACTCCTCCATGTCACTCCACCATTTCACTCCTCCATGTCGCTACTCAAAGTCGCTCCTCCATGTCACTCATCCATGTCATTCCTCCATGTCACTCCTCCATGTCCATCCTCCATGTCACTACTCCATGTCAATTCTATATGTCTTCCATGTCACTCCTCCATGTCCATCTTCCATGTCGCTACACCTACTCACTCTTCCATGTCACTCCTCCATGTCGCTCCTCCATGTCACTCCTCCAAGTCACTCCTCCATGTCGCTCCTCCGTGTTGCTCCTCCAAGTCACTCCTCCATGTAACTCCTTCATGTAGCTACTCCATGTCACTTCCATGTCGCTACACAATGTCACTCCTCATATCACTCGTCCATGTCACTCGTCCATTTCACTCCTCCATGTCACTCCTCCATGTAAATACACCAACTCACTCCTCAATGTCACTTCTCCATGTCATTACTTCATGTCACTCCTCCATATCGCTACTCAAATTCAACCCTCCTTGTCACTCCTCCATGTCACTCATCTATGTCATTCCTCCATGTCACTCCTTTATGTCACTCCTCCAATTCACTCCTCCATGTCACTTCTCCATGTCACTCCTCCATGTCGCTCCTCCAGGTCACTCCTCCATGTCGCTACTCAAAGTCACTCCTCCATGTCACTCACCCATGTCATTCCTCCATGTCACTCCTCCATGTCCATAGTCCAATTCACTACTCCATATTGCTCCTCCGTGTTGCTCCTCCATGTCACTCCTCCAAGTCACTCACCCATGTCCTTCCACTATGTCACTCAACCATATCAACCGTACTTCCTGATCAACCCTGTCACTTCTCCAAGTCACTCCTCCATGTCCCTTCTCCATGTCACTACTCCATGTCACTCCTCCATGTCACTCCCCCATGTTGCTCCTCCAAGTCATTCCTCCATGTAATCCTACATGTAGCTACTCCATGTCACTACTCCATGTCATTCCTCCATGTCGCTCCTCCGTGTAGCTCCTCCAAGTCACTCACCCATGTCCCTCCGCGATGTCACTCCACCATATCAACCCTCCTTGGTTATCCGCCCTGTCACTCCTCTATGTCACTCCTCCATGTCTCTCCTCCATGTCGCTCTAACAACTCACTCCTCCATGTCATTCCAACATTTCACTCCTCCATGTCACTCCTCCACGTCACTCCTCCATGTCGCTACTCAAAGTCACTCCTCCATGTCACTCATCCATGTCATTCGTCCATGTCACTCCTCCATGTCACTCCTCCATGTCCATCCTCCATGTCATTCGTCCATGTCACTCGTCCATGTCACTCCTCCATGTAAGTCCTCCATGTAGCTACTCCATGTCAGTCCTCTATGTCGCTATACAAACTCACTCCTCATGTCACTCCTCCATGTCACTCCTCCATTTCACTCCTCCAAGTCACTTATCCATGTCCCTGCGCGATGTCACTCCACCATATCAACCCTCCTTGGTTATCCGCCCTGTCACTTCTCCATGTGACTCTTCCATGTCTCTCCTCCGTGTAACTCCTCCATGTCACTCCTCCATATTTGTCCTCCATGTCGCTATAACAACTCCCTCCTCCAGGTCACTCCTCCATGTTGATACTCAAAGTCACTCCTCCATGTCAATACACCAACTCACTCCTCAATGTCACTCCTCCATATCACTACTTCATGTCACTCCTCCATGTCGCTACTCCATGTTACTACTCCATAGCGCTCCACCAACTCACTCCTCCACGTCGCTCCTCCATGTTGCTGTTCCATGTCACTCCTCCATGTAACTCATCTATGTCCCTCAGCCATGTCACTACACCAACTAAACCCGTCTTGTCACTCCTCCATGTCACTCATCCATGTAACTTCAATATGTCTTCCCTGTCACTCCTCCATGTCCCTCCTCCATGTCACACCTCCATGTCACTCCTCCATGTCGCTACACCAACTCATTACTCATGTCACTCCTCCATGTCACTTCTCCATGTCTCTACTCCATGTCGCTCTAACAACTCACTCCTACATATCACTGCACCATTTCACTCCTCCATGTCACTCCTCCAGGTCACTTCTCCATGTCGCTACTCAAAGTCACTCCTCCATGTTACTACACCAACTCACTCCTCAATATGACTCCTCCATATCACTCCTCCATTTCTGTCCTCCATGTCGCTATAACAACTCACTCCTCCATGTCACTCCACCGTTTCACTCCTCCATGTCACTCCTCCAGGTCACTCCTCCATGTCTCTACTCAAAGTCACTCCTTCATGTTACTACTTTATGTCACTCCTCCAATTCACTCCTCCCTGTCACCTCTATATGTTCTCCATGTCACTCCTCCATGTCCATCCTCCATGTCAGTACTCCATGTCACTCCTCCATGTCGCTCCTCTAGTTCACTCCTCCATGTTGCAACACCAACTTACTCCTCAATGTCACTCCTTCATGTCACTCCTCCATTTCTCTTCTCCATGTCGCTATAACACCTCACTCCTACATGTCACTCCTCCAACTCACTCCTCAATGTCGCTCCTCAAAGTCACTCCTACATGTTCCTCCTCCATGTCACTCCTCCATGTCATTCCTCCATTTCACTCCTCCATGTATTTACTGCATGTCCCTACTCTATGTCACTCCTCCATGTTACTCCTCCATGTCGCTACACAAACTCACTCCTCATGTTATTACTCTATGTCGCTACTCAATGTCACTCCTCCATGTCGCTACACCAACTCACTCCTCAATGTCACTCCTCCATGTCACTACTTCTTGTCACTCCTCCATGTCACTCATCCATGTCATTCCTCCATGTCACTCCTTTATGTCACAACTCCAATTCACTCCTCCATGTCACCTCTATATGTCTTCCATGTCACTCCTCCATGTCCATCCTCCATGTCACTCCTCCATGTCGCTCCTCCGTATTTCTCCTCCTTGTCACTCCTCCAAGTCACTCACCCATGTCCCTCCACGATGTCACTCCACCATATCAACCCTCCTTCCTGATCAACCCTGTCACTTCTCCAAGTCACTCCTCCATGTCTATCCTCCATGTCACTACTCCACATCAATCCTCTATGTCACTCCTCCATGTCACTCCTCCATGTTGCTCTAACAACTCAGTCCTCCATGTCACTCCTCCAGGTCACTCATCCATGTCTCTACTCAAAGTCACTCGTCCATGTCACTACACCAACTCAACCCTTCTTGTCACTCCTCCATATCACTCATCCATGTCACTTCTATATGTCTTCCATGTCGCTACTCCATGTCCCTCCTCCATGTCACTCCTCCACGTCGCTCCTCTATGTCACTCCACCAGGTCGCTACACCAACTCATTACTCATGTCACTCCTCCATGTCGCTACTCCATGTCACTCCTCCATGTCTCTCTAACAACTCACTCCTCCATGTCACTCCACCATTTTACTCCTCCATGTCACTCCTCAAAGTCACTCCTCCATGTCACTACACCAACTCACTCCTCAATGTCACTCCTCAATGTCACTACTTCATGTCACTCCTCCATGTCGCTACACAATCTCAATCCTCCTTTACAATCTTTCATATCACTCCTCCATATCGCTCCTCCATGTCCCTCCTCCATGTCACTCCTACATGTATCTCCTCCATGTTGCTACTCTATGTAACTCCTCCATGTCACTCCTCCATGTCGCTACACAAACTCACTCCTCAATGTCACTCCTCCATGTCAATACTTCTTGTCACTCCTCCATGTCATTCCTCCATGTCACTCCTTTATGTCAGTACTCCAATTTACTCCTCCATGTCACCTCTATATGTATTCCACGTCACTACTCCATGTCACTCCTCCATGTCGCTCCTCCGTGTTGCTCCTCCTTGTCACTCCTCCAAGTCACTCACCCATGTCCCTCAACGATGTCACTCCACCATATCAACCCTCCTTCCTGATCAACCCTGTCACTTCTCCAAGTCACTCCTCCATGTCCATCCGCCATGTCACTTCTCCATGTCACTCTTCCTTGTCTCTCCTCCACGTCACTCCTCTATGTCACTCCTCCATGTCAGTCCTCCATGTCAGTCCTCCATGTCACTCCTCCATGTTTCTCTTCCATGTCACTATAACAAATCACTCCTCCACGTCACTCCACCATTTTCAGTCCTCCATGTCACTCCTCCAGGTCACTCCTCCATGTCACTACTCAAAGTCACTCCTCCATGTCACTACACCAACTCACTCCTCAATGTCACTCCTCAATGTCACTAATTCATGTCACTCCTCCATGTCGCTACACAAACTCAAGCCTCCTTTTCAGTCTTTCATGTCACTCCTCCATATCGCTCCTCCTTGTCCCTCCTCCATGTCACTCCTCCATGTATCTCCTCCATGTCGCTACTCTATGTCACTCCTCCATGTCACCCCTCCATGTCACTCCTCCATCTCGCTACACAAACTCACTCCTCATGTTACTACTCTATGTTGCTACTCCATGTCACTCCTCCATGTCGCTACACCAACTCACTCATCAATGTCACTCCTCCATGTCACTACTTCTTGTCACTCCTCCATGTCACTCCTCCATGTCCATCCTCCATGTCACTACTCCATGTCATTTCTCCATGTCACTCCTCCATGTCACTCCTCCAAATCACTCACCCATGTCCTTCCACGATGTCAATCCACCATATACACCATCCTTCCTGATCAACCCTGTCACTTCTCCAAGTCACTCCTCCATGTCCATCCTCCATGTCACTACTCCATGTCATTCCTCCATGTCGCTACACCAAATCAATCTTCCTTTGCACCTCTCTATGTCACTCATCCAAGTCAATCTTACATGTCACTTCTATATGTCTTCCATGTCACTCCTCCATGTCGCTCCTCCGTGTTGCTCCTCCAAGTCACTCCTCCATGTAACTCCTCCATGTCGCTAGACAAACTCAAACCTCATGTCACTCCTCCATGTCGCTACATCAACTCATTCCTTATGTCACTCCTCCATGTCGCTCCTCCATGTCACTACTCCATTTCACTACTCCATGTCGCTCCTCCGAGTTGCTCCTCCACATCAATCCTCTATGTCACATCTTCATGTCACTCCTCCATGTCCCTCCTCCATGTCACTTCTCCATGTCGCTATTCCATGTCAGTCCTCCATGTCGCTACAACAACTCACTCTTCCATGTCTCTTCTCCACTACACTCCTCTATGTCACTCCTCCATGTCAGTCCTCCAAGTCACTCCTCCATGTCACTACTCCACATCAATCCTCTATGTCACTCCTCCATGTCGCTACACCAACTCATTACTCATGTCACTCCTCCATGTCGCTACTCCATGTCACTCCTCCATGTCACTACACCAACTCAACCCTCCTTGTCACTCCTCCATGTTACACCTCCATGTCACTCCTCCATGTCGCTACACCAACTCATTCCTCATGTCACTCCTCCATGTCGCTACACCAACTCAACCCTCCATGTCACTCCTCCATGTCTTTCCTCCATGTCACTTCTCCATGTCACTCCTCCATATTGCTCCTCCGTGTTGCTCCTCCATGTCAATTCTCCAAGTCACTCCTCCATGTCCTTCCTCCATGTCACCACTCCATGTCACTCCTCCATGTCGCTCCTCTGTATTGCTCCTCCACATTGATCCTCTATGTCATTCCTCCATGTCACTCCTCAATGTCACTCCTCCATGTCGCTATTCCATGTTAGTCCTCCATGTCGCTACACCAACTCACTCTTCCATATTACTCCTCCATGTCGCTTCTCCATGTCACTCCTCCATGTCAATACACCGACTCAAACCTCTGTGTCCATCTTCCATGTCACTCCTCCGTGTTGCTCCTCCATGTCACTCCTCCATGTCGCAACTCTATGTCACTCCTCCATGTCGCTACACCAACTCAATCCTCCTTGTCGCTATAACAACTCACTCCTCCATGTAACTCCACAATTTCACTCCTCCATTTCACTCCTCCAGGTCACTCCTCCATGTCCCTACACAAACTCACTCCTCAATGTCACTACTCCATGTCACTCCTCCATTACACTCCACCACGTCACTCCTCTACATCACTCCTCATACTGCTCATCCATGTCATTCCTCCATGTCACTCCTTTATGTCACTCCTCCAAGTCACTCACCCATATCCCTCCACGATGTCACTCCACCATATAAACCGTCATTCCTGATTAACCCTGTCACTTCTCCAAGTCACTCCTCCATGTCCATCCTCTATGTCACTATTCCATGTTACTCCTCCATATCGCTCCTCCGTGTTGCTCCTCCGTGTCACTCCTCCATGTCACTCCGCCATATCAATCTTCCTTGGTGATCCGTCCTGTAACTTCTCCATGTCACTCTTCCATGTGTCTCCTCCACGTCATTCCTCTATGTCAGTCCTCCATGTTACTCCTCCATGTTTCTCCTCCATGTCTCTCCTCCTTGTCGCTCTAACAACTCACTCCTCCATGTCACTCCACCATTTCACTCCAACATGTCACTCCTCCAGGTCACTCCTTCATGTCGCAACTCAAAGTCACTCCTCTATGTAACTACACCAACTCACTTCTCCTTGTCACTCCTCCACGTCACTCATCCATGTCATTCCTCCATGTCACTACTTTATGTCACTATTCCAATTCACTCCTCCATGTCACTCCTCCATGTCACTCCACCCTATCAATCTTCCTTGGTGATACGACCTGTTACTTCTCCATGTCACTCTTCCATGTCTCTCCACCACGTCACTCCTCTATGTCACTCCTCCATGTCACTCCTCCAGGTCACTCCTCCATGTCGCAACTCAAAGTCACTCCTCCATGTCACTACTCCATTTCACTCCTCCATGTCGCTCCTCCGTGTTGCTCCTCCACATTAATCCTCTATGTCACTCCTCCATGTCACTCCTCCATGTCGCTATTCCATGTGACTCCTCCATGTCGCTCCACCAACTCCTTCCTCCATGTTACTCCTCCATGTCACTCCTCCATGTCAATCCTTTATGTCACTCCTCATGTCATTCCTCCAAGCCACTCCTTTATGTCTTCCATGTAACTCCTCCATGTCCATCCATCATGTCACTACTCCATGTCACTCCTGCATGTCACTCCTCCGTGTTGCTCTTCGAGGTGATATCGAGGAGTGACATAGAGGAGTGACATGTAGTAGCGACATGGAGGAGTGACATGAGAAGTGAATTGGCATAGCGACATGAAGGAGTGAAATGGAGTAGCGACATGTAGGAGTGTCATGTAGGTGTGACATGGAGGAGTGACGAGGACTGAGTTTGTGTAGCGACATGGAGGAGTGAAATGGAGTAGCGACATGGAGGAGTTACATGGAGGAATGAATTGGTGGAGCGAAATGGAGGAGTCACTTGGAGGAGTTACATGGGAAACATGTAGAAGTGACAGGGAGGAGTGATATGGAGGAGTGACAATTTGGAGCTACATGGACAGGAGACATGACATTGAATACTTGGAGAAGTTACATGGAGGAGCGACATGGAAGATTGACATGGAGGAGTCACATGGAGGAGTAACATAGAGGAGTGACATGGAGGAGTTACATGGAGGAGTGACATGAGGAGTGAGTTTGTGTAGCGACATGGAGGAGTGACAAGGAGTAGCTACATGGAGGATTGACATGGAGGAGTGATATGGAGGAGTGGCAATGTGGAGCTACTTGGATGAGAGACATGACATTGAATTCTTGGAGAAGTTACATAGAGGAGCGAAATGGAAGATTGACATGGAGGAGTGACATGGAGTAGTGACATGGATGAGTGAGTTGGTGTAGCAACATGGTGAAGTGACATGGATTAGGAACATGGAGGAGTTAAACAGAAGAGTTACTTGGAGGCTCGACATGGGGGAGTGACATAGAGAAGTGATGTGGAGGAGCAACATAGAGCAGTGACAAAGGGGTTACATGGAGGAGCGACATGGAGGGGTGACAAGTGGGATTTATATGAAGGAGTGACATAGAGGAGTGACAAGGAGGTTTGAGTTTGTGTAGCAACATGGAGGAGTGACATGGAGGTGTGACATGGAGGAGGTACCTGGAGGAGTGTCATAGAGGAGCAAAATTAAGGATCGACTTGGAGGAGTGACATGGAGTTGTGACATGGATGTGCAAGATGGAGGAGTTACATGGAAGACATATAGAAGTGACATGGAGGAGTGATATGGAGTAGTGACATGGAGGAGTGACATGGAGGAGTGACATGGAGGAGTGAGTTTGTGTAGCGACAAGGAGGAGTGACATGGAGGAGTGACATGGAGGCGTGACATGGAGGAGTGACATAGAGGAGTGACGTGGTAAAGTGACACGGAGGAGTTAGATAGAGGAGTGAGTTGGTGGAGCGACATGGAGGAGTCACATGGAAGTAGCGATATGGAGGAGTGACTTGGAGGAGTGATATAAAGGATTGACATGGAGGAGTGAAATGGAGTGACATATAGGAGCGACAAAGATGAGAGACATGTAACAGCAAGGAAGAGTTATATGGAGGAGTGACGTGGAGGAGTGACACGGAGGAGGGACACAGATGAAAGGCGTGGAGGAGCGACAGGGAGGACTTACATGGCAGACATATAGATGTGATATTGAGGAGTGATATGGAGTAGTGACATGGAGGAGTGACATGGAGGAGTGAGTTGGTGTAAGGACATGGAGGAGTGATATGGAATAAAGACATGGAGGAGTTACATGGAGGAGTGACATTGAAGACATATAGAAGTGTTACTCCTCCATATTGCTCCTCCATGTCAGTCCTCCATGTCACTCCTCCATGTCAGTCCTCCATGTCAGTCCTCTATGGACTGACATGGAGGACTGACATGGAGGAGTGACATGGAGGACTGACATGGAGTAGCGACATGGGGGAGTGACATAGAGGAGTGATGTGGAAGAGTGAGTTGGTGTAGCGACATGGAGGAGTGACATAGAAGACATATAGAGATGACATGGAGGAGTGAATTGGAGGAGTGACATAAACGAGTGACATGGAGGAATGACATGGATGAAAGACATGGAGGAGTTACAAGGAGAGTTGAGTTGGTGTAGCGACATGGAGGAGTGACATGGAGTAGCGACATGGAGGAGTGACATGAGGAATGAGTTGGTGTAGCAACATGGAGGAGTGACATGGAGGAGTGACATGGAGTAGTGACATGGAGGAGTGACATGAGGAGTGAGCTTGTGTAGCAACATGGAGGAGTGACATGGAGTAGCTACATGGAGAAGTGACTTGGATGAGCAACAGGGAGGAGCGACATTGAGGAGTAACATGGAGTAGTGAAATGGTGGAGTGACATCGAGGAGAGACATGGAGGAGTGACATAGAGGATTGATGTGGAGGAGCAACATGGAGGAGCGACATGGAGGAGTGATATGGAGTAGTGACATGGAGGAGGGACATGGAGGAGTGACTTGGAGAAGTGACAGGGTTGATCAAGAAGGAAGGTTGATATGGTGGAGTTACATCGTGGAGGGACATGGGTGAGTGACTTGGAGGAGTGACAAGGAGGAGCAACACAGAGGAGTGACAAGGAAGAGAGACATGGAGTAGTGACATGGAGGATGGACATGGAGGAGTGACATGGAGGAGTGACATGAAAGACATATAGAGGTGACATGGAGGAGTGAATTGGAGGAGTGACATAAAGGATTGACATGGAGGAATGACATGGAAGAGTGACAAGGAGGAATGACATGGAGTAGCGATATGGAGGAGTGACATGGAGGAGTGAGTTGGTGTAGCGACATGGATGAGTGACTTTGAGTAGCGACATGGAGGAGAGACCTGGAGGAGTGACATGGAGGAGTGAAATGGTGGGAGTGACATGGAGGAGTGAGTTGTTAGAGCGACATGGAGGATAGACATGGAGGAGTGACATGGAGGAGTGACATGGAGGAGTGACATAGAGGAGTGACGTGGAGGAGAGACATGGAAGAGTGACATGGAGAAGTGACATGTCGGATCAACAAGGAAGATTGATAGGGTGGAGTGACATGACGGAGGGACATGGAGGAGTAAAAGGAGAAGTAACATGGAGGAGCAACATGGTTTAGTGACATGGAGGAGGGACATGGAGGAGTGACTTGGAGGAGGGACATGGATGAGTGACTTGGAGGAGTGAAATGGAGGAGTGACGTGGAGGAGAGACATGGGAGAGTGACATGGAGAAGTGACATGTCGGATCAACAAGGAAGATTGATAGGGTGGAGTGACATGACGGAGGGACATGGAGGAGTGAAAGGAGGAGTAACATGGAGGAGCAACATGGTTTAGTGACATGGAGGAGGGACATGGAGGAGTGACTTGGAAGAGGGACATGGAGGATAGACTTGGAGGAGTGAAATGGAGGAGTGACATGGAGGAGTGACATGATGAGGGACATGGAGGAGTGACTTGGAGGAATGAAATGGAGGAGTGACATGGAGGAGTGTCATGAGGAGTAAGTTTGTATAGCGACATGGAGGAGTGACATGGCGGATAACCAAGGAGGGTTGATATGGTGGAGTGACATCACGGAGGGACAAGGGTGAGTGAATTGGAGGCGTGACATGGAGGAGTTACATGGAGGAGTGACATGAGAAGTGAGTTTGTGTGGCGACATGGAGGAGTGACATGGAGTAGCTACATGGAGGAGTTACATGGAGGAGTGACTTGGAGAAGCAACACGGAGGAGTGACATGGAGTAGTGATATGGAGGAGGGACATGGAGGAGTGACTTGGAGAAGTGACAGGGTTGATCAAGAAGTAGGGTTCATATGTCGGAGTGACATCGTGGAGGGACATGGGTGAGTGACTTGGAGGAGTGACAAGGAGTAGCAACACAGAGGAGCGACAAGGAAGAGAGACATGGAGTAGTGACATGGAGGATGGACATGGAGGAGTGACATGGAGGAGTGACATGAAAGACATATAGAGGTGACATGGAGGAGTGAATTGGAGGAGTGACATAAAGGATTGACATGGAGGAATGACATGGAAGAGTGACAAGGAGGAATGACATGGAGTAGCGATATGGAGGAGTGACATGGAGGAGTGAGTTGTTGTAGCGACATGGATGAGTGACTTTGAGTAGCGACATGGAGGAGAGACCTGGAGGAGTGACATGGAGGAGTGAAATGGTGGAGTGACATGGAGGAGTGAGTTGTTAGAGCGACATGGAGGATAGACATGGAGGAGTGAAATGGAGGAGTGACATGGAGGAGTGACATAGAGGAGTGACGTGGAGGAGAGACATGGAAGAGTGATATGGAGAAGTGACATGTCGGATCAACAAGGAAGATTGATAGGGTGGAGTGACATGACGGAGGGACATGGAGGAGTGAAAGGAGGAGTAACATGGAGGAGCAACATGGTTTAGTGACATGGAGGAGGGACATGGAGGAGTGACTTGGAGGAGGGACATGGATGAGTGACTTGGAGGAGTGAAATGGAGGAGTGACGTGGAGGAGAGACATGGGAGAGTGACATGGAGAAGTGACATGTCGGATCAACAAGGAAGATTGATAGGGTGGAGTGACATGACGGAGGGACATGGAGGAGTGAAAGGAGGAGTAACATGGAGGAGCAACATGGTTTAGTGACATGGAGGAGGGACATGGAGGAGTGACTTGGAGGAGGGACATGGATGAGTGACTTGGAGGAGTGAAATGGAGGAGTGACATGGAGGAGTGACATGATGAGGGACATGGAGGAGTGACTTGGAGGAATGAAATGGAGGAGTGACATGGAGGAGTGTCATGAGGAGTAAGTTTGTATAGCGACATGGAGGAGTGACATGGCGGATAACCAAGGAGGGTTGATATGGTGGAGTGACATCACGGAGGGACAAGGGTGAGTGAATTGGAGGCGTGACATGGAGGAGTTACATGGAGGAGTGACATGAGAAGTGAGTTTGTGTGGCGACATGGAGGAGTGACATGGAGTAGCTACATGGAGGAGTTACATGAAGGAGTGACTTGGAGAAGCAACACGGAGGAGTGACATGGAGTAGTGATATGGAGGAGGGACATGGAGGAGTGACTTTGAGAAGTGACAGGGTTGATCAAGAAGTAGGGTTCATATGTCGGAGTGACATCGTGGAGGGACATGGGTGAGTGAAATGGAAGAGCAACACGGAGGAGCAACTTGGAGGCGTGACAAGGAGTAGTGACATGGAGGATGGACATGGAGGAGTGACATGGAAGTTATATAGAGGTGACATGGAGGAGTGAATTGGAGGAGTGACATAAACGAGTGACATGGAGGAATGACATGGATGAGTGACATGGGTAAGTGACTTTGAGTAGCGACATGGAGGAGTGAGTTGTTAGAGCGACATGGAGGAGAGACATGGAGGAGTGACATGGAGGAGTGACATGGAAGAGTGACATAGAGGAGTGACGTGGAGGAGAGACATGGAAGAGTGACATGGAGAAGTGACAGGGCGGATAACCAAGGAGGGTTGATATGGTGGACTGACATCGCGGAGGGACATGGGTGAGTGACTTGTAGGAATGACATGGAGGAGTGACATGGAGGAGTGACATGAGGAGTGAGTTTGTGTAGCGACATGGAGGAGTGACATGGAGTAGCTACATGGAGGAGTTACATGGAGGAGTGACTTGGAGGAGCAACACGGGGGAGCGACATGGAGGAGTGACATGGAGTAGTGACATGGAGTAGCTACATGTAGGATTTACATGGAGGAGTGACTTGCAGGAGCAACATGGAGGAGTGACATAGAGGATTGATGTGGAGGAGCAACAACACGGAGGAGCGACATGGAGGAGTGACATGGAGTAGTGACATGGAGGAGGGACATGGAGTAGTGACTTGGAGAAGTGACAGGGTTGATCAAGAAGTAGGGTTGATATGGTGGAGTGACATAGTGGAGGGACATGGGTCAGTGACTTGGAGGAGTGACATGGAGGAGCAACATGGAGGAGCAACATGGAGGAGTGACATGGAGGAATGACATGGATGAGTGACATGGAGGAGTAACTTTGAGTAGCGACATGGAGGAGTGACCTGGAGGAGTGACATGAAGGAATGACATGGAGGAGTGACATGGAGGAGGGACATGGAGGAGCGATATGGAGGGGGTGAAATGAAAGAGTGTAAAGGAGGATTGAGTTTGTGTAGTGACATGGAGGAGTGACTTGAAGTAGCGACATGGAGGAGTGACCTGGAGGAGTGACATGGAGGAGTGAAATTGTGGAGTGACATAGAGGAGTTACATAGAGGATTGATGTGGAGGAGCAACACGGAGGAGCGACATGGAGGAGTGACTTTGAGTAGCGACATAGAGGAGTGACCTGGAGGAGTGACATGGAAGACATATAGAGGTGACATGGAGGAATGAATTGGAGGAGTGACATAAAGTAGTGACATTGAGGAATGACATGGATGACTGACATGGAGGAGTGACAAGAAGTAATGACATGGAGGAGTGACATTGAGGAGTTAGTGGTGTAGCGGCATGGAGGAGTGACATGGAGTAGCGACATAGAGTAGTAACATAAGGAGTGAGTTTGTGTAGCGACATGGAGGAGTGACATGGAGGAGTGACTTAGAGTAGCGACATGGAGGAGATATATGGAGGATTGACATGAAGGAATGATATGGAGGAGTGACATGGAGGAGGGACATGGAGGAGTGATATGGAGGAGTGAAATGAAAGAGTGTAAAGGAGGATTGAGTTTGTGTAGCGACATGGAGGAGTGACTTTAAGTAGCGACATGGAGGAGTGACCTCGAGGAGTGACATGAAGGAGTGAAATGGTGGAGTGACATGGAGGAGTTACATAGAGGATTGATGTGGAGGAGCAACACGGAGGAGCGACATGGAAGATTGACATAAAGGATTGACATGGAGGTTTAACATGGAGGAAGGAGTTGGTGGAGCAACATAGAGTAGTCACATGGAATAGCGACATGGAGGAGTGACATGGAGGAGTGACATGGAGGATGGACATGGAGGAGTGACATGGAGGAGGGGCATGGAGGAGAGACATGGAAGAGTGACATGGAAAAGTGACAGGTCGGATCACCAAGGAAGATTAATAGGGTGGAGTGACATGGCGGAGGGACATGGATGAGTGACATGGAGGAGTGACATGAAGTAGTGAATTGGAGGAGTGACATAAATGAGTGACATGGAGCAATGACATGGATGAGTGACATAAAGGAGTTATAAGGAGGGTTGAGTTGGTGGAGCGACATGGAGGAGTCACATGGATTAGGGACATGGAGGAGTAACATGAAAGAGTGAGTTGGTGTAGCGACATGGAGGACTGACATGGAATAGCGACATGGAGGAGTGACCTGGAGGAGTGACTTGGAGTAGTGAAATGGTGGAGTGACATGGAGGAGTGAGTTGTTAGAGTGACCTGGAGGAGTGACTTGGAGGAGTGAAATGGTGGAGTGACATGGAGGAGTGAGTTGTTAGAGTGACATGGAGGAGAAATATGGAGGAGAAACATGGAGGAGTTACATTGAGGAGTAACTTGGAGGAGTGACATAAAGGATTGACATGGAGGAGTGACATGGAGGTTTAACATGGAGGATGGAGTTGGTGGAGCAACATGGAGGAGTCACATGGAATAGCGACATGGAGGAGAGACATGGAGGAGTGACATGGAGTAGCGACATGGAGGAGATATATGGTGAAGTGACATGAAAAAGTGTAAAGGAGGTTTGAGTTTGTGTAATAACATGGAGGAGTGACATGAAGTAGTGACATTGAGGAGTGACATTGAGGAGTGAGTTGGTGTAGTGCCATGGACGAATGACTTGGAGGAGCAACGTGGAGGAGTGACATAGAGGATTGATGTGGAGGAGCAACACGGAGGAGCGACATGGAGGAGTGACATGGAGTAGTGACATGGAGGAGAGACATGGAGTAGTGACTTGTAGAAGTGACAGGGTTGATCAGGAAGTAGGGTTGATATGGTGGAGTGACATAGTGGAGGGACATGGGTCAGTGACTTGGAGGAGTGACATGGAGGAGCAACATGGATGAGCAACATGGAGGAGTGACATGGAGGAATGACATGGATGAGTGACATGGAGGAGTAACTTTGAGTAGCGACATGGAGGAGTGACCTGGAGGAGTGACCTGGAGGAGTGACATGGAGGAGTGAGTTGTTATAGCGACATGGAGGAGAGAAATGGAGGAGTGACATGAAGGAGTGACATTGAGGAGTGAGTTGGTGTAGTAACATGGAGGATTGGCTTTGAGTAGCGACATGGAGGAGTGACCTGGAGGAGATACATGGAGGAGTGACATGAAGGAATGACATGGAGGAGTGACATGGAGGAGGGACATGGAGGAGCGATATGGAGGGTTGAAATGAAAGAGTGTAAAGGAGGATTGAGTATGTGTAGTGACATGGAGGAGTGACTTAAAGTAGCGACATGGAGGAGTGACCTGGAGGAGTGACATGGAGGAGTGAAATGGTGGAGTGACATGGATGAGTTACATAGAGGATTGATGTGGAGGAGCAACACGGAGGAGCGACATGGAAGAGTGACTTTGAGTAGCGACATAGAGGAGTGACCTGGAGGAGTGACATGGAAGACATATAGAGGTGACATTGAGGAATGAATTGGAGGAGTGACATAAAGTAGTGACATTGAGGAATGACATGGATGAGGGACATGGAGGAGTGACAAGAAGGATTGAGTTGGTGTAGTGACATGGTGGAGGGACATAGATGAGTTACATGGAGGATTGACATGGAACAGCAACATGGAGTAGCGAAGTGGAGGAGTCACATGGAGTAGCGACATGGAGGAGTGACATGAAGTAGTGACATGGAGGAGTGAGTTGTTATAGCGACATGGAGAAGAGAAATCAAGGAGTGACATGGAGGAGTTACATTCAGGAGTGACTTGGAGGAGCAACACGGAGGAGCGACATGGAGGAGTGACATGACATGAGGAGTGAGTTTGTGTAGCGACATGGATGAGTGACATGGAATAGCTACATGGAGGAGTTACATGGAGGAGTGGCATGGAGGAGTGACCTAGAGGAGTGACATGGAGGAGTGATATGGAGGGGTGACATGGAGTAGTGACCTAGAGTAGCGACATGGAGGAGATACATAGAGGAGAGACATGGAGGAATGACATGGAGGAGTGACATGGAGGAGGGACATGGAGGAGCAATATGGAGGAGTGTCATGAAAGAGTGTAAAGGAGGATTGAGTTTGTGTAGCGACTTGGAGGAGTGACATGAAGTGGTGACATTGAGGAGTGACATTGAGGAGTGACCTGGAGAAGTGACATGGAGGAGTGAAACGGTGGAGTGACATGGAGGAGTGAGTTGTTATAGCGACATGGAGGAGCGAAATGGAGGAGTGATATGGAGGAGTGAGCTGTTAGAGCGACATGGAGGAGAGACATGGAGAAGTGACCTGGAGGAGTGAAATGGAGGAGTGACATGGAGGAGTGAAATGGTGGAGTGACATGGAGGAGTGAGTTGTTATAGCGACATGGAGGAGATAAATCAAGGAGTGACATGGAGGAGTTACATGGAGGAGTGACTTAGAGGAGTGACATGTAGGAGTGACCTGGAGGAGTGACATGGAGGAGTGAGATGGTGGAGTGACATGGAGGAGTGACATGGAGTAGTGACATAGAGTAGCAACATGAGGAGTTAGTTTGTGTAGCGAAATGGAGGGTTGACATGGAGGAGTGATATGGAGGAGTGACATAGAGTAGCGACATGGAGGAGATACATGGAGGAGTGACATGAAGTAATGACATGGAGGAGTGACATGGAGGAGGGACATGTAGGAGCGATATGGAGGAGTGACATGAAAGAGTGTAAAGGAGGATTGAGTTTGTGTAGCAACATGGAGGAGTGACATGAAGTAGTGACATTGAGGTGTGACAGTGAGGAGTGAGTTGGTGTAGTGACATTGAGGAGTGACTTTGAGTAGAGACATGGAGGAGTGACCTGGAGGAGTGACATGGAGGAGTGAAATAGTGGAGTGACATGGAGGAGTGAGTTGTTATAGCGACATGGAGGAGAGAAATGAAGGAGTGACATGGAGGAGTGACATTGAGGAGTGAGTTGGTGTAGTAACATGGAGGAGTGACTTCTAGTAGCGACATGGAGGAGTGACCTGGAGGAGTGACATGTAGGAGTGAAATGGTGCAGTGACATGGAGGAGTGACATGGAGGAGTGTGTTGTTAGAGCGACATAGAGGAGAGACATGGAGGAGTGACATGTAGGAGTGACATGGAGGAGTGAAATGGTGGAGTGACATGGAGGAGTGAGTTGTTAGAGCGACATGGAGTAGAGACATGGAGGAGTGACATGGAGGAGTCACATAAAGGATTGATGTGGAGTAGTGACATGGAGAATGGACATGGAGGAGTGACTTGGAGAAGTGACAGGGTTGATCAGGAAGGAGGGTTGATATGGTGGAGTGACATCGTGGAAGGACATGGGTGAGTGACTTGGAGGAGTGACAAAGAGGAGCAACACGGAGGAGCGACATGGAAGAGTGACATGGGGTAGTTACATGGAGGATGGACATGGAGGAGTGACATGGAAGACATATAGAGGTGACATGGAGGAGTGTATTGGAGGAGGGACATAAAGGAGTGACATGGAGGAATGACATGGATGAGTGACATGGAGGAGTTACAAGAAGTAGTGACATGGAGGAGTGACATGTAGGAATTACATGGAGAAGTGACATAGAGGATTGATGTGGAGGAGCAACACGGAGGAGCGACATGGAGGAGTGACATGAAGTAGTGACATCGTGGAGGGACATGGGTGAGTGACTTGGAGAAGTGACATGGAGGAGCAACACGGAGGAGCGACATGGAGGAGTGACATGGAGTAGTGACATGGAGGATGGACATGGAGGAGTGACATGGAAGACGTATAGAGGTGACTTGGAGGACTGAATTGGAGGAGCAACATGGAGGAGCAACATGGAGGACTGAATTGGTGGAGCAACATGGAGGAGTCACATGGAGTAGCGACGTTTAGGAGTAACTTGGAGGAGTGACATAAAGGAGTGAAATGGTGGAGTGACATGGAGGAGTGAGTTGTTAGAGAAACATGGAGGAGAGACATGTAGGAGTGACATGGAGGATTGACATGGAGGAGTGATATGGAGGAGTGACATGAAAGAGTGTATAGCATGATTGAGTTTGTGTAGCGACATGGAGGAGTGACATGGAGGTGTGACATGGAGGAGTGACATAGAGGAGTGATGTGGAGGAGTGACATGTAGGAAGAACATGGAGGAGTGACATGGAAGACATATAGAAGTGACATGGGTGAGTGACATGGAGGAGTGACAATAAGGATTGAGTTGGTGTAGTGACATGGCGGAGGGACATAGATGAGTTAGATGGAGGAGTTACATGGAAGAGCAACATGGAGGAGCAACGTGGAGGAGTGAGTTGGTGGAGCGACTTGGAGGAGTCACATGGAGTAGCGACATGGAGGAGTGACATGAAGTAGTGACATGGAGGAGTGACATTGAGGAGTGAGTTGGTGTAGTGACATGGAGGAGTGACCTGAAGGAGTAACATGGAGGAGTGAAATGGTGGAGTGACATGGAGGAGTGAGTTGTTAGAGTGACATGGAGTAGAGACATGGAGGAGTGACATGGAGGAGAGACATGGAAGAGTGACAAGGAGTAATGACATTAAGTAGCGATATGGAGGAGTGACATGGAGGAGTGAGCTGGTGTTGCGACATGGAGGAGTGAGTTGGTGGAATGAAATAAAGGAGGGATATGGAGGAGTGACTAGGAGGAGCAACACAGAGGAGCGAAATGGAGGAGTGACATGGAGTAGTGACATGGAGGAGGGACATGGAGGAGTGACTTGGAGATGTGACAGGGTTGATCTGGAAGGAGGGTTGATATGGTGGAGTGACATGGCGGAGGGACATGGATGAGTGACTTGGAGGAGTGACATGGAGGAGTGACATGGAGGAGTGACATGAGGAGTGAGTTTGTGTAGCGACATGGAGGAGTGACATGGAGTAGCGACATGGAGGAGTGACATGAGGAAAGAGTTGGTGTAGCGACATGGAGGAGTGACATGGAGGTGTGACATAGAGGAGTGATTTGGATGAATGACATGGAGGAGGATCATGGCGGAGTGACATGGAAGACTTATAGAAGTTACATTGATGAGTGACATAGAGGAGTGACAAGAATGATTGAGTTGGTGTAGTGACATGGCGGAGGGACATAGATGAGTTACATGGAGGTTTGACATGGAAGAGCAACATGGAGGAGCGACGTGGAGGAGTGAGTTGGTGGAGCAACATGGGGAGTCACATGAAGTAGCGATATTTAGGAGTAACTTGGAGGAGTGACATAAAGGAGTGACATGGAGAGGTGACATGGAGGATTGACATGGAGGAGCGATATGGAGGAGTGACATGAAAGATTGTATAGGAGGATTGAGTTTGTGTAGCGACATGGAGGAGTGACATGAAATAGTCACATGGAGGAGTGACATTGAGGAGTGAGTTGGTGTTGTAAAATGGAGGAGTGACTTTGAGTAGCGACATGGAGGAGTGACCTGGAGGAGTGACATGGAGTAGTGAAATGGTGGAGTGACATGGAGGAGTTAGTTGTTATAGCGACATCAAGGAGAGACATGGAGGAGTGACATGGAGGAGTGACATAGAGGAGTGACGTGGAGGAGAGACATGGAATAGTGACATGGAGAAGTGACAGGGCGGATCACCAAGGGGGGTTGATATGGTGGAGTGACATCGCGGAGGGACATGGGTGAGTGACTTGGAGGAGTGACATGGAGGAGTGACATGAGGAGTGAGTTTGTGTAGCGACATGGAGGAGTGACATGGAGTAGCTACATGGAGGAGTTACATGGAGGAGTGACTTGGAGGACTGACATGGAATAGCGACATGGGGGAGTGACATGGAAGACATATAGAGATGACATGGAGGAGTGAATTGGAGGAGTGACATAAACGAGTGACATGGAGGAATGACATGGATGAAAGACATGGAGGACTTACAAGGAGGGTTGAGTTGGTGTAGCGACATGGAGGAGTGACATGGAGTAGCGACATGGAGGAGTGACATGAGGAATGAGTTGGTGTAGCAACATGGAGGAGTGACATGGAGGAGTGACATGGAGTAGTGACATGGAGGAGTGACATGAGGAGTGAGCTTGTGTAGCAACATGGAGGAGTGACATGGAGTAGCTACATGGAGAAGTGACTTGGATGAGCAACAGGGAGGAGCGACATGGAGGAGTAACATGGAGTAGTGAAATGGTGGAGTGACATCGAGGAGAGACATGGAGGAGTGACATAGAGGATTGATGTGGAGGAGCAACACGGAGGAGCGACATGGAGGAGTGATATGGAGTAGTGACATGGAGGAGGGACATGGAGGAGTGACTTAGAGAAGTGACAGGGTTGATCAGGAAGTAGGGTTGATATAGTGGAGTGACATAGTGGAGGGACATGGGTGAGTGACTTGGAGGAGTGACATGGAGGAGCAACACGGAGGAGCGACATGGAGGAGTGACATGGAGTAGTGACATGGAGGATGGACATGGACGAGTGACATGGAAGACTAGTAGAGGTGACATGGAGGAGCAACACGGAGGAGCGACATCGCGGAGGGACATGGGTGATTGACTTGGAGGAGTGACATGGAGGAGTGACAAGAAGGAATGATATTAAGTAGCGATATGGAGGAGTGACCTGGAGGAGTGACATGGAGGAGTGAAATGGAGGAATGACATTGAGGAGTGAGTTGGTGTAGTGACATGGAGGAGTGACATGGAGAAGTGACATGGAGGAATTACAGAGAGGAGTGACTTGGATGAGTGACATGGAGGAGTGACATGGAGGAGTGACTTGGAGGAGCAACACGGAGGAGGGACATGGAGGAGCGACATGGAGTAATGACATGGAGGAGTGACATAGAGGAGTGAAGTGGAGGAGCAACACGGAGGAGCGACATGGAGGAGTGACATGGAGGAACAACATGGAGGAGTGACATGGAGTAGTGACATGGAGGAGTGATATGGAGGAGTGACATTGAGGAGTGAGTTGGTGTAGTGACATGGAGGAGTGACTTTGAGTAGCGACATGGAGGAGTGACCTGGTGGAGTGACATGGAGGAGTGAAATGGAGGAGTGACATGGAGGAGTAACATGGAGAAAGAGTTGGTGGAGCGACATGGAGGAATCACATGGATTAGCGACATGGAGGAGTGACATGGAATAGTGACATGGAGGATGGACATGGACGAGTGATATGGAAGACTAGTAGAGGTGACATGGAGGAGCAACACGGAGGAGCGACAGCGCGGAGGGACATGGGTGATTGACTTGGAGGAGTGACATGGAGGAGTGACAAGAAGGAATGATATTAAGTAGCGATATGGAGGAGTGACCAGGAGGGTTGACATGGAGGAGTGAAATGGAGGAATGACATTGAGGAGTGAGTTGGTGTAGTGACATGGAGGAGTGACATGGAGGAGTGACATGGAGAAGTGACATGGAAGAATTACAGAGAGGAGTGACTTGGATGAGTGACATGGAGGAGTGACATGGAGGAGTGACTTGGAGGAGCAACACGGAGGAGGGACATGGAGGAGTGACATGGAGTAATGACATGGAGGAGTGACATAGAGGAGTGAAGTGGAGGAGCAACACGGAGGAGCGACATGGAGGAGTGACATGGAGTAGTGACATGGAGGAGTGACATGGAGGAGCAACATGGAGGAGTGACATGGAGTAGTGACATGGAGGAGTGATATGGAGGAGTGACATGAAAGAGTATAAAGGAGGATTGAGTTTTTGTAGCAACATGGAGGAGTGACATGAAGTAGTGACATTGAGGAGTGACATGGAGTAGCTACATGGAGGAGTGACTTGGAGGAGCAAAACGGAGGAGCAACATGGAGGAGGGACATGGAGGAGTAGCATTGAGGAGTGAGTTGGTGTAGTGACATAGAGGAGTGACTTTGAGTAGCGACATGGAGGAATGACCTGGAGGAGTGACATGGAGGAGTGAAAAGGTGGAGTGACATGGATGAGTGACATTGAGGAGAGAGTTGGTGTAGTAACATGGAGGAGTGACTTTGAGTAGCGACATGGAGGAGTGACCTGGAGGAGTGACTTGGAGGAGTGAAATGGTGGAGTGACATGGAGGAGTGTGTTGTTAGAGCGACATAGAGGAGAGACATGGAGGAGTGACATGTAGGAGTGACATGGAGGAGTGACATAGAGGAGTGACATAAAGGATTGATGTGGAGTAATGACATGGAGGATGGACATGGAGGAGTGACCTGGAGAAGTGACGGGGTTGATCAGGAAGGAGGGTTGATATGGTGGAGTGACATCGTGGAAGGACATGTGTGAGTGAATTGGATTAGTGACAAGGAGGAGCAACACGGAGGAGCGACATGGAGGAGTGACATGGAGTAGTGACATGGAAGATGGACATGGAGGAGTGACATGGAAGACATATAGAGGTGACATGGAGGAGTGTATTGGAGGAGTGACATAAAGGAGTGACATGGAGGAATGACATGGATGAGTGACATGGAGGAGTGTATTGTTGGAGTGACATAAAGGAGTGACATGGAGGAATGACATGGATGAGTGACATGGAGGATTAACAAGAAGTAGTGACATGGAGGAGTGACATGAGGAGTGAGTTTGTCTAGCGACATGGAGGAGTGACATAAAGTAGTTACATGGAGGAGTTACGTGGAGGAGTGACTTGGAGGAGCAACACGGAGGAGCGACATGGAGGAGTGACATGGAGTAGTGACATGGAGTAGCTATATGTAGGAGTTACATGGAGGAGTGACATGGAGGAGTAACATGGAGGAAGGAGTTGGTGGAACGACATGGAGGAGTCCCATAGAGTAGCGACATGGAGGAGTGACATGGAGGAGCAACACGGAGGAGTGACATGGAGGATGGACAAAGAGGTTTGAGTTGGTGTATTGACATGGAGGAGTGACATGGAGAAGCGACATGGAGAAGTGACATGGAAGAGTGAGTTGGTGTAGCGACATGGAGGATGGACAAAGAGGTTTGAGTTGGTGTATTGACATGGAGGAGTCACATGGAGTAGCGACATGGAGGAGTAACATGGATGAGTGAGTTGGTGTAGCGATATGGAGGACTGACATGGAATAGCGACATGGAGGAGTGACATGGAGGAGTGACATAGAGAATTGATGTGGAGGACCAACACGGAGGAGTGACATGGAGGAGTGACATGGAGTAGTGACATGGATGAGTGACATAGAGGAATGACATGGAGGAGTGACATAGAGGAGTGACATGGATGAGTGACATGGAGGAGTGACATGGAGGAGTGACAAGGAGGGTTGAGTTTGTGTTGTGACATGGAGAAGTGACAGGTCGGATCACCAAGGAAGATTGATAGGGTGGAGATACATGGCGGAGGGACATGGATGAGTGACATGGAGGAGTGACATGGAGGAGTGACATGGAGGATGGACATGGAGGAGTGACATGGAAGACATATAGAGGTGACATGGAGGAATGACAAGAAGTAGTGACATGGAGGAGTGACATTGAGGAGTGAGTTGGTGTAGCGACACGGAGGAGTGACATTGAGTTGCGACATAGAGTAGTAACATGAGGAGTGAGTTTGTGTAGCAACATGAAGGAGTGACATGGAGGAGTAACTTGGAGGAGTGACATAAAGGATTGACATGGAGGAGTGACATGGAAGAGTAACATGGAGGAAGGAGTTGGTGGAGCGACATGGAGGAGTCCCATAGAGTAGCGACATGGAGGAGTGACATGGAGGAGCAACACGGAGGAGTGACATGGAGGATGGACAAAGAGGTTTGAGTTGGTGTATTGACATGGAGGAGTGACATGGAGAAGCGACATGGAGAAGTGACATGGAAGAGTGAGTTGGTGTAGCGACAAGGAGGATGGACAAAGAGGTTTGAGTTGGTGTATTGACATGGAGGAGTCACATGGAGTAGCGACATGGAGGAGTAACATGGAAGAGTGAGTTGGTGTAGCGACATGGAGGACTGACATGGAATAGCGACATGGAAGAGTGACATGGAGGAGTGACATAGAGAATTGATGTGGAGGAGCAATACGGAGGAGCGACATGGAGGAGTGACATGGAGTAGTGACATGGATGAGTGACATGGAGGAGTGACATGGAGGAGTGAATTGGAGGAGTGACATAAAGGAGTGGACATAGAGGAATGACATGGATGAGTGACATAGAGGAGTGACAAGGAGGGTTGAGTTTGAGTAGCGACATGGAGGAGTGACATGAAGTAGTGACATGGAGGAGTGACATTGAGGAGTGAGTTGGTGTAGTTACATGGATGAGTGACTTTGAGTAGCTACCTGGAGGAGTGACCTGGAGGAGTGGCATGGAGGAGTGACATGGAGTAGCTACATGTAGGAGTTACATGGAGGAGTGACTTGGAGGAGCAACATGGAGGAGCGACATGGAGGAGTGACATGGAGTAGTGACGTGGAGTAGCTACATGTAGGAGTTACATGGAGGAGTGACATAGAGGATTGACGTGGAGGAGCAACACGGAGGAGCGACATGGAGGAGTGACATGGAGTAGTGACATGGAGGAGGGACATGGAGGAGAGACATGGAAGAGTGACATGGAAAAGTGACAGGTCAGATCACCAAGGAAGATTGATAGGGTGTAGTGACATGGCGGAGGGACATGGATGAGTAACATGGATGAGTGACATGAAGGAGTGACATGGAGGAGTGAATTGGAAGAGTGACATAAAGGAGTGAAAAGGAGGAATGACATGGATGAGTGACAAGGAGGAGTGACAAGGAGGGTTGAGTTTGTGTTGTGACATGGAGGAGTGACATGTAGTAGTGACATGGAGGAGTGACATTGAGGAGTGAGTTGGTATAGTGACATGGAGGAGTGACTTTGAGTAGCGACATGGAGGAGTGACCTGTAGGAGTGACATGGAGGAGTGACATGGAGGAGGGACATGAACGAGTGTAAAGGAGAATTGAGTTTGTGTAGCGACATGGAGGAGTGACATGAAGTAGTGACATGGAGGAGTGACATTGAGGAGTGAGTTGGTATAGTGACATGGAGGAGTGACTTTGAGTAGCGACATGGAGGAGTGACCTGTAGGAGTGACATGGAGGAGTGACATGGAAGAGGGACATGAAAGAGTGTAAAGGAGAATTGAGTTTGTGTAGCGACATGGAGGAGTGACATGAAGTACTGACATGGAGGAGTGACATAGAGGAGTGACGTGGAGGAGTGACATGGAGGAGGGACATGGAGGAGTGACATGGAAGACATATAGAAGTGACATGGATGAGTGACATGGAGGAGTGACAAGAAGGATTGAGTTGGTGTAGTGACATGGAGGAGTGACTTTGAGTAGTAACATGGAGGAGTGACACGGAGGAGTGAGTTGTTAGAGCGACATGGAGGAGTGATATGGAGGAGTGACATAGAGGATTGATGTGGAGTAGTGACATTGAGGACAGACATGGAGGAGTGACTTGGAGAAGTGACTTGGTTGATCAGGAAGGAGGGTTGTTATAGTGGAGTGACATCGTGGAGGGACATGGGTGAGTGACTTGGAGGAGTGACAAGGAGGAGCAACACGGAGGAGTGACATGGAGGAGTTACATGGAGGATGGACATGGAGGAGTGACGTGGAAGACATATAGAGGTGACATGGAGGAGTGACAAGAAGTAGTGACATGGAGGAGTGACATTGAGGAGTGAGTTGGTGTAGCGACATGGAGGAGTGACATTGAGTAGCGAAATACAGTAGTAACATGAGGAGTGAGTTTGTGTAGCAACATGAAGGAGTGACATGGAGGAGTAACTTGGAGGAGTGACATAAAGGATTGACATGGAGGAGTGACATGGAGGAGTAACATGGAGGAAGGAGTTGGTGGAGCGACATGTAGGAGTCCCATAGAGTAGCGACATGGAGGAGTGACATGGAGGAGCAACACGGAGGAGTGACATGGAGGATGGACAAAGAGGTTTGAGTTGGTGTATTGACATGGAGGAGTGACATGGAGAAGCGACATGGAGAAGTGACATGGAGGAGTGAGTTGGTGTAGCGACATGGAGGATGGACAAAGAGGTTTGAGTTGGTGTATTGACATGGAGGAGTCACATGGAGTAGCGACATGGAGGAGTAACATGGAAGAGTGAGTTGGTGTAGCGACATGGAGGACTGACATGGAATAGCGACATGGAAAAGTGACATGGAGGAGTGACATAGAGAATTGATGTGGAGGAGCAACACGGAGGAGCAACATGGAGGAGTGACATGGAGTAGTGACATGGATGAGTGACATGGAGGAGTGACAAGGAGGGTTGAGTTTGTGTTGTGACATGGAGAAGTGACAGGTCGGATCACCAAGGAAGATTGATAGGGTGGAGTGACATGGCGGAGGGACATGGATGAGTGACATGGAGGAGTGACATGGAGGAGTGAATTGGAGGAGTGACATAAAGGAGTGACATGGAGGAATGACATGGATGAGTGACATAGAGGAGTGACAAGGAGGGTTGAGTTTGTGTAGCGACATGGAGGAGTGACATGAAGTAGTGACATGGAGGAGTGATATTGAGGAGTGAGTTGGTGTAGTTACATGGATGAGTGACTTTGAGTAGCGACCTGGAGGAGTGACCTGGAGGAGTGGCATGGAGGAGTGACATGGAGTAGCTACATGTAGGAGTTACATGGAGGAGTGACTTGGAGGAGCAACATGGAGGAGCGACATGGAGGAATGACATGGAGTAGTGACGTGGAGTAGCTACATGTAGGAGTTACATGGAGGAGTGACATAGAGGATTGACGTGGAGGAGCAACACGGAGGAGCGACATGGAGGAGTGACATGGAGTAGTGACATGGCGGAGGGACATGGATGAGTGACTTGGATGAGTGAATTGTAGGAGTGACATGGAGTAACTACATGGAGGAGTTACATGGAGGAGTGACATGGACGAGTGACATAGAGGAATGACATGGAGGAGTGACATAGAGGAGTGACATGGATGAATGACATGGAGGAGTGATATGGAGGAGCAACATGGAGGAGCAACATGGAGGAGTAACTTGGAATAGCGACATGGAGGAGTGACATGGAGGAGTGACATAGAGGATTGAGGTGGAGTAGTGACATGGAGGTTGGACATGGAGGAGTGACTTGGAGAAGTGACAGTGCGGATAACCAAGGAGGGTTGATATGGTGGAGTGTCATCGCTGAGGGACATAGGTGAGTGACTTGGAGGAGTGACATGGAGGAGTGACATGGAGGAGTGACATGAGGAGTGAGTTTGTGTAGCGACATGGAGGAGTGACATGGAGTAGCTACATGGAGGAGTTACATGGAGGAGTGACTTGGAGGAGCAACACGGAGGAGCGACATGGAGGAGTGACATGGAGTAGTGACATGGAATAGCTACATGTAGGAGTTACATGGAGGAATGACTTGGATGAGCAACATGAAGGAGTGACATAGAGGATTGATGTGGAGTAGCAACACGGAGGAGCGACATGGAGGAGTGACATGGAGTAGTGACATGGAGGAAGGACATGGAGGAGTGACTTGGAGAAGTGACAGGGTTGATCAGGAAGTAGGGTTGATAAGGTGGAGTGGCATAGTGGAGGGACATGGGTGAGTGACTTGGAGGAGTGACATGAAGAGCAACACGGAGGAGCAACATGGAGGAGTGACATGGAGTAGTGACATGGAGGATGGACATGGAGGAGTGACATGGAGGAATGACATGGATGAGTGACATGGAGGAGTGAATTTGAGTAGCGACATGGAGGAGTGACCTGGAGGAGTGACATGGAGTAGTGAGTTGTTAGAGCGACATAGAGGAGAGACATGGAGGAGTGACATGGAGGAGTGACATGGAGGAGTGACATAGAGGAGTGACGTGGAGGAGAGACATGGAAGAGTGACATAGAGAAGTGACAGGTCGGATTACCAAGGGAGATTGATAGGGTGGCGTGACATGGCGGAGGGACATGGATGAGTGACATGGAGCAGTGACATGGAGGAGTGAATTGGAGGAGTGACAAGGAGGGTTGAGTTTGTGTAGCGACATGGAGGAGTGACATGAAGTAGCGACATGGAGGAGTGACCTGGAGGAGTGACATGAAGGCGTGAAATGGTGGAGTGACATGGAGGAGTGAGTTGTTAGAGCGACATGGAGTAGAGACATGGAGGAGTGACATAGAGGAGTGACATGGAGGAGTGACATAGAGGAATGACGTGGAGGAGAGACATGGAAGAGTGACATGGAAAAGTGACAGGGCGGATAACCAAGGAAGATTGATATAGTGGAGTGACATTGCGGAGGGACATGGATGAGTGACATGGAGGAGTGACACGGAGGAGAAAAATTGAGGAGCGACATGGAGGAGTGACATGGAAGAGTGAGTAGGTGTAGCGACATGGAGGATGGACATGGAGGAGTGACATGGAAGACATATAGAAGTGACATGGAGGAGTGAATTGGAGGAGTGACATGGATGAGTGACATGGAGGAGTGACAAGGAGGGTTGAGTTTGTGTTGTGACATGGAGAAGTGACAGGTCGGATCACCAAGGAAGATTTATAGGGTGGAGTGACATGGCGGAGGGACATTGATGAGTGACATGGAGAAGTGAATTGGAGGAGTGACATAAAGGAGTGACATGGAGGAATGACATGGATGAGTGACATAGAGGAGTGACAAGGAGGGTTGAGTTTGTGTAGCGACATGGAGGAGTGACATGAAGTAGTGACATGGAGGAGTGACATTGAGGAGTGAGTTGGTGTAGTTACATGGAGGAGTGACTTTGAGTAGCGACCTGGAGGAGTGACATGGAGGAGTGAAGTGGTGGAGTGAAATGGAGGAGTGAGTTGTTAGAGTGACATGGAGGAGAGACATGGAAGTGTGACATGGAGAATTGACAGGGCGGATAACCAAGGAAGATTGATATGGTGGAGTGACATGGCGGAGTGACATTGAGTAGTGACATGGAGGATGGACATGGAGGAGTGACATGGAAGACATATAGAGGTGACATGGAGGAGTGAATTGGAGGAGTGACATAAAGGAGTGATGTGGAGGAGTGACATTGAGGAGTGACATGAGGAGTGAGTTTGTGTAGCGACATGGAGGAGTGACATGGAGTAGCTACATGGAGGAGTTACATGGAGGAGTGACATGGACGAGTGACATAGAGGAGTGACAAGGAGGAGTGACATAGAGGAGTGACATGGATGAGTGACATGGGGGAGTGACATGGAGGAGCAACATGGAGGAGCGACAGGGTTGATCAGGAAGGGGGGTTGATATGGTGGAGTGACATCGTGGAGAGACATGGGTGAGTGACTTGGAGGAGTGACAAGGAGGAGCAACACGGAGGAGCGACATGGAGGAGTGACATGGAGTAGTGACATGGAGGATGGACATGGAGGAGTGACCTGTAGGAGTGACATGGAGGAGTGACATGGAGGAGGGACATAAAAGAGTGTAAAGGAGTATTGAGTTTGTGTGGCGACATGGAGGAGTGACATGAAGTACTGACATTGAAGAGTGACATGGAGGAGTGAGTTGTTATAGCGACATGGAGGAGAGAAATGGAGGAGTGACATGGAGGAGTGACATGGAGGAGCAACACGGAGGAGCGACATGGAGGAGTGACATGGAGTAGCAACATGGAGGAGTTACATGGAGGAGTGACTTGGAGGAGCAACACGGAGGAGCGACATGGAGGAGTGACATGGAGTAGTGACATGGAGTAGCTACATGTAGGAGTTACATGGAGGAGTGACTTGGAGGAGCAACATGGACGAGTGACATAGAGGTGACATGGAGGAGTGACATGGAGAAGTGACAGGGCGGATAACCAAGGAGGGTTGATATGGTGGAGTTACATCGCGGTGGGACATGAGTGAGTGACTTGGAGGAGTTACATGGAGGAGCAACACGGAGGAGCAACATGGAGGAGTGACATAGAGTAGTGACATGGAGGATGGACATGGAGGAGTGACATGGAAGACATATAGAGGTGACATGGAGGAGTGAATTGGAGGAGTGACATAAACGAGTGACATGGAGGAATGACATAAATGAGTGACATGGAGGAGTTACAAGCAGAGTTGAGTTGGTGTAGCGACATGGAGGAGTGACATGGAGTAGTGACATGGAGGATTGACATGAGGAATGAGTTGGTGTAGCGACATGGAGGAGTGACATGGAGGTGTGACATGGAGGAGTAACTTGGAGGAGTGACATAAAGTATTGACATGGAGTTGTGACATGGAGGAGTAACATGGAGGAAGGAGTTGGTGGAGCGACATGGAGGAGTAACATGGAATAGAGACATAGAGGAGTGATATAGAGGGTTGATGTGTAGTAGTGACATGGAGGATAGACATGGAGGAGTGACTTGGAGAAGTGACAGGGTTGATCAGGAAGGAGGGTTGATATGGTGGAGTGACATAATGGAGGGACATGGGTGATTGACTTGGAGGAGTGACAAGGAGGAGCACCACGGAGGAGCGACATGGAGGAGTGACTTGGAGGAGTGACAAGGAGGAGCAATACGGAGGAGCAACATGGAGGAGTGACATGGAAGAGTGACATGGAGTACTGACATGGAGAATGGACATGGAGGAGTGACATGGAGAACATATAGAGGTGACATGGAGGAGTGAATTGGAGGAGTGACATAAAGTAGTAACATGGAGGAGTTACATTGAGGAGTGAGTTGGTGTAGCGACATAGAGGAGTGAAATGGAGTAGCGACATAGAATAGTAACATGAGGAGTGAGTTTGCGTATCAAGATGGAGGAGTGACATGGAGGAGTGACATGGAGGAGTGACATAGAGGACTGATGTGGATTAGTGACATGAAAGAGTGTAAAGGAGGATTGAGTTACATTGAGGAGTGAGTTGGTGTAGCGACATGGAGGAGTGAAATGGAGTAGCGACATAGAGTAGTAACATGAGGAGTGAGTTTGCGTAGCAACATGGAGGAGTGACATGGAGGGGTGACATGGAGGAGTGACATATAGTAGTGACATGGAGGAGATAAATGGAGGAGTGACATGGAGGAATGACATGTAGGAGTGACATGGAGGAGGGACATGAAGTAGCCATATGGAGGAGTGACATGAAGTAGTGACATTTAGGAGTCACATTGAGGAGTGAGTTGGTGTAGTGACATGAAGGAGTGACTTTAAGTAGCGACATGGAGGAATGACCTGGAGGAGTGACATGGAGGAGTGAAATGGTAGAGTGACATGGAGGAGTGACATGAAGTAGTGACATGGAGGAGAGAAATGGAGGATTGATATGGAGTAGTGAAATGGTGCAGTGATATGTAGGAGTGAGTTGTTAGAGCGACATGGAGGAGAGAAATGGAGAAGTGACATAGAGGAGTGACATGAGTAATGAGTTGGTGTAGCGACATGGAGGAGTAACATGGAGGTGTGACATGGAGTAATGACATGGAGGAGGGACATGGAGGAGTGACATGGAAGACATATAGAAGTGACATGGATGAGACACATGGAGGAGTGACAAGAAGGATTGAGTTGGTGTAGTGACATGGCGGAGGGACATAGATGAGTTACATGGAGGAGTGACATGGAAGAGCAACATGGAGGAGCGACGTGGAGGAGTGAGTTGGTGGAGCGACATGGAGGAGTCACATGGAGTAGCGACATGGAGGAGTGACATGAAGTGGTGACATGGAGTAGTGACATTGAGGAGTGAGTTGGTGTAGCGACATGGAGGAGTGACTTTGAGTAGCGACATGGAGGAGTGACCTGGAGGATTGACATGGAGGAGTGCAATGGTGGAGTGACATGGAGGAGTGAGTTGTTATAGCGACATGGAGGACAAACATGGAGGCGTGACATGGAGGAGTGAAATGGAGGAGTGACATGAAGTGGTGACATGGAGTAGTGACATTGAGGAGTGAGTTGGTGTAGCGACATGGAGGAGTGACTTTGAGTAGCGACATGGAGGAGTGACGTGGAGGAGAGACATGGAGAAGTGACATGGAGGACTGACATGGAGGAGTGACATAGAGGATTGACGTGGAGGAGAGACATGGAGAAGTGACATGGAGGAATGACATGTAGGAGTGACATAGAGGAGTGACGTGGAGGAGAGACATGGAAGAGTGACATGGAGAAGTGACAGGGCGGATAACCAAGGAGGGTTGATATGGTGGAGTGACATCGCGGAGGGACATGGATGAGTGACTTGGAGGAGTGAAATGGAGGAGGGACATGGAGGAGTGACATGAGGAGTGAGTTTGTATAGCGACATGGAGGAGTGACATGGATTAGCTACATGGAGGAGTTACATGGAGGAGTGACATGGACGAGTGACATAGAGGAGTTACATGGAGGAGTGACATAGAGGAGTGACTTGGATGAGTGACATGGAGAAGTGACATGGTGGAGCAACATGGAGGAGCAACATGGAGGAGTAACTTAGAATTGCGACATGGGGGAGTGATATGGAGGAGTGACATAGAGGATTGATGTGGATTAGTGACATGGAGGACTGACATGGAGGAGTGAATTGGAGGAGTGACATAAAGGAGTGACATGGAGGAATGACATGGATGAGTGACATGGAGGAGTGACAAGGAGGGTTGAGTTTGTGTAGCGACATGGAGGATTGACATGAAGTAGTGACATGGAGGAGTGACATTGAGGAGTGAGTTGGTGTAGTTACATGGAGGAGTGACTTTGAGTAGCGACATGGAGGAGTGACATGGAGGAGTGAAATGTTGGAGTGACATGGAGGAGTGAAATGTTGGAGTGACATGGAGGAGTGAGTTGTTAGAGGGACATGTAGGAGTGACATGTAAGACATATAGAAGTGACATAGATGAGTTATATGGAGGAGTGACATGGAAGAGCAACATGGAGGAGCGACGTGGAGGAGTGACATGAAGTGGTGACATGGAGTAGTGACATTGAGGAGTGAGTTGGTGTAGCGACATGGAGGAGTGACCTGGAGGAGTGACATGGAGGAGTGCAATGGTGGAGTGACATGGAGGAGTGAGTTGTTACAGCGACATGGAGGACAAACATGGAGTAGCGACATGGAGGAGTGACATGAAGTGGTGACATGGAGTAGTGACATTGAGGAGTGAGTTGGTGTAGCGACATGGAGGAGTGACCTGGAGGAGTGACATGGAGGAGTGAAAAGGAGGAGTGACATAGAGGAGTGACGTGGAGGAGAGACATGGAGAAGTGACATTGAGGACTGACATGGAGGAGTGACATAGAGGAGTGACATGGATGAGTGACATGGAGGAGTGACATGGAGGAGCAACATGGAGGTGCAACATGGAGGAGTAACTTGGAATAGCGACATGGAGGAGTGACATAGAGGATTGAGGTGGAGTAGTGACATGGAGGTTGGACATGGAGGAGTGACTTGGAGAAGTGACAGGGCGGATAACCAAGGAGGTTTGATATGGTGGAGTGACATCGCGGAGGGACATAGGTGAGTGACTTAGAGGAGTGACATGGAGGAGTGACATGAGGAGTGAGTTTGTGTAGCGACATGGAGGAGTGACAAGGAGTAGCTACATGGAGGAGTTACATGGAGGAGTGACTTGGAGGAGTGACATAAACGAGTGACATGGAGGAATGAAATTGTTGAGTGACATGGAGGAGTAACTTTGGGTAGCGACATTGAGGAGTGACCTGGAGGAGTGACATGGAGGAGTGAAATGGTGGAGTGACATGGAGGAGTGAGTTGTTAGAGCGACATGGAGGAGAGACATGGAGAAGTTACATGGCGGAGTGACATAAACGAGTGACATGGAGGAGTGACCTGGAGGAGTGACATGGAGGAGTGACTTTGAGTAGCGACATGGAGGAGTGACCTGGAGGAGTGACATGGAGGAGTGAGTTGTTATAGCGACATGGAGGAGAGAAATGGAGGATTGACATGGAGGAGTGACATTGAGGAGTGAGTTGGTGTAGTAAAATGGAGGAGTGACTTTGAGTAGCGACATGGAGGAGTGACCTGGAGGAGTGATATGGAGGAGTGAAATGGTGGAGTGACATGGAGGAGTGACATGGAGGAGTGAGTTGTTAGAGCGACATAGAGGAGAGACATGGAGGAGTGACATGTAGGAGTGACATGGAGGAGTGACATAGAGGAGTTACATGGAGGAGTGACATAGAGGATTGATGTGGAGGAGAAACAAGGAGGAGCAACACGGAGGAGTGACATGGAGTAGTGACTTGGAGGATGGACATGGAGCAGTGACATGAAAAACATATAGAGGTGACATGGAGGAGTGAATTGGAGGAGTGACATAAACGAGTGACATGGAGGAATGACATGGATGATTGACATGGAGGAGTGACTTTGAGTAGCGACATGGAGGAGTGACCTGGATAAGTGACATGGAGGAGTGAAATGGTGGAGTGACATTGAGGAGCGACATGGAGGATTGATGTGGAGGAGCAACAAGGAGTAGCGACATGGAGGAGTGACATGGAGGAATGACATGGAAGAGTGACATGGAGGAGTGACATGGAGGAATGACATGGATGAGTAACATGGAGGAGTTACTTTGAGTAGCGACATGGAGGAGTGACTTTGAGTAGCGACATGGAGGAGTGACCTGGAGGAGTGACATGGAGGAGTGAAATGGTGGAGTGACATGGAGGAGCGACATGGAGGATTGATGTGGAGGAGCAACAAGGAGTAGAGACATGGAGGAGTGACATGGAGTAGTGAAATGGAGGAGGGAGATGGAGGAGTGACTTGGAGGAGTGACATGGAGGAATGACATGGAAGAGTGACATGGAGGAGTGACATGGAGGAATGACATGGATGAGTAACATGGAGGAGTGACTTTGAGTAGCGACATGGAGGAGTGACTTTGAGTAGCGAAATGGAGGAGTGAAATGGTGGAGTGACATGGAGGAGTGATATGGAGGAGTGACTTTGAGTAGCGACATGGTGGAGTGACCTGTAGGAGTGACATGGAGGAGTGAGTTGTTATAGCGACATGGAGGAGAGAAATGGAGGAGTGACATGAAGGAGTGACATTGAGGAGTAAGTTGGTGTAGCGACATGGAGGAGTGATCTGGAGGAGTGACATGGAGGAGTTAAATGGTGGAGTGACATGGAAGAGTGACATGGAGGAGTGACAGAGGAATTTCGTGGAGGAGAGACATGGAGGAGTGACATGGAGAAGTGACAGGGGGGATCACCAAGGAATATTGATATGGTGGAGTGACATGGCGGAGGGACATGGATGAGTGACTTGGAGGAGTGACATGGAGGAGTGACCTGGAGGAGTGACATGGAGGAGTGAGTTGTTAGAGCGATATAGAGGTGTGAAATGGTGGAGTGACATGGAGGAGTGACATGGAGGAGTGAGTTGTTAGAGCGATATAGAGGAGAGACATAGAGGATTGATGTGGAGGAGCAACACGGAGGAGCGACATGGAGGAGTGACATGGAGTAGTGACATGGAGGAGGGACATGGAGGAGTGACTTGGAGAAGTGAAAGGGTTGATCAGGAAGGAGGGTTGATATGGTGGAGTGACATCGTGTAGGGACATGGGTGAGTGACTTGGAGGAGTGACAAGGAGGAGCAACACGGAGGAGCGACATGGAAGAGTGACATGAAGTAGTGACATGGAGGAGTGACATGAGGAATGAGTTGGTGTAGCGACATGGAGGAGTGACTTTGAGTACCGACATGGAGGAGTGACCTGGAGGTGTGACATGGAAGAGTGACATGGAGGAGAGACATAGAGGAGTGACCTGGAGGTGTGACATGGAGGAGTGAAATGGTGGAGTGGCATGGAGGAGTAACTTGGAGGAGTGACATAAAGGATTGACATGGAGGAGTGACATGGAGGAGTAACATGGAGGAAGGATTTGGTGGAGTGACATGGAGGAGTAACATGGAATAGCGACATGGAGGAGTGACATGGAGGAGTGACATGTAGGAGTGACATAGAAGATTGATATGTAGTTATTGACATGGAGGATGGACATGAAGGAGTTACTTGGAGAAGTGACAGAGTTGATCAGGAAGGATGGTTGATATGTTGGAGGGACAACGTGGAGGGACATGGGTGAGTGACTTGGAGGAGTGACAAGGAGGAGCAACACGGAGGAGCGACATGGAGGAGTGACTTGGAGGAGTGACAAGGATGAGCAACACGGAGGAGCGACATGGAGGAGTGACATGGAGGAGGGACATGGAGGAGTGACATGGAGTAGTGACATGGAGGATGGACATGAAGGAGTGACATGGAAGACATATAGAGGTGACATGGAGGAGTGAATTGGAGGAGAGACATAAAGGAGTGACATGGAGGAATGACATGGATGAGTGACATGGAGGAGTGACAAGCAGTAGTGACATGGAGGAGTTACATTGAGGAGTGAGTTGGTGTAGCGACATGGAGGTGTGACATGGAGTAGCGACAAAGATTAGTAACATGAGGAGTGCGTTTGTGTAGTGACATGGAGGAGTGACATGAAGGAATGACATGGATGAGTGACATGGAGAAGGGACATGGAGGAGCGATATGGAGGAGTGACATGAAAGAGTGTAAAGGAGGATTGAGTTTGTGTAGCTACATGGAGGAGCGACATGGAGGAGTGACATGGAGGAATGACATAGAGTAGCGACATGGAGGAGATACATGGAGGAGTGAAATGGAGGAATGACATTGAGGAGTGAGTTGGTATAGCGACATGGAGGAGTGACATGGAGGAGTGACATAGAGGATTGATGTGGAGTAGTGACATGGAGGACAGACATGGAGGAGTGACTTGGAGAAGTGACAGGGTTGATCAGGAAGGAGGGTTGATATGGTGGAGTGACATCGTGGAGGGACATGGGTGAGTGACATGGAGGAGTGACATGGAGGATGGACATGGAGGAGTGACATGGAAGACATATAGAGGTGACATGGTGGAGTGAATTGGAGGAGGAACATGGAGGAGTGAGTTGGTGGAGCAACATGGAGGAGTCACATGGAGTAGCGACATTCAGGAGTAACTTGGAGGAGTGACATAAAGGAGTGACATGGAGGAATGACATTGAGGATTGACATGGAGGAGCGATATGGAGGAGTGTCATGAAAGATTGTATAGGAGGATTGAGTTTGAGTAGCGACATGGAGGAGTGACATGAAGTAGTGACATGGAGGAGGGACCCTGAGGAGTGAGTTGGTGTAGTAACATGGAGGAGTGACTTTGAGTAGCGACATGGAGGAGTGACCTGGAGGAGTGACATGGAGGAGTGAAATGGTGGAGTGACATGGAGGAGTGAGTTGTTAGAGCAACATGGAGGAGAGACATGGAGGAGTGACATGGAAGACATATAGAGGTGACTTAGAGGAGTGAATTGGAAGAGCAACATGGAGGAGCAACATGGAGGAGTGAGATGGTGGAGCAACATGGAGAAGTCACATGGAGTAGTGACATCTAGGAGTGACTTGGAGGAGTGACATAAAGGAGTGACATGGAGGAGTGACATGGAGGATTGACATGGAGGAGTAATATGGAGGAGTGACATGAAAGAGTGTATAGTATGATTGAGTTTGTGTAGCGACATAGAGGAGTGACATGGAGTAGTGACATGGAGGAGGGACATGGAGGAGTGACTTGGAGAAGTGACAGGGTTGATCAGGAAAGAGAGTTGATATGGTGGAGTGACATCGTGGAGGGACATGGGTGAGTGACTTGGAGAAGTGACATGGAGGAGCAACACAGAGGAGTGACATGGAGTAGTGACATGGAGGATGGACAAGGAGGAGTGACATGGAAGACATATAGAGGTGACTTGGATGAGTGAATTGGAGGAGCAACATGGATGAGTGAGTTGGTGTAGCAACATGGAGAAGTCACATGGAGTAGCGACATTTAGGAGTAACTTGGAAGAGTGACATAAAGGAGTGACTTGGAGGAGTGACATGGAGGATTGACATGGAGGAGTAATATGGAGGAGTGACATGAAAGAGTGTATAGTATGATTGAGTTTGTGTAGCGACATAGAGGAGTGACATGGAGTAGTAACATGGAGGAGGGACATGGAGGAGTGACTTGGAGAAGTGACAGGGTTGATCAGGAAAGAGAGTTGATATGGTGGAGTGACATCGTGGAGGGACATGGGTGAGTGACTTGGAGAAATGACATGGAGGATGGACATGGAGGAGTGACATGGAAGACATATAAAGGTGACATGGTGAGTGAATTGGAGGAGTGACATAAAGGAGTGACATGGAGGATTGACATGGATGAGTGACATGGAGGAGTGACAAGGAGGGTTGAGTTTTTGTTGTGACATGGAGAAGTGACAGGTCGGATCACCAAGGAGGATTGATAGGGTGGAGTGACATGGCGAAGGGACATTGATGAGTGAAATGGAGAAGTGATTTGGAGGAGTGACATAAAGGAGTGACATGGAGGAATGACATGGATGAGTGACATAGAGGAGTGACAAGGAGGGTTGAGTTTGTGTAGCGACATGGAGGAGTGACATGAAGTAGTGACATGGAGGAGTGACATTGAGGAGTGAGTTGGTGTAGTTACATGGAGGAGTGACTTTGAGTAGCGACCTGGAGGAGTGACCTGGAGGAGTGACATGGAAGAGTGAAGTGGTGGAGTGAAATGGAGGAGTGAGTTGTTAGAGCGACATGGAGGAGAGACATGGAGGATTGACATGGAGGAGCGACATGGAGGAGTGACATGGAAGACATATGGAAGTGAAATTAAGGAGTGGCTTGGAGGAGTGACATAAAGGAGTGACATGGAGGAATGACATGGATGAGTGACATGGAGGAGTTACAAGGAAGATTGAGTAGGTGTAGCGACATGGAGGAGTGACATGGAGTAGTGACATGGAGGATGGACATGGAGGAGTGACATGGAAGACATATAAAGGTGAAATGGAGGAGTGAATTGGAGGAGTGACATAAAGGAGTGACGTGGAGGAGTGACATTGAGGAGTGAGTTGGTGTAGCGAGATGGAGGAGTTACATGGAGTAGCGAAATAGAATAGTAACATGAGGAGTGACATGGAGGAGTGGCATGGAGGAGGGACATGGAGGAGCGATATGGAGAAGTGACATGAAAGAGTGTAAAGGAGGTTTGAGTTTGTGTAGCGACATGGAGGAGTGACATGAAGTAGTGACATTGAGGAGTGACATTGAGGAATGAGTTGGTGTAGTGACATGGAGGAGTGACTTTGAGTAGCGACATGGAGGAGTGACATGGAGGAGTGACATTGAGGAGTGAGTTGGTGTAGTAACATGGAGGAGTGACTTTAAGTAGCGACATGGAGGAGTGACCTGGAGGAGTGTCATGGAGGAGTGAAATGGTGGAGTGACATGGAGGAGTGACATGGAGGAGTGAGTTGTTAGAGCGACATAGAGGAGAGACATGGAGGAGTGACATGTAGGAGTGACATGGAGGAGTGACATAGAGGAGTGACTTGGAGTAGTGACATGGAGTAGCTACATGTAGGAGTTACATGGAGGACTGACATAGAGGATTGATGTGGAGGAGCAACACGGAGGAGCGACATGGAGGAGTGACATGAAGTAGTGACATTGTGGAGGGACACGGGTGAGTGACTTGGAGAAGTGACATGGAGGAGCAACACGGAGGAGCAACATGGAGGAGTGACATGGAGTAGTGACATGGAGGATAGACATGGAGGAGTGACATGGAAGACATATAGACGTGACTTGGAGGAGTGAATTGGAGGAGCAACATGGAGGATTAACATGGAGGAGTGAGTTGGTGGAGCAACATGGAGGAGTCACATGGAGTAGCGACATTTAGGAGTAACTTGGAGGAGTGACATAAAGGAGTGACATGGAGGAGTGACATGGAGGATTGACATGGAGGAGTGATATGGAGGAGTGACATGAAAGAGTGTATAGTATGATTGAGTTTGTGTAGCGACATGGAGGAGTGACATGAAGTAGTGACATGGAGGAGTAACCCTGTGGAGTGAGTTGGTGTAGTAACATGGAGGAGTGACTTTGATTAGTGACATGGAGGAGTGACCTGGAGGAGTGACATGGAGGAGTGAAATGGTGGAGTGACATGGAGGAGTGAGTTGTTAGAGCAACATGGAGGAGAGACATGGAGGAGTGACATGGAGGAGTGACATGGAGGAGAGACATGAAAGAGTGACATGGAGAAGTGACAGGGCGGATAACCATGGAGGGTTGATATGGTGGAGTGACATCGTGGAGGGACATGGGTGAGTGACTTGGAACAGTGACATGGAGGAGTGACATGGAGGAGTGACATGGAGGAATGACATGGATGAGTGACATGGAGGAGTTACAAGGAGGGTTGAGTTGGTGTAGCGACATGGAGGAGTGACATAGAGTAGCGACATGGAGGAGTGACATGAGGAATGAGTTGGTGTAGCGACAAGGAGGAGTGACATGGAGGTTTGACATGGAGGAGTGACATAGAGGAGTGATGTGGAGGAGTGACATGTAGGAGTGACATAGAGGAGTGACATGGAGGAGTGACATTTAGGAGTGACATGGAGGATCGACATGGAGGAGTGACATAGAGGAGTCACATGGAGGAGTGACATGTAGGAGTGACTTGTAGGAGTCACAGAGAAGATCGACAGGGAGGAGTGACATGGAGGAGTGACAAGGAAGAGTGAAATGGAGGAGTGACATGGTGTATTGACATGGAGGAGTGACATGGAGTAGCGACATGGAGGAGTGACAAGAGGAATGAGTTGGTGTAGCGACAAGGAGGAGTGACATGGAGGTTTGACATGGAGGAGTGACATAGAGGAGTGATGTGGAGGAGTGACATGTAGGAGTGACATAGAGGAGTGACATGGAGGAGTGACATTTAGGAGTGACATGGAGGATCGACATGGAGGAGTGACATAGAGGAGTCACATGGAGGAGTGACATGTAGGAGTGACTTGTAGGAGTCACAGAGAAGATCGACATGGAGGAGTGACATGGAGGAGTGACAAGGAAGAGTGAAATGGAGGAGTGACATGGTGGAGCTTCATGGAGTAGTGATATGTAGAAGTGATTTGTAGGAGACACAGAGAAGATCGACATGGAGGAGTGACAAGGAGTAGCGATATGGAAGACGGACATGGAGGAGTGAATTTAAGGATCGTCATGGAGGAGTGACATGGATAAGCAACACGGTGGCTCAACATATAGGAGATATATTGAGGAGTGACATTGAAGGGCGACATGGAGGCTGAACATGGAGTAGCGACATGGAAGAGTGATATGAGAAGTTACAAAAAGGAGTGACGTGGTGGAGTGAAATTGAGTGACATGGAAGAGTGAGTTGGTGGAGCGACATGGAGGAGTGACATGGAGTAGCGACATGGAGGAGTGACATGAGGAGTTACATAGAGGAGTGACGTGGTGGAGTGAAATGGAGTGACATGGAAGAGTGAGTTGGTGTAGCGACAAGGACGAGTGACATGATGGATCTACATGGAGGAGCGAAATGGAGGAGTTACATGGAGGAGCGACATAGAAAAGAGCAACATGGAGGAGCTACAGGAAGGAGCGACATTGCGGAGCGACATGGAGGACTGACAACAGTGAGGTACATTCTGGAGGGACATGGTGGAGCGACATTCTGGAGTGACATTCTGGAGTGACATGGAGAATCGACATTGTGTAGTTACATAGAGGAGCAACATGGAATATCGACATGGAGGATCGACCTGGAGGAGTGACATGGAGGAGCGACATGGAGGAGCGACATGAAGGATCGACATGGAGGATCGACATAGAGGAGTGACATGGAAGTAGTTACATGGAGGAGTGACAAGGAGGAGCGACATGGAAAAGCGACATGGAGGATTGGCATGTGCCGACATGGAAAACCTACATTGAGGAGCGACATTGGAAGACATGGAGGAGTGAAATGGAGGAGCAACATAGATGATCGACATGGAGGATCAACATGGAGCAATGACATGGTGAATCATCACTGAGTAGTGACATGGAGGATTGACAAGGAGGAGCGACATGGAGGAGCAACATGAAGGATCTACATGGAGGAGCGAAATGGAGGAGTGACATGGAGGAGTGACATGGATGATCGACATGGAGGAGTGACATGGAGGAGTGACATGAAGGAGTGACATGGAGTAGCGACACGGAGGAGTGACATGAGTAGTGAGTTGGCGTAGCGACATGGAGGAGTGACATAGAGGAGTGAGTTGGTGTAGCGACATGGAGGAGTGACAATGAAGACATAGAAGTGAAATGGATGAGTGATATGGAGAAGTGACAGGGTGGATCAGCAAGGAGGGTTGATATAGTGGAGTGACATAGTGGAGGGACATGGGTGAGTGACTTGGAGGAGTGACATGGAGGAGCAACACAGAGGAGCAACATGGATGAGTGACATGGAGTAGTGCCATGGAGGATGGACATGGAGGAGTGACATGGAGGAGTGACATAGAGGAATGACATATATGAGTGACATGAAGGAGTGACCTGGAGGTGCAACATGGAGGAGTGAAATGGTGGAGTGACATGGAAGAGTGAGTTGTTAGAGCGACATGGAGGAGAGACATGGAGGAGTGAATTGGAGGAGTGACATAAAGGAGTGACATGAGGAATAACATGGATGAGTGACATGGAGGAGTGACAAGGAGGGTTGAGTTTGTGTAGCGACATGGAGGAGTGACCCGGAGGAGTGACATGGAGTAGAGACATGGAGGAGTGACATGGAGGAGTGACATAGAGGAGTGACGTGGAGGAGAGACATGGAAGAGTGACATGGAGAAGTGACAGGTCGGATCACCAAGGAAGATTGATAGGGTGGAGTGACATGGCGGAGGGACATGGATGAGTGACATGGAGGAGGAACATGGAGGAGTGACGTGGAGGAGTGACGTGGAGGAGGAACATGGAGGAGTGACGTGGAGGAGTGAGTTGGTGGAGCAACATGGAGGAGTCACATGGAGTAGCGACATGGAGGAGTGGTGTGAAGTAGTGACATGGAGGAGTGACATTGAGGAGTGAGTTGGTGTAGTGACATAGAGGAGTGACTTTGAGTAGCGACATGGAGGAGTGACCTGGATGAGTGACATGGAGGAGTGAAATGGAGGAGTGACATTGAGGAGTAACATGGAGAAAGAGTTGGTGGAGCGACATGGAGGAGTCACATGGATTAGCGACACGGAGGAGTTACATGGAGGAGTGACATAGAGTATTGATATGGAGTAGTGACATGGAGGATGACATGGAGGAGTGACTTGGAGAAGTGACAGGATTGATCAGTTGATATGGTGGAGTGACATCGTGAAGGGACATGGGTGAGTGACTTGGAGGAGTGACAAGGAGGAGCAACACGGAGGAGCGACATGGAGGAGTGACATGGAGTAGTGACATGGAGGATGGACATGGACGAGTGACATGGAAGACTAGTAGAGGTGACATGGAGGAGCAACACGGAGGAGCGACATCGCGGAGGGACATGGGTGATTGACTTGGAGGAGTGACATGGAGGAGTGACAAGAAGGAATGATATTAAGTAGCGATATGGAGGAGTGACCTGGAGGAGTGACATGGAGGAGTGAAATGGAGGAATGACATTGAGGAGTGAGTTGGTGTAGTGACATGGAGGAGTGACATGGAGGAGTGACATGGAGAAGTGACATGGAGGAATTACAGAGAGGAGTGACTTGGATGAGTGACATGGAGGAGTGACATGGAGGAGTGACTTGGAAGAGCAACACGGAGGAGGGACATGTAGGAGTGACATGGAGTAATGACATGGAGGAGTGACATAGAGGAGTAACACTTCTATATGTCTTCAATGTCACTCCTCCATGTAACTCCTCCATGTCTTTATTCCATATCACTCCTCCATGTCCTTACACCAACTCACAGTTGGTGTAAGGAGGAGAGACATGGGAGAGTGACATGTCAGTCCTCTATGGACTGACATGGAGGACTGACATGGAGGAGCAATATAGAGGAGTAACACTTCTATATGTCTTCAATGTCACTCCTCCATGTAACTCCTCCATGTCTTTATTCCATATCACTCCTCCATGTCCTTACACCAACTCACTCCTCCATGTCACTCCTCCATGTCACTACTCCATATCACTCCTCAATATCACATCTATATGTCTGCCATGTAAGTCCTCCATGTCGCTCCTCCACGTCTTTCATCTGTGTCCCTCCTCCGTGTCACTCCTCCACGTGATTGAGTTTGTGTAGCGACATAGAGGACTGACATGGAGGAGTGACATGGAGGAGTAACATGGAGTAGCGACATGGGGGAGTGACATAGAGGAGTGATGTGGAAGAGTGAGTTGGTGTAGCGACATGGAGGAGTGACATAGAGGTTTGACATGGAAGAGTGACATGGAGGAGTGACATGGAGGAGGGACATGGAGGAGTGCCATGGAAGATTGACATGGAGGACTGACATGGAGAAGCGACATGGAGGAGTGACATGGAGCAGTGAGTTAGTGTAGCGACATGGAGGAGTGACATGGAGTAGCGACATGGTGGAGTGACTTGGAGGACTGACATGGAGGAGTGACATGGAGGAGTGAAATAGAGGAGTGACATGGAGAAAAGACATGGATGAATGACATGGAGGAGTGACATGAGGAGTGAGTTGGTTTAGCGACATGGAGGAGTGACATGGATGTGTGACATGGAGAACTGACATAGAGAAGTGACGTGGAGGAGTGAAATGGATGAGTTACATGGAGGAATGAATTGTGGGGCGACTCGGAGGAGAAACATGGAGGAGTGACATGGAAAACATGTAGAAGTGACACGGAGGAGTGATATGGAGGAGTGAAAATGTGGAGCTACACGGATGAGAGACATGACATTGAATACTTGGAGAAGTTACATGGAGGAGCGACATGGAAGATTGATATGGAGGAGTGACATGGACTAGCGACATGGAGGAGTGACATGGAAGACATATAAGTGACATGGAGGATTGACATGGAGAAGTAACATGGCGGATCAGCAATGAGGATTGATATGGTGGAGTGACATGGAGGAGTGACAAGGAAGATTGAGTTGGTGTAGCGACATGGAGGAGTGACATGGAGTAACGACATAGAGGAGTGACGAGGAGTGAGTTAGTGTAGCGACATGGAGGAGTGAAATGGATTAGCGACATGGAGGAGGGACCTAGAGGAGTGACATGGAAGACATATAGAAGTGACATGGATGAGTGACATGGAGGAGTGACATGAAGGATTGATATGGAGGAGTGATGTGGAGGAGTGACATGGAGGAGGAACATGGAGGAATGACAAAAAGGATTGAGTTGGTGTAGTGACATGGCGTAGGGAAATAGATGAGTTACTTGGAGGAGTGACATGGAAGAGCAACATGGAGGAGCGACGTGGAGGAGTGAGTTGGTGGAGCGACATGAAAGAGTCACATGGAGTAGCGACATGGAGGAGTGACATGAAGTAGTGACATGGAGGAGTGACATTGAGGTGTGAGTTGGTGTAGTGACATGGAGGAGTGACTTTGAGTAGCGACATGAAGGAGTGACCTGGTGGAGTGACATGGAGGAGTAAATTGGAGGAAGGAGTTTGTGGAGCGACATGGAGGAGTCACATGGAATAGCAACATGGAGGAGTGACATGGAGGAGTGACATGGAGGAGTGACATGGAGAAGCGACATGGAGGAGTGACATGGAGGAGTGAGTTAGTGTAGCAACATGGAGGAGTGACGTGGAGTAGCGACATGGTGGAGTAACTTGGAGGACTGACATGGAGGAGTGACATGGAGGAGTGACATAGAGGATTGACATGGAGGACTAACATTGAAGACATATAGAGGTGACATGGAGAAAAGACATGGATGACTGACATGGAGGAGTGACAAGGAGGATTGAGTTGGTGTAGCGACATGGAGGAGTGACGTGTAAGAGTGACATGAGGAGTGAGTTGGTTTAGCGACATGGAGGAGTGACATGGATGTGTGACATGGAGGACTTACATAGAGGAGTGACGTGGAGGAGTGAAATGGAGGAGTTACATGGAGGAATGAATTGTGGAGTGACATGGAGGAGTAACATGGAGGAGTGACATGGAAAACATGTAGAAGTGACACGGAGGAGTGATATGGAGGAGTGAAAATGTGGAGCTACACGGATGAGAGACATGACATTGAATACTTGGCGAAGTTACATGGAGGAGCGACATGGAAGATTGATATGGAGGAGTGACATGGAGTAGCGACATGGAGGAGTGACATGGAGGAGTGAGTTTGTGTAGTGACATGGAGGAGTGACATGGAAGACATATAAGTGACATGGAGGATTGACATGAAGGAGTGACATGGAGAAGTGAAATAGAGGAGTGACTTGGAGAAGTGACAGGATTGATCAGGAAGGAAGGTTGATATGGTGGAGTTACATCGTGGAGGGACATGGGTGAGTGACTTGGAGGAGTGACAAGGAGGAGCAACACAGAGGAGCGACAAGGAAGAGAGACATGGAGTAGTGACATGGAGGATGGACATGGAGGAGTGACATGGAGGAGTGACATGAAAGACATATAGAGGTGACATGGAGGAGTGAATTGGAGGAGTGACATAAAGGATTGACATGGAGGAATGACATGGAAGAGTGACAAGGAGGAATGACATGGAGTAGCGATATGGAGGAGTGACATGGAGGAGTGAGTTGGTGTAGCGACATGGATGAGTGACTTTGAGTAGCGACATGGAGGAGAGACCTGGAGAAGTGACATGGAGGAGTGAAATGGTGGAGTGACATGGAGGAGTGAGTTGTTAGAGCGACATGGAGGATAGACATGGAGGAGTGACATGGAGGAGTGACATAGAGGAGTGACGTGGAGGAGAGACATGGAAGAGTGACATGGAGAAGTGACATGTCGGATCAACAAGGAAGATTGATAGGGTGGAGTGACATGACGGAGGGACATGGAGGAGTGAAAGGAGGAGTAACATGGAGGAGCAACATGGTTTAGTGACATGGAGGAGGGACATGGAGGAGTGACTTGGAGGAGGGACATGGATGAGTGACTTGGAGGAGTGAAATGGAGGAGTGACGTGGAGGAGAGACATGGGAGAGTGACATGGAGAAGTGACATGTCGGATCAACAAGGAAGATTGATAGGGTGGAGTGACATGACGGAGGGACATGGAGGAGTGAAAGGAGGAGTAACATGGAGGAGCAACATGGTTTAGTGACATGGAGGAGGGACATGGAGGAGTGACTTGGAGGAGGGACATGGATGAGTGACTTGGAGGAGTGAAATGGAGGAGTGACATGGAGGAGTGACATGATGAGGGACATGGAGGAGTGACTTGGAGGAATGACATGGAGGAGTGACATGGAGGAGTGACATGAGAAGTGAGTTTGTGTGGCGACATGGAGGAGTGACATGGAGTAGCTACATGGAGGAGTTACATGGAGGAGTGACTTGGAGAAGCAACACGGAGGAGTGACATGGAGTAGTGATATGGAGGAGGGACATGGAGGAGTGACTTGGAGAAGTGACAGGGTTGATCAAGAAGTAGAGTTCATATGTCGGAGTGACATCGTGGAGGGACATGGGTGAGTGAAATGGAGGAGCAACACGGAGGAGCAACTTGGAGGAGTGACAAGGAGTAGTGACATGGAGGATGGACATGGAGGAGTGACATGGAAGTTATAAAGAGGTGACATGGAGGAGTGAATTGGAGGAGTGACATAAACGAGTGACATGGAGGAATGACATGGATGAGTGACATGGGTAAGTGACTTTGAGTAGCGACATGGAGGAGTGAGTTGTTAGAGCGACATGGAGGAGAGACATGGAGGAGTGACATGGAGGAGTGACATGGAAGAGTGACATAGAGGAGTGACGTGGAGGAGAGACATGGAAGAGTGACATGGAGAAGTGACAGGGCGGATAACCAAGGAGGGTTGATATGGTGGACTGACATCGCGGAGGGACATGGGTGAGTGACTTGTAGGAATGACATGGAGGAGTGACATGGAGGAGTGACATGAGGAGTGAGTTTGTGTAGCGACATGGAGGAGTGACATGGAGTAGCTACATGGAGGAGTTACATGGAGGAGTGACTTGGAGGAGCAACACGGGGGAGCGACATGGAGGAGTGACATGGAGTAGTGACATGGAGTAGCTACATGTAGGATTTACATGGAGGAGTGACTTGCAGGAGCAACATGGAGGAGTGACATAGAGGATTGATGTGGAGGAGCAACAACACGGAGGAGCGACATGGAGGAGTGACATGGAGTAGTGACATGGAGGAGGGACATGGAGTAGTGACTTGGAGAAGTGACAGGGTTGATCAGGAAGTAGGGTTGATATGGTGGAGTGACATAGTGGAGGGACATGGGTCAGTGACTTGGAGGAGTGACATGGAGGAGCAACATGGAGGAGCAACATGGAGGAGTGACATGGAGGAATGACATGGATGAGTGACATGGAGGAGTAACTTTGAGTAGCGACATGGAGGAGTGACCTGGAGGAGTGACCTGGAGGAGTGACATGAAGGAATGACATGGAGGAGTGACATGGAGGAGGGACATGGAGGAGCGATATGGAGGGGTGAAATGAAAGAGTGTAAAGGAGGATTGAGTTTGTGTAGTGACATGGAAGAGTGACTTGAAGTAGCGACATGGAGGAGTGACATTGAGGAGTTAGTGGTGTAGCGGCATGGAGGAGTGACATGGAGTAGCGACATAGAGTAGTAACATAAGGAGTGAGTTTGTGTAGCGACATGGAGGAGTGACATGGAGGAGTGACTTAGAGTAGCGACATGGAGGAGATATATGGAGGATTGACATGAAGGAATGATATGGAGGAGTGACATGGAGGAGGGACATGGAGGAGTGATATGGGGGAGTGAAATGAAAGAGTGTAAAGGAGGATTGAGTTTGTGTAGCGACATGGAGGAGTGACTTTAAGTAGCGACATGGAGGAGTGACCTCGAGGAGTGACATGAAGGAGTTACATAGAGGATTGATGTGGAGGAGCAACACGGAGGAGCGACATGGAAGATTTACATAAAGGATTGACATGGAGGTTTAACATGGAGGAAGGAGTTGGTGGAGCAACATAGAGTAGTCACATGGAATAGCGACATGGAGGAGTGACTTTGAGTAGCGACATAGAGGAGTGACATGGAGGAGTGACATGGAGGATGGACATGGAGGAGTGACATGGAGGAGGGGCATGGAGGAGAGACATGGAAGAGTGACATGGAAAAGTGACAGGTCGGATCACCAAGGAAGATTAATAGGGTGGAGTGACATGGCGGAGGGACATGGATGAGTGACATGGAGGAGTGACATGAAGTAGTGAATTGGAGGAGTGACATAAACGAGTGACATGGAGGAATGACATGGATGAGTGACATAAAGGAGTTATAAGGAAGGTTGAGTTGGTGGAGCGACATGGAGGAGTCACATGGATTAGGGACATGGAGGAGTAACATGAAAGAGTGAGTTGGTGTAGCGACATGGAGGACTGACATGGAATAGCGACATGGAGGAGTGAACTGGAGGAGTGACTTGGAGTAGTGAAATGGTGGAGTGACATGGAGGAGTGAGTTGTTAGAGTGACCTGGAGGAGTGACTTGGAGGAGTGAAATGGTGGAGTGACATGGAGGAGTGAGTTGTTAGAGTTACATGGAGGAGAAATATGGAGGAGAAACATGGAGGAGTTACATTGAGGAGTGACTTGGAGGAGTGACATAAAGGATTGACATGGAGGAGTGACATGGAGGTTTAACATGGAGGATGGAGTTGGTGGAGCAACATGGAGGAGTCACATGGAATAGCGACATGGAGGAGTGACATGGAGGAGTGACATGGAGTAGCGACATGGAGGAGATATATGGTGAAGTGACATGAAAGAGTGTAAAGGAGGTTTGAGTTTGTGTAATAACATGGAGGAGTGACATGAAGTAGTGACATTGAGGAGTGACATTGAGGAGTGAGTTGGTGTAGTGCCATGGACGAATGATTTGGAGGAGCAACGTGGAGGAGTGACATAGAGGATTGATGTGGAGGAGCAACACGGAGGAGCGACATGGAGGAGTGACATGGAGTAGTGACATGGAGGAGAGACATGGAGTAGTGACTTGGAGAAGTGACAGGGTTGATCAGGAAGTAGGGTTGACATGGAGGAATGACATGGATGAGTGACATGGAGGAGTAACTTTTAGTAGCGACATGGAGGAGTGACCTGGAGGAGTGACCTGGAGGAGTGACATTGAGGAGTGAGTTGGTGTAGTAACATGGAGGATTGGCTTTGAGTAGCGACATGGAGGAGTGACCTGGAGGAGATACATGGAGGAGTGACATGAAGGAATGACATGGAGGAGTGACATGGAGGAGGGACATGGAGGAGCGATATGGAGGGTTGAAATGAAAGAGTGTAAAGGAGGATTGAGTATGTGTAGTGACATGGAGGAGTGACTTCAAGTAGCGACATGGAGGAGTGACCTGGAGGAGTGACATGGAGGAGTGAAATGGTGGAGTGACATGGATGAGTTACATAGAGGATTGATGTGGAGGAGCAACACGGAGGAGCGACATGGAAGAGTGACTTTGAGTAGCGACATAGAGGAGTGACCTGGAGGAGTGACATGGAAGACATATAGAGGTGACATTGAGGAATGAATTGGAGGAGTGACATAAAGTAGTGACATTGAGGAATGACATGGATGAGGGACATGGAGGAGTGACAAGAAGGATTGAGTTGGTGTAGTGACATGGTGGAGGGACATAGATGAGTTACATGGAGGATTGACATGGAAGAGCAACATGGAGTAGCGAAGTGGAGGAGTCACATGGAGTAGCGACATGGAGGAGTGACATGAAGTAGTGACATGGAGGAGTGAGTTGTTATAGCGACATGGAGAAGAGAAATCAAGGAGTGACATGGAGTAGCTGCATGGAGGAGTTACATTCAGGAGTGACTTGGAGGAGCAACACGGAGGAGCGACATGGAGGAGTGACATGACATGAGGAGTGAGTTTGTGTAGCGACATGGATGAGTGACATGGAATAGCTACATGGAGGAGTTACATGGAGGAGTGGCATGGAGGAGTGACCTAGAGGAGTGACATGGAGGAGTGATATGGAGGGGTGTCATGGAGTAGTGACCTAGAGTAGCGACATGGAGGAGATACATGGAGGAGTGACATGGAGGAATGACATGGAGGAGTGACATGGAGGAGGGACATGGAGGAGCAATATGGAGGAGTGTCATGAAAGAGTGTAAAGGAGGATTGAGTTTGTGTAGCGACTTGGAGGAGTGACATGAAGTGGTGACATTGAGGAGTGACATTGAGGAGTGACCTGGAGAAGTGACATGGAGGAGTGAAATGGTGGAGTGACATGGAGGAGTGAGTTGTTATAGCGACATGGAGGAGCGAAATGGAGGAGTGATATGGAGGAGTGAGCTGTTAGAGCGACATGGAGGAGAGACATGGAGAAGTGACCTGGAGGAGTGAAATGGAGGAGTGACATGGAGGAGTGAAATGGTGGAGTGACATGGAGGAGTGAGTTGTTATAGCGACATGGAGGAGATAAATCAAGGAGTGACATGGAGGAGTTACATGGAGGAGTGACTTAGAGGAGTGACATGTAGGAGTGACCTGGAGGAGTGACATGGAGGAGTGAAATGGTGGAGTGACATGGAGGAGTGACATGGAGTAGCGACATAGAGTAGCAACATGAGGAGTTAGTTTGTGTAGCGAAATGGAGGGTTGACATGGAGGAGTGAAATGGTGGAGTGACATGGAGGAGTGAGTTGTTATAGCGACATGGAGGAGTGAAATGGTGGAGTGACATGGAGGAGTGAGTTCTTATAGCGACATGGAGGAGATAAATCAAGGAGTGACATGGAGGAGTTACATGGAGGAGTGACTTAGAGGAGTGACATAGAGTAGCGACATGGAGGAGATACATGGAGGAGTGACATGAAGGAATGACATTGAGGAGTGACATGGAGGAGGGACATGGAGGAGCGATATGGAGGAGTGACATGAAAGAGTGTAAAGGAGGATTGAGTTTGTGTAGCAACATGGAGGAGTGACATGAAGTAGTGACATTGAGGTGTGACAGTGAGGAGTGAGTTGGTGTAGTGACATGGAGGAGTGACTTTGAGTAGAGACATGGAGGAGTGACCTGGAGGAGTGACATGGAGGAGTGAAATAGTGGAGTGACATGGAGGAGTGAGTTGTTATAGCGACATGGAGGAGAGAAATGAAGGAGTGACATCGAGGAGTGACATTGAGGAGTGAGTTGGTGTAGTAACATGGAGGAGTGACTTCTAGTAGCGACATGGAGGAGTGACCTGGAGGAGTGACATGTAGGAGTGAAATGGTGCAGTGACATGGAGGAGTGACATGGAGGAGTGTGTTGTTAGAGCGACATAGAGGAGAGACATGGAGGAGTGACATGTAGGAGTGACATGGAGGAGTGAAATGGTGGAGTGACATGGAGGAGTGAGTTGTTAGAGCAACATGGAGGAGAGACATGGAGGAGTGACATGGAGGAGTCACATAAAGGATTGATGTGGAGTAGTGACATGGAGAATGGACATGGAGGAGTGACTTGGAGAAGTGACAGGGTTGATCAGGAAGGAGGGTTGATATGGTGGAGTGACATCGTGGAAGGACATGGGTGAGTGACTTGGAGGAGTGACAAAGAGGAGCAACACGGAGGAGCGACATGGAAGAGTGACATGGGGTAGTTACATGGAGGATGGACATGGAGGAGTGACATGGAAGACATATAGAGGTGACATGGAGGAGTGTATTGGAGGAGGGACATAAAGGAGTGACATGGAGGAATGACATGGATGAGTGACATGGAGGAGTTACAAGAAGTAGTGACATGGAGGAGAGACATGTAGGAGTTACATGGAGAAGTGACATAGAGGATTGATGTGGAGGAGCAACACGGAGGAGCGACATGGAGGAGTGACATGAAGTAGTGACATCGTGGAGGGACATGGGTGAGTGACTTGGAGAAGTGACATGGAGGAGCAACACGGAGGAGCGACATGGAGGAGTGACATGGAGTAGTGACATGGAGGATGGACATGGAAGAGTGACATGGAAGACATATAGAGGTGACTTGGAGGACTGAATTGGAGGAGCAACATGGAGGAGCAACATGGAGGACTGAATTGGTGGAGCAACATGGAGGAGTCACATGGAGTAGCGACGTTTAGGAGTAACTTGGAGGAGTGACATAAAGGAGTGAAATGGTGGAGTGACATGGAGGAGTGAGTTGTTAGAGAAACATGGAGGAGAGACATGTAGGAGTGACATGGAGGATTGACATGGAGGAGTGATATGGAGGAGTGACATGAAAGAGTGTATAGCATGATTGAGTTTGTGTAGCGACATGGAGGAGTGACATGGAGGTGTGACATGGAGGAGTGACATAGAGGAGTGATGTGGAGGAGTGACATGTAGGAAGAACATGGAGGAGTGACATGGAAGACATATAGAAGTGACATGGGTGAGTGACATGGAGGAGTGACAATAAGGATTGAGTTGGTGTAGTGACATGGCGGAGGGACATAGATGAGTTAGATGGAGGAGTTACATGGAAGAGCAACATGGAGGAGCAACGTGGAGGAGTGAGTTGGTGGAGCGACTTGGAGGAGTCACATGGAGTAGCGACATGGAGGAGTGACATGAAGTAGTGACATGGAGGAGTGACATTGAGGAGTGAGTTGGTGTAGTGACATGGAGGAGTGACCTGAAGGAGTAACATGGAGGAGTGAAATGGTGGAGTGACATGGAGGAGTGAGTTGTTAGAGTGACATGGAGTAGAGACATGGAGGAGTGACATGGAGGAGAGACATGGAAGAGTGACAAGGAGTAATGACATTAAGTAGCGATATGGAGGAGTGACATGGAGGAGTGAGCTGGTGTTGCGACATGGAGGAGTGAGTTGGTGGAATGAAATAAAGGAGGGATATGGAGGAGTGACTAGGAGGAGCAACACAGAGGAGCGAAATGGAGGAGTGACATGGAGTAGAGACATGGAGGAGGGACATGGAGGAGTGACTTGGAGATGTGACAGGGTTGATCTGGAAGGAGGGTTGATATGGTGGAGTGACATGGCGGAGGGACATGGATGAGTGACTTGGAGGAGTGACATGGAGGAGTGACATGGAGGAGTGACATGAGGAGTGAGTTTGTGTAGCGACATGGAGGAGTGACATGGAGTAGCGACATGGAGGAGTGACATGAGGAAAGAGTTGGTGTAGCGACATGGAGGAGTGACATGGAGGTGTGACATGGAGGAGTGACATAGAGGAGTGATTTGGATGAATGACATGGAGGAGGATCATGGCGGAGTGACATGGAAGACTTATAGAAGTTACATTGATGAGTGACATAGAGGAGTGACAAGAATGATTGAGTTGGTGTAGTGACATGGCGGAGGGACATAGATGAGTTACATGGAGGTTTGACATGGAAGAGCAACATGGAGGAGCGACGTGGAGGAGTGAGTTGGTGGAGCAACATGGGGAGTCACATGAAGTAGCGACATTTAGGAGTAACTTGGAGGAGCGACAGCGCGGAGGGACATGGGTGATTGACTTGGAGGAGTGACATGGAGGAGTGACAAGAAGGAATGATATTAAGTAGCGATATGGAGGAGTGACCAGGAGGAGTGACATGGAGGAGTGAAATGGAGGAATGACATTGAGGAGTGAGTTGGTGTAGTGACATGGAGGAGTGACATGGAGGAGTGACATGGAGAAGTGACATGGAGGAATTACAGAGAGGAGTGACTTGGATGAGTGACATGGAAGAGTGACATGGAGGAGTGACTTGTAGGAGCAACACGGAGGAGGGACATGGAGGAGTGACATGGAGTAATGACATGGAGGAGTGACATAGAGGAGTGAAGTGGAGGAGCAACACGGAGGAGCGACATGGAGGAGTGACATGGAGTAGTGACATGGAGGAGTGACATGCAGGAGCAACATGGAGGAGTGACATGGAGTAGTGACATGGAGGAGTGATATGGAGGAGTGACATGAAAGAGTATAAAGGAGGATTGAGTTTTTGTAGCAACATGGAGGAGTGACATAAAGTAGTGACATTGAGGAGTGACATGGAGTAGCTACATGGAGGAGTGACTTGGAGGAGCAAAACGGAGGAGCAACATGGAGGAGGGACATGGAGGAGTAACATTGAGGAGTGAGTTGGTGTAGTGACATGGAGGAGTGACTTTGAGTAGCAACATGGAGGAATGACCTGGAGGAGTGACATGGAGGAGTGAAAAGGTGGAGTGACATGGAGGAGTGAGTTCTTATAGCGACATGGAGGAGAGAAATGAAGGAGTGACATGGATGAGTGACATTGAGGAGAGAGTTGGTGTAGTAACATGGAGGAGTGACTTTGAGTAGCGACATGGAGGAGTGACCTGGAGGAGTGACTTGGAGGAGTGAAATGGTAGAGTGACATGGAGGAGTGTGTTGTTAGAGCGACATAGAGGAGAGACATGGAGGAGTGACATGTAGGAGTGACATGGAGGAGTGACATAGAGGAGTGACATAAAGGATTGATGTGGAGTAATGACATGGAGGATGGACATGGAGGAGTGACCTGGAGAAGTGACAGGGTTGATCAGGAAGGAGGGTTGATATGGTGGAGTGACATCGTGGAAGGACATGTGTGAGTGAATTAGAGTAGTGACAAGGAGGAGCAACACGGAGGAGCGACATGGAGGAGTGACATGGAGTAGTGACATGGAAGATGGACATGGAGGAGTGACATGGAAGACATATAGAGGTGACATGGAGGAGTGTATTGGAGGAGTGACATAAAGGAGTGACATGGAGGAATGACATGGATGAGTGACATGGAGGAGTGTATTGTTGGAGTGACATAAAGGAGTGACATGGAGGAATGACATGGATGAGTGACATGGAGGAGTTACAAGAAGTAGTGACATGGAGGAGTGACATGAGGAGTGAGTTTGTCTAGCGACATGGAGGAGTGACATAAAGTAGTTACATGGAGGAGTTACGTGGAGGAGTGACTTGGAGGAGCAACACGGAGGAGCGACATGGAGGAGTGACATGGAGTAGTGACATGGAGTAGCTATATGTAGGAGTTACATGGAGGAGTGACATGGAGGAGTAACATGGAGGAAGGAGTTGGTGGAACGACATGGAGGAGTCCCATAGAGTAGCGACATGGAGGAGTGACATGGAGGAGCAACACGGAGGAGTGACATGGAGGATGGACAAAGAGGTTTGAGTTGGTGTATTGACATGGAGGAGTGACATGGAGAAGCGACATGGAGAAGTGACATGGAAGAGTGAGTTGGTGTAGCGACATGGAGGATGGACAAAGAGGTTTGAGTTGGTGTATTGACATGGAGGAGTCACATGGAGTAGCAACATGGAGGAGTAACATGGAAGAGTGAGTTGGTGTAGCGATATGGAGGACTGACATGGAATAGCGACATGTAGGAGTGACATGGAGGAGTGACATAGAGAATTGATGTGGAGGACCAACACGGAGGAGTGACATGGAGGAGTGACATGGAGTAGTGACATGGATGAGTGACATAGAGGAATGACATGGAGGAGTGACATAGAGGAGTGACATGGATGAGTGACATGGAGGAGTGACATGGAGGAGTGACAAGGAGGGTTGAGTTTGTGTTGTGACATGGAGAAGTGACAGGTCGGATCACCAAGGAAGATTTATAGGGTGGAGTGACATGGCGGAGGGACATGGATGAGTGACATGGAGGAGTGACATTGAGGAGTGAGTTGGTGTAGCGACTTGGAGGAGTGACATTGAGTTGCGACATAGAGTAGTAACATGAGGAGTGACATGGAGGAGTAACTTGGAGGAGTGACATAAAGGATTGACATGGAGGAGTGACATGGAGGAGTAACATGGAGGAAGGAGTTGGTGGAGCGACATGTAGGAGTCCCATAGAGTAGCGACATGGAGGAGTGACATGGAGGAGCAACACGGAGGAGTGACATGGAGGATGGACAAAGAGGTTTGAGTTGGTGTATTGACATGGAGGAGTGACATGGAGAAGCGACATGGAGGAGTAACATGGAAGAGTGAGTTGGTGTAGCGACATGGAGGACTGACATGGAATAGCGACATGGAAAAGTGACATGGAGGAGTGACATAGAGAATTGATGTGGAGGAGCAACACGGAGGAGCGACATGGAGGAGTGACATGGAGTAGTGACATGGATGAGTGACATGGAGGAGTGACAAGGAGGGTTGAGTTTGTGTTGTGACATGGAGAAGTGACAGGTCAGATCACCAAGGAAGATTGATAGGGTGGAGTGACATGGCGGAGGGACATGGATGAGTGACATGGAGGAGTGACATGGAGGAGTGAATTGGAGGAGTGACATAAAGGAGTGACATGGAGGAATGACATGGATGAGTGACAAGGAGGAGTGACAAGGAGGGTTGAGTTTGTGTAGCGACATGGAGGAGTGACATGAAGTAGTGACATGGAGGAGTGATATTGAGGAGTGAGTTGGTGTAGTTACATGGATGAGTGACTTTGAGTTGCGACCTGGAGGAGTGACCTGGAGGAGTGGCATGGAGGAGTGACATGGAGTAGCTACATGTAGGAGTTACATGGAGGAGTGACTTGGAGGAGCAACATGGAGGAGCGACATGGAGGAATGACATGGAGTAGTGACGTGGAGTAGCTACATGTAGGAGTTACATGGAGGAGTGACATAGAGGATTGACGTGGAGGAGCAACACGGAGGAGCGACATGGAGGAGTGACATGGAGTAGTGACATGGCGGAGGGACATGGATGAGTGACTTGGATGAGTGAATTGTAGGAGTGACATGGAGTAACTACATGGAGGAGTTACATGGAGGAGTGACATGGACGAGTGACATAGAGGAATGACATGGAGGAGTGACATAGAGGAGTGACATGGATGAATGACATGGAGGAGTGATATGGAGGAGCAACATGGAGGAGCAACATGGAGGAGTAACTTGGAATAGCGACATGGAGGAGTGACATGGAGGAGTGACATAGAGGATTGAGGTGGAGTAGTGACATGGAGGTTGGACATGGAGGAGTGACTTGGAGAAGTGACAGTGCGGATAACCAAGGAGGGTTGATATGGTGGAGTGTCATCGCGGAGGGACATAGGTGAGTGACTTGGAGGAGTGACATGGAGGAGTGACATGGAGTAACTACATGGAGGAGTTACATGGAGGAGTGACATGGAAGACATATAGAGGTGACATGGAGGAGTGAATTGGAGGAGTGACATAAAGGAGTGATGTGGAGGAGTGACATTGAGGAGTGATTTGGTGTAGCGAGATGGAGGAGTTACATGGAGTAGCGAAATAGAGTAGTAACATGAGGATTGAGTTTGTGTAACGACATGGAGGAGTGACATGGAGGAGTGACATGGAGGAGTGACATAGAGTAGCGACATGGAGGAGATACATGGAGGAGTGACATGGAGGAGTGACATGGAGGAGTGACATGGAGGACTGATATGGAGGTGTGACTTGGAGAAGTGACAGGGTTGATCAGGAAGGGGGGTTGATATGGTGGAGTGACATCGTGGAGAGACATGGGTGAGTGACTTGGAGGAGTGACAAGGAGGAGCAACACGGAGGAGGGACATGGAGGAGTGACATGGAGTAGTTACATGGAGGATTGACATGGAGGAGTGACATGGAAGACTTATAGAGGTGACAAGGAGGAGTGTATTGGAGGAGTGACATAATGGAGTGACATGGAGAAGTGACATGAGGAGTGAGTTTGTGTAGCGACATGGAGGAGTGACATGGAGTAGCTACATGGAGGAGTTACATGGAGGAGTGACATGGACGAGTGACATAGAGGAGTGACAAGGAGGAGTGACATAGAGGAGTGACATGGATGAGTGACATGGGGGAGTGACATGGAGGAGCAACATGGAGGAGCGACAGGGTTGATCAGGAAGGGGGGTTGATATGGTGGAGTGACATCGTGGAGAGACATGGGTGAGTGACTTGGAGGAGTGACAAGGAGGAGCAACACGGAGGAGCGACATGGAGGAGTGACATGGAGTAGTGACATGGAGGATGGACATGGAGGAGTGACCTGTAGGAGTGACATGGAGGAGTGACATGGAGGAGGGACATAAAAGAGTGTAAAGGAGTATTGAGTTTGTGTGGCGACATGGAGGAGTGACATGAAGTACTGACATTGAAGAGTGACATGGAGGAGTGAGTTGTTATAGCGACATGGAGGAGAGAAATGGAGGAGTGACATGGAGGAGTGACATGGAGGAGCAACACGGAGGAGCGACATGGAGGAGTGACATGGAGTAGCAACATGGAGGAGTTACATGGAGGAGTGACTTGGAGGAGCAACACGGAGGAGCGACATGGAGGAGTGACATGGAGTAGTGACATGGAGTAGCTACATGTAGGAGTTACATGGAGGAGTGACTTGGAGGAGCAACATGGACGAGTGACATAGAGGTGACATGGAGGAGTGACATGGAGAAGTGACAGGGCGGATAACCAAGGAGGGTTGATATGGTGGAGTGACATCGCGGTGGGACATGAGTGAGTGACTTGGAGGAGTTACATGGAGGAGCAACACAGAGGAGCAACATGGAGGAGTGACATAGAGTAGTGACATGGAGGATGGACATGGAGGAGTGACATGGAAGACATATAGAGGTGACATGGAGGAGTGAATTGGAGGAGTGACATAAACGAGTGACATGGAGGAATGACATAAATGAGTGACATGGAGGAGTTACAAGCAGAGTTGAGTTGGTGTAGCGACATGGAGGAGTGACATGGAGTAGTGACATGGAGGATTGACATGAGGAATGAGTTGGTGTAGCGACATGGAGGAGTGACATGGAGGTGTGACATGGGGGAGTAACTTGGAGGAGTGACATAAAGTATTGACATGGAGGAGTGACATGGAGGAGTAACATGGAGGAAGGAGTTGGTGGAGCGACATGGAGGAGTAACATGGAATAGAGACATGGAGGAGTGACATAGATGGTTGATGTGTAGTAGTGAAATGGAGGATAGACATGGAGGAGTGACTTGGAGAAGTGACAGGGTTGATCAGGAAGGAGGGTTGATATGGTGGAGTGACATAATGGAGGGACATGGGTGATTGACTTGGAGGAGTGACAAGGAGGAGCAACACGGAGGAGCGACATGGAGGAGTGACTTGGAGGAGTGACAAGGAGGAGCAATACGGAGGAGCAACATGGAGGAGTGACATGGAAGAGTGACATGGAGTACTGACATGGAGAATGGACATGGAGGAGTGACATGGAGAACATATAGAGGTGACATGGAGGAGTGAATTGGAGGAGTGACATAAAGTAGTAACATGGAGGAGTTACATTGAGGAGTGAGTTGGTGTAGCGACATAGAGGAGTGAAATGGAGTAGCGACATAGAGTAGTAACATGAGGAGTGAGTTTGCGTATCAAGATGGAGGAGTGACATGGAGGAGTGACATGGAGGAGTGACATAGAGGACTGATGTGGATTAGTGACATGAAAGAGTGTAAAGGAGGATTGAGTTACATTGAGGAGTGAGTTGGTGTAGCGACATGGAGGAGTGAAATGGAGTAGCGACATAGAGTAGTAACATGAGGAGTGAGTTTGCGTAGCAACATGGAGGAGTGACATGGAGGGGTGACATGGAGGAGTGACATAGAGTAGTGACATGGAGGAGATAAATGGAGGAGTGACATGGAGGAATGACATGGAGGAGTGACATGGAGGACGGACATGAAGTAGCCATATGGAGGAGTGACATGAAAGAGTGTAAAGGAGGATTGAGTTTGTGTAGCGACATGGAGGAGTGACATGAAGTAGTTACATTTAGGAGTCACATTGAGGAGTGAGTTGGTGTAGTGACATGAAGGAGTGACTTTAAGTAGCGACATGGAGGAATGACCTGGAGGAGCGACATGGAGGAGTGATATGGAGGAGTGACATAGAGGATTGATGTGGAGTAGTGACATTGAGGACAGACATGGAGGAGTGACTTGGAGAAGTGACTTGGTTGATCAGGAAGGAGGGTTGTTATAGTGGAGTGACATCGTGGAGGGACATGGGTGAGTGACTTGGAGGAGTGACAAGGAGGAGCAACACGGAGGAGTGACATGGAGGAGTGACATGGAGGATGGACATGGAGGAGTGACATGGAAGACATATAGAGGTGACATGGAGGAGTGACAAGAAGTAGTGACATGGAGGAGTGACATTGAGGAGTGAGTTGGTGTAGCGACATGGAGGAGTGACATTGAGTAGCGAAATACAGTAGTAACATGAGGAGTGAGTTTGTGTAGCAACATGAAGGAGTGACATGGAGGAGTAACTTGGAGGAGTGACATAAAGGATTGACATGGAGGAGTGACATGGAGGAGTAACATGGAGGAAGGAGTTGGTGGAGCGACATGTAGGAGTCCCATAGAGTAGCGACATGGAGGAGTGACATGGAGGAGCAACACGGAGGAGTGACATGGAGGATGGACAAAGAGGTTTGAGTTGGTGTATTGACATGGAGGAGTGACATGGAGAAGCGACATGGAGGAGTAACATGGAAGAGTGAGTTGGTGTAGCGACATGGAGGACTGACATGGAATAGCGACATGGAAAAGTGACATGGAGGAGTGACATAGAGAATTGATGTGGAGGAGCAACACGGAGGAGCGACATGGAGGAGTGACATGGAGTAGTGACATGGATGAGTGACATGGAGGAGTGACAAGGAGGGTTGAGTTTGTGTTGTGACATGGAGAAGTGACAGGTCAGATCACCAAGGAAGATTGATAGGGTGGAGTGACATGGCGGAGGGACATGGATGAGTGACATGGAGGAGTGACATGGAGGAGTGAATTGGAGGAGTGACATAAAGGAGTGACATGGAGGAATGACATGGATGAGTGACAAGGAGGAGTGACAAGGAGGGTTGAGTTTGTGTAGCGACATGGAGGAGTGACATGAAGTAGTGACATGGAGGAGTGATATTGAGGAGTGAGTTGGTGTAGTTACATGGATGAGTGACTTTGAGTTGCGACCTGGAGGAGTGACCTGGAGGAGTGGCATGGAGGAGTGACATGGAGTAGCTACATGTAGGAGTTACATGGAGGAGTGACTTGGAGGAGCAACATGGAGGAGCGACATGGAGGAATGACATGGAGTAGTGACGTGGAGTAGCTACATGTAGGAGTTACATGGAGGAGTGACATAGAGGATTGACGTGGAGGAGCAACACGGAGGAGCGACATGGAGGAGTGACATGGAGTAGTGACATGGCGGAGGGACATGGATGAGTGACTTGGATGAGTGAATTGTAGGAGTGACATGGAGTAACTACATGGAGGAGTTACATGGAGGAGTGACATGGACGAGTGACATAGAGGAATGACATGGAGGAGTGACATAGAGGAGTGACATGGATGAATGACATGGAGGAGTGATATGGAGGAGCAACATGGAGGAGCAACATGGAGGAGTAACTTGGAATAGCGACATGGAGGAGTGACATGGAGGAGTGACATAGAGGATTGAGGTGGAGTAGTGACATGGAGGTTGGACATGGAGGAGTGACTTGGAGAAGTGACAGTGCGGATAACCAAGGAGGGTTGATATGGTGGAGTGTCATCGCGGAGGGACATAGGTGAGTGACTTGGAGGAGTGACATGGAGGAGTGACATGGAGGAGTGACATGAGGAGTGAGTTTGAGTAGCGACATGGAGGAGTGACATGGAGTAGCTACATGGAGGAGTTACATGGAGGAGTGACTTGGAGGAGCAACACGGAGGAGCGACATGGAGGAGTGACATGGAGTAGTGACATGGAATAGCTACATGTAGGAGTTACATGGAGGAATGACTTGGATGAGCAACATGAAGGAGTGACATAGAGGATTGGTGTGGAGTAGCAACACGGAGGAGCGACATGGAGGAGTGACATGGAGTAGTGACATGGAGGAAGGACATGGAGGAGTGACTTGGAGAAGTGACAGGGTTGATCAGGAAGTAGGGTTGATAAGGTGGAGTGGCATAGTGGAGGGACATGGGTGAGTGACTTGGAGGAGTGACATGAGGAGCAACACGGAGGAGCAACATGGAGGAGTGACATGGAGTAGTGACATGGAGGATGGACATGGAGGAGTGACATGGAGGAATGACATGGATGAGTGACATGGAGGAGTGAATTTGAGTAGCGACATGGAGGAGTGACCTGGAGGAGTGACATGGAGTAGTGAGTTGTTAGAGCGACATAGAGGAGAGACATGGAGGAGTGACATGGAGGAGTGACATGGAGGAGTGACATAGAGGAGTGACGTGGAGGAGAGACATGGAAGAGTGACATAGAGAAGTGACAGGTCGGATTACCAAGGGAGATTGATAGGGTGGCGTGACATGGCGGAGGGACATGGATGAGTGACATGGAGCAGTGACATGGAGGAGTGAATTGGAGGAGTGACAAGGAGGGTTGAGTTTGTGTAGCGACATGGAGGAGTGACATGAAGTAGCGACATGGAGGAGTGACCTGGAGGAGTGACATGAAGGCGTGAAATGGTGGAGTGACATGGAGGAGTGAGTTGTTAGAGCGACATGGAGTAGAGACATGGAGGAGTGACATAGAGGAGTGACATGGAGGAGTGACATAGAGGAATGACGTGGAGGAGAGACATGGAAGAGTGACATGGAAAAGTGACAGGGCGGATAACCAAGGAAGATTGATATAGTGGAGTGACATTGCGGAGGGACATGGATGAGCGACATGGAGGAGTGACATGGAAGAGTGAGTAGGTGTAGCGACATGGAGGATGGACATGGAGGAGTGACATGGAAGACATATAGAAGTGACATGGAGGAGTAAATTGGAGGAGTGACATGGATGAGTGACATGGAGGAGTGACAAGGAGGGTTGAGTTTGTGTTGTGACATGGAGAAGTGACAGGTCGGATCACCAAGGAAGATTTATAGGGTGGAGTGACATGGCGGAGGGACATTGATGAGTGACATGGAGAAGTGAATTGGAGGAGTGACATAAAGGAGTGACATGGAGGAATGACATGGATGAGTGACATAGAGGAGTGACAAGGAGGGTTGAGTTTGTGTAGCGACATGGAGGAGTGACATGAAGTAGTGACATGGAGGAGTGACATTGAGGAGTGAGTTGGTGTAGTTACATGGAGGAGTGACTTTGAGTAGCGACCTGGAGGAGTGACATGGAGGAGTGAAGTGGTGGAGTGAAATGGAGGAGTGAGTTGTTAGAGTGACATGGAGGAGAGACATGGAAGTGTGACATGGAGAATTGACAGGGCGGATAACCAAGGAAGATTGATATGGTGGAGTGACATGGCAGAGTGACATTGAGTAGTGACATGGAGGATGGACATGGAGGAGTGACATGGAAGACATATAGAGGTGACATGGAGGAGTGAATTGGAGGAGTGACATAAAGGAGTGATGTGGAGGAGTGACATTGAGGAGTGATTTGGTGTAGCGAGATGGAGGAGTTACATGGAGTAGCGAAATAGAGTAGTAACATGAGGATTGAGTTTGTGTAACGACATGGAGGAGTGACATGGAGGAGTGACATGGAGGAGTGACATAGAGTAGCGACATGGAGGAGATACATGGAGGAGTGACATGGAGGAGTGACATGGAGGAGTGACATGGAGGACTGATATGGAGGTGTGACTTGGAGAAGTGACAGGGTTGATCAGGAAGGGGGGTTGATATGGTGGAGTGACATCGTGGAGAGACATGGGTGAGTGACTTGGAGGAGTGACAAGGAGGAGCAACACGGAGGAGCGACATGGAGGAATGACATGGAGTAGTTACATGGAGGATTGACATGGAGGAGTGACATGGAAGACTTATAGAGGTGACAAGGAGGAGTGTATTGGAGGAGTGACATAAAGGAGTGACATGGAGAAGTGACATGAGGAGTGAGTTTGTGTAGCGACATGGAGGAGTGACATGGAGTAGCTACATGGAGGAGTTACATGGAGGAGTGACATGGACGAGTGACATAGAGGAGTGACAAGGAGGAGTGACATAGAGGAGTGACATGGATGAGTGACATGGGGGAGTGACATGGAGGAGCAACATGGAGGAGCGACAGGGTTGATCAGGAAGGGGGGTTGATATGGTGGAGTGACATCGTGGAGAGACATGGGTGAGTGACTTGGAGGAGTGACAAGGAGGAGCAACACGGAGGAGCGACATGGAGGAGTGACATGGAGTAGTGACATGGAGGATGGACATGGAGGAGTGACCTGTAGGAGTGACATGGAGGAGTGACATGGAGGAGGGACATAAAAGAGTGTAAAGGAGTATTGAGTTTGTGTGGCGACATGGAGGAGTGACATGAAGTACTGACATTGAAGAGTGACATGGAGGAGTGAGTTGTTATAGCGACATGGAGGAGAGAAATGGAGGAGTGACATGGAGGAGTGACATGGAGGAGCAACACGGAGGAGCGACATGGAGGAGTGACATGGAGTAGCAACATGGAGGAGTTACATGGAGGAGTGACTTGGAGGAGCAACACGGAGGAGCGACATGGAGGAGTGACATGGAGTAGTGACATGGAGTAGCTACATGTAGGAGTTACATGGAGGAGTGACTTGGAGGAGCAACATGGACGAGTGACATAGAGGTGACATGGAGGAGTGACATGGAGAAGTGACAGGGCGGATAACCAAGGAGGGTTGATATGGTGGAGTGACATCGCGGTGGGACATGAGTGAGTGACTTGGAGGAGTTACATGGAGGAGCAACACAGAGGAGCAACATGGAGGAGTGACATAGAGTAGTGACATGGAGGATGGACATGGAGGAGTGACATGGAAGACATATAGAGGTGACATGGAGGAGTGAATTGGAGGAGTGACATAAACGAGTGACATGGAGGAATGACATAAATGAGTGACATGGAGGAGTTACAAGCAGAGTTGAGTTGGTGTAGCGACATGGAGGAGTGACATGGAGTAGTGACATGGAGGATTAACATGAGGAATGAGTTGGTGTAGCGACATGGAGGAGTGACATGGAGGTGTGACATGGAGGAGTAACTTGGAGGAGTGACATAAAGTATTGACATGGAGGAGTGACATGGAGGAGTAACATGGAGGAAGGAGTTGGTGGAGCGACATGGAGGAGTAACATGGAATAGAGACATGGAGGAGTGACATAGATGGTTGATGTGTAGTAGTGAAATGGAGGATAGACATGGAGGAGTGACTTGGAGAAGTGACAGGGTTGATCAGGAAGGAGGGTTGATATGGTGGAGTGACATAATGGAGGGACATGGGTGATTGACTTGGAGGAGTGACAAGGAGGAGCAACACGGAGGAGCGACATGGAGGAGTGACTTGGAGGAGTGACAAGGAGGAGCAATACGGAGGAGCAACATGGAGGAGTGACATGGAAGAGTGACATGGAGTACTGACATGGAGAATGGACATGGAGGAGTGACATGGAGAACATATAGAGGTGACATGGAGGAGTGAATTGGAGGAGTGACATAAAGTAGTAACATGGAGGAGTTACATTGAGGAGTGAGTTGGTGTAGCGACATAGAGGAGTGAAATGGAGTAGCGACATAGAGTAGTAACATGAGGAGTGAGTTTGCGTATCAAGATGGAGGAGTGACATGGAGGAGTGACATGGAGGAGTGACATAGAGGACTGATGTGGATTAGTGACATGAAAGAGTGTAAAGGAGGATTGAGTTACATTGAGGAGTGAGTTGGTGTAGCGACATGGAGGAGTGAAATGGAGTAGCGACATAGAGTAGTAACATGAGGAGTGAGTTTGCGTAGCAACATGGAGGAGTGACATGGAGGGGTGACATGGAGGAGTGACATAGAGTAGTGACATGGAGGAGATAAATGGAGGAGTGACATGGAGGAATGACATGGAGGAGTGACATGGAGGACGGACATGAAGTAGCCATATGGAGGAGTGACATGAAAGAGTGTAAAGGAGGATTGAGTTTGTGTAGCGACATGGAGGAGTGACATGAAGTAGTTACATTTAGGAGTCACATTGAGGAGTGAGTTGGTGTAGTGACATGAAGGAGTGACTTTAAGTAGCGACATGGAGGAATGACCTGGAGGAGTGACATGGAGGAGTGAAATGGTAGAGTGACATGGAGGAGTGACATGAAGTAGTGACATGGAGGAGAGAAATGGAGGATTGATATGGAGTAGTGAAATGGTGCAGTGATATGTAGGAGTGAGTTGTTAGAGCGACATGGAGGAGAGAAATGGAGAAGTGACATGGAGGAGTGACATGAGTAATGAGTTGGTGTAGCGACATGGAGGAGTAACATGGAGGTGTGACATGGAGTAATGACATGGAGGAGGGACATGGAGGAGTGACATGGAAGACATATAGAAGTGACATGGATGAGACACATGGAGGAGTGACAAGAAGGATTGAGTTGGTGTAGTGACATGGCGGAGGGACATAGATGAGTTACATGGAGGATTGACATGGAAGAGCAACATGGAGGAGCGACGTGGAGGAGTGAGTTGGTGGAGCGACATGGAGGAGTCACATGGAGTAGCGACATGGAGGAGTGACATGAAGTGGTGACATGGAGTAGTGACATTGAGGAGTGAGTTGGTGTAGTGACATGGAGGAGTGACTTTGAGTAGCGACATGGAGGAGTGACCTGGAGGATTGACATGGAGGAGTGCAATGGTGGAGTGACATGGAGGAGTGAGTTGTTATAGCGACATGGAGGAGAAACATGGAGGAGTGACATGGAGGAGTGAAATGGAGGAGTGACATAGAGGAGTGACGTGGAGGAGAAACATGGAGAAGTGACATGGAGGACTGACATGGAGGAGTGACATAGAGGATTGACGTGGAGGAGAGACATGGAGAAGTGACATGGAGGACTGACATGTAGGAGTGACATAGAGGAGTGACGTGGAGGAGAGACATGGAAGAGTGACATGGAGAAGTGACAGGGCGGATAACCAAGGAGGGTTGATATGGTGGAGTGACATCGCGGAGGGACATGGATGAGTGACTTGGAGGAGTGAAATGGAGGAGGGACATGGAGGAGTGACATGAGGAGTGAGTTTGTATAGCGACATGGAGGAGTGACATGGATTAGCTACATGGAGGAGTTACATGGAGGAGTGACATGGACGAGTGACATAGAGGAGTTACATGGAGGAGTGACATAGAGGAGTGACTTGGATGAGTGACATGGAGAAGTGACATGGTGGAGCAACATGGAGGAGCAACATGGAGGAGTAACTTGGAATTGCGACATGGGGGAGTGATATGGAGGAGTGACATAGAGGATTGATGTGGATTAGTGACATGGAGGACTGACATGGAGGAGTGAATTGGAGGAGTGACATAAAGGAGTGACATGGAGGAATGACATGGATGAGTGACATGGAGGAGTGACAAGGAGGGTTGAGTTTGTGTAGCGACATGGAGGAGTGACATGAAGTAGTGACATGGAGGAGTGACATTGAGGAGTGAGTTGGTGTAGTTACATGGAGGAGTGACTTTGAGTAGCGACATGGAGGAGTGACATGGAGGAGTGAAATGTTGGAGTGACATGGAGGAGTGAGTTGTTAGAGCGACATGGAGGAGTGACATGGAGGACTGACATAGGAGGTGTGACATGGAGTAGTGACATGGAGGAGGGACATGTAGGAGTGACATGTAAGACATATAGAAGTGACATAGATGAGTTATATGGAGGAGTGACATGGAAGAGCAACATGGAGGAGCGACGTGGAGGAGTGAGTTGGTGGAGCGACATGGAGGAGTCAAATGGAGTAGCGACATGGAGGAGTGACATGAAGTGGTGACATGGAGTAGTGAGTTGTTATAGCGACATGGAGGACAAACATGGAGGAGTGACATGGAGGAGTGAAATGGAGGAGTGACATAGAGGAGTGACGTGGAGGAGAGACATGGAGAAGTGACATTGAGGACTGACATGGAGGAGTGACATAGAGGAGTGACATGGATGAGTGACATGGAGGAGCAACATGGAGGTGCAACATGGAGGAGTAACTTGGAATAGCGACATGGAGGAGTGACATAGAGGATTGAGGTGGAGTAGTGACATGGAGGTTGGACATGGAGGAGTGACTTGGAGAAGTGACAGGGCGGATAACCAAGGAGGTTTGATATGGTGGAGTGACATCGCGGAGGTACATAGGTGAGTGACTTGGAGGAGTGACATGGAGGAGTGACATGAGGAGTGAGTTTGTGTAGCGACATGGAGGAGTGACAAAGAGTAGCTACATGGAGGAGTTACATGGAGGAGTGACTTGGAGGAGCAACACGGAGGAGCGACATGGAGGAGTGACATGGAGTAGTGACATGGAGGAAGGACATGGAGGATTGACTTGGAGAAGTGACAGGGTTGATCAGGAAGTAGGGTTGATAAGGTGGAGTGGCATAGTGGAGGAACATGGGTGAGTGACTTGGAGGAGTGACATGAAGGAGCAACACGGAGGAGCAACATGGAGGAGTGACATGGAGTAGTGACATAGAGGATGGACATGGAGGAGTGACATGGAGGAATGACATGGATGAGTGACATGGAGGAGTGACTTTGAGTAGCGACATGGATGAGTGACCTGGAGGAGTGAAATTCAGGAGTGAAATGGTGGAGTGACATGGAGTAGTGAGTTGTTAGAGCGACATAGAGCAGAGACATGGAGGAGTGACATGGAGGAGTGACATGGAGGAGTGACATGGAGGAGTGACATAGAGGAGTGACGTGGAAGAGAGACATGGAAGAGTGACATAGAGAAGTGACAGGTCGGATTACCAAGGGAGATTGATAGGGTGGAGTGACATGGCGGAGGGACATGGGTGAGTGACATGGAGCAGTGACATGGAGGAGTGAATTGGAGGAGTGACAAGGAGGGTTGAGTTTGTGTAGCGACATGGAGGAGTGACATGAAGTAGCGACATGGAGGAGTGACCTGGAGGAGTGACATGAAGGTGTGAAATGGTGGAGTGACATGGAGGAGTGAGTTGTTAGAGCGACATGGAGTAGAGACATGGAGGAGTGACATAGAGGAGTGACATGGAGGAGTGACATAGAGGAATGACGTGGAGGAGAGACATGGAAGAGTGACATGGAAAGTGACAGGGCGGATAACCAAGGAAGATTTATATAGTGGAGTGACATGGCGGAGGGACATGGATGAGTGACATGGAGGAGTGACACGGAGGAGCAAAATGGAGGAGCGACATGGAGGAGTAACATGTAAGAGTGAGTAGGTGTAGCGACATGGAAGATGGACATGGAGGAGTGACATGGAAGACATATAGAAGTGACATGGAGGAGTGAATTGGAGGAGTGACATAAACGAGTGACATGGAGGAATGAAATTGTTGAGTGACATGGAGGAGTAACTTTGGGTAGCGACATTGAGGAGTGACCTGGAGGAGTGACATGGAGGAGTGAAATGGTGGAGTGACATGGAGGAGTGAGTTGTTAGAGCGACATGGAGGAGAGACATGGAGAAGTTACATGGCGGAGTGACATAAACGAGTGACATGGAGGAGTGACCTGGAGGAGTGACATGGAGGAGTGACTTTGAGTAGCGACATGGAGGAGTGACCTGGAGGAGTGACATGGAGGAGTGAGTTGTTATAGCGACATGGAGGAGAGAAATGGAGGATTGACATGGAGGAGTGACATTGAGGAGTGAGTTGGTGTAGTAAAATGGAGGAGTGACTTTGAGTAGCGACATGGAGGAGTGACCTGGAGGAGTGATATGGAGGAGTGAAATGGTGGAGTGACATGGAGGAGTGACATGGAGGAGTGAGTTGTTAGAGCGACATAGAGGAGAGACATGGAGGAGTGACATGTAGGAGTGACATGGAGGAGTGACATAGAGGAGTTACATGGAGGAGTGACATAGAGGATTGATGTGGAGGAGAAACAAGGAGGAGCAACACGGAGGAGTGACATGGAGTAGTGACTTGGAGGATGGACATGGAGCAGTGACATGAAAAACATATAGAGGTGACATGGAGGAGTGAATTGGAGGAGTGACATAAACGAGTGACATGGAGGAATGACATGGATGATTGACATGGAGGAGTGACTTTGAGTAGCGACATGGAGGAGTGACCTGGATAAGTGACATGGAGGAGTGAAATGGTGGAGTGACATTGAGGAGCGACATGGAGGATTGATGTGGAGGAGCAACAAGGAGTAGCGACATGGAGGAGTGACATGGAGGAATGACATGGAAGAGTGACATGGAGGAGTGATATGGAGGAATGACATGGATGAGTAACATGGAGGAGTTACTTTGAGTAGCGACATGGAGGAGTGACTTTGAGTAGCGACATGGAGGAGTGACCTGGAGGAGTGACATGGAGGAGTGAAATGGTGGAGTGACATGGAGGAGCAACATGGAGGATTTATGTGGAGGAGCAACAAGGAGTAGAGACATGGAGGAGTGACATGGAGTAGTGACATGGAGGAGGGAGATGGAGGAGTGACTTGGAGGAGTGACATGGAGGAATGACATGGAAGAGTGACATGGAGGAGTGACATGGAGGAATGACATGGATGAGTAACATGGAGGAGTGACTTTGAGTAGCGACATGGAGGAGTGACTTTGAGTAGCGAAATGGAGGAGTGAAATGGTGGAGTGACATGGAGGAGTGAGTTGTTAGAGCGACATGGATGAGAGACATGGAGGAGTGACATGGAGGAGTTACATGGAGGAGTGACATAGAGGAGTGATGTGGAGGAGAGACATGGAAGAGTGACATTGAGAAGTGACAGGGCGGATAACCAAGGAGGGTTGATATGGTGGAGTGACATAACGGAGGGACATGGGTGAGTGACTTGGAGGAGTGACATGGATGAGTGACATGGAGGAGTGACATGGAGGAGCAACACTGAGGAGCAACATGGAGGAGTAACTTGGAATAGCGACATGGAGGAGTGACATGGAGGATTGACTTTGAGTAGCGACATGGATGAGTGACCTGGAGGAGTGACATGGAGGAGTGAGTTGTTATAGCGACATGGAGGAGAGACATGGAGGAGTGACATGGAGGAGTAACATAGAGGAATTTCGTGGAGGAGAGAAATGAAGGAGTGACAAGGTTGATCAGGAAGGAAGATTGATATGGTGGAGTGACATGGCGGAGGGACATGGATGAGCTGACTTGGAGGAGTGACATGGAGGAGTGACATGAGGAGTGAGTTTGTGTAGCGACATGGAGGAGTGACATGGAGTAGCTACATGGAGGAGTTACATGGAGGAGTGACTTGGAGGAGCAACACGGAGGAGCGACATGGAGGAGTGACATGGAGTAGTGACATGGAGTAGCTACATGTAGGAGTTACATGGAGGAGTGACAGGGTTGATCAGGAAGGAGGGTTGATATGGTGGAGTGACATCGTGTAGGGACATGGGTGAGTGACCTGGAGGAGTGACATGGAGGAGCAAGACGGAGGAGCAACATGGAGGAGTGACATGGAGTAGTGCCATGGAGGATGGACATGGAGGAGTGACATGGAGGAGTGACATAGAGGAATGACATATATGAGTGACATGAAGGAGTGACCTGGAGGTGCAACATGGAGGAGTGAAATGGTGGAGTGGCATGGAAGAGTGAGTTGTTAGAGCGACATGGAGGAGAGACATGGAGGAGTGAATTGGAGGAGTGACATAAAGGAGTGACATGAGGAATAACATAGATGAGTGACATGGAGGAGTGACAAGGAGGGTTGAATTTGTGTAGCGACATGGAGGAGTGACCCGGAGGAGTGACATGGAGGAGTGAAATGGTGGAGTGACATGGAGGAGTGAGTTGTTAGACTGACATGGAGTAGAGACATGGAGGAGTGACATGGAGGAGTGACATAGAGGAGTGACGTGGAGGAGAGACATGGAAGAGTGACATGGAGAAGTGACAGGTCGGATCACCAAGGAAGATTGATAGGGTGGAGTGACATGGCGGAGGGACATGGATGAGTGACATGGAGGAGGAACATGGAGGAGTGACATGGAGGAGTGACGTGGAGGAGGAACATGGAGGAGTGACGTGGAGGAGTGAGTTGGTGGAGCAACATGGAGGAGTAACATGGAGTAGCGACATGGAGGAGTGGCATGAAGTAGTGACATGGAGGAGTGACATTGAGGAGTGAGTTGGTGTAGTGACATAGAGGAGTGACTTTGAGTAGCGACATGGAGGAGTGACCTGGATGAGTGACATGGAGGAGTGAAATGGAGGAGTGACATTGAGGAGTAACATGGAGAAAGAGTTGGTGGAGCGACATGGAGGAGTCACATGGATTAGCGACATGGAGGAGTTACATGGAGGAGTGACATAGAGTATTGATATGGAGTAGTGACATGGAGGATGACATGGAGGAGTGACTTGGAGAAGTGACAGGATTGATCAGGAAGGAGGGTTGATATGGTGGAGTGACATCGTGAAGGGACATGGGTGAGTGACTTGGAGGAGTGACAAGGAGGAGCAACACGGAGGAGCGACATGGAGTAGTGACATGGAGTAGTGACATGGAGGATGGACATGGACGAGTGACATGGAAGACTAGAAGAGGTGACATGGAGGAGCAACACGGAGGAGCGACATCGCGGAGGGACATGGGTGATTGACTTGGAGGAGTGACATGGAGGAGTGACAAGAAGGAATGATATTAAGTAGCGATATGGAGGAGTGACCTGGAGGAGTGACATGGAGGAGTGAAATGGAGGAATGACATTGAGGAGTGAGTTGGTGTAGTGACATGGAGGAGTGACATGGAGGAGTGACATGGAGAAGTGACATGGAGGAATTACAGAGAGGAGTGATTTGGATGAGTGACATGGAGGAGTGACATGGAGGAGTGACTTGGAGGAGCAACACGGAGGAGGGACATGGAGGAGTGACATGGAGTAATGACATGGAGGAGTGACATAGAGGAGTAACACTTCTATATGTCTTCAATGTCACTCCTCCATGTAACTCCTCCATGTCTTTATTCCATATCACTCCTCCATGTCCTTACACCAACTCACAGTTGGTGTAAGGAGGAGAGACATGGGAGAGTTACATGTCAGTCCTCTATGGACTGACATGGAGGACTGACATGGAGGAGCAATATGGAGGAGTAACACTTCTATATGTCTTCAATGTCACTCCTCCATGTAACTCCTCCATGTCTTTATGCCATATCACTCCTCCATGTCCTTACACCAACTCACTCCTCCATGTCACTCCTCCATGTCACTACTCCATATCACTCCTCAATATCACATCTATATGTCTGCCATGTAAGTCCTCCATGTCGCTCCTCCACGTCTTTCATCTGTGTCCCTCCTCCGTGTCACTCCTCCACGTGATTGAGTTTGTTGTAGCGACATAGAGGAGTGACATGGAGGAGTGACATGGAGGACTGACATGGAGGAGTGACATGGAGGAGTAACATGGAGTAGCGACATGGGGGAGTGACATAGAGGAGTGATGTGGAAGAGTGAGTTGGTGTAGCGACATGGAGGAGTGACATAGAGGTTTGACATGGAAGAGTGACATGGAGGAGAGTGACATGGAGGAGGGACATGGAGGAGTGCCATGGAAGATTGACATGGAGGAGTGACATGTAGAAGCGACATGGAGGAGTGACATGGAGGAGTGAGTTAGTGTAGCGACATGGAGGAGTGACATGGAGTAGCGACATGGTGGAGTGACTTGGAGGACTGACATGGAGGAGTGACATGGAGGAGTGACATAGAGGAGTGACATGGAGAAAAGACATGATGAATGACATGGAGGAGTGACAAGGAGGATTGAGTTGGTGTAGCGACATGGAGGAGTGACATGTAAGAGTGACATGAGGAGTGAGTTGGTTTAGCGACATGGAGGAGTGACATGGATGTGTGACATGGAGGAATGACATAGAGAAGTGACGTGGAGTGAAATGGATGAGTTACATGGAGGAATGAATTGTGGGGCGACTCGGGGGAGTAACATGGAGGAGTGACATGGAAAACATGTAGAAGTGACACGGAGGAGTGATATGGAGGAGTGAAAATGTGGAGCTACAAGGATGAGAGACATGACATTGAATACTTGGAGAATTTACATGGAGGAGCGACATGGAAGATTGATATGGAGGAGTGACATGGACTAGCGACATGGAGGAGTGACATGGAAGACATATAAGTGACATGGAGGATTGACATGGAGAAGTAACATGGCGGATCAGCAATGAGGATTGATATGGTGGAGTGACATGGAGGAGTGACAAGGGAAGATTGAGTTGGTGTAGCGACATGGAGGAGTGACATGGAGTAACGACATAGAGGAGTGACGAGGAGTGAGTTAGTGTAGCGACATGGAGGAGTGAAATGGAATTAGCGACATGGAGGAGGGACCTAGAGGAAGTGACATGGAAGACATATAGAAGTGACATGGATGAGTGACATGGAGGAGTGACATGAAGGATTGATATGGAGGAGTGATGTGGAGGAGTGACATGGAGGAGGAACATGGAGGAATGACAAAAAGGATTGAGTTGGTGTAGTGACATGGCGTAGGGAAATAGATGAGTTACTTGGAGGAGTAACATGGAAGAGCAACATGGAGGAGCGACGTGGAGGAGTGAGTTGGTGGAGCGACATGAAAGAGTCACATGGAGTAGCGACATGGAGGAGTGACATGAAGTAGTGACATGGAGGAGTGACATTGAGGTGTGAGTTGGTGTAGTGACATGGAGGAGTGACTTTGAGTAGCGACATGAAGGAGTGACCTGGAGGAGTGACATGGAGGAGTGAAATGGTGGAGTGACATGGAGGAGTAAATTGGAGGAAGGAGTTTGTGGAGCGACATGGAGGAGTCACATGGAATAGCAACATGGAGGAGTGACATGGAGGAGTGACATAGAGGAGTGACATGGAGAAGCGACATGGAGGAGTGACATGGAGGAGTGAGTTAGTGTAGCGACATGGAGGAGTGACGTGGAGTAGCGACATGGTGGAGTGACTTGGAGGACTGACATGGAGGAGTGACATGGAGGAGTGACATAGAGGATTGACATGGAGTACTAACATTGAAGACATATAGAGGTGACATGGAGAAAAGACATGGATGACTGACATGGAGGAGTGACAAGGAGGATTGAGTTGGTGTAGCGACATGGAGGGAGTGACATGTAAGAGTGACATGAGGAGTGAGTTGGTTTAGCGACATGGAGGAGTGACATGGATGTGTGACATGGAGGACTTACATAGAGGAGTGACGTGGAGGAGTGAAATGGAGGAGTTACATGGAGGAATGAATTGTGGAGTGACATGGAGGAGTAACATGGAGGAGTGACATGGAAAACATGTAGAAGTGACACGGAGGAGTGATATGGAGGAGTGAAAATGTGGAGCTACACGGATGAGAGACATGACATTGAATACTTGGCGAAGTTACATGGAGGAGCGACATGGAAGATTGATATGGAGGAGTGACATGGAGTAGCGACATGGAGGAGTGACATGGAGGAGTGAGTTTGTGTAGTGACATGGATGAGTGACATGGAAGACATATAAGTGACATGGAGGATTGACATGAAGGAGTGACATGGAGAAGTGAAATAGAGGAGTGACTTGGAGAAGTGACAGGATTGATCAGGAAGGAAGGTTGATATGGTGGAGTTACATCGTGGAGGGACATGGGTGAGTGACTTGGAGGAGTGACAAGGAGGAGCAACACAGAGGAGCGACAAGGAAGAGAGACATGGAGTAGTGACATGGAGGATGGACATGGAGGAGTGACATGGAGGAGTGACATGAAAGACATATAGAGGTGACATGGAGGAGTGAATTGGAGGAGTGACATAAAGGATTGACATGGAGGAATGACATGGAAGAGTGACAAGGAGGAATGACATGGAGTAGCGATATGGAGGAGTGACATGGAGGAGTGAGTTGGTGTAGCGACATGGATGAGTGACTTTGAGTAGCGACATGGAGGAGAGACCTGGAGGAGTGACATGGAGGAGTGAAATGGTGGAGTGACATGGAGGAGTGAGTTGTTAGAGCGACATGGAGGATAGACATGGAGGAGTGACATGGAGGAGTGACATGGAGGAGTGACATAGAGGAGTGACGTGGAGGAGAGACATGGAAGAGTGACATGGAGAAGTGACATGTCAGATCAACAAGGAAGATTGATAGGGTGGAGTGACATGACGGAGGGACATGGAGGAGTGAAAGGAGGAGTAACATGGAGGAGCAACATGGTTTAGTGACATGGAGGAGGGACATGGAGGAGTGACTTGGAGGAGGGACATGGATGAGTGACTTGGAGGAGTGAAATGGAGGAGTGACGTGGAGGAGAGACATGGGAGAGTGACATGGAGAAGTGACATGTCGGATCAACAAGGAAGATTGATAGGGTGGAGTGACATGACGGAGGGACATGGAGGAGTGAAAGGAGGAGTAACATGGAGGAGCAACATGGTTTAGTGACATGGAGGAGTGACATGGAGGAGTGACATGATGAGGGACATGGAGGAGTGACATGGAGTAGCTACATGGAGGAGTTACATGGAGGAGTGACTTGGAGAAGCAACACGGAGGAGTGACATGGAGTAGTGATATGGAGGAGGGACATGGAGGAGTGACTTGGAGAAGTGACAGGGTTGATCAAGAAGTAGGGTTCATATGTCGGAGTGACATCGTGGAGGGACATGGGTGAGTGAAATGGAGGAGCAACACGGAGGAGCAACTTGGAGGAGTGACAAGGAGTAGTGACATGGAGGATGGACATGGAGGAGTGACATGGAAGTTATATAGAGGTGACATGGAGGAGTGAATTGGAGGAGTGACATAAATGAGTGACATGGAGGAATGACATGGAAGAGTGACATGGGTAAGTGACTTTGAGTAGCGACATGGAGGAGTGAGTTGTCAGAGCGACATGGAGGAGAGACATGGAGGAGTGACATGGAGGAGTGACATGGAAGAGTGACATAGAGGAGTGACGTGGAGGAGAGACATGGAAGAGTGACATGGAGAAGTGACAGGGCGGATAACCAAGGAGGGTTGATATGGTGGACTGACATCGCGGAGGGACATGGGTGAGTGACTTGTAGGAATGACATGGAGGAGTGACATGGAGGAGTGACATGAGGAGTGAGTTTGTGTAGCGACATGGAGGAGTGACATGGAGTAGCTACATGGAGGAGTGACTTGGAGGAGCAACACGGGGGAGCGACATGGAGGAGTGACATGGAGTAGTGACATGGAGTAGCTACATGTAGGATTTACATGGAGGAGTGACTTGCAGTTGCAACATGGAGGAGTGACATAGAGGATTGATGTGGAGGAGCAACAACACGGAGGAGCGACATGGAGGAGTGACATGGAGTAGTGACATGGAGGAGGGACATGGAGTAGTGACTTGGAGAAGTGACAGGGTTGATCAGGAAGTAGGGTTGATATGGTGGAGTGACATAGTGGAGGGACATGGGTCAGTGACTTGGAGGAGTGACATGGAGGAGCAACATGGAGGAGCAACATGGAGGAGTGACATGGAGGAATGACATGGATGAGTGACATGGAGGAGTAACTTTGAGTAGCGACATGGAGGAGTGACCTGGAGGAGTGACCTGGAGGAGTGACATGAAGGAATGACATGGAGGAGTGACATGGAGGAGGGACATGGAGGAGCGATATGGAGGGGTGAAATGAAAGAGTGTAAAGGAGGATTGAGTTTGTGTAGTGACATGGAGGAGTGACTTGAAGTAGCGACATGGAGGAGTGACCTGGATGAGTGACATGGAGGAGTGAAATGGAGGAGTGACATGGAGGAGTAACATGGAGAAAGAGTTGGTGGAGCGACATGGAGGAGTCACATGGATTAGCGACATGGAGGAGTTACATGGAGGAGTGACATAGAGTATTGATATGGAGTAGTGACATGGAGGATGACATGGAGGAGTGACTTGGAGAAGTGACAGGATTGATCAGGAAGGAGGGTTGATATGGTGGAGTGACATCGTGAAGGGTCATGGGTGAGTGACTTGGAGGAGTGACAAGGAGGAGCAACACGGAGGAGCGACATGGAGGAGTGACTTGGAGTAGTGACATGGAGGATGGACATGGACGAGTGACATGGAAGACATATAGAGGTGACATGGAGGAGCAACACGGAGGAGCGACATCGCGGAGGGACATGGGTGATTGACTTGGAGGAGTGACATGGAGGAGTGACAAGAAGGAATGATATTAAGTAGCGATATGGAGGAGTGACCTGGAGGAGTGACATGGAGGAGTGAAATGGAGGAATGACATTGAGGAGTGAGTTGGTGTAGTGACATGGAGGAGTGACATGGAGGAGTGACATAGAGTAGTGACATGGAGGAGATAAATGGAGGAGTGACATGGAGGAATGACATGGAGGAGTGACATGGAGGAGGGACATGAAGTAGCCATATGGAGGAGTGACATGAAAGAGTGTAAAGGAGGATTGAGTTTGTGTAGCGACATGGAGGAGTGACATGAAGTAGTTACATTTAGGAGTCACATTGAGGAGTGAGTTGGTGTAGTGACATGAAGGAGTGACTTTAAGTAGCGACATGGAGGAATGACCTGGAGGAGTGACATGGAGGAGTGAAATGGTAGAGTGACATGGAGGAGTGACATGAAGTAGTGACATGGAGGAGAGAAATGGAGGATTGATATGGAGTAGTGAAATGGTGCAGTGATATGTAGGAGTGAGTTGTTAGAGCGACATGGAGGAGAGAAATGGAGAAGTGACATGGAGGAGTGACATGAGTAATGAGTTGGTGTAGCGACATGGAGGAGTAACATGGAGGTGTGACATGGAAGACATATAGAAGTGACATGGATGAGACACATGGAGGAGTGACAAGAAGGATTGAGTTGGTGTAGTGACATGGCGGAGGGACATAGATGAGTTACATGGAGGATTGACATGGAAGAGCAACATGGAGGAGCGACGTGGAGGAGTGAGTTGGTGGAGCGACATGGAGGAGTCACATGGAGTAGCGACATGGAGGAGTGACATGAAGTGGTGACATGGAGTAGTGACATTGAGGAGTGAGTTGGTGTAGTGACATGGAGGAGTGACTTTGAGTAGCGACATGGAGGAGTGACCTGGAGGATTGACATGGAGGAGTGCAATGGTGGAGTGACATAGAGGAGTGACGTGGAGGAGAGACATGGAGAAGTGACATGGAGGACTGACATGGAGGAGTGACATAGAGGATTGACGTGGAGGAGAGACATGGAGAAGTGACATGGAGGACTGACATGTAGGAGTGACATAGAGGAGTGACGTGGAGGAGAGACATGGAAGAGTGACATGGAGAAGTGACAGGGCGGATAACCAAGGAGGGTTGATATGGTGGAGTGACATCGCGGAGGGACATGGATGAGTGACTTGGAGGAGTGAAATGGAGGAGGGACATGGAGGAGTGACATGAGGAGTGAGTTTGTATAGCGACATGGAGGAGTGACATGGATTAGCTACATGGAGGAGTTACATGGAGGAGTGACATGGACGAGTGACATAGAGGAGTTACATGGAGGAGTGACATAGAGGAGTGACTTGGATGAGTGACATGGAGAAGTGACATGGTGGAGCAACATGGAGGAGCAACATGGAGGAGTAACTTAGAATTGCGACATGGGGGAGTGATATGGAGGAGTGACATAGAGGATTGATGTGGATTAGTGACATGGAGGACTGACATGGAGGAGTGAATTGGAGGAGTGACATAAAGGAGTGACATGGAGGAATGACATGGATGAGTGACATGGAGGAGTGACAAGGAGGGTTGAGTTTGTGTAGCGACATGGAGGAGTGACATGAAGTAGTGACATGGAGGAGTGACATTGAGGAGTGAGTTGGTGTAGTTACATGGAGGAGTGACTTTGAGTAGCGACATGGAGGAGTGACATGGAGGAGTGAAATGTTGGAGTGACATGGAGGAGTGAGTTGTTAGAGCGACATGGAGGAGTGACATGGAGGACTGACATGGAGGTGTGACATGGAGTAGTGACATGGAGGAGGGACATGTAGGAGTGACATGTAAGACATATAGAAGTGACATAGATGAGTTATATGGAGGAGTGACATGGAAGAGCAACATGGAGGAGCGACGTGGAGGAGTGAGTTGGTGGAGCGACATGGAGGAGTCAAATGGAGTAGCGACATGGAGGAGTGACATGAAGTGGTGACATGGAGTAGTGAGTTGTTATAGCGACATGGAGGACAAACATGGAGGAGTGACATGGAGGAGTGAAATGGAGGAGTGACATAGAGGAGTGACGTGGAGGAGAGACATGGAGAAGTGACATTGAGGACTGACATGGAGGAGTGACATAGAGGAGTGACATGGATGAGTGACATGGAGGAGCAACATGGAGGTGCAACATGGAGGAGTAACTTGGAATAGCGACATGGAGGAGTGACATAGAGGATTGAGGTGGAGTAGTGACATGGAGGTTGGACATGGAGGAGTGACTTGGAGAAGTGACAGGGCGGATAACCAAGGAGGTTTGATATGGTGGAGTGACATCGCGGAGGTACATAGGTGAGTGACTTGGAGGAGTGACATGGAGGAGTGACATGAGGAGTGAGTTTGTGTAGCGACATGGAGGAGTGACAAAGAGTAGCTACATGGGGAGTTACATGGAGGAGTGACTTGGAGGAGCAACACGGAGGAGCGACATGGAGGAGTGACATGGAGTAGTGACATGGAGTAGCTACATGTAGGAGTTACATGGAGGAATGACTTGGATGAGCAACATGGAGGAGTGACATAGAGGATTGATGTGGAGGAGCAACACGGAGGAGCGACATGGAGGAGTGACATGGAGTAGTGACATGGAGGAAGGACATGGAGGATTGACTTGGAGAAGTGACAGGGTTGATCAGGAAGTAGGGTTGATAAGGTGGAGTGGCATAGTGGAGGAACATGGGTGAGTGACTTGGAGGAGTGACATGAAGGAGCACCACGGAGGAGCAACATGGAGGAGTGACATGGAGTAGTGACATAGAGGATGGACATGGAGGAGTGACATGGAGGAATGACATGGAATGAGTGACATGGAGGAGTGACTTTGAGTAGCGACATGGATGAGTGACCTGGAGGAGTGAAATTCAGGAGTGAAATGGTGGAGTGACATGGAGTAGTGAGTTGTTAGAGCGACATAGAGCAGAGACATGGAGGAGTGACATGGAGGAGTGACATGGAGGAGTGACATGGAGGAGTGACATAGAGGAGTGACGTGGAAGAGAGACATGGAAGAGTGACATAGAGAAGTGACAGGTCGGATTACCAAGGGAGATTGATAGGGTGGAGTGACATGGCGGAGGGACATGGGTGAGTGACATGGAGCAGTGACATGGAGGAGTGAATTGGAGGAGTGACAAGGAGGGTTGAGTTTGTGTAGCGACATGGAGGAGTGACATGAAGTAGCGACATGGAGGAGTGACCTGGAGGAGTGACATGAAGGTGTGAAATGGTGAGTGACATGGAGGAGTGAGTTGTTAGAGCGACATGGAGTAGAGACATGGAGGAGTGACATAGAGGAGTGACATGGAGGAGTGACATAGAGGAATGACGTGGAGGAGAGACATGGAAGAGTGACATGGAAAAGTGACAGGGCGGATAACCAAGGAAGATTTATATAGTGGAGTGACATGGCGGAGGGACATGGAGGAGTGACATGGAGGAGTGACACGGAGGAGCAAAATGGAAGGAGCGACATGGAGGAGTAACATGTAAGAGTGAGAGTAGGTGTAGCGACATGGAAGATGGACATGGAGGAGTGACATGGAGACATATAGAAGTGACATGGAGGAGGAATTGGAGGAGTGACATAAACGATGTGACATGGAGGAATGAAATTGTTGAAGGGACATGGAGGAGTAACCGTTGGGTAGCGACATTGAGGAGTGACCTGGAGGAGTGACATGGAGGAGTGTGAAATTGGTGTAGAGTGACATGGAGGAGTGATATGTTAGAGCGACATGGAGGAGAGACATGGGAGAAGTTACATGGCGGAGTGACATAAACGAGTGACATGGAGGAGTGACCTGGAGGAGTGACATGGAGGAGTGACTTTGAGTAGCGACATGGAGGAGTGACCTGGAGGAGGACATGGAGGAGGTGATTTGTTATAGCGACATGGAGGAGAGAAATGGAGGATTGACATGGAGGAGTGACATTGAGGAGTGAGTGGTGTAGTAAAATGGAGGAGTGACTTTGAGTAGCGACATGGAGGAGTGACCTGGAGGAGTGATATGGAGGAGTGAAAATGGGTGGAGTGACATGGAGGAGTGACATGAGGAGTGAGTTGTTAGAGCGACATAGAGGAGAGACATGGAGGAGTGACATGTAGGAGTGACATGGAGGAGTGACATAGAGGAGTTACATGGAGGAGTGACATAGAGGATTGATGTGGAGGAGAAAACAAGGAGGAGCAACACGGAGGAGTGACATGGAGTAGTGACTTGGAGGATGGACATGGAGCAGTGACATGAAAAACATATAGAGGTGACATGGAGGAGTGAATTGGAGGAGTGACATAAACGAGTGACATGGAGGAATGACATGGATGATTGACATGGAGGAGTGACTTTGAGTAGCGACATGGAGGAGTGACCTGGATAAGTGACATGGAGGAGTGAAATGGTGGAGTGACATTGAGGAGCGACATGGAGGATTGATGTGGAGGAGCAACAAGGAGTAGCGACATGGAGGAGTGACATGGAGGAATGACATGGAAGAGTGACATGGAGGAGTGATATGGAGGAATGACATGGATGAGTAACATGGAGGAGTTACTTTGAGTAGCGACATGGAGGAGTGACTTTGAGTAGCGACATGGAGGAGTGACCTGGAGGAGTGACATGGAGGAGTGAGATGGTGGAGTGACATGGAGGAGCAACATGGAGGATTTATGTGGAGGAGCAACAAGGAGTAGAGACATGGAGGAGTGACATGGAGTAGTGACATGGAGGAGGGGAGATGGAGGAGTGACTTGGAGGAGTGACATGGAGGAATGACATGGAAGAGTGACATGGAGGAGTGACATGGAGGAATGACATGGATGAGTAACATGGAGGAGTGACTTTGAGTAGCGACATGGAGGAGTGACTTTGAGTAGCGAAATGGAGGAGTGAAATGGTGGAGTGACATGGAGGAGTGAGTTGTTAGAGCGACATGGAGGAGAGACATGGAGGAGTGACATGGAGGAGTTACATGGAGGAGTGACATAGAGGAGTGATGTGGAGGAGAGACATGGAAGAGTGACATTGAGAAGTGACAGGGCGGATAACCAAGGAGGGTTGATATGGTGGAGTGACATAACGGAGGGACATGAGTGAGTGACTTGGAGGAGTGACATGGATGAGTGACATGGAGGAGTGACATGGAGGAGCAACACTGAGGAGCAACATGGAGGAGTAACTTGGAATAGCGACATGGAGGAGTGACATGGAGGATTGACTTTGAGTAGCGACATGGATGAGTGACCTGGAGGAGTGACATGGAGGAGTGAGTTGTTATAGCGACATGGAGGAGAGACATGGAGGAGTGACATGGAGGAGTAACATAGAGGAATTTCGTGGAGGAGAGAAATGAAGGAGTGACAAGGTTGATCAGGAAGGAAGATTGATATGGTGGAAGTGACATGAGGAGAGGGAGGGCATGGAGAGTGATATGGAGTGAGTGACATGGAGGAGTGACATGAGGAGTGAGTTTGTGTAGGACATGGAGGAGTGACATGGAGAGTAGCGACATGGAGGAGTTACATGGAG
>CM025825.1:38096854-38154044 GCA_014673565.1 Sebastes schlegelii
CCTCCTCATGTCACTCCTCCAGGTCACTCCTCCATGTCGCTACTCAAAGTCACTCCTCCATGTCACTACAACAACTCACTCCTCAATGTCACTCCTCAATGTCACTCCTCAATGTCACTACTTCATGTCACTCTATGTCGCTACACAAACTCAATCCTCCTTTACACTCTTTCATGTCACTTTTCCATATCGCTCCTACATGTCCCTCCTCCATGTCACTCCTCCATGTCATTCCTCCATGTCACTCCTCGATGTATCTCCTCCATGTCGCTACTCTATATCACTCCTCCATGTCACTCCTCCATGTCGCTACACCAACTCACTCCTCAATGTCACTCCTCCATGTCACTACTTCTTCTCACTCCTCCATGTCACTCATCCATGTCATTCCTCCATGTCACTCCTTTATGTCACTCCTCCAATTCACTCTTCAATGTCACTCCTCCATGTCACTCATCCATGTCCCTCCTCCATGTCACTCCATCCTATCAATCTTCCTTGGTTTATCCAACCTGTCACTTCTCCATGTCACTCTTCCATGTCTCTCCTCCCACGTCACTCTCTATGTCACTCTCTGTCACTCCTCCATGTACTCCTCCATGTCGCTACACCAAGTCAATCCTCCTTGTCACTCCTCCATGTCGCTCCTTCATGTTGCTCCTCCATGTCACTCCTCCATTCACTCCACGACGTCTCTCCTCTACGTCACTCCTCATCACTACACCAACTCAATCCTCCTTGTCACTCCTCCATATCACTCATCCATGTCATTCCTCCATGTCACTCCTTTATGTCAACCTCCAAGTCACTCCTCCATGTCACTTCTATATGTCTTCCATTTCACTCCTCCATGTCCATCCATCATGTCACTCCTCCATGTACCTCCTCCATGTAGCTACTCCATGTCACTCCTCCATGTCACTACTTCTTCTCACTCCTCCATGTCACTCATCCATATCATTCCTCTATGTCACTCCTTTATGTTACTCCTCCAATTCACTACTCTCATGTCACTCCTCCATGTCACTCATCCATGTCCCTCCTACATGTCACTCCATCCTATCAATCTTCCTTGGTGATCCGACCTGTCACTTCTCCATGTCACTCTTCCATGTCTCTCCTCCACGTCACTCCTCTATGTCACTCCTCCATGTCACTCCTCCATGTCACTACACCGACTCAATCCTTCTTGTCACTCCTCCATGTCACTCATCCATGTCAATTCTATATGTCTTCCATGTCACTCCTCCATGTCCCTCCTCCATGTCGCTCCTCCACGTCGCTCCTCTATATAACTCCTCCAAGTCACACCTCCATGTCACTCCTCCATGTCGCTACACACCAACTCATTACTCATGTCACTCCTCCATGTCGCTACTCCTTGTCACTCCTCCATGTCGCTCTAACAACTCACTCGTCCATGTCACTCTCCACCATTTCACTCCTCCTTGTCCACTCCTCAAAGAACTCCTCCATGTCACGACACAACTCACTCCTCAATGTCACTCCTCATGTGACTACTTCATGTCACTCCTCCATGTCGCTACACAACAACTCAATCCTCCTTACACTCTTTCATGTCACTCCTCCATATCGCTCCTCCATGTCCCTCCTCCATGTCTCTCCTCCATGTCGCTCTAACATCCACTCCTACATGTCACTCCACCATTTCCTCCTCCATGTCACTCTCCTCCAGGTCACTCCTCCATGTCGCTACTCAAACTCACTCCTTCATGTCACTACAACAAGTCATTCCTCAATGTCACTCCTCAATGTCACTACTTCATGTCACTCCTCCATGTAGCTACACAAACTCAATCCTCCTTTACACTATTTCATATCACTCCTCCATGTCGCTACACAACTCACTCCTCATGTTACTACTCTATGTCGCTACTACTCTTGTCACTACACCAACTCACTCCTCCATGTCACTCTTCCATGTCTCTCCTCCATGTCACTCCTCTATGTCACTCCTTCATGTCACTCCTCCATGTTTGTCCTCCATGTCGCTATAACAACTCACTCCTCCATGTCACTCCACCATTGCACTCCTCCATGTCACTCCTCCAGGTCACTCCTCCATTTCGCTACTCAGTCACTCCTCCATGTCACTACACCAACTTGCTCCTCCATGTCATTCCTCCATGTCACTCCTCCATGTCGCTACACAAACTCACTCCTCATGTTACTACTCTATGTCGCTACTCCATGTCACTCCTCCATGTTGCTACACCAACTAACTCCTCAATGTAATTCCTCCATGTCACTACTTCTTGTCACTCCTCCATGTCACTCATCCATGTCATTCCTCCATGTCACTCCTTTATGTCACTCCTCCAATTCACTCCTCCATGTCACCTCTATATGTCTTCCATGTCACTCCTCCATGTCCATCCTCCATTTCACTACTCCATGTCACTCCTCCATGTCGTTCCTCCATGTCACTCCTCCATGTCGCTCCTCCGTGTTGCTCCTCCTTGTCACTCCTCCAAGTCACTCCTCCATGTTGCTCCTCCGTGTTGCTCCTCCTTGTCACTCCTCCAAGTCACTCACCCATGTCCCTCCACGATGTCACTCCACCATATCAACCCTCCTTCCTGATCAACCCTGTCACTTCTCCAAGTCACTCCTTCATGTCCATCCTCCATGTCACTACTACACATCAATCCTCTATGTCACTCCTCCATGTCAATCCTCCATGTCGCTCCACCAATTCCTTCCTCCATGTTACTCCTCCATGTCACTCCTCCCTGTCAATCCTTTATGTCACTCCTCCAAGTTACTCCTCCATGTCAATCCACCATTTCACTCCTCCATGTCACACCTCCAGGTCACTCCTCCATGTCGGTACTCAAAGTCACTCCTCCATGTCGCTACACCAACTCATTCCTCATGTGACTCCTCCATGTCACTACTTCATGTCACTCCTCCATGTCGCTACTCCATGTGACTCCTCCATGTCGCTCCACCAACTCACTCCTCCACGTCGCTCCTCCATGTTGCTCTTCCATGTCACTCCTCCATGTAACTCATCTATGTCCCTCCGCCATGTCACTACACCAACTCAATCCTTCTTGTCACTCCTCCATGTCACTCATCCATGTCACTTCTATATGTCTTCCTTGTCACTCCTCCATGTTCCTCCTCCATGTCACTCCTCCACATCACTCCTCTATGTCACTCTTCCATGTCACACATCCATGTCACTCCTCCATGTCGCTACACCAACTCATTCCTCATGTCACTCCTCCATGTCGCTACTCCATGTCAATCCTCCATGTCACTCGTTTATGTCACTGCTCCAGTTCACTCCTCCATGTCATCTCTATATGTCTTCCATGTCACTCCTCCATGTCCATCCTCCATGTCACTACTCCATGTCACTCCTCCGTGTTGCTCCTCCATGTCACTCCTCCAAGTCTCTCACCCATGTCCCTACACGATGTCACTCCACCATATCAACCCTCCTTCCTGATAAACCCTGTCACTTCTCCAAGTCACTCCTCCATGTCCCTCCTCCTTGTCACTACTACATGTCACTCCTCCATGTCGCTCCTCCGTGTTGCTCCTCCAAATCAATCCTCTATGTCACTCCTCCATGTTGCTCCTCCAAGTCACTCCTCCATGTAACTCCTACATGTAGCTACTTCAAGTCACTACTCCATGTCACTCCTCCATGTCGCTCCTCCGTGTTGCTCCTCCAAGTCACTCCTCCATGTGACTCCTCCATGTAGCTACTCCATGTCACTCCTCCATGTCGCTACCCAAACTCACTCCTCATGTCACTCCTCAATGTCACTCCTCCATGTCACTCCTCCAAGTCACTCATCCATGTCTCTCCGCCATGTCACTCCACCATATCAATCTTCCTTGGTGATCCGCCCTGTCACTTCTCCATGTCACTCCTCCATGTCTCACCTCCACAAAATTCCTCTATGTCACTCCTCCATGTCATTCCTACATGTCACTCACTCCTCCATGTCTCTCCTCTATATCACTCTAACAACTCACTCCTCCATGTCACTCCTCCATGTCACTCCTCCATGTCACTCCTCCATTTCACTCCTTTATGTCACTCTTCCAATTCACTCCTCCATGTCACTCCTCAATGTCACTCATCCATGTCTCTCCGCCGTGTCACTCCACCCTATCAATCTTCCTTGGTGATCCGACCTGTCACTTTTTCATGTCACACTTCCATGTCTCTCCTCCATGTCCCTCCTCCATGTCACTACTCCATGTCACTCCTCCATGTCGCTCCTCCGTATTGCTCCTCCACATCACTCCTCTATGTCACTCCTCCATGTCACTCCTCCATGTCACTCCTTCAGGTCACTCCTCCATGTCACTACTCCACATCAATCCTCTATGTCACTCCTCCATGTCACTCCTCCATGTCTATCCTCCATGTCACTACTCCACATCAATCCTCTATGTCACTCCTCCATGTCACTCCTCCATGTCGCTCTAACAACTCACTCCTCCATGTCACTCCTCCAGGTCACTCCTCCATGTCGCTACTCAAAGTCACTCCTCCATGTCACTACACCAACTCAATCCTTCTTGTCAATCCTCCATGTCACTCATCCATGTCACTTATATATGTCTTCCATGTCACTCCTCCATGTACCTCCTCCATGTCACTCCTCCACGTCGCTCCTCTATGTCACTCCTCCATGTCACACCTCCATGTCACTCCTCCATGTCGCTACACCAACTCATTACTCATGTCACTCCTCCATGTTACTACTCCATGTCACTCCTCCATGTCGCTCTAACAACTCACTCCTCCATGTCACTCCACCATTTCACTCCTCCATGTCACTCCTCAAAGTCACTCCTCCATGTCACTACACCAACTCACTCCTCAAAGTCACTCCTCAATGTTACTACTTCATGTAACTCCTCCATGTCGCTACACAAACTAAATCCTCCTTTACACTCTTTCATGTCACTCCTCCATATCGCTCCTCCATGTCCCTCCTCCATGTCACACCTCCATGTGACTCCTCCATGTCGCTCAATCAAATCCTTCCTCCATGTTACTCCTCCATGTCACTCCTCCATGTCAGTCCTCCATGTTACTCCTCCATGTCACTCCTCCATGTCGCTCCATCAACTCACTCCTCCATGTCACTCCTCCATTTCTCTCCTCCATGTCGCTATAACAACTCACTCCTCCATGTCACCACTTCATGTCACTCCTCCATGTCGCTACTCCATGTGACTCCTCCATGTCGCTCCACCAACTCACTCCTCCACGTCGCTCCTCCATGTTGCTCTTCCATGTCACTCCTCAATGTCGCTCCTCCACATCACTCCTCTATGTCACTCCTCCATGTCACTCCTCCATGTCATTCCTCCATTTCACTCCTCCATGTATCTCCTCCATGTCGCAACTCTATGTCACTCCTCCATGTCACTCCTCCATGTCGCTACACAAACTCACTCCTCAATGTCACTCCTCCATGTCACTCATCCATGTCATTCCTCCTTTTCACTCCTTTATGTCACTCTTCCAATTCACTCCTCCATGTCACTCCTCCATGTCACTCCTCAATGTCACTCATCCATGTCTCTCCGCTGTGTCACTCCACCCTATCAATCTTCCTTGGTGATCCGACCTGTCACTTTTTCATGTCACTCTTCCATGTCTCTCCTCCATGTCCCTCCTCCATGTCACTACTCCATGTCACTCCTCCATGTCGCTCCTCCGTATTGCTCCTCCACGTCACTCCTCTATGTCACTCCTCCATGTCACTCCTCCATGTCACTCCTTCAGGTCACTCCTCCATGTCACTACTCCACATCAATCCTCTATGTCACTCCTCCATGTCACTCCTCCATGTCTCTCCTCCATATCAATCCACCATTTCACTCTTCCATGTCACTACTCCATGTCACTCCTCCATGTCGCTCCTCCGTGTTGCTCCTCCAAGTCACTTCTCCATGTAGCTACTCCATGTCACTCCTCCATGTCGCTACACAAACTCACTCCTCATGTCACTCCTCCATGTCACTTCTCCATGTATCTCCTCCATGTCGTAACTCTATGTCACTCTTCCATGTCACTCCTCCATGTCGCTACACAAACTCACTCCTCAATGTCACTCCTCCATGTCAATACTTCTGGTCACTCCTCCATGTCATTCCTCCATGTCAGTCCTTTATGTCAGTCCTCCAATTCACTCCTCCATGTCACCTCTATATGTCTTCCATGTCACTCCTCCATGTCCATCCTCCATGTCACTACTCCATGTTGCTACTCAAAGTCACTCCTCCATGTCACTACACCAACTCAATCCTTCTTGTCACTCCTCCATGTCACTTCTATTTGTCTTCCATGTCACTCCTCCATGTCCCTCCTCCATGTCACTCCTCCACGTCGCTCCTCTATGTCACTCCTCCATGTCACATCTCCATGTCACTCCTCCATGTCGCTACACCAACTCATTACTCATGTCACTCCTTCATGTCACTACTCCATGTCACTCCTCCATGTCGCTCTAACAACTCACTCCTCAATATCACTCCCCATTTCATTCCGCCATGTCACTCCTCAAAGTCACTCCTCCATGTCACTACACCAACTGACTCCTCAATGTCACTCCTCAATGTCAAAACTTCATGTCACTCCTCCATATCGCTAAACAAACTCAATCCTCCTTTACACTCTTTCATGTCACTTATCCATATTGCTCCTCCATGTCCCTCCTCCATGTCACTCCTCCATGTCATTCCTCCATGTCACTCCTCCATGTCACTACACCAACTCACTCCTCAAAGTCCCTCCTCCATGTCACTCCACCATGTCATTCCTTTACACTCTTTCATGTCACTCCTCCATTTCGCTCCTCCATGTATCTCCTCCATGTCGCTACTCTGTGTCACTCCTCCATGTCACCCCTCCATGTCGCTCCTCCGTGTTTCTCCTCCAAGTCATTCCTCCATGTAACTCCTCCATGTAGCTACTCCATGTCACTCCTCCATCTCGCTACACAAACTCACTCCTCATGTCACTCCTCCATGTCACTCCTCCATGTCACTCCTCCAAGTCACTCACCCATGTCCCTCCGCGATGTCACTCCACCATATCAACCCTCCTTCCTGATCAACCCGATCACTTCTCCAAGTCACTCATCCATGTCCATCCTCCATGTCACTACTCCACATCAATCCTCTATGTCACTCCTCCATGTCACTCCACCATTTCACTCCTCCATGTCACTCCTCTAGGTCACTCCTCCATGTCGCTATTCAAAGTCACTCCTCCATGTAACGACACCAACTCACTCCTCAATGTCTCTCCTCCATGTCAATACTTCTTTTCACTCCTCCATGTGATTCCTCCATGTCACTCCTCCAATTCACTCCTCCATGTCACCTCTATATGTCTTCCACGTCACTCCTCCATGTCCATCATCCATGTCACTACTCCATGTCACTCCTCCATGTCGCTCCTCCGTGTTGCTCCTCCTTGTCACTCCTCCAAGTCACTCACCCATGTCCCTCCATGATTTTACTCCACCATATAAACACTCCTTCCTGATCAACCCTCGTCACTTCTCCAAGTCACTCCTCCATGTCCATCCTCCATGTCACTACTCCATGTCACTCCTCCATGTCGCTCCTCCGTGTTGCTCCTCCTTGTCACTCCTCCAAGTCACTCACCCATGTCCCTCAACGATGTCACTCCACCAAATCAACCCTACTTCCTGATCAACCCTGTCACTTCTCTAAGTCACTCCTCCATGTCCATCCGCCCTGTCACTTCTCCATGTCACTCTTCCATGTCTCTCCCCCACGTCATTCCTCTATGTCACTCCTCCATGTCACTCCTCCGTGTCACTTCTCCATGTTTCTCCTCCATGTCGCTATAACAACTCACTCCTCCATGTCACGCCCCCATTTCAGTCCTCCATGTCACTCCTCCATGTCACTACTTCATGTCACTCCTCCATGTCGCTACTCCATGTGACTCCTCCATGTCGCTCAACCAACTCATTCCTCCATGTGACTCCTCCATGTATCTCCACCATGTCGCTACTCTATGTCACTCCTTCATGTCACTCCTCCATGTCACTCCTCCATGTCGCTACACCAACTCAACCCTCCTTGTAACTCCTCCATGTTACTCCTCCATGTCACTCATCCATGTCACTCCTCCATGTCACTCCACCATATCAACCCTCCTTCCTGATAAACCCTGTAACTTCTACATGTCCCTCCCACATGTAGCTACTCCATGTACTAATGCATGTCACTCCTCCATGTCGCTCCTCCGTGTTGCTCCTCCAAGTCACTCCTCCATGTAACTCCTCCATGTCGCTAAACCAACTCACTCCTCCATGTCACTCTTCCATGTCTCTCCTCCATGTCACTCCTCTATGTCACTCCTCCATGTCACTCCTCCATGTCACTCCTCCATGTTTGTCCTCCATGTCGCTATAACAACTCACTCCTCCATGTCACTCCACCATTGCACTCTTCCATGTCACTCCTCCAGGTCACTCCTCCATTTCGCTACTCAGTCACTCCTCCATGTCACCTCTATATGTCTTCCATGTCACTCCTCCATGTCCATCCTCCTTTACACTACTCCATGTCACTCCTCCATGTCGCTCCTCCGTGTTGCTCCTCCTTGTCACTCCTCCAAGTCACTCACCCATGTCCCTCCATGATTTCACTCCAACATATAAACACTCCTTCCTGATCAACCCTGTCACTTCTCCATGTCACTCCTCCATGTCCATCCTCCATGTCACTACTCCATGTCACTACTGCATGTCGCTCCTCCGTGTTGCTCCTCCTTGTCACTCCTCCAAGTCAATCCTCTATGTCACTTCTCTATGTCTCTCCTCCACGTCACTCCTCTATGTCACTCCTCCATGTCACTCCTCCATGTTTCTCCTCCATGTCGCTATAACAACTCACTCCTCCATGTCTCTCCACCATTTCAGTCCTCCAGGTCACTCCTCCATGTCGCTACTCAAAGTCACTCCTCCATGTCACGACTCCAACTCACTCCTCCATGTCACTCGTCCAGGTCACTCCTCCATGTCGCTACTCAAAGTCACTTCTCCATGTCACTACACCAACTCAATCCTCAATGTCACTCCTCAATGTCAGTACTTCATGTCACTCCTCCATGTCATTCCTCCATGTCACTCCTCCATGTATCTCCTCCATGTCGCTACTCTATGTCACTCCTCCATGTCACTCCTCCATGTCGCTACACCAACTCACTCCTCAATGTCACTCCTCCATGTCACAACTCCAATTCACTCCTCCATGTCACCTCTATATGTCTTCCATGTCACTCCTTCATGTCCATCCTCCATGTCACTACTCTATGTCACTCCTCCATGTCGCTCCTCCGTGTTGCTCATCTTTGTCACTCCTCCAAGTCACTCACCCATGTCCTTCTACGATGTGACTCCACCATATAAACCCTCCTTCCTGATCAACCCTGTCACTTCTCCAAGTCACTCCACCATGTCCATCCTCCATGTCACTACTCCATGTCACTCCTCCATCTCGCTCCTCCGTGTTGCTCCTCCTTGTCACTCCTCCAAGTCACTCACCCATGTCCCTCCACGATGTCAATCCACCATATCAACCCTCCTTCCTGATCAACCCTGTCACTTCTCCAAGTCTCTCCTCCATGTCCATCCTCCATGTCACTCCTCCATGTCGCTCCTCCGTGTTGCTCCTCCTTGTCACTCCTCCAAGTCACTCACCGATGTCCCTCCACGATGTCACTCCACCATATCAACCCTCCTTCCTGATAAATTCTGTCACTTCTCCAAGTCACTCCCCCATGTCGCTACTCAAAGTCACTCCTCCATGTCACTACACCAACTCAACCCTTCTTGTCACTCCTCCATGTCACTCATCCATTTCACTCCTCCATGTCACTCCTCCATGTCGCTACTCCATGTCACTCCTCCATGTCGCTCTAACAACTCACTACTCCATGTCACTCCACCATTTCACTCCTCCATATCACTCCTCAAAGTCACTCCACCATGTCACTACACCAACTCACTCCTCAATGTCAATACTTCATGTGACTACTCCATGTCGCTACACAAACTCAATCCTCCTTTACACTATTTCATGTCACTCCTCCATATCGCTCCTCCATGTCCCTCCTCCATGTCATTCCTCCATGTCATTCCTCAATGTCACTCCTCCATGTATCTCCTCCATGTTGCTACTCTATGTCACTCCTTCATGTCACTCCTCCATGTCAATACTTCTTGTCACTCCTCCATGTCATTCCTCCATGTCACTCCTTTATGTCAGTCCTCCAATTCACTCCTCCATGTCACCTCTATATGTCTTCCATGTCACTTCTCCATGTCCATCCTCCTTTTCACTACTCCATGTCACTCCTCCATGTCGCTCCTCCGTGTTGCTCCTCCTTGTAACTCCTCCAAGTCACTCACCCATGTCCCTCCACGATTTCACTCCACCATAAAAACTCTCCTTCCTGATCAACCCTGTCACTTCTCCAAGTCACTCCTCCATGTCCATCCTCCATGTCACTACTCCATGTCACTCCTGCATGTCGCTCCTCCGTGTTGCTCCTCCTTGTCACTCCTCCAAGTCAGTCCTCCATGTCACTTCTACATGTCTCTCCTCCACGTCACTCCTCTATGTCACTCCTCCATGTCACTCCTCCATGTCACTCCTCCATGTTTTTCCTCCATATCGCTATAACAACTTACTCCTCCATGTCACTCCACCATTTCAGTCATTCATGTCACTCCTCCAGGTCACTCCTCCATGTCGCTACTCAAAGTCACTCCTCCATGTCACTACACCAACTCACTCCTCAATGTCACTCCTCCATGTCACTACTTCATGTCACTCCTCCATGTCGCTACTCCATGTGACTCCTCCATGTCGCTCCACCAACTCACTCCTCCACGTCGCTCTTCCATGTTGCTCTTCCATGTCACTCCTCCATGTAACTCATCTATGTCCCTCCGCCATGTCACTACACCAACTCAATCCTTCTTGTCACTCCTCCATGTCACTCATCCATGTCACTTCTATGTCTTCCATGTCACTCCTCTATGTCACTCCTCCATGTCACACCTCCATGTTCCTGCATGTCGTTATTCCATGTCACTCCTCCATGTCGCTACACCAACTCACTCCTCATGTTACTACTCTATGTCATTCCTCCATGTCACTCCTTTATATCACTCCTCCAATTCACTCCTCCATGTCACTCCTCCATGTCACTCATCCATGTCCCTCCTCCATGTCACTCTATCCTATCAGTCTTCCTTGGTTATCCGACCTGTCACTTCTCCATGTCACTCTTCCATGTCTCTCCTCCACGTCACTCCTCTATGTCACTCCTCCATGTCACTCCTCCATGTCACTACACCAACTCAATCCTCCTTGTCACTCCTCCATGTCGCTCCTTCATGTTGCTCCTCCATGTCACTCCTCCATTTCACTCCACGACGTCTCTCCTCTACGTCACTCCTCATGTCACTACACCAACTCAAACCTCCATGTCACTTCTACATGTCTCTCCTCCACGTCACTCCTCTATGTCACTCCTCCATGTCACTCCTCCATGTCACTCCTCCATGTTTTTCCTCCATGTCGCTATAACAACTCACTCCTCCATGTCACTCCACCATTTCAGTCATCCATGTCACTCCTCCAGGTCACTCCTCCATGTCGCTACTCAAAGTCACTCCTCCATGTCACTACACCAACTCACTCCTCAATGTCACTCCTCCATGTCACTACTTCATGTCACTCCTCCATGTCGCTACTCCATGTGACTCCTCCATGTCACTCCACCAACTCACTCCTCCACGTCGCTCCTCCATGTTGCTCTTCCATGTCACTCCTCCATGTAACTCATCTATGTCCCTCCGCCATGTCACTACACCAACTCAATCCTTCTTGTCACTCCTCCATGTCACTCATCCATGTCACTTCTCCATGTCACTCCTCCACGTCACTCCTCTATGTCACTCCTCCATGTCACACCTCAATGTCACTCCTCCATGTCGCTACACCAACTCATTACTCATGTCACTCCTCATGTCACTTCTCCATGTCTCTCCTCCATGTCGCTCTAACAACTAACTCCTACATGTCACTCCACCATTTCACTCCTCCATTTCACTCCTCCAGGTCACTCCTCCATGTCGCTACTCAAAGTCACTCCTTCATGTCACTACACCAAGTCATTCCTCAATGTCACTCCTCAATGTCACTACTTCATGTCACTCCTCCATGTAGCTACACAAACTCAATCCTCCTTTACACTCTTTCATGTCACTCCTCCATATCGCTCCTCCATGTCCCTCCTTCATGTCACTCCTCCATGTCATTCCTCCATGTCACTCCTCCATGTCGCTACACAAACTCACTCCTCATGTTACTACTCTATGTCGCTACTCCATGTAACTTCTCCATGTCGCTACACCAACTCACTCCTCCATGTCACTCTTCCATGTCTATCCTCCATGTCACTCGTCTATGTCACTCCTCCATATCACTCCTCCAATTCACTCTTCCATGTCACCTCTATATGTCTTTCATGTCACTCCTCCATTTCCATCCTCCATGTCGTTCCTCCATGTCACTCCTCCATGTCGCTCCTCCGTGTTGCTCCTCCTTGTCACTCCTCCAAGTCACTCCTCCATGTCGCTCCTCCGTGTTGCTCCTCCTTGTCACTCCTCCAAGTCACTCACCCATGTCCCTCCAGGATGTCACTCCACCATATCTACCCTCCTTCCTGATCAACCCTGTCACTTCTCCAAGTCACTCCTTAATGTCCATCCTCCATGTCACTACTACACATCAATCCTCTATGTCACTCCTCCATGTCAATCCTCCATGTCGCTCCACCAAGTCCTTCCTCCATGTTACTCCTCCATGTCACTCCTCCATGTCAATCCTTTATGTCACTCCTCCAAGTTGCTCCTCCATGTCACTCCACCATTTCACTCCTCCATGTCACACCTCCAGGTCACTCCTCCATGTCGGTACTCAAAGTCACTCCTCCATGTTGCTACACCAACTCATTCCTCATATGACTCCTCCATGTCACTACTTCATGTCACTCCTCCATGTCGCTACTCCATGTGACTCCTCCATGTCGCTCCACCAACTCACTCCTCCATGTCGCTCCTCCATGTTGCTCTTTCATGTCACTCCTCCATGTAACTCATCTTTGTCCCTCCGCCATGTCACTACACCAACTCAATCCTTCTTGTCACTCCTCCATGTCACTCATCCATGTCACTTCTATATGTCTTCCATGTCACTCCTCCATGTTCCTCCTCCATGTCACTCCTCCACATCACTCCTCTATGTCACTCCTCCATGTCACACCTCCATGTCACTCCTCCATGTCGCTACACCAACTCATTCCTCATGTCACTCCTCCATGTCGCTACTCCATGTCAATCCTCCATGTCACTCGTTTATGTCACTGCTCCAGTTCACTCCTCCATGTCATCTCTATATGTCTTCCATGTCACTCCTCCATGTCCATATTCCATGTCACTACTCCATGTCACTCCTCCGTGTTGCTCCTCCATGTCACTCCTCCAAGTCTCTCACCCATGTCCCTACACGATGTCACTCCACCATATCAACCCTCCTTCCTGATAAACCCTGTCACTTCTCCAAGTCACTCCTCCATGTCCCTCCTCCTTGTCACTACTACATGTCACTTCTCCATGTCGTTCCTCCATGTTGCTCCTCCACATCAATCCTCTATGTCACTCCTCCATGTTGCTCCTCCAAGTCACTCCTCCATGTAACTCCTACATGTAGCTACTTCATGTCACTACTCCATGTCACTCCTCCATGTCGCTCCTCCGTGTTGCTCCTCCAAGTCACTCCTCCATGTAATTCCTCCATGTAGCTACTCCATGTCACTCCTCCATGTCGCTACCCAAACTCACTCCTTATGTCACTCCTCCATGTCACTCGTCCAAGTCACTCATCCATGTCCCTCCGCCATGTCACTCCACCATATCAATATTCCTTGGTGATCCGCCCTGTCACTTCTCCATGTCACTCCTCCATGTCTCCCCTCCACGAAATTCCTCTATGTCACTCCTCCATGTCACTCCTACATGTCACTCCTCCATGTCTCTCCTCTATATCGCTCTAACAACTCACTCCTCCATGTCACTCCTCCATGTCACTCCACCATTTCACTCTTTCATGTCACTCCTCCATATCGCTCCTCCATGTCATTCCTCCATGTCACTCCTCCATGTATCTCCTCCATGTCGCTACTCTATGTCACTCCTCCATGTCACTCCTCCATGTCAATCCTCCATGTCGCTACACAAACTCACTCCTCATGTTACTACTCTATGTCACTACTCCATGTCACTCCTCCATGTCGCTACACCAACTCACTCCTCCATGTCAATACTTCTTGTCACTCCTCCATGTCATTCCTCCATGTTACTCCTTTATGTCAGTCCTCCAATTCACTCCTCCATGTCACCTCTATATGTCTTCCATGTCACTCCTCCATTTCCATCCTCTATGTCGCTACTCCATGTCACTCCTTCATGTCGCTACACCAACTCACTCCTCCATGTCACTCTTCCATGTCTCTCCTCCATGTCACTCCTCTATGTCACTGCTCCATGTCACTCCTCCATGTTTGTCCTCCATGTCGCTATAACAACTCACTCCTCCATGTCAATCCACCATTGCACTCCTCCATGTCAATCCTCCAGGTCACTCCTCCATTTCGCTAATCAGTCACTCCTCCATGTCACTACACCAACTCGCTACTCCATGTCACTCCTCCATGTCGCTCTAACAACTCACTCGTCCATGTCACTCCACCATTTCACTCCTCCTTGTCACTCCTGAAAGAAACTCCTCCATGTCACGACACCAACTCACTCCTCAATGTCACTCCTCAATGTGACTACTTCATGTCACTCCTCCATGTCGCTACACAAACTCAATCCTCCTTTACACTCTTTCATGTCACTCCTCCATATCGCTCCTCCATGTCCCTCCTCCATGTCTCTCCTCCATGTCGCTCTAACATCTCACTCCTACATGTCACTCCACCATTTCACTCCTCCATGTCACTCCTCCAGGTCACTCCTCCATGTCGCTACTCAAAGTCACTCCTTCATGTCACTACACCAAGTCATTCCTCAATGTCACTCCTCAATGTCACTACTTCATGTCACTCCTCCATGTAGCTACACAAACTCAATCCTCCTTTACACTATTTCATATCACTCCTCCATGTCGCTACACAAACTCACTCCTCATGTTACTACTCTATGTCGCTACTCCATGTCACTCCTCCATGTCGCTACACCAACTCACTCCTCCATGTCACTCTTCCATGTCTCTCCTCCATGTCACTCCTCTATGTCACTCCTCCATGTCACTCCTTCATGTCACTCCTCCATGTTTGTCCTCCATGTCGCTATAACAACTCACTCCTCCATGTCACTCCACCATTGCACTCCTCCATGTCACTCCTACAGGTCACTCCTCCATTTCGCTACTCAGTCACTCCTCCATGTCACTACACCAACTTGCTCCTCCATGTCATTCCTCCATGTCACTCCTCCATGTCGCTACACAAACTCACTCCTCATGTTACTACTCTATGTCGCTACTCCATGTCACTCCTCCATGTTGCTACACCAACTAACTCCTCAATGTAATTCCTCCATGTCACTACTTCTTGTCACTCCTCCATGTCACTCATCCATGTCATTCCTCCATGTCACTCCTTTATGTCACTCCTCCAATTCACTCCTCCATGTCACCTCTATATGTTTTCCATGTCACTCCTCCATGTCCATCCTCCATTTCACTACTCCATGTCACTCCTCCATGTCGTTCCTCCATGTCACTCCTCCATGTCGCTCCTCCGTGTTGCTCCTCCTTGTCACTCCTCCAAGTCACTCACCCATGTCCCTCCACGATGTCACTCCACCATATCAACCCTCCTTCCTGATCAACCCTGTCACTTCTCCAAGTCACTCCTTCATGTCCATCCTCCATGTCACTACTACACATCAATCCTCTATGTCACTCCTCCATGTCAATCCTCCATGTCGCTCCACCAATTCCTTCCTCCATGTTACTCCTCCATGTCACTCCTCCCTGTCAATCCTTTATGTCACTCCTCCAAGTTACTCCTCCATGTCAATCCACCATTTCACTCCTCCATGTCACACCTCCAGGTCACTCCTCCATGTAGGTACTCAAAGTCACTCCTCCATGTCGCTACACCAACTCATTCCTCATGTGACTCCTCCATGTCACTACTTCATGTCACTCCTCCATGTCGCTACTCCATGTGACTCCTCCATGTCGCTCCACCAACTCACTCCTCCACGTCGCTCCTCCATGTTGCTCTTCCATGTCACTCCTCCATGTAACTCATCTATGTCCCTCCGCCATGTCACTACACCAACTCAATCCTTCTTGTCACTCCTCCATGTCACTCATCCATGTCACTTCTATATGTCTTCCATGTCACTCCTCCATGTTCCTCCTCCATGTCACTCCTCCACATCACTCCTCTATGTCACTCCTCCATGTCACACATCCATGTCACTCCTCCATGTCGCTACACCAACTCATTCCTCATGTCACTCCTCCATGTCGCTACTCCATGTCAATCCTCCATGTCACTCGTTTATGTCACTGCTCCAGTTCACTCCTCCATGTCATCTCTATATGTCTTCCATGTCACTCCTCCATGTCCATCCTCCATGTCACTACTCCATGTCACTCCTCCGTGTTGCTCCTCCATGTCACTCCTCCAAGTCTCTCACCCATGTCCCTACACGATGTCACTCCACCATATCAACCCTCCTTCCTGATAAACCCTGTCACTTCTCCAAGTCACTCCTCCATGTCCCTCCTCCTTGTCACTACTACATGTCACTCCTCCATGTCGCTCCTCCGTGTTGCTCCTCCAAATCAATCCTCTATGTCACTCCTCCATGTTGCTCCTCCAAGTCACTCCTCCATGTAACTCCTACATGTAGCTACTTCAAGTCACTACTCCATGTCACTCCTCCATGTCGCTCCTCCGTGTTGCTCCTCCAAGTCACTCCTCCATGTAACTCCTCCATGTAGCTACTCCATGTCACTCCTCCTTGTCGCTACCCAAACTCACTCCTCATGTCACTCCTCAATGTCACTCCTCCATGTCACTCCTCCAAGTCACTCATCCATGTCTCTCCACCATGTCACTCCACCATATCAATCTTCCTTGGTGATCCGCCCTGTCACTTCTCCATGTCACTCCTCCATGTCTCACCTCCACAAAATTCCTCTATGTCACTCCTCCATGTCATTCCTACATGTCACTCCTCCATGTCTCTCCTCTATATCGCTCTAACAACTCACTCCTCCATGTCACTCCTCCATGTCACTCCTCCATGTCTCTCCTCCATTTCACTCCTTTATGTCACTCTTCCAATTCACTCCTCCATGTCACTCCTCAATGTCACTCATCCATGTCTCTCCGCCGTGTCACTCCACCCTATCAATCTTCCTTGGTGATCCGACCTGTCACTTTTTCATGTCACTCTTCCATGTCTCTCCTCCATGTCCCTCCTCCATGTCACTACTCCATGTCACTCCTCCATGTCGCTCCTCCGTATTGCTCCTCCACGTCACTCCTCTATGTCACTCCTCCATGTCACTCCTCCATGTCACTCCTTCAAGTCACTCCTCCATGTCACTACTCCACATCAATCCTCTATGTCACTCCTCCATGTCACTCCTCCATGTCTATCCTCCATGTCACTACTCCACATCAATCCTCTATGTCACTCCTCCATGTCACTCCTCCATGTCGCTCTAACAACTCACTCCTCCATGTCACTCCTCCAGGTCACCCCTCCATGTCGCTACTCAAAGTCACTCCTCCATGTCACTACACCAACTCAATCCTTCTTGTCAATCCTCCATGTCACTCATCCATGTCACTTATATATGTCTTCCATGTCACTCCTCCATGTACCTCCTCCATGTCACTCCTCCACGTCGCTCCTCTATGTCACTCCTCCATGTCACACCTCCATGTCACTCCTCCATGTCGCTACACCAACTTATTACTCATGTCACTCCTCCATGTCACTACTCCATGTCACTCCTCCATGTCGCTCCTCCGTATTGCTCCTCCACGTCACTCCTCTATGTCACTCCTCCATGTCACTCCTCCATGTCACTCCTTCAGGTCACTCCTCCATGTCACTACTCCACATCAATCCTCTATGTCACTCCTCCATGTCACTCCTCCATGTCTATCCTCCATGTCACTACTCCACATCAATCCTCTATGTCACTCCTCCATGTCACTCCTCCATGTCGCTCTAACAACTCACTCCTCCATGTCACTCCTCCAGGTCACCCCTCCATGTCGCTACTCAAAGTCACTCCTCCATGTCACTACACCAACTCAATCCTTCTTGTCAATCCTCCATGTCACTCATCCATGTCACTTATATATGTCTTCCATGTCACTCCTCCATGTACCTCCTCCATGTCACTCCTCCACGTCGCTCCTCTGTGTCACTCCTCCATGTCACACCTCCATGTCACTCCTCCATGTCGCTACACCAACTTATTACTCATGTCACTCCTCCATGTTACTACTCCATGTCACTCCTCCATGTCGCTCTAACAACTCACTCCTCCATGTCACTCCACCATTTCACTCCTCCATGTCACTCCTCAAAGTCACTCCTCCATGTCACTACACCAACTCACTCCTCAAAGTCACTCCTCAATGTTACTACTTCCTGTCACTCCTCCATGTCGCTACACAAACTAAATCCTCCTTTACACTCTTTCATGTCACTCCTCCATATCGCTCCTCCATGTCCCTCCTCCATGTCACTCCTCCATTTCACACCTCCATGTGACTCCTCCATGTCGCTCAACCAACTCCTTCCTCCATGTTACTCCTCCATGTCACTCCTCCATGTCAGTCCTCCATGTTACTCCTCCATGTCACTCCTCCATGTCGCTCTATCAACTCACTCCTCCATGTCATTCCTCCTTTTCACTCCTTTATGTCACTCTTCCAATTCACTCCTCCATGTCACTCCTCCATGTCACTCCTCAATGTCACTCATCCATGTCTCTCCGCCGTGTCACTCCACCCTATCAATCTTCCTTGGTGATCCGACCTGTCACTTTTTCATGTCACTCTTCCATGTCTCTCCTCCATGTCCCTCCTCCATGTCACTACTCCATGTCACTCCTCCATGTCGCTCCTCCGTATTGCTCCTCCACGTCACTCCTCTATGTCACTCCTCCATGTCACTCCTCCATGTCACTCCTTCAGGTCACTCCTCCATGTCACTACTCCACATCAATCCTCTATGTCACTCCTCCATGTCACTCCTCCATGTCTCTCCTCCATATCAATCCACCATTTCACTCTTCCATGTCACTACTCCATGTCACTCCTCCATGTCGCTCCTCCGTGTTGCTCCTCCAAGTCACTTCTCCATGTAGCTACTCCATGTCACTCCTCCATGTCGCTACACTAACTCACTCCTCATGTCACTCCTCCATGTCACTCCTCCATGTCACTCCTCCAAGTCACTCACCCATGTCCCTCCACGATGTCACTGCACCATATCAACCATCCTTCCTGATCAAACCTGTCACTTCTCCAAGTCACTCCTCCATGTCCATCCTCCATGTCACTACTCCACATCAATCCTCTATGTCACTCCTTCATGTCACTCCTCCTTGTCTCTCCTCCATGTCACGCCACCATGTCAGTCCTTTATGTCAGTCCTCCAATTCACTCCTCCATGTCACCTCTATATGTCTTCCATGTCACTCCTCCATGTCCATCCTCCATGTCACTACTCCATGTCACTCCTCCATGTCGCTCCTCCTTGTTGCTCCTCCTTGTCACTCCTCCAAGTCACTCACCCATGTCCCTCAACGATGTCACAACCACCATATAAACACTCCTTCCTGATCAACCCTGTCACTTCTCCAAGTCACTCCTCCATGTCACTCCTCCAGGTCACTCCTCCATAACGCTACTCAAAGTCACTCCTCCATGTCACTACACCAACTCAATCCTTCTTGTCACTCCTCCATGTCACTCATCCATGTCACTTCTATATGTCTTCCATGTCACTCCTCCATGTCCCTCCTCCATGTCACTCCTCCACGTCGCGCCTCTATGTCACTAATCCATGTCACACCTCCATGTCACTCCTCCATGTCGCTACACCAACTCATTACTCATGTCACTCCTCCATGTTGCTACTCCATGTCACTCCTCCATGTCGCTCTAACAACTCACTCCTCCATATCACTCCCCATTTCACTCCACCATTTCATTCCTCCATGTAACTCCTCCAGGTCACTCCTCCATGTCGCTACTCAAAGTCACTCCTCCATGTAACTACACCAACTCACTCCTCAATGTCACTACTTCATGTCACTCCTCCAGGTCGCTACACAAACTCAATCCTCCTTTACACTCTTTCATGTCACTCCTCCATATCGCTCCTCCATGTCCCTCCTCCATGTCACTCCTCCATGTCATTCCTCCATGTCACACCTCCATGTATCTCCTCCATGTCACAACTCTATGTCACTCTTCCATGTCACTCCTCCATGTCGCTACACAAACTCACTCCTACATGTCACTCCTCCATGTCTCTCCTCTATATCGCTCTAACAACTCACTCCTCCATGTCACTCTTCCATGTCACTCCACCATTTCACTCCTCCATGTCACTCCTCCAGGTCACTCCTCAATGTCGCTACACCAACTTACTCCTCAATATAACTCCTTAATGTCACTCCTCCATTTCTCTCCTCCATGTCGCTATAACAACTCAGTCTTCCATGTCACTCCTCCATTTCTCTCCTCCATGTCGCTATAACAACTCAGTCTTCCATGTCACTCCTCCAGGTCACTCCTCCAATTCGCTACTCAAAGTCACTCCTCCATGTCACAACTCCAATTCACTCCTCCATGTCACCTCTATATGTCTTCCATGTCACTCCTCCATGTCCATCCTCCATGTCACTACTCTATGTCACTCCTCCATGTCGCTCCTCCGTGTTGCTCCTCCATGTCACTCCTCCAAATCACTCACCCATGTCCTTCTACGATGTCACTTCACCATATAAACCCTCCTTCCTGATCAACCCTGTCACTTCTCCAAGTCACTCCTCCATGTCCATCCTCCATGTCACTACTCCATGTCACTCCTCCATGTCGCTCCTCCATGTTACTACTCTATGACGCTACTCAATGTCACTCCTCCATGTCGCTACACCAACTCACTCCTCAATGTCACTCCTCCATGTCACTACTTATTGTCACTCCTCCATGTCACTCATCCATGTCATTCCTCAATGTCACTCCTTTATGTCACAACTCCAATTCACTCCTCCATGTCCATCCTCCATGTCACTCCTCCATGTCTATCATCCGTGTTGCTCCTCCTTGTCACTCCTCCAAGTCACTCACCCATGTCCCTCCACGATGTCACTTCACCATGTCAACCCTCCTTCCTGATCAACCCTGTCACTTCTCCAAGTCACTCCTCCATGTCTATCCTCCATGTCACTACTCCACATCAATCCTCTATGTCACTCCTCCATGTCACTCCTCCATGTCGCTCTAACAACTCACTCCTCCATGTCACTCCTCCAGGTCACTCCTCCATGTCGCTACTCAAAGTCACTCCTCCATGTCACTACACCAACTCAATCCTTCTTGTCACTCCTCCATGTCACTCCTCCATGTCACTACACCAACTCAATCCTTCTTGTCACTCCTCCATGTCACTCATCCATGTCACACCTCCATGTCACTCCTCCATGTCGCTACACCAACTCATTACTCATGTCACTCCTCCATGTTGCTACTCCATGTCACTCCTCCATGTCGCTCTAACAACTCACTCCTCCATATCACTCCCCATTTCACTCCACCATTTCATTCCTCCATGTAACTCCTCCAGGTCACTCCTCCATGTCGCTACTCAAAGTCACTCCTCCATGTAACTACACAAACTCAATCCTCCTTTACACTCTTTCATGTCACTCCTCCATATCGCTCCTCCATGTCCCTCCTCCATGTCACTCCTCCATGTCATTCCTCCATGTCACACCTCCATGTATCTCCTCCATGTCACAACTCTATGTCACTCTTCCATGTCACTCCTCCATGTCGCTAGACAAACTCACTCCTACATGTCACTCCTCCATGTCTCTCCTCTATATCGCTCTAACAACTCACTCCTCCATGTCACTCCTCCATGTCACTCCACCATATCACTCCTCCATGTCACTCCTCCAGGTCACTCCTCAATGTCGCTACACCAACTTACTCCTCAATATAACTCCTTAATGTCACTCCTCCATTTCTCTCCTCCATGTCGCTATAACAACTCAGTCTTCCATGTCACTCCTCCAGGTCACTCCTCCAATTCGCTACTCAAAGTCACTCCTCAATGTCACTACTTCATGTCACTCCTCCATGTCATTCCTCCATGTCACTACTCCATGTATCTCCTCCATGTCGCTACTCTATGTCACTCCTCCATGTCACTCCTCCATGTCACTACACCAACTCACTCCTCAATGTCACTCCTCCATGTCACAACTCCAATTCACTCCTCCATGTCACCTCTATACGTCTTCCATGTCACTCCTCCATGTCCATCCTCCATGTCACTACTGTATGTCACTCCTCCATGTCGCTCCTCCGTGTTGCTCCTCCATGTCATTCCTCCAAATCACTCACCCATGTCCTTCTACGATGTCACTTCACCATATAAACCCTCCTTCCTGATCAACCCTGTCACTTCTCCAAGTCACTCCTCCATGTCTATCCTCCATGTCACTACTCCATGTCACTCCTCCATGTCGCTCCTCCATGTTACTACTCTATGACGCTACTCAATGTCACAACTCCAATTCACTCATCCATGTCATTCCTCAATGTCACTCCTTTATGTCACAACTCCAATTCACTCCTCCATGTCCATCCTCCAAGTCACTCCTCCATGTCTATCATCCGTGTTGCTCCTCCTTGTCACTCCTCCAAGTCACTCACCCATGTCCCTCCACAATGTCACTTCACCATGTCAACCGTCCTTCCTGATCAACCCTGTCACTTCTCCAAGTCACTCCTCCATGTCTATCCTCCATGTCACTACTCCACATCAATCCTCCATGTCACTCCTCCATGTCACTCCTCCATGTCGCTCTAACAACTCACTCCTCCATGTCACTCCTCCAGGTCACTCATCCATGTCGCTACTCAAAGTCACTCCTCCATGTCACTACACCAACTCAAACCTTCTTGTCACTCCTCCATTTCTCTCCTCCATGTCGCTATAACAACTCACTCCTCCATGTCACTACTTCATGTCACTCCTCTATGTCACTCCTCCATGTCACTCCTCCATGTCGCTCAACCAACTCCTTCCTCCATGTTACTCCTCCATGTCACTCCTCCATGTCAGTCCTCCATGTTACTCCTCCATGTCACTCCTCCATGTCACTCCTCCATGTGACTCCTCCATGTCGCTCCATCAACTCACTCCTCCATGTCACTCCTCCATTTCTCTCCTCCATGTCGCTATAACAAATCACTCCTCCATGTCACTACTTCATGTCACTCCTCCATGTCGCTACTCCATGTGACTCCTCCATGTCGCTCCACCAACTCACTCCTCCACGTCGCTCCTCCATGTTGCTCTTCCATGTCACTCCTCCATGTCGCTCCTCCACATCACTCCTCTATGTCACTCCTCCATGTCACTCCTCCATGTCATTCCTCCATGTCACTCCTCCATGTATCTCCTCCATGTCGCAACTCTATGTCACTCCTCCATGTCACTCCTCCATGTCGCTACACAAACTCACTCCTCAATGTCACTCCTCCATTTCACTACTTCATGTAATTCCTCCATGTCACAACACAAATTCAACCCTCCTTGTCACTCCTCCATGTCACTCATCCATGTCATTCCTCCTTTTCACTCCTTTATGTCACTCTTCCAATTCACTCCTCCATGTCACTCCTCCATGTCACTCCTCAATGTCACTCATCCATGTCTCTCAGCCGTGTCACTCCACCCTATCAATCTTCCTTGGTGATCCGACCTCTCACTTTTTCATGTCACTCTTCCATGTCTCTCCTCCATGTCCCTCCTCCATGTCACTACTCCATGTCACTCCTCCATGTCGCGCCTCCGTATTGCTCCTCCACGTCACTCCTCTATGTCACTCCTCCATGTCACTCCTCCATGTCACTCCTTCAGGTCACTCCTCCATGTCACTACTCCACATCAATCCTCTATGTCACTCCTCAATGTCACTCCTCCATGTCTCTCCTCCATATCAATCCACCATTTCACTCTTCCATGTCACTACTCCATGTCACTCCTCCATGTCACTCCTCCGTGTTGCTCCTCCAAGTCACTTCTCCATGTAGCTACTCCATGTCACTCCTCCATGTCGCTACACAAACTCACTCCTCATGTCACTCTTCCATGTCACTTCTCCATGTATCTCCTCCATGTCGCAACTCTATGTCACTCTTCCATGTCACTCCTCCATGTCGCTACACAAACTCACTCCTCAATGTCACTCCTCCATGTCAATACTTCTGGTCACTCCTCCATGTCATTCCTCCATGTCAGTCCTTTATGTCAGTCCTCCAATTCACTCCTCCATGTCACCTCTATATGTCTTCCATGTCACTCCTCCATGTCCATCCTCCATGTCACTACTCCATGTTGCTACTCAAAGTCACTCCTCCATGTCACTACACCAACTCAATCCTTCTTGTCACTCCTCCATGTCACTCATCCATGTCACTTCTATTTGTCTTCCATGTCACTCCTCCATGTCCCTCCTCCATGTCACTCCTCCACGTCGCTCCTCTATGTCACTCCTCCATGTCACACCTCCATGTCACTCCTCCATGTCGCTACACCAACTCATTACTCATGTCACTCCTTCATGTCACTACTCCATGTCACTCCTCCATGTCGCTCTAACAACTCACTCCTCCATATCACTCCCCATTTCATTCCGCCATGTCACTCCTCAAAGTCACTCCTCCATGTCACTACACCAACTGACTCCTCAATGTCACTCCTCAATGTCAAAACTTCATGTCACTCCTCCATATCGCTAAACAAACTCAATCCTCCTTTACACTCTTTCATGTCACTTATCCATATTGCTCCTCCATGTCCCTCCTCCATGTCACTCCTCCATGTCATTCCTCCATGTCACTCCTCCATGTCACTACACCAACTCACTCCTCAAAGTCCCTCCTCCATGTCACTCCACCATGTCATTCCTTTACACTCTTTCATGTCACTCCTCCATTTCGCTCCTCCATGTATCTCCTCCATGTCGCTACTCTGTGTCACTCCTCCATGTCACCCCTCCATGTCGCTCCTCCGTGTTTCTCCTCCAAGTCATTCCTCCATGTAACTCCTCCATGTAGCTACTCCATGTCACTCCTCCATCTCGCTACACAAACTCACTCCTCATGTCACTCCTCCATGTCACTCCTCCATGTCACTCCTCCAAGTCACTCACCCATGTCCCTCCGCGATGTCACTCCACCATATCAACCCTCCTTCCTGATCAACCCGATCACTTCTCCAAGTCACTCATCCATGTCCATCCTCCATGTCACTACTCCACATCAATCCTCTATGTCACTCCTCCATGTCACTCCACCATTTCACTCCTCCATGTCACTCCTCTAGGTCACTCCTCCATGTCGCTATTCAAAGTCACTCCTCCATGTAACGACACCAACTCACTCCTCAATGTCACTCCTCAATGTAACTACTTCATGTCACTCCTCCATGTCACTACTCAAAGTCACTCCTCCATGTCACTACACCAACTCACTCCTAAATGTCTCTCCTCCATGTCAATACTTCTTGTCACTCCTCCATGTGATTCCTCCATGTCACTCCTCCAATTCACTCCTCCATGTCACCTCTATATGTCTTCCACGTCACTCCTCCATGTCCATCCTCCATGTCACTACTCCATGTCACTCCTCCATGTCGCTCCTCCGTGTTGCTCCTCCTTGTCACTCCTCCAACTCACTCACCCATGTCCCTCCATGATTTCACTCCACCATATAAACACTCCTTCCTGATCAACCCTCGTCACTTCTCCAAGTCACTCCTCCATGTCCATCCTCCATGTCACTACTCCATGTCACTCCTCCATGTCGCTCCTCCGTGTTGCTCCTCCTTGTCACTCCTCCAAGTCACTCACCCATGTCCCTCAACGATGTCACTCCACCAAATCAACCCTACTTCCTGATCAACCCTGTCACTTCTCTAAGTCACTCCTCCATGTCCATCCGCCCTGTCACTTCTCCATGTCACTCTTCCATGTCTCTCCCACACGTCATTCCTCTATGTCACTCCTCCATGTCACTCCTCCGTGTCACTTCTCCATGTTTCTCCTCCATGTCGCTATAACAACTCACTCCTCCATGTCACTCCACCATTTCAGTCCTCCATGTCACTCCTCCATGTCACTACTTCATGTCACTCCTCCATGTCGCTACTCCATGTGACTCCTCCATGTCGCTCAACCAACTCATTCCTCCATGTGACTCCTCCATGTATCTCCACCATGTCGCTACTCTATGTCACTCCTTCATGTCACTCCTCCATGTAACTCCTCCATGTCGCTACACCAACTCAACCCTCCTTGTAACTCCTCCATGTTACTCCTCCATGTCACTCCTCCATGTCACTCCTCCATGTCACTCCACCATATCAACCCTCCTTCCTGATAAACCCTGTAACTTCTACATGTCCCTCCCACATGTAGCTACTCCATGTACTAATGCATGTCACTCCTCCATGTCGCTCCTCCGTGTTGCTCCTCCAAGTCACTCCTCCATGTAACTCCTCCATGTCGCTACACAAACTCACTCCTCATGTTACTACTCTATGTCGCTACTCCATGTCACTCCTCCATGTCGCTAAACCAACTCACTCCTCCATGTCACTCTTCCATGTCTCTCCTCCATGTCACACCTCTATGTCACTCCTCCATGTCACTCCTCCATGTCACTCCTCCATGTTTGTCCTCCATGTCGCTATAACAACTCACTCCTCCATGTCACTCCACCATTGCACTCTTCCATGTCACTCCTCCAGGTCACTCCTCCATTTCGCTACTCAGTCACTCCTCCATGCCACCTCTATATGTCTTCCATGTCACTCCTCCATGTCCATCCTCCTTTACACTACTCCATGTCACTCCTCCATGTCGCTCCTCCGTGTTGCTCCTCCTTGTCACTCCTCCAAGTCACTCACCCATGTCCCTCCACGATTTCACTCCAACATATAAACACTCCTTCCTGATCAAACCTGTCACTTCTCCATGTCACTCCTCCATGTCCATCCTCCATGTCACTACTCCATGTCACTACTCCATGTCGCTCCTCCGTGTTGCTCCTCCTTGTCACTCCTCCAAGTCAATCCTCTATGTCACTTCTCTATGTCTCTCCTCCACGTCACTCCTCTATGTCACTCCTCCATGTCACTCCTCCATGTCACTCCTCCATGTTTCTCCTCCATGTCGCTATAACAACTCACTCCTCCATGTCTCTCCACCATTTCAGTCCTCCAGGTCACTCCTCCATGTCGCTACTCAAAGTCACTCCTCCATGTCACGACTCCAACTCACTCCTCCATGTCACTCGTCCAGGTCACTCCTCCATGTCGCTACTCAAAGTCACTTCTCCATGTCACTACACCAACTCAATCCTCAATGTCACTCCTCAATGTCACTACTTCATGTCACTCCTCCATGTCATTCCTCCATGTCACTCCTCCATGTATCTCCTCCATGTCGCTACTCTATGTCACTCCTCCATGTCACTCCTCCATGTCGCTACACCAACTCACTCCTCAATGTCACTCCTCCATGTCACAACTCCAATTCACTCCTCCATGTCACCTCTATATGTCTTCCATGTCACTCCTCCATGTCCATCCTCCATGTCACTACTCTATGTCACTCCTCCATGTCGCTCCTCCGTGTTGCTCCTCTTTGTCACTCCTCCAAGTCACTCACCCATGTCCTTCTACGATGTGACTCCACCATATAAACCCTCCTTCCTGATCAACCCTGTCACTTCTCCAAGTCACTCCACCATGTCCATCCTCCATGTCACTACTCCATGTCACTCCTCCATCTCGCTCCTCCGTGTTGCTCCTCTTGGTCACTCCTCCAAGTCACTCACCCATGTCCCTCCACGATGTCAATCCACCATATCAACCCTCCTTCCTGATCAACCCTGTCACTTCTCCAAGTCTCTCCTCCATGTCCATCCTCCATGTCACTCCTCCATGTCGCTCCTCCGTGTTGCTCCTCCTTGTCACTCCTCCAAGTCACTCACCGATGTCCCTCCACGATGTCACTCCACCATATCAACCCTCCTTCCTTATCAATTCTGTCACTTCTCCAAGTCACTCCCCCATGTCGCTACTCAAAGTCACTCCTCCATGTCACTACACCAACTCAACCCTTCTTGTCACTCCTCCATGTCACTCATCCATTTCACTCCTCCATGTCACTCCTCCATGTCGCTACTCCATGTCACTCCTCCATGTCGCTCTAACAACTCACTACTCCATGTCACTCCACCATTTCACTCCTCCATGTCACTCCTCAAAGTCACTCCACCATGTCACTACACCAACTCACTCCTCAATGTCAATACTTCATGTGACTACTCCATGTCGCTACACAAACTCAATCCTCCTTTACACTCTTTCATGTCACTCCTCCATATCGCTCCTCCATGTCCCTCCTCCATGTCACTCCTCCATGTCATTCCTCAATGTCACTCCTCCATGTATCTCCTCCATGTTGCTACTCTATGTCACTCCTCCATGTCACTCCTCCATGTCAATACTTCTTGTCACTCCTCCATGTCATTCATCCATGTCACTCCTTTATGTCAGTCCTCCAATTCACTCCTCCATGTCACCTCTATATGTCTTCCATGTCACTTCTCCATGTCCATCCTCCTTTTCACTACTCCATGTCACTCCTCCATGTCGCTCCTCCGTGTTGCTCCTCCTTGTAACTCCTCCAAGTCACTCACCCATGTCCCTCCACGATTTCACTCCACCATAAAAACTCTCCTTCCTGATCAACCCTGTCACTTCTCCAAGTCACTCCTCCATGTCCATCCTCCATGTCACTACTCCATGTCACTCCTGCATGTCGCTCCTCCGTGTTGCTCCTCCTTGTCACTCCTCCAAGTCAGTCCTCCATGTCACTTCTACATGTCTCTCCTCCACGTCACTCCTCTATGTCACTCCTCCATGTCACTCCTCCATGTCACTCCTCCATGTCACTCCTCCATGTTTTTCCTCCATATCGCTATAACAACTCACTCCTCCATGTCACTCCACCATTTCAGTCATTCATGTCACTCCTCCAGGTCACTCCTCCATGTCACTACAACAACTCACTCCTCAATATCACTCCTCCATGTCACTACTTCATGTCACTCCTCCATGTCGCTACTCCATGTGACTCCTCCATGTCGCTCCACCAACTCACTCCTCCACGGCGCTCTTCCATGTTGCTCTTCCATGTCACTCCTCCATGTATCTCATCTATGTCCCTCCGCCATGTCACTACACCAACTCAATCCTTCTTGTCACTCCTCCATGTCACTCATCCATGTCACTTCTATGTCTTCCATGTCACTCCTCTATGTCACTCCTCCATGTCACACCTCCATGTTCCTGCATGTCGTTATTCCATGTCACTCCTCCATGTCGCTACACCAACTCACTCCTCATGTTACTACTCTATGTCATTCCTCCATGTCACTCCTTTATGTCACTACTCCAATTCACTCCTCCATGTCACTCCTCCATGTCACTCATCCATGTCCCTCCTCCATGTCACTCTATCCTATCAGTCTTCCTTGGTTATCCGACCTGTCACTTCTCCATGTCACTCTTCCATGTCTCTCCTCCACGTCACTCCCCTATGTCACTCCTCCATGTCACTCCTCCATGTCACTACACCAACTCAATTCTCCTTGTCACTCCTCCATGTCGCTCCTTCATGTTGCTCCTCCATGTCACTCCTCCATTTCACTCCACGACGTCTCTCCTCTACGTCACTCCTCATGTCACTACACCAACTCAAACCTCCATGTCACTTCTACATGTCTCTCCTCCACGTCACTCCTCTATGTCACTCCTCCATGTCACTACTCCACATCAATCCTCCATGTCACTCCTCCAGGTCACTCCTCCATGTCGCTACTCAAAGTCACTCCTCCATGTTACTACACCAACTCAATCCTTCTTGTCACTCCTCAATGTCACTACTTCATTTCACTCCTCCATATCGCTCCTCCATGTCCCTCCTTCATGTCACTCCTCCATGTCACTTCTCCATGTCGCTACTCTATGTCACTCCTCCATGTCACTCCTCCATGTAATTCATATATGTCCCTCCGCTTTGTCACTACACCAACTCAATCCTTCTTGTCACTCCTCCATGTCACTTCTATATGTCTTCCATGTCACTCCTCCATGTTCCTCCTCCATGTCACTCCTCCACATCACTCCTCTATGTCACTCCTCCATGTCACACCTCCATGTCACTCCTCCATGTCGCTACACCAACTCATTCCTCATGTCACTCCTCCATGTCGCTACTCCATGTCACTCCTCCATGTCGCTACACAAACTCAACCCTCCTTGTAACTCCTCCATGTCACTCATCCATGTCATTCCTCCATGTCACTCATTTATGTCACTCCTCCAATTCACTCCTCCATCTGATCTCTATATGTCTTCCATGTCACTCCTCCATGTAATCTCTATCTGTCTTCCATGTCAATCCTCTATATCGCTCCTCCATGTCGCTCCTCCATGTCACTCCTCCATGTCATTCATCCATGTCACTCCTCCATGTATCTCCTCCATGTCGCTACACAAACTCACTCCTCATGTTACTACACTATGTCCCTACTCCATGTCGCTCTAACAACTCACTTCTCCATGTCACTCCACCTTTTTACTCCTCCGTGTTGCTCCTCCACATCAGTCCTCTATGTAACTCCTTCATGTCACTCCTCCAGATCACTCCTCCATGTCTCTCCTCCATATCGCTCTTACAACTCACTCCTCCATGTCACTCCACCATTTCACTCCTCCTTGTCACTCCTCCATGTCGCTACTCCATGTCACTCCTCCATGTCGCTACACCAACTCAACCCTCCTTGTAACTCCTCCATGTCCCACCTCCATGTCACTCCTCCATGTCACTCCTCCATGTCGCTACACAAACTCACTCCTCATGTTACTACTCTATATCGCTACTCCATGTCAATCCTCCATGTCGCTACACCAACTCACTCCTCAATGTCACTCCTCCATGTCACTACTTCTTGTCATTTCTCCAAGTCACTCCTCCATGTCCATCCTCCATGTCACTACTCCACATCAATCCTCTTTGTCACTCCTCCATGTCACTCCTCCATGTCGCTCTAAAAACTCACTCCTCCATGTCACTACACCAACTCAATCCTTCTTGTCACTCCTCCATATCACTCATCCTTGTCACTTCTATATGTCTTCCATGTCACTCCTCCATGTCCCTCCTCCATGTCACTCCTCCACGTCGCTCCTCTATGTCACTCCTCCAAGTCACACCTCCATGTCACTCCTCCATGTTGCTACACAAACTCAATCCTCTTTTACACTCTTTCATGTCACTCCTCTATATCGCTCCTCCATGTCCCTCCTCCATGTCACTCCTCCATGTCTTTCCTCCACGAAATTCCTCTATATCAGTCCTCCATGTCACTCCTACATGTCACTCCTCTATGTCACTCCTCCATGTCACTCCTCCATGTCATTCCTCCATGTCGCTCTAACAACTCACTCCTCCATGTCACTCCAACATTTCACTTCTCCATGTGACTCCTCCAGGTCACTCCTCCATGTCTCTACTCAAAGTCACTCCTCCATGTCATTCCTCCATGTCACTCCTTTATGTCACTCCTCCAATTCACTCCTCCATGTCCATCCTCCATGTCACTAATCCACATCAATCCTCTATGTCACTCCTCCATGTCACCTCTATATGTCTTCCATGTCACTCCTCCATGTCACTCCTCCTTGTCACTCATCCATGTCATTCCTCCATGTCACTCCTTTATGTCACTCCTCCAATTCACTCCTCCATGTCCATCCTCCATGTCACTAATCCACATCAATCCTCTATGTCACTCCTCCATGTCACTCCCCCAAGTCGCTATTCCAAGTTACTCCTCCATGTTGCTCCTCCATGTTGCTCCTCCATGTCACTCCTCCATGTCACTCATCCATGTCACTCCTCCATGTCACTCCTCTATGTCGCTCCTCCGTGTTGCTCCTGCATGTCAATTCTCCAAGTCACTGACCCATGTCCCTCCACGATGTCACTCCACCATATCAACTCTCCTTCCTGATAAACCCTGTCACTTCTCCAAGTCACTCCTTCATGTCACTCCTCCATGTCATTCATCCATGTCACTCCTCCATGTATCTCCTCCATGTCGCTACACAAACTCACTCCTCATGTTACTACACTATGTCGCTACTCCATGTCACTCTAACAACTCACTTCTCCATGTCACTCCACCTTTTTACTCCTCCGTGTTGCTCCTCCACATCAGTCATCTATGTAACTCCTTCATGTCACTCCTCCAGATCACTCCTCCATGTCTCTCCTCCATATCGCTCTTACAACTCACTCCTCCATGTCACTCCACCATTTCACTCCTCCTTGTCACTCCTCCATGTTGCTCCTCCATGTTGCTCCTCCATGTCACTCCTCCAAGTCACTCACCCATGTCCCTCCGCGATGTCACTCCACCATATCAACCCTCCTTGGTTATCCGCCCTGTCACTTCTCCATGTCACTCTTCCATGTCTCTCCTCCACATCACTCCTCTATGTCACTCCTCCATGTCACTACTCCGTGTCACTCTTCCATGTTGCTACACCAACTCAAACCTCTTTGTAACTCCTCCATGTTACTCATCCATGTCATTCCTCCATGTCACTCGTTTATGTCACTCCTCCATGTCACTCATCCATGTCATTCCTCCATGTCACTCCTCCATGTCCATCCTCCGTGTCACTACTCCATGTCACTCCTCCATGTTGCTCCTCCGTGTTGCTCCTCAATGTCACTCCTCCAAGTCACTCACCCATGTCCCTCCACTATGTCACTCCACCATATCAACCCTACTTCCTGATCAACCCTGTCACTTATCCAAGTCACTCCTCCAAGTCATTCCTCCATGTTACTTCTACATGTAACTTCTACATGTAGCTACTCCATGTCACTACTCCGTGTCACTCTTACATGTTGCTACACCAACTCAAACCTCTTTGTAACTCCTCCATGTCACTTATCCATGTCATTCCTCCATGTCACTCGTTTATGTCACTCCTCCAATTCACTCCTCAATGTCATCTCTATATGTCTTCCTTGTCACTCCTCCATGTCGCTCCTCCGTGTTGCTCCTCCACATCAATCCTCTATGTCACTCCTCCATGTTGCTCCTCCAAGTCACTCCTCCATGTAACTCCTACATGTAGCTACTCCATGTCACTACTCCATGTCACTCCTACATGTCGCTCCTCCATGTTGCTCCTGAATGTAGCTCCTCCATGTCACTCCTCCATGTCACTCATCCATGTCACTCCTCTATGTCACTCCTCCTTGTCACTCCTCTAAGTCACTCGTCCATGTCACTCCTCCATGTAACTCCTCCATGTTTCTCCTCCATGTCGCTATAACAACTCATTCCTCCATGTCACTCCTCCATGTCGCTACTCCATGTGACTCCTCCATGTCACTACTTCATGTCACTCCTCCATGTCACTCCTCCATGTTAATCCTCCATGTTACTCCTCCAAGTCACTCACCCATGTCCCTCCGCGATATCACTCCACCATATCAACCCTCCTTGGTGATCCGCCCTCTCACTTCTCCATGTCACTCTTCCATGTCTCTCTTCCACGTCACTCCTCTATGTCACTCCTCCATGTCACTCCTACATGTCACTCCTCCATGTCTCTCCTCCATGTCACTCTAACAACTCACTCCTCCATGTCACTCCACCATTTCACTCCTCCATGTCACTTCTATATGTCTTCCATGTCACTCCTCCATGTCGCTCCTCCGTGTTGCTCATCCTTGTCACTCCTCCAAGTCACTCCTCCATGTATCTCCTCCATGTCGCTACTCTATTTCACTCGTCCATGTCACTCGTCCATGTCACTCCTCCATGTCGCTACACAAACTCACTCCTGATGTTACTACTCTATGTCGCTACTCCATGTCACTCCTCCATGTCGCTACACCAACTCACTCCTCAATGTCACTCCTCCATGTCACTACTTCTTGTCACTCCTCCATGTCACTCATCCATGTCATTCCTCCATGTCACTCCTTTATGTCACAACTCCAATTCACTCCTCCATGTCCATCCTCCATGTCACTACTCCATATCAAACCTCTATGTCACTCCTCCATGTCACTCCTCCATGTCGCTCTAACAACTCACTCCTCCATGTCACCCCACCATTTCACTCCTCCATGTCACTCCTCCAGGTCACTCCTCCATGTCGCTACTCAAAGTCACTCCTCCATGTCACGACACCAACTCAAACCTTCTTGTCACTCCTCCATGTCACTACTTCATGTCACTTCTCCATGTCGCTACTCCATGTGACTCCTCCATGTCGCTCCACCAACTCACTCCTCCACGTCGCTCCTCCATGTTGCTCCTCCATGTTGCTCCTCCATGTCACTCCTCCATGTCACTCATCCATGTCACTCCTCCAAGTCACTCACCCATGTCCCTCCGCGATGTCACTACACCATATCAACCCTCCTTGGTTATCCGCCCTGTCACTTCTCCATGTCACTCTTCCATGTCTCTCCTCCACATCACTCCTCTATGCCACTCCTCCTTGTCACTCCTCCATGTCACTACCTCCATGTCTCTCCTCCATGTCGCTCTAACAACTCACTCCTCCATGTCACTCCACCATTTCACTCCTCCATGTCACTCCTCCAGATCACTCCTCCATGTCGCTACTCAAAGTCACTCCTCCATGTAACTCATACATGTAGCTACTCCATGTCACTACTCCATGTCACTCCTCCATGTCGCTCCTCCGTGTTGCTCCTCCAAGTCATTCCTCCATGTAGCTACTCCATGTCACTCCTCTATGTCGCTACACAAACTCACTCCTCATGTCACTCCTCCATGTCACTCCTACATGTCACTCCTCCAAGTCACTCACCCATGTCCCTCCGCGATGTCACTCAACCATATCAACCCTCCTTGGTTATCCGCCCTGTCACTTCTCTAAGTCACTCCTCCATGTCCATCCTCCATGTCACTACTCCACATCAATCCTCTATGTCACTCCTCCATGTCACTCCTCCATGTTGCTATTCCAAGTCACTGCTCTATGTCACTCCTCCATGTCACTCCTCTATGTCACTCGTCTATGTCACTCATCCATGTCCCTCCGCAATGTCACTTCTCCTTGTCGCTATTCCATGTAACTCCTCCATGTCGCTACACAAACTCACTCCTGATGTCACTCCTCCATGTCACTCCTCCATGTCACTCCTCCATGTCTCTCCTCCATGTCGCTATAACAACTCACTCCTCCATGTCACTCCTCCAGGTCACTCCTCCATGTCGCTACTCAAAGTCACTCCTCAATGTCACTCCTCCATGTCGCTATTCCAAGTTACTCCTCCATGTTGCTCCTCCATGTTGCTCCTCCATGTCACTCCTCCATGTCACTCATCCATGTCACTCCTCCAAGTCACTCACCCATGTCCCTCCGCGATGTCACTCCTCAATGTCAGTCCTCCATGTAACTCCTCCATGTAGCTACTCCATGTCACTCCTCCAAGTCACTCATCCATGTCCCTCCGCCATGTCACTACTCCTTGTCGCTATTCCATGTAACTCCTCCATGTCGCTACACAAACTCACTCCTCATGTCACTCCTCCATGTAACTCCTCCATGTCACTCCTCCAAGTCACTCACCCATGTCCCTCCGCGATGTCACTCCTCCATGTCAGTCCTCCATGTCACTTCTCCATGTCTCTCCTCCACGTCACTCCTCTATGTCACTCCTCCATGTCAGTCCTCCATTTCACTTCTCCATGTCTCTCCTCCACGTCACTCCTCTATGTCACTCCTCCATGTCTCTCCTCCATGTCACTCCTCCATGTTTCTCCTCCATGTCGCTATAACAACACACTCCTCCATGTCACTCCACCATTTCACTCCTCTATGTAACTCCTCCATGTCCTTTCCTCCATGTCACTACTCCATGTCACTCCTCCATGTCGCTCCTCCGTGTTGCTCCTCCACATCAATCCTAAATGTCATTCCTCCATGTTGCTCCTCCAAGTCACTCCTCCATGAAACTCCTACATGTAGCTACTCCAAGTCACTCACCCATGTCCCTCCGCGATGTCACTCCACCATATCAACCCTCCTTGGTTAACCGCCCTGTCACTTCTCCATGTCACTCTTCCATGTCTCTCCTCCACGTCACTCCTCTATGTCAGTCCTCCATGTCAGTCCTCAAAGTCACTCCTCCATGTTACTACACCAAGTCACTCCTCAATGTCACTCCTCTATGTCACTCCTCCATTTCTCTCCTCCATGTCGCTATAACAACTCACTCCTCCATGTCACTCCTCCAGGTCACTCCTCCATGTCGCTACTCAAAGTAACTCCTCCATGTCACTCCTCCAGGTCACCCCTCCATGTCGCTACTCAAAGTCACTCCTCCAAGTCACTCATCCATGTCATTCCTCCATGTCACTTGTTTATGTGACTCCTCCATGTCACTTCTCCATGTCTCTCCTCCATGTCGCTCTAACAACTCACTCCTCCAGGTCACTCCTCCATGTCGCTACTCAAAGTCACTCCTCCAAGTCACTCATCCATGTCATTCCTCCATGTCACTTGTTTATGTGACTCCTCCATGTGACTCCTCCAGGTCACTCCTCCATGTCGCTACTCAAAGTCACTCCTCCAAGTCACTCATCCATGTCATTCCTCCATGTCACTTGTTTATGTGACTCCTCCATGTCACTTCTCCATGTCTCTCCTCCATGTCGCTCTAACAACTCACTCCTCCATGTCACTCCACCATTTCACTCCTCCATGTCACTCCTCCATGTCACTCATCCATGTCACTCCTCCAAGTCACTCACCTATGTCCCTCCACGATGTCACTCCTCCATGTCAGTCCTCCATGTCACTTCTCCATGTCTCTCCTCCACGTCACTCCTCTATGTCACTCCTCCATGTCAGTCCTCCATGTCACTTCTCCATGTCTCTCCTCCACATCACTCCTCTATGTCACTCCTCCATGTCTCTCCTCCATGTCACTCCTCCATGTTTCTCTTCCATGTCGCTATAACAACTCACTCCTTCATGTCACTCCACCATTTCACTCCTCTATGTCACTCCTCCATGTCCTTTCCTCCATGTCACTACTCCATGTCACTCCTCCATGTCGCTCCTCCGTGTTGCTCCTCCACATCAATCCTCAATGTCACTCCTCCATTATGCTCCTCCAAGTCACTCCTCCATGTAACTCCTACATGTAGCTACTCCAAGTCACTCACCCATGTCCCTCCGCGATGTCACTCCACCATATCAACCCTCCTTGGTTAACCGCCCTGTCACTTCTCCATGTCACTCTTCCATGTCTCTCCTCCACGTCACTCCTCTATGTCAGTCCTCCATGTCAGTCCTCAAAGTGACTCCTCCATGTTACTACACCAACTCACTCCTCAATGTCACTCCTCCATGTCACTCCTCCATTTCTCTCTTCCATGTCGCTATAACAACTCACTTCTCCATGTCACTCCTCCAGGTCACTCCTCCATGTCGCTACTCAAAGTAACTCCTCCATGTCACTCCTCCAGGTCACTCCTCCATGTCGCTACTCAAAGTCACTCCTCCAAGTCACTCATCCATGTCATTCCTCCATGTCACTTGTTTATGTGACTCCTCCATGTGACTCCTCCAGGTCACTCCTCCATGTCGCTACTCAAAGTCACTCCTCCAAGTCACTCATCCATGTCATTCCTCCATGTCACTTGTTTATGTGACTCCTCCATGTGACTCCTCCAGGTCACTCCTCCATGTCGCTACTCAAAGTCACTCCTCCAACTCACTCCTCCATGTCACTTCTCCATGTCTCTCCTCCATGTCGCTCTAACAACTCACTCCTCCATGTCACTCCACCATTTCACTCCTCCATGTCACTCCTCCAGGTCACTCCTCCATGTCGCTACTCAAAGTCACTACTCCATGTCACTCCTCCATGTAGCTATTCCAAGTTAATCCTACATGTTGCTCCTCCATGTTGCTCCTCCATGTCACTCCTCCATGTCATTCCTCCATGTCATTCCTCCATGTCACTCCTCCATGTATCTCCTCCATGTCGCAACTCTATGTCACTCCTCCATGTCACTCTTCCATGTCGCTACACAAACTCACTCCTCATGTTACTACTCTATGTCGCTACTCCATGTCACTCCTCCATGTCGCTCCTCCGTGTTGCTCCTCCACATCAATCCTCTATGTCACTCCTCCATGTTGCTCCTCCAAGGCATTCCTCCATGTAACTCCTACATGTATCTACTCCATGTCACTACTCCATGTCATTCCTCCATGTCGCTCCTCCGTGTTGCTCCTCCAAGTCACTCCTCCATGTAACTCCTCCATGTAGCTACTCCATGTCACTCCTCCATGTCGCTACTCCATGTCACTCCTCCATGTCGCCCTAACAACTCTCTCCTCCATGTCACTCCATCATTTCACTTCTCCATGTCACTCCTCAAAGTCACTCCTCCATGTCGCTACACCAACTCACTCCTCAATGTCACTCCTCAATGTCACAACTTCATGTCACTCCTCCATGTTGCTACACAAACTCAATCCTCCTTTACACTCTTTCATGTCACTCCTGTATATCGCTCCTCCATGTCCCTCCTCCATGTCACTCCTCCATGTCATTCCTCCACGTCACTCCTCCATGTATCTCCTCCATGTCGCAACTCTATGTCACTCCTCCATGTCACTCTTCCATGTCGCTACACAAACTCACTCCTCATGTTACTACTCTATGTCGCTACTCCATGTCACACCTCCATGTCACTACACCAACACACTCCTCAATGTCACTCCTCCATGTCACTACTTCTTGTCACTCCTCCATGTCATTCCTCCATGTCACTCCTTTATGTCAGTCCTCCAATTCACTCCTCCATGTCACCTCTATATGTCTTCCATGTCACTCCTCCATGTCCATCCTCCATGTCAATACGCCATGTCACTCCTCCATGTCGCTCCTCCGTGTTGCTCCTCCTTGTCACTCCTCCAAGTCACTCACCCATGTCCCTCAACGATGTCACTCCACCATATCAACCCTCATTCCTGATCATGCCTGTCACTTCTCCAAGTCACTCCTCCATGTCCATCCTCCATGTCACTGCTCCACATCAATCCTCTATGTCACTCCTCCATGTCACTCCTCCATGTAACTCATCTATGTCCCCCCGCCATGTCACTATACCAACTCAATCCTTCTTGTCACTCCTCCATGTCACTCATCCATGTCACTTCTCCATGTCTCTCCTCCATGTCGCTCTAACAACTCACTCCTCCATGTCACTCCACCATTTCACTCCTCCATGTCACTCCTCCAGGTCACTCCTCCATGTCGCTACTCAAAGTCACTGCTCCATGTCATTACTCCATGTCACTCGTTTATGTCACTCCTCCATGTCGCTCCTCCATGTTGCTCCTCCGTGTCACTCCTCCATGTCACTCATCCATGTCCCTCCACCATATCACTCATCCATGTCATTCTTCATGTCACTCCTTCATGTCACTCCTCCAATTCATTACTCATGTCACTCCTCCATGTCGCTACTCCATGTCACTCCTCCATGTCACTCCTCCATGTCAAACCTCCATGTCACTCCTCCATGTCGCTACACCAACTCATTCCTCGTGTCACTCCTCCATGTCACTCCACCATTTCACTCCTCCGTCTTGCTCCTCCACATCAATCCTCTATGTCACTCCTCCATGTCACTCCTACATGTCACTCCTCCATGTCTCTCCTCCATGTCGCTCTAACAACTCACTCCTCCATGTCGCTATTCCATGTGACTCCTCCATGTCGCTCCACCAACTCCTTCCTCCATGTTACTGCTCCTTGTCACTCCTCCATGTCAATCCTTTATGTCACTCCTCCAAGTTACTCCTCCATGTCACTCCACCATTTCACTCCTCCATGTCACTCCTCCAGGTCACTCCTCCATGTCGCTACTCAACGTCACTCCTCCATGTCTCTACACCAACTCACTCCTCAATGTCACACCTCCATGTCACTACTTCATGTCACTCCTCCATGTCGCTACTCCATGTGACTCATCCATGTCGCTCCACCAACTCAGTCCTCCACGTCGCTCCTCCATGTAGCTCTTCCATGTCACTCCTCCATGTAACTCATCTATGTCCCTCCGCCATGTCACTATACCAACTCAATCCTTCTTGTCACTCCTCCATGTCACTCATCCATGTCACTTCTATATGTCTTCCATGTCACTCCTCCATGTCCCTCCTCCATGTCACTCCTCCACGTCACTCATCTATGTCACTCCTCCATGTCACACCTCCGTGTTGTTCCTCCATGTCACTTCTCCACGTCACTCATCTATGTCACTCCTCCATGTCACACCTCCGTGTTGTTCCTCCATGTCACTTCTCCATGTCACTCCTCCATGTTGCTCCTCCATGTCACTCCTTCATGTCACTCCTCCATGTCGCTACTCTATGTCACTCCTCCTTGTCGCTACACCAACTCAATCCTCCTTGTCACTCCTCCATATCGCTCCTCCATGTTGCTCCTCTATATCACTCCTCCATGTCACTCCTCCATGTCCCTACTCCATGTAACTCCTCCATGTTGCTCCACCAACTTACTCCTCCACATCGCTCCCCCATGTTGCTCTTCCATGTCACTCCTCCATGTAACTCATCTATGTCCCTCCGCCATGTCACTACACCAACTCAAACCTTCTAGTCACTCCTCCATGTCACTCATCCATGTCACTTCTATATGTCTTCCATATCACTCCTCCATGTCCCTCCTCCATGTCACTCCTCCACGTAACTCCTCTATGTCACTCCTCCATGTCACACCTCCATTTCACTCCTCCATGTCGCTACACCAACTCATTCCTCGTGTCACTCCTCCATGTCGCTACTCCATGTCACTCCTCCATGTCGCTACACCAACTCAACCCTCCTTGTAACTCCTCCATGTCACTCATCCATGTCATTCCTCCATGTCACTCGTTTATGTCACTCTATATGTCTTCAATGACACTCCTCCATGTCCATCCTCCGTGCCACTACTCCATGTCACTCCTCCATGTTGCTCCTCCGTGTTGCTCCTCCATGTCACTCCTCCAAGTCACTCACCTATGTCCCTCCACGATGTCACTCCACCATATCAACCCTCTTTCCTGATAAACCCTGTCACTTCTCCATGTCCCTCCAACATGTAGCTACTCCATGTACTAATCCATGTCACTCCTTCATGTCGCTCCTCCGTGTTGCTCCTCCAAGGCACTCCTCCATGTAACTCCTCCATGTAGCTACTCCATGTCACTCCTCCATGTCGCTACAAAAATTCACTCCTCATGTCACTACTCCATGTCGCTCCTCCATGTTGCTCCTCCATGTCACTCCTCCATGTCACTCATCCATGTCCCTCCACCATGTCACTCCACCATATAAATCTTCCTTGGTTATCCGCCCTGTCACTTCTCCATGTCTCTCTTCCATGTCTCTCATCCATGTCATTCCTCTATGTCACTCCTCTATGTCACTCCTCCATGTCACTCCTCCATGTCGCTTCTCCATGTTTCTCCTCAATGTCACTCCTCCATGTCACTCATCCATGTCCCTCCGCCATGTAACTCCACCGTATCAATCTTCCTTGGTTATCCGCCCTGTCACTTCTCCATGTCTCTCTTCCATGTCTCTCATCCATGTCATTCCTCTATGTCACTCCTCTATGTCACTCCTCCATGTCACTCCTCCATGTCTCTCCTCCATGTCGCTCTAACCACTCACTCCTCCATGTCACTCCTCTATTTCACTCCTCCATGTCACTCCTCCAGGTCACTCCTCCATGTCGCTACTCAAAGTCACTCGTCCATGTAACTGCACCAACTCACTCCTCAAATGTCACTCCTCCATGTCACTACTTCATGTCACTCCTCCATGTCACTACACAAACTCAACCCTCCTTGTCACTCCTCCATGTCACTCATCCATGTCATTCCTCCATGTCACTCCTTTATGTCACAACTCCAATTCACTCCTCCATGTCACCTCTATATGTCTTCCATGTCACTCCTCCATGTCACTCCTCCATGTCGCTCTAACAACTCACTCCTCCATGTCACTACACCAACTCAATCCTTCTTGTCACTCCTCCATGTCACTCATCCATGTCACTTCTATATGTCTTCCATGTCACTCCTCCATGTCCCTCCTCCATGTCACTCCTCCACGTCGCTCCTCTATGTCACTCCTCCAAGTCACACCTCCATGTCACTCCTCCATGTCGCTACACCAACTCATTACTCATGTCACTCCTCCATGTTGCTACTCCATGTCACTCCTCCATGTCGCTCTAACAACTCACTCTCCATGTCACTCCACCATTTCACTTCTCCATGTCACTCCTCAAAGTCACTCCTCCATGTCGCTACACCAACTCACTCCTCAATGTCACTCCTCAATGTCACTACTTCATGTCACTCCTCCATGTTGCTACACAAACTCAATCCTCCTTTACACTCTTTTTTTTCACTCCTCTATATCGCTCTTCCATGTCCCTCCTCAATGTCACTCCTCCATGTCATTCCTCCATGTCACTCCTCCATGTATCTCCTCCATGTCGCTACTCTATGTTACTCCTCCATGTCACTCCTCCATGTCGCTACACAAACTCACTCCTCATGTTACTACTCTATGTCGCTACTCCATGTCACACCTCCATGTCGCTACACCAACACACTCCTCAATGTCACTCCTCCATGTCAATACTTCTTGTCACTCCTCCATGTCATTCCTCCATGTCACTCCTTTATGTCAGTCCTCCAATTCACTCCTCCATGTCACCTCTATATGTCTTCCATGTCACTCCTCCATGTAGATCCTCCATGTCACTACTCCATGTCACTCCTCCATGTAACTCATCTATGTCCCTCCGCCATGTCACTATACCAACTCAATCCTTCTTTTCACTCCTCCATGTCACTCATCCATGTCACTTCTCCATGTCTCTCCCCCATGTCGCTCTAACAACTCACTCCTCCATGTCACTCCACCATTTCACTCCTCCATTTCACTCCTCCAGGTCACTCCTCCATGTCGCTACTTAAAGTCAGACCTCCATGTCATTCCTCCATGTCACTCGTTTATGTCACTACTCCATGTCGCTTCTCCATGTTGCTCCTCTGTGTCACTCCTCCATGTCACTCATCCATGTCCCTCCACCATGTCACTCCACCATATCAATCTTCCTTGGTTATCCGCCCTGTCACTTCTCCATGTCACTCTTCCATGTCTCTCCTCCACGTCATTCCTCTATGTCACTCCTCCATGTCACTCCTCCATGTCACTCCTCCATGTCTCTACTTCATGTCAATCTAACAACTCACTCGTCCATGTCACTCCACCATTACACTCCTTCATGTCACTCATCCATGTCATTCTTCATGTCACTCCTTTATGTCACTCCTCCATGTCACTCCTCCATGTCGCTATTCCAAGTTACTCCTACATGTTGCTCCTCCATGTTGCTCCTCCATGTCACTCCTCCAAGTCACTCACCCATGTCCCTCCGCGATGTCACTCCACCATATCAACCCTCCTTGGTTATCCGCCCTGTCACTTCTCCATGTCACTCTTCCATGTCTCTCCTCCACATCACTCCTCTATGTCACTCCTCCATGTCACTCCTACATGTCACTCCTCCTTGTCGCTCTAACAACTCACTCCTCCATGTCACTCCACCAATTCACTCTTCCATGTCACTCCTCCAGGTCACTCCTCCATGTCGCTACTCAAAGTCACTCCTCCATGTCACTCATCCATGTCATTCCTCCCTGTCACTCCTCCATGTCACTCCTCCATGTCTCTCCTCCATGTCGCTCTAACAACTCACTCCTCCATGTCACTCCACCATTTCACTCCTCCATGTCACTCCTCCAGGTCACTCCTCCATGTCGCTACTCAAAGTCACTCCTCCATGTCACTCCTCCATGTCGCTATTCCAAGTTACTCCTACATGTTGCTCCTCCATGTTGCTCCTCCATGTCACTCCTCCAAGTCACTCACCCATGTCCCTCCGCGATGTCACTCCACCAAATCAACCCTCCTTGGTTATCCGCCCTGTCACTTCTCCATTTCACTCTTCCATGTCTCTCCTCCACATCACTCCTCTATGTCACTCCTCCATGTCACTCCTACATGTCACTCCTCCTTGTTGCTCTAACAACTCACTCCTCCATGTCACTCCACCAATTCACTCTTCCATGTCACTCCTCCAGGTCACTCCTCCATGTCGCTACTCAAAGTCACTCCTCCATGTCACTCATCCATGTCATTCCTCCCTGTCACTCCTCCATGTCACTCCTCCATGTCCATCCTCCATGTCACTTCTCCAAATCACTCCTCCATCTCCCTCCTCCATGTTACTACTCCATGTAACCTCTCCATGTCGCTATAACTACTCACTCCTCCATGTCACTCCTCCAGGTCACTCCTTTATGTCTTCCAAGTCACTCCTCCATTTCCCTCCTCCATGTCGCTCCTCCGTGTTGCTCCTCCAAGTCAGTCCTCCATATAACTCTTCCATGTAGCTACTCCATGTCACTCCTCCATGTCGCTACACAAACTCAATCCTCCTTTACACTCTTTCATGTCACTCCTCCATATCACTCCTCCATGTCCCTCCTCCATGTCACTCCTCCATGTCATTCCTCCATGTCACTCCTCCATGTATCTCCTCCATGTTGCTACTCTATGTCACACCTCCATTTCACTCCTCCATTTCACTCCTCCATGTCGCTACAAAAAACTCACTCCTCATGTTACTATTCTTTGTCGCTACTCCATGTCACTCCTCCATGTCGCTACACCAACTCACTCCTCAATGTCACTCCTCCATGTCACTACTTCTTCTCACTCCTCCATGTCACTCATCCATGTCATTCCTCCATTTCTCTCCTCCATGTCGCTATAACAACTCACTCCTCCATATCACTCCTCCAGGTCACTCCTCCATGTCGCTACTCAAAGTCACTCCTCCATGTCACTACACCAACTCACTCCTCAATGTCACTCCTCAATGTCACTACTTCATGTCAATCCTCCATGTCACTCCTCCATTTCTCTCCTCCTTGTCGCTATAACAACTCACTCCTCCATGTCAATCCTCCAGGTCATTCCTCCATGTCACTCCTCCATGTATCTCCTCCATGTCGCTACTCTATGTCACTCCTCCATGTCGCTACACCAACTCACTCCTCAATGTCACTCCTCCATGTCACTACTTCTTGTCACTCCTCCATGTCAATCATCCATGTCATTCCTCCATGTCACTCCTTTATGTCACAACTCCAATTCACTCCTTTATGTCACCTCTATATGTCTTCCAAGTCACTCCTCCATGTCCATCCTCCATGTCTCTCCTCCATGTCACTCCTCCATGTCGCTCCTCCGTGTTGCTCATCCTTGTCACTCCTCCAAGTCACTCCTTCATGTCGCTCCTCTGTGTTGCTCCTCCTTGTCACTCTTCCATGTCGCTACACCAACTCACTCCTCAATGTCACTCCTCCATGTTACTACACCAACTCACTCCTCAATGTCACTCCTCCATGTCACTCCTCCATTTCTCTCCTCCATGTCGCTATAACAACTCACTCCTCCATGTCACTCCTCCAGGTCACTCCTCCATGTTGCTACTCAAAGTCACTCCTCCATGTCACTCCTCCAGGTCACTCCTCCATGTCGCTACTCAAAGTCACTCCTCCATGTCACTCATCCATGTCATTCCTCCATGTCACTCGTTTATGTCACTCCTCCATGTCACTTCTCCATGTCTCTCCTCCATGTCGCTCTAACAACTCACTCCTCCATGTCACTCCACCATTTCACTCCTCCATGTCACTCCTCCAGGTCACTCCTCCATGTCGCTACTCAAAGTCACTCCTCCATGTCACTCAACCATGTCATTCCTCCATGTCACTCGTTTATGTCACCCCTCCAATTCACTCCTCCATGTCACTTTTATATGTCTTCCATGTCACTCCTCCATGTCCAGCTTCCATGTCGCTACACCTACTCACTCTTCCATGTCACTCCTCCATGTCGCTCCTCCATGTTGCTCCTCCGTGTCACTCCTCCATGTCACTCATCCATGTCCCTCCGCCATGTCACTCCACCTTATCAATCTTCTTTGGTTATCCGCCCTGTCACTTCTCCATGTCACTCTTCCATATCTATCCTCCACGTCATTCCTTAATGTCACTCCTTCATGTCACTCCTCTATGTCACTCCTCCATGTCTCTACTCCATGTTGCTCTAACAACTCACTCCTCCATGTCACTCCACCATTTCACTCCTTCATGTCACTCCTCCAGGTCACTCCTCCATGTCGCTACTTCATGTCACTCCTCCATGTCGCCACACAAACTCAACCCTCCTTGTCACTCCTCCATGTCACTCATCCATGTCATTCCTCATGTCACTCCTTTATGTAACTCCTCCAATTCACTCCTCCATGTAGCTACTCCATGTCACTCCTCCAAGTCACTCATCCAAGTCACTCATATATTTCCCTCCGCCATGTCACTACTCCTTGTCGCTATTCCATGTAACTCCTCCATGTCGCTACACAAACTCACTCCTCATGTCACTCCTCCATGTCACTCCTCCATGTCACTCCTCCAAGTCACTCACCCATTTCCATCCTCCATGTCACTCCTCCAAGTCACTCACCCATGTCCCTCCACGATGTCACTCCACCATATCAACTCTACTTCCTGATCAACCCTGTCACTTCTCCAAGTCACTCCTCCATGTCCCTCCTCCATGTCACTACTCCATGTCACTCCTCCATGTCGCTTCTCCTTGTTGCTCCTCCACATCAATCCTCCATGTTGCTCCTCCATGTCACTCCACCATTTCACTCCCCCATGTCACTTCTCCAGGTCACTCATCCATGTCGCTACTCAAAGTCACTCCTCCATGTCACTCATCCATGTCATTCCTCCATGTCACTCGTTTATGTCACTCCTCCAATTCACTCCTCCATGTCACCTCTATATGTCTTTGATGTCACTGCTCCATGTCCATCCTCCATGTCACTAGTCTATGTCACTCCTCCATGTTGCTCCTCCAAGTCACTCCTCCATGTAACTCCTACATGAAGCTACTCCATGTCACTACTTCATGTCACTCCTCCATGTCACTCCTCCATGTCACTCATCCATATCCCTCCTCCATGTCACTCCATCCTATCAATCTTCCTTGGTGATCCGACCTGTCACTTCTCCATGTCACTCTTCCATATCTCTCCTCCACGTCACTCCACCATTTCACTCCTCATGTCACTCCTCCAGGTCACTCCTCCATGTTGCTACTCAAAGTCACTCCTCCATGTCACTACACCAACTCACTCCTCAATGTCACTCCTCCATGTCACACCTCCATTTCACTCCTCCATGTCACTCCTCCATGTCGCTACACCAACTCACTCCTCAATGTCACTCTTCCATGTCACTACTTCTTGTCACTCCTCCATGTCACTCATCCATGTCATTCCTCCATGTCACTCCTTTATGTCACAACTCCAATTCACTCCTCCATGTCACCTCTATATGTCTTCCATGTCACTTCTTCAAGTCACTCCTCCATGTCCATCCTCCATGTCACTACTCCACATCAATCCTCTTTGTCACTCCTCCATGTCACTCCTCCATGTCGCTCTAACAACTCACTCCTCCATGTCACTACACCAACTCAATCCTTCTTGTCACTCCTCCATATCACTCATCCATGTCACTTCTATATGTCTTCCATGTCACTCCTCCATGTCCCTCCTCCATGTCACTCCTCCACGTCGCTCCTCTATGTCACTCCTCCAAGTCACACCTCCATGTCACTCCTCCATGTGGCTACACCAACTCATTACTCATGTCACTCCTCCATGTTGCTACTCCATGTCACTCCTCCATGTCGCTCTAACAACTCACTCTCCATGTCACTCCACCATTTCACTTCTCCATGTCACTCCTCAAAGTCACTCCTCCATGTCGCTACACCAACTCACTCCTCAATGTCACTCCTCAATGTCACTACTTCATGTCACTCCTCCATGTTGCTACACAAACTCAATCCTCCTTTACACTCTTTTTTGTCACTCCTCTATATCGCTCTTCCATGTCCCTCCTCCATGTCACTCCTCCATGTCATTCCTCCATGTCACTCCTCCATGTATCTCCTCCATGTCGCTACTCTATGTCACTCCTCCATGTCACTCCTCCATGTCGCTACACAAACTCACTCCTCATGTTACTACTCTATGTCGCTACTCCAGGTCACACCTCCATGTCGCTACACCAACACACTCCTCAATGTCACTCCTCCATGTCAATACTTCTTGTCACTCCTCCATGTCATTCCTCCATGTCACTCCTTTATGTCAGTCCTCCAATTCACTCCTCCATGTCACCTCTATATGTCTTCCATGTCACTCCTCCATGTCCATCCTCCATGTCACTACTCCATGTCACTCCTCCATGTCGCTCCTCCGTGTTGCTCCTCCATGTCCCTCCTCCATGTCACTACTCCATGTCACTCCTCCATGTCGCTTCTCCTTGTTGCTCCTCCACATCAATCCTCCATGTCGCTCCTCCATGTCACTCCATCATTTCACTCCCCCATGTCACTTCTCCAGGTCACTCATCCATGTCGCTACTCAAAGTCACTCCTCCATGTCACTCATCCATGTCATTCCTCCATGTCACTCGTTTATGTCACTCCTCTAATTCACTCCTCCATGTCACCTCTATATGTCTTTGATGTAACTGCTCCTAGTCCATCCTCCATGTCACTAGTCTATGTCACTCCTCCATGTTGCTCCTCCAAGTCACTCCTCCATGTAACTCCTACATGAAGCTACTCCATGTCACTACTTCATGTCACTCCTCCATGTCACTCCTCCATGTCACTCATCCATGTCCCTCCTCCATGTCACTCCATCCTATCAATCTTCCTTGGTGATCTGACCTGTCACTTCTCTATGTCACTCTTCCATATCCCTCCTCCACGTCACTCCACCATTTCACTCCTCATGTCACTCCTCCAGGTCACTCCTCCATGTCGCTACTCAAAGTCACTCCTCCATGTCACTACACCAACTCACTCCTCAATGTCACTCCTACATGTCACTACTTCATGTCACTCCTCCATGTCACAACACAATCACAACCCTCCTTGGCACTCCTCCATGTCACTCATCCATGTCAATCCTCCATGTCACTCCTTTATGTCACTCCTCCAATTCACTCCTCCATGGCACTCCTCCATGTCACTCCTCCATGTCACTACACCAACTCACTCCTCAATGTCACTCCTCACTGTCACTACTTCATGTCACTAGTCCATGTCGCCACACAAACTCAACCCTCCTTTACACTCTTTCTTGTCACTCCTCCATATCGCTCCTCCATGTCCCTCCTTCATGTCACTCCTCCATGTCATTCCTCCATGTCACTCCTCCATGTATCTCCTCCATGTTGCTACTCTATGTCACACCTCCATTTCACTCCTCCATGTCACTCCTCCATGTCGCTACACCAACTCACTCCTCAATGTCACTCTTCCATGTCACTACATCTTGTCACTCCTCAATGTCACTCATCCATGTCATTCCTCCATGTCACTCCTTTATGTCACAACTCCAATTCACTCCTCCATGTCACCTCTATATGTCTTCCATGTCACTTCTTCAAGTCACTCCTCCATGTCCATCCTCCATGTCACTACTCCACATCAATCCTCTTTGTCACTCCTCCATGTCACTCCTCCATGTCGCTCTAACAACTCACTCCTCCATGTCACTACACCAACTCAATCCTTCTTGTCACTCCTCCATATCACTCATCCATGTCACTTCTATATGTCTTCCATGTCACTCCTACATGTCCCTCCTCCATGTCACTCCTCCACGTCGCTCCTCTATGTCACTCCTCCAAGTCACACCTCCATGTCACTCCTCCATGTCGCTACACCAACTCATTACTCATGTCACTCCTCCATGTTGCTACTCCATGTCACTCCTCCATGTCGCTCTAACAACTCACTCTCCATGTCACTCCACCATTTCACTTCTCCATGTCACTCCTCAAAGTCACTCCTCCATGTCGCTACACCAACTCACTCCTCAATGTCACTCCTCAATGTCACTACTTCATGTCACTCCTCCATGTTGCTACACAAACTCAATCCTCCTTTACACTCTTTTTTGTCACTCCTCTATATCGCTCTTCCATGTCCCTCCTCCATGTCACTCCTCAATGTCATTCCTCCATGTCACTCCTCCATGTATCTCCTCCATGTCGCTACTCTATGTCACTCCTCCATGTCACTCCTCCATGTCGCTACACAAACTCACTCCTCATGTTACTACTCTATATCGCTACTCCAGGTCACACCTCCATGTCGCTACACCAACACACTCCTCAATGTCACTCCTCCATGTCAATACTTCTTGTCACTCCTCCATGTCATTCCTCCATGTCACTCCTTTATGTCAGTCCTCCAATTCACTCCTCCATGTCACCTCTATATGTCTTCCATGTCACTCCTCCATGTAGATCCTCCATGTCACTACTCCATGTCACTCCTCCATGTAACTCATCTATGTCCCTCCGCCATGTCACTATACCAACTCAATCCTTCTTTTCACTCCTCCATGTCACTCATCCATGTCACTTCTCCATGTCTCTCCCCCATGTCGCTCTAACAACTCACTCCTCCATGTCACTCCACCATTTCACTCCTCCATTTCACTCCTCCAGGTCACTCCTCCATGTCGCTACTTAAAGTCAGACCTCCATGTCATTCCTCCATGTCACTCGTTTATGTCACTACTCCATGTCGCTTCTCCCATGTTGCTCCTCTGTGTCACTCCTCCATGTCACTCATCCATGTCCCTCCACCATGTCACTCCACCATATCAATCTTCCTTGGTTATCCGCCCTGTCACTTCTCCATGTCACTCTTCCATGTCTCTCCTCCACGTCATTCCTCTATGTCACTCCTCCATGTCACTCCTCCATGTCACTCCTCCATGTCTCTACTTCATGTCAATCTAACAACTCACTCGTCCATGTCACTCCACCATTACACTCCTTCATGTCACTCATCCATGTCATTCTTCATGTCACTCCTTTATGTCACTCCTCCATGTCACTCCTCCATGTCGCTATTCCAAGTTACTCCTACATGTTGCTCCTCCATGTTGCTCCTCCATGTCACTCCTCCAAGTCACTCACCCATGTCCCTCCGCGATGTCACTCCACCATATCAACCCTCCTTGGTTATCCGCCCTGTCACTTCTCCATGTAACTCTTCCATGTCTCTCCTCCACATCACTCCTCTATGTCACTCCTCCATGTCACTCCTACATGTCACTCCTCCTTGTCGCTCTAACAACTCACTCCTCCATGTCACTCCACCAATTCACTCTTCCATGTCACTCCTCCAGGTCACTCCTCCATGTCGCTACTCAAAGTCACTCCTCCATGTCACTCATCCATGTCATTCCTCCCTGTCACTCCTCCATGTCACTCCTCCATGTCTCTCCTCCATGTCGCTCTAACAACTCACTCCTCCATGTCACTCCACCATTTCACTCCTCCATGTCACTCCTCCAGGTCACTCCTCCATGTCGCTACTCAAAGTCACTCCTCCATGTCACTCCTACATGTCGCTATTCCAAGTTACTCCTACATGTTGCTCCTCCATGTTGCTCCTCCATGTCACTCCTCCAAGTCACTCACCCATGTCCCTCCGCGATGTAACTCCACCATATCAACCCTCCTTGGTTATCCGCCCTGTCACTTCTCCATGTAACTCTTCCATGTCTCTCCTCCACATCACTCCTCTATGTCACTCCTCCATGTCACTCCTACATGTCACTCCTCCTTGTCGCTCTAACAACTCACTCCTCCATGTCACTCCACCAATTCACTCTTCCATGTCACTCCTCCAGGTCACTCCTCCATGTCGCTACTCAAAGTCACTCCTCCATGTCACTCATCCATGTCATTCCTCCCTGTCACTCCTCCATGTCACTCCTCCATGTCCATCCTCCATGTCACTTCTCCAAATCACTCCTCCATCTCCCTCCTCCATGTTACTACTCCATGTAACCTCTCCATGTCGCTATAACTACTCACTCCTCCATGTCACTCCTCCAGGTCACTCCTTTATGTCTTCCAAGTCACTCCTCCATTTCCCTCCTCCATGTCGCTCCTCCGTGTTGTTCCTCCAAGTCAGTCCTCCATAAAACTCTTCCATGTAGCTACTCCATGTCACTCCTCCATGTCGCTACACAAACTCAATCCTCCTTTACACTCTTTCATGTCACTCCTCCATATCACTCCTCCATGTCCCTCCTCCATGTCACTCCTCCATGTCATTCCTCCATGTCACTCCTCCATGTATCTCCTCCATGTTGCTACTCTATGTCACACCTCCATTTCACTCCTCCATTTCACTCCTCCATGTCGCTACAAAAAAACTCACTCCTCATGTTACTATTCTTTGTCGCTACTCCATGTCACTCCTCCATGTCGCTACACCAACTCACTCCTCAATGTCACTCCTCCATGTCACTACTTCTTCTCACTCCTCCATGTCACTCATCCATGTCATTCCTCCATTTCTCTCCTCCATGTCGCTATAACAACTCACTCCTCCATATCACTCCTCCAGGTCACTCCTCCATGTCGCTACTCAAAGTCACTCCTCCATGTCACTACACCAACTCACTCCTCAATGTCACTCCTCAATGTCACTACTTCATGTCAATCCTCCATGTCACTCCTCCATTTCTCTCCTCCTTGTCGCTATAAACAACTCACTCCTCCATGTCAATCCTCCAGGTCATTCCTCCATGTCACTCCTCCATGTATCTCCTCCATGTCGCTACTCTATGTCACTCCTCCATGTCGCTACACCAACTCACTCCTCAATGTCACTCCTCCATGTCACTACTTCTTGTCACTCCTCCATGTCAATCATCCATGTCATTCCTCCATGTCACTCCTTTATGTCACAACTCCAATTCACTCCTTTATGTCACCTCTATATGTCTTCCAAGTCACTCCTCCATGTCCATCCTCCATGTCTCTCCTCCATGTCACTCCTCCATGTCGCTCCTCCGTGTTGCTCATCCTTGTCACTCCTCCAAGTCACTCCTTCATGTCGCTCCTCTGTGTTGCTCCTCCTTGTCACTCTTCCATGTCGCTACACCAACTCACTCCTCAATGTCACTCCTCCATGTTACTACACCAACTCACTCCTCAATGTCACTCCTCCATGTCACTCCTCCATTTCTCTCCTCCATGTCGCTATAAACAACTCACTCCTCCATGTCACTCCTCCAGGTCACTCCTCCATGTTGCTACTCAAAGTCACTCCTCCATGTCACTCCTCCAGGTCACTCCTCCATGTCGCTACTCAAAGTCACTCCTCCATGTCACTCATCCATGTCATTCCTCCATGTCACTCGTTTATGTCACTCCTCCATGTCACTTCTCCATGTCTCTCCTCCATGTCGCTCTAACAACTCACTCCTCCATGTCACTCCACCATTTCACTCCTCCATGTCACTCCTCCAGGTCACTCCTCCATGTCGCTACTCAAAGTCACTCCTCCATGTCACTCAACCATGTCATTCCTCCATGTCACTCGTTTATGTCACCCCTCCAATTCACTCCTCCATGTCACTTTTATATGTCTTCCATGTCACTCCTCCATGTCCAGCTTCCATGTCGCTACACCTACTCACTCTTCCATGTCACTCCTCCATGTCGCTCCTCCATGTTGCTCCTCCGTGTCACTCCTCCATGTCACTCATCCATGTCCCTCCGCCATGTCACTCCACCTTATCAATCTTCTTTGGTTATCCGCCCTGTCACTTCTCCATGTCACTCTTCCATATCTATCCTCCACGTCATTCCTTAATGTCACTCCTTCATGTCACTCCTCTATGTCACTCCTCCATGTCTCTACTCCATGTTGCTCTAACAACTCACTCCTCCATGTCACTCCACCATTTCACTCCTTCATGTCACTCCTCCAGGTCACTCCTCCATGTCGCTACTTCATGTCACTCCTCCATGTCGCCACACAAACTCAACCCTCCTTGTCACTCCTCCATGTCACTCATCCATGTCATTCCTCATGTCACTCCTTTATGTAACTCCTCCAATTCACTCCTCCATGTATCTACTCCATGTCACTCCTCCAAGTCACTCATCCAAGTCACTCATATATTTCCCTCCGCCATGTCACTACTCCTTGTCGCTATTCCATGTAACTCCTCCATGTCGCTACACAAACTCACTCCTCATGTCACTCCTCCATGTCACTCCTCCATGTCACTCCTCCAAGTCACTCACCCATTTCCATCCTCCATGTCACTCCTCCAAGTCACTCACCCATGTCCCTCCACGATGTCACTCCACCATATCAACTCTACTTCCTGATCAACCCTGTCACTTCTCCAAGTCACTCCTCCATGTCCCTCCTCCATGTCACTACTCCATGTCACTCCTCCATGTCGCTTCTCCTTGTTTGCTCCTCCACATCAATCCTCCATGTTGCTCCTCCATGTCACTCCCACCATTTCACTCCCCCATTGTCACTTCTCCAGGTCACTCATCCATGTCGCTACTCAAAGTCACTCCTCCATGTCACTCATCCATGTCATTCCTCCATGTCACTCGTTTATGTCACTCCTCCATTCACTCCTCCATGTCACCATCTATATGTCTTTGATGTCACTGCTCCATGTCCATCCTCCATGTCACTAGTCTATGTCACTCCTCCATGTTGCTCCTCCAAGTCACTCCTCCATGTAACTCCTACATGAAGCTACTCCATGTCACTACTTCATGTCACTCCTCCATGTCACTCCTCCATGTCACTCATCCATATCCCTCCTCCATGTCACTTCATCCTATCAATCTTCCTTGGTGATCGACCTGTCACTTCTCCATGTCACTCTTCCATATCTCTCCTCCACGTCACTCCACCATTTCACTCCTCATGTCACTCCCTCCAGGTCACTCCTCCATGTTGCTACTCAAAGTCACTCCTCCATGTCACTACACCACTCACTCCTCAATGTCACTCCTCCATGTCACACCTCCATTTCACTCCTCCATGTCACTCCTCCATGTCGCTACACCAACTCACTCCTCAATGTCACTCTTCCATGTCACTACTTCTTGTCACTCCTCCATGTCACTCATCCATGTCATTCCTCCATGTCACTCCTTTATGTCACAACTCCAATTCACTCCTCCATGTCACCTCTATATGTCTTCCATGTCACTTCTTCAAGTCACTCCTCCATGTCCATCCTCCATGTCACTACTCCACATCAATCCTCTTTGTCACTCCTCCATGTCACTCCTCCATGTCGCTCTAACAACTCACTCCTCCAGGTCACTACACCAACTCAATCCTTCTTGTCACTCCTCCATATCACTCATCCATGTCACTTCTATATGCTTCCATGTCACTCCTCCATGTCCCTCCTCCATGTCACTCCTCCACGTCGCTCCTCTATGTCACTCCTCCAAGTCACCTCCATGTCACTCCTCCATGTGGCTACACCAACTCATTACTCATGTCACTCCTCCATGTTGCTACTCCATGTCACTCCTCCATGTCGCTCTAACAACTCACTCTCCATGTCACTCCACCATTTCACTTCTCCATGTCACTCCTCAAAGTCACTCCTCCATGTCGCTACCACCAACTCACTCCTCAATGTCACTCCTCAATGTCACTACTTCATGTCACTCCTCCATGTTGCTACACAAACTCAATCCTCCTTTACACTCTTTTTGTTGTCACTCCTCTATATCGCTCTTCCATGTCCCTCCTCATGTCACTCCTCCATGTCATTCCTCCATGTCACTCCTCCATGTATCTCCTCCATGTCGTACTCTATGTCACTCTCCATGTCACTCCTCCATGTCGCTACACAAACTCACTCCTCATGTTACTACTCTATGTCGCTACTCCAGGTCACACCTCCATGTCGCTACACCAACACACTCCTCAATGTCACTCCTCCAGTCAATACTTCTTGTCACTCCTCCATGTCATTCCTCCATGTCACTCCTTTATGTCAGTCCTCCAATTCACTCCTCCATGTCACCTCTATATGTCTTCATGTCACTCCATGTCCATCCTCCATGTCACTACTCCATGTCACTCCTCCATGTCGCTCCTCCGTGTTGCTCCTCCATGTCCCTCCTCCATGTCACTACTCCATGTCACTCCTCCATGTCGCTTCTCCTTGTTGCTCCTCCACATCAATCCTCCATGTCGCTCCTCCATGTCACTCCACCATTTCACTCCCCATGTCACTTCTCCAGGTCACTCATCCATGTCGCTACTCAAGTCACTCCTCCATGTCACTCATCCATGTCATTCCTCCATGTCACTCGTTATGTCACTCTCTAATTCACTCCTCCATGTCACCTCTATGTTGATGTAACTGCTCCATGTCCATCCTCCATGTCACTAGTCTATGTCACTCCTCCATGTTGCTCCTCCAAGTCACTCCATGTAACTCACTAACATGAAGCATACTAATGTCACTATCCATGTCACTC
>CM025825.1:38161639-38176701 GCA_014673565.1 Sebastes schlegelii
TCACTCCTCCATGTCACTCCTCCAGGTCACTCCTCCATGTCGCTACTTAATGTCACTCCTCCATGTCTTTACACCAACTCACTCCTCAATGTCACACCTCCATGTCACTACTTCATGTCACTCCTCCATGTTGCTACTCCATGTGACTCCTCTATGTCGCTCCACCAACTCAGTCTTCCACGTCGCTCCTCCATGTTGCTCTTCCATGTCACTCCTCCATGTAACTCATCTATGTCCCTCCGCCATGTCACTACACCCAACTCAATCCTTCTTGTCACTCCTCCATGTCACTCATCCATGTCACTTCTATATGTCTTCCATGTCACTCCTCCATGTACACTACTCCATGTCATTCCTCATGTCACTCCTCTGTGTTTCTCCTCCACATCAATCCTCTATGTCACTCCTCCATGTAACTCCTCCATGTCCACTCCTCCCATTTCGCTACACAAACTCACTCCTCATGTTACTACTCTATGTCACTAATCCATGTCGCTCTAACAATTCACTCCTCCATGTCACTCCACCCATTTCACTCCTCCGTATTGCTCCTCCACATCAATCCTCTATGTCACTCCTCCATGTCACTCCTCCATGTTGCTATTCCAAGTTACTCCTCCATGTCACTCCACCATTTCACTCCTCCATGTCACTCCTCCAGGTCACTCCTCCATGTCGCTACTTAATGTCACTCCTCCATGTCTTTACACCAACTCACTCCTCAATGTCACACCTCCATGTCACTACTTCATGTCACTCCTCCATGTTGCTACTCCATGTGACTCCTCCATGTAACTCATCTATGTCCCTCCGCCTTGTCACTACACCAAACTCAATCCTTCTTGTCACTCCTCTATGTCACTCATCCATGTCACTTCTATATGTCTTCCATGTCACTCCTCCATGTCCCTCCTCCATGTCGCTCCTCCGTGTTGCTCCTCCAAGTCAGTCCTCCATGTAACTCTTCCATGTAGCTACTCCATGTCACTCCTCCATGTCGCTACACAAACTCAATCCTCCTTTACACTCTTTCATGTCACTCCTCCATATCACTCCTCCATGTCCCTCCTCCATGTCACTCCTCCATGTCATTCCTCCATGTCACTCCTCCATGTATCTCCTCCATGTCGCTACTCTATGTCACACCTCCATTTCACTCCTCCATTTCACTCCTCCATGTCGCTACAAAAACTCACTCCTCATGTTACTATTCTTTGTCGCTACTCCATGTCACTCCTCCATGTCGCTACACCAACTCACTCCTCCATGTCACTCCTCCAGGTCACTCCTCCATGTCGCTCTAACAACTCACTCCTCCATGTCACTCCACCATTTCACTCCTCCATGTCACTCCTCCAGGTCACTCCTCCATGTCGCTACTCAAAGTCACTCCTCCATGTCACTCATCCATGTCATTCCTCCATGTCACTCGTTTATGTCACTCCTCCATGTCACTCATCCATGTCATTCCTACATGTCACTCCTCCATGTCCATCCTCCATGTCACTACTCCATGTCACTCCTCCATGTTGCTCCTCCGTGTTGCTCCTCCATGTCACTCCTCCAAGTCACTCACCCATGTCCCTCCACTATGTCACTCCACCATATCAACCCTACTTCCTGATCAACCCTGTCACTTCTCCAAGTCACTCCTCCATGTCCCTCCTCCATGTCACTACTCCATGTCACTCCTCCATGTCGCTCCTCCGTGTTTCTCCTCCACATCAATCCTCTATGTCACTCCTCCATGTTGCTCCTCCAAGTCACTCCTCCATGTAACTCCTACATGTAGCTACTCCATGTCACTACTCCATGTCACTCCTCCATGTCGCTCCTCCGTGTTGCTCCTCCAAGTCACTCCTCCATGTAGCTACTCCATGTCACTCCTCCATGTCGCTACACAAACTCACTCCTCATGTCACTCCTCCATGTCACTCCTCCATATCACTCCTACAAGTCACTCACCCATGTCCCTCCGCGATGTCACTCCACCATATCAACACTCCTTGGTTATCCGCCCTGTCACTTCTCCAAGTCACTCCTCCATGTCCATCCTCCATGTCACTACTCCACATCATTCTTCTGTGTCACTCCTCCATGTTGCTATTCCAAGTTACTCCTCCATGTTGCTCCTCCATGTTGCTCCTCCATGTCACTCCTCCATGTCACTCATCCATGTCACTCCTCTATGTCACTTCTCCATGTCTCTCCTCCACGTCACTCCTCTATGTCACTCCTCCATGTCGCTCCTCCATGTCACTCCACCATGTCATTCCTCCATGTCACTCGTTTATGTCACTCCTCCAATTCACTCCTCCATGTCACCTCTATATGTCTTTCATGTCACTGCTCCATGTCCACCCTCCATGCCACTACTCCATGTCACTAGTCCATGTCACTCCTCCATGTCACTACTCCATGTCACTAGTCCATGTCACTCCTCCATGTCGCTCCTCCGTGTTGCTCCTCCAAGTCACTCCTCCATGTAACTCCTCCATGTAGCTACTCCATGTCACTCCTCCATGTCGCTACACAAACTCACTCCTCATGTCACTCCTCCATGTCACTCCTCCATGTCACTTCTCCATGTCTTTCCTCCAGGTCACTCCTCCATGTCGCTACTCAAAGTCACTCCTCCATGTCACTCATCCATGTCATTCCTACATGTCACTCCTTTATGTCACTCCTCCAATTCACTCCTCCATGTCACTTCTATATGTCTTCCAAGTCACTCCTCCATGTCCCTCCTCCATGTCGCTTCTCCGTGTTGCTCCTCCAAGTCAATCCTCCATTTAACTCCTCCATGTAGCTACGCCATGTCACTCCTCCATGTCGCTACACAAACTCACTCCTCATGTCACTCTTCCATGTCACTCCTCCAAGTAACTCACCCATGTCTCTCTGCGATGTCACTCCACCATATCAACCCTCCTTTTTGATCCGCCCTGTCACTTCTCCATGTAATTCCTCCATATCACTCCACCATTTCACTCCTCCATGTCACTCCTCCAGGTCACTCCTCCATGTCGCTACTCAAAGTAACTCCTCCATGTCACTCCTCCAGGTCACTCCTCCATGTCGCTACTCAAACTCACTCCTCCAAGTCACTCATCCATGTCACTCCTCCATGTCATTTCTCCATGTCTCTCCTCCATGTTACTCTAACAACTCACTCCTCCATCTCACCCCTCCAATTCACTCCTCCATGTCACTTCTATATGTCTTCCATGTCACTCCTCCATGTCCATCTTCCATGTCGCTACACCTACTCACTCTTCCATGTCACTCCTCCATGTCGCTCCTCCATGTTGCTCCTCCGTGTCACTCCTCCATGTCACTCATCCATGTCCCTCCGCCATGTCACTCCACCATATCAATCTTCCTTGGTTATCCGCCCTGTCATTTCTCCATGTCACTCTTCTATGTCTATCCTCCACGTCATTCCTTAATGTCACTCCTCCATGTCACTCCTCTATGTCACTCCTCCATATCTCTACTCCATGTTGCTCTAACAACTCACTCCTCCATGTCACTCCACCATTTCACTCCTTCATGTCACTCCTCCAGGTCACTCCTCCATGTCGCTACTTCATGTGGAGTGCCTCCATGTTGCTACACCAACTCAACCTTTCTTTGTCACTCCTCCATGTCACTCATCCATGTCATTCCTCATGTCACTCGATTATGTCACTCCTCCAATTCACTCCTCCATGTCACTCCTCCATGTCACTCATCCATGTCCCTCCGCCATGTCACTCCACCCTATCAATCTCCCTTGGTGATCCGCCCTGTCACTTCTCCACATCACTCCTCTATGTCAATCCTCCATTTCACTCCTCCATGTCACTCGTTCATTTCTCTCCTCCATGTCGCTATAACAACTCACTCCTCCATGTCACTCCTCCATGTCACTCCTCCATGTCACTCCTCCATGTCGCTACTCAAAGTCACTCCTCCATGTCACTCATCCATGTCATTCCTCCATGTCACTCCTCCATGTCCATCCTCCATGTCACTACTCCATGTCACTCCTCCATGTTGCTTTTCCGTGTTGCTCCTCCATTTCACTCCTCCAAGTCACTCACCCATGTCCCTTCACTATGCCACTCCACCATATCAACCCTACTTCCTGATCAACCCTGTCACTTCTCCAAGTCACTCCTCCATGTCCCTCCTCCAAGTCACTCCTCCATGTCCCTCCTCCATGTCACTACTCCATGTCACTCCTCCATGTCGCTCCTCCGTGTTTCTCCTCCACATCAATCCTCTATGTCACTCCTCCATGTTGCTCCTCCAAGTCACTCCTCCATGTAACTCCTACATGTAGCTACTCCATGTCACTACTCCATGTCACTCCTCCATGTCGCTCCTCCGTGTTGCTCCTCCAAGTCACTCCTCCATGTAGCTACTCCATGTCACTCCTCCATGTCGCTACACAAACTCACTCCTCATGTCACTCCTCCATGTCACTCCTCCATATCACTCCTACAAGTCACTCACCCATGTCCCTCCGCGATGTCACTCCACCATATCAACACTCCTTGGTTATCCGCCCTGTCACTTCTCCAAGTCACTCCTCCATGTCCATCCTCCATGTCACTACTCCACATCATTCTTCTATGTCACTCCTCCATGTTGCTATTCCAAGTTACTCCTCCATGTTGCTCCTCCATGTTGCTCCTCCATGTCACTCCTCCATGTCACTCATCCATGTCACTCCTCTATGTCACTTCTCCATGTCTCTCCTCCACGTCACTCCTCTATGTCACTCCTCCATGTCGCTCCTCCATGTCACTCCACCATGTCATTCCTCCATGTCACTCGTTTATGTCACTCCTCCAATTCACTCCTCCATGTCACCTCTATATGTCTTTCATGTCACTGCTCCATGTCCACCCTCCATGCCACTACTCCATGTCACTAGTCCATGTCACTCCTCCATGTCACTACTCCATGTCACTAGTCCATGTCACTCCTCCATGTCGCTCCTCCGTGTTGCTCCTCCAAGTCACTCCTCCATGTAACTCCTCCATGTAGCTACTCCATGTCACTCCTCCATGTCGCTACACAAACTCACTCCTCATGTCACTCCTCCATGTCACTCCTCCATGTCACTTCTCCATGTCTTTCCTCCAGGTCACTCCTCCATGTCGCTACTCAAAGTCACTCCTCCATGTCACTCATCCATGTCATTCCTACATGTCACTCCTTTATGTCACTCCTCCAATTCACTCCTCCATGTCACTTCTATATGTCTTCCAAGTCACTCCTCCATGTCCCTCCTCCATGTCGCTTCTTCCGTGTTGCTCCTCCAAGTCAATCCTCCATTTAACTCCTCCATGTAGCTACGCCATGTCACTCCTCCATGTCGCTACACAAACTCACTCCTCATGTCACTCTTCCATGTCACTCCTCCAAGTAACTCACCCATGTCTCTCTGCGATGTCACTCCACCATATCAACCCTCCTTTTTGATCCGCCCTGTCACTTCTCCATGTAATTCCTCCATATCACTCCACCATTTCACTCCTCCATGTCACTCCTCCAGGTCACTCCTCCATGTCGCTACTCAAAGTAACTCCTCCATGTCACTCCTCCAGGTCACTCCTCCATGTCGCTACTCAAACTCACTCCTCCAAGTCACTCATCCATGTCACTCCTCCATGTCATTTCTCCATGTCTCTCCTCCATGTTACTCTAACAACTCACTCCTCCATCTCACCCCTCCAATTCACTCCTCCATGTCACTTCTATATGTCTTCCATGTCACTCCTCCATGTCCATCTTCCATGTCGCTACACCTACTCACTCTTCCATGTCACTCCTCCATGTCGCTCCTCCATGTTGCTCCTCCGTGTCACTCCTCCATGTCACTCATCCATGTCCCTCCGCCATGTCACTCCACCATATCAATCTTCCTTGGTTATCCGCCCTGTCATTTCTCCATGTCACTCTTCTATGTCTATCCTCCACGTCATTCCTTAATGTCACTCCTCCATGTCACTCCTCTATGTCACTCCTCCATATCTCTACTCCATGTTGCTCTAACAACTCACTCCTCCATGTCACTCCACCATTTCACTCCTTCATGTCACTCCTCCAGGTCACTCCTCCATGTCGCTACTTCATGTGGAGTGCCTCCATGTTGCTACACCAACTCAACCTTTCTTTGTCACTCCTCCATGTCACTCATCCATGTCATTCCTCATGTCACTCGATTATGTCACTCCTCCAATTCACTCCTCCATGTCACTCCTCCATGTCACTCATCCACGTCCCTCCGCCATGTCACTCCACCCTATCAATCTCCCTTGGTGATCCGCCCTGTCACTTCTCCACATCACTCCTCTATGTCAATCCTCCATTTCACTCCTCCATGTCACTCGTTCATTTCTCTCCTCCATGTCGCTATAACAACTCACTCCTCCATGTCACTCCTCCATGTCACTCCTCCATGTCGCTACTCAAAGTCACTCCTCCATGTCACTCATCCATGTCATTCCTCCATGTCACTCCTCCATGTCCATCCTCCATGTCACTACTCCATGTCACTCCTCCATGTTGCTTTTCCGTGTTGCTCCTCCATTTCACTCCTCCAAGTCACTCACCCATGTCCCTTCACTATGCCACTCCACCATATCAACCCTACTTCCTGATCAACCCTGTCACTTCTCCAAGTCACTCCTCCATGTCCCTCCTCCATGTCACTACTCCATGTCACTCCTCCATGTCGCTCCTCCTTGTTGCTCCTCCACATCAATCCTCCATGTCGCTCCTCCATGTCACTCCACCATTTCACTCCTCCATGTCACTTCTCCAGGTCACTCCTCCATGTCGCTTGTTTATGTCACTCCTCCAATTCACTCCTCCATGTCACCTCTATATGTCTTTGATGTCACTGCTCCATGTCCTTCCTCCATGTCACTACTCCATGTCACTCCTCCATGTCGCTCCTCCGTGTTGCTCCTCCATATCAATCCTCTATGTCACTCCTCCATGTTGCTCCTCCAAGTCACTCCTCCATGTAACTCCTACATGAAGCTACTCCATGTCACTACTCCATGTCACTCCTCCATGTCACTCCTCCATGTCACTCATCCATGTCCCTCATCCATGTCACTCCATCCTATCAATCTTCCTTGGTGATCCGACCTGTCACTTCTCCATGTCACTCTTCCATGTCTCTCCTCTACGTCACTCCTCCATGTCGTTATAACAACTCACTCCTCCATGTCACTCCTCCAGGTCACATCCCCATGTCGCTGCTCAAAGTCACTCCTCCATGTCACTACACCAACTCACTCCTCAATGTCACTCGTCCATGTCACTACTTCATATCACTCCTCTATGTCACAACACAAACACAACCCTCCTTGGCACTCCTCCATGTCACTCATCCATGTCAATCCTCCATGTAACTCCTTTATGTCACTCCTCCAATTCACTCCTCCATGGCACTCCTCCATGTCACTCATCCATGTCCCTCCGCCATGTCACTCCACCCTATCAATTTTCCTTGGTGATCCGACCTGTCACTTCTCCATGTCACTCTTCCATGTCTCTCCTCCACGTCACTCCTCTATGTCACTCCTCCATGTCACTCCTCCATGTCACTCGTTCATTTCTCTCCTCCATGTCGCTATAACAACTCACTCCTCCATGTCACTCCACCATTTCCCTCCTCCATGTCACTCCTCCAGGTCACTCCTCCATGTCGCTACTCAAAGTCACTCCTCCATGTCACTCATCCATGTCATTCCTCCATGTCACTCCTCCATGTCCATCCTCCATGTCACTACTCCATGTCACTGCTCCATGTTGCTTTTCCGTGTTTGCTCCTCCATGTCACTCCTCCAAGTCACTCACCCATGTCCCTTCACTATGCCACTCCACCATATCAACCCTACTTCCTGATCAACCCTGTCATTTCTCCAAGTCACTCCTCCTTCTCCTTCCTCCATGTCACTACTCCATGTCACTCCTCCATGTCGCTCCTCCATGTTGCCCCTCCACATCAATCCTCTATGTCACTCCTCCATGTTGCTCCTCCAAGTCATTCCTCCACGTAACTCCTACATGTAGCTACTCCATGTCACTACTCCATGTCACTCCTCCATGTCACTCAATCCTATCAATCTTCCTTGGTGATCCGACCTGTCACTTCTCCATGTCACTCTTACATGTCTCTCCTCCACGTCACTCCTCTATGTCACTCCTCCATGTCACTCCTCCATGTCACTCGTTCATTTCTCTCCTCCATGTCGCTATAACAACTCACTCCTCATGTCACTTCACCATTTCACTCCTCCACGTCACTCCTCCAGGTCACTCCTCCATGTCGCTACTCAAAGTCACTCCTCCATGTCACTACACCACCTCACTACTCCATGTCACTCCTCCGTGTTGCTCCTCCTTGTTGCTCCTCCACATCAATCCTCTATGTCACTCCTCCATGTTGCTCCTCCAAGTCACTCCTCCATGTTACTCCTACATGTAGCTACTCCATGTCACTAGTCCATGTCACTCCTCCATGTCGCTCCTCCGTGTTGCTCCTCCTAGTCACTCCTCCATGTAACTCCTCCATGTAGCTAGTCCATGTCACGCCTCCATGTCGCTACACAAACTCACTCCTCATGTCACTCCTCCATGTCACTCCTCCATGTCACTACTCAAAGTCACTCCTCCATGTCACTCATCCATGTCATTCCTCCATGTCACTCCTTTATGTCACTCCTCCAATTCACTCCTCCATGTCACTTCTATATGTCTTCCAAGTCACTCCTCCATGTCCCTCCTCCATGTCGCTCCTCTGTGTTGCTCCGCCAAGTCAATCCTCCATGTAACTCCTCCATGTAGCTACTCCATGTCACTCCTCCATGTCGCAACACAAACTCACTCCTCATGTCACTCTTCTATGTCACTCCTCCAAGTCACTCACCCATGTCCCTCCGCGATATCACTCCACCATATCAACCCTCCTTTTTGATCCGCCCTGTCACTTCTCCATGTAATTCCTCCATGTCACTCCACCATTTCACTCCTCCATGTCACTCCTCCAGGTCACTCCTCCATGTTGCTACTCAAAGTCACTCCTCCATGTTACTACACCAACTCACTCCTCAATGTCACTCCTCCATGTCACTCCTCCATTTCTCTCCTCCATGTCGCTATAACAACTCACTCCTCCATGTCACTCCTCCAGGTCACTCCTCCATGTCGCTACTCAAAGTAACTCCTCCATGTTGCTCCTCCATGTCACTCCTCCATGTCACTCATCCATGTCACTCCTCCAAGTCACTCACCCATGTCCCTCCGCGATGTCACTCCACCATATTAACCCTCCTTGGTTATCCGCCCTGTCACTTCTCCATGTCACTCTTCCATGTCTCTCCTCCACATCACTCCTCTATGTCACTCCTCCATTTCACTCCTCCAGGTCACTCCTCCATGTCAATCCTTTATGTCACTCCTCCAAGTTACTCCTCCATGTCAATCCTTTATGTCACTCCTCCAAGTTACTCCTCCATGTCACTCCACCATTTCACTCCTCCATGTCACTCCTCCAGGTCACTCCTCCATGTCGCTATTCAACGTCACTCCTCCATGTCTCTACACCAACTCACTCCTCAATGTCACTCCTCCATGTCACTACTTCATGTCACTCCTCCATGTCGCTACTCCATGTGACTCCTCCATGTCGCTCCACCAACTCAGTCCTCCACGTCGCTCCTCCATGTTGCTCTTCCATGTCACTCCTCCATGTAACTCATCTATGTCCCTCCGCCATGTCACTACACCAACTCAATCCTTCTTGTCACTCCTCCATGTCACTCATCCATGTCACTTCTATATGTCTTCCATGTCACTCCTCCATGTCACTACTCCATGTCATTCCTCCATGTCACTCCTCCGTGTTTCTCCTCCACATCAATCCTCTATGTCACTCCTCCATGTCACTCCTCCATGTCTCTCCTCCATGTCGCTCTAACAACTCACTCCTCCATGTCGCTATTCCATGTGACTCCTCCATGTCGCTCCACCAACTCCTTCCTCCATGTTACTGCTCCTTGTCACTCCTCCATGTCAATCCTTTATGTCACTCCTCCAAGTTACTCCTCCATGTCACTCCACCATTTCACTCCTCCATGTCACTCCTCCAGGTCACTCCTCCATGTCGCTACTCAATGTCACTCCTCCATGTCTCTACACCAACTCACTCCTCAATGTCACACCTCCATGTCACTACTTCATGTCACTCCTCCATGTTGCTACTCCATGTGACTCCTCCATGTAACTCATCTATGTCCCTCCGCCATGTCACTACACCAAACTCAATCCTTCTTGTCACTCCTCTATGTCACTCATCCATGTCACTTCTATATGTCTTCCATGTCACTCCTCCATGTCCCTCCTCCATGTCGCTCCTCCGTGTTGCTCCTCCAAGTCAGTCCTCCATGTAACTCTTCCATGTAGCTACTCCATGTCACTCCTCCATGTCGCTACACAAACTCAATCCTCCTTTACACTATTTCATGTCACTCCTCCATCTCACTCCTCCATGTCCCTCCTCCATGTCACTCCTCCATGTCATTCCTCCATGTCACTCCTTCATGTATCTCCTCCATGTCGCTACTCTATGTCACACCTCCATTTCACTCCTCCATTTCACTCCTCCATGTTGCTACAAAAAACTCACTCCTCATGTTACTATTCTTTGTCGCTACTCCATGTCACTCCTCCATGTCGCTACACCAACTCACTCCTCAATGTCACTCCTCCATGTCACTACTTCTTCTCTCTCCTCCATGTCACTCATCCATGTCATTCCTCCATTTCTCTCCTCCATGTTGCTATAACAACTCACTCCTCCATATCACTCCTCCAGGTCACTCCTCCATGTCGCTACTCAAAGTAACTCCTCCATGTCACTCCTCCAGGTCACTCCTCCATGTCTCTCCTCCATGTCGCTACTCAAAGTCACTGCTCCATGTCATTCCTCCATGTCACTCTTTTATGTCACTCCTCCATGTCGCTCCTCCATGTTGCTCCTCCATGTCACTCTAACAACTCACTCCTCCATGTCACTCCACCATTTCACTCCTCCATGTCACTCCTCCAGGTCACTCCTCCATGTCGCTACTCCATGTCACTCCTCCATGTCGCAACACAAACTCACTCCTCATGTCACTCTTCTATGTCACTCCTCCAAGTCACTCACCCATGTCCCTCCGCGATATCACTCCACCATATCAACCCTCCTTTTTGATCCGCCCTGTCACTTCTCCATGTAATTCCTCCATGTCACTCCACCATTTCACTCCTCCATGTCACTCCTCCAGGTCACTCCTCCATGTTGCTACTCAAAGTCACTCCTCCATGTTACTACACCAACTCACTCCTCAATGTCACTCCTCCATGTCACTCCTCCATTTCTCTCCTCCATGTCGCTATAACAACTCACTCCTCCATATCACTCCTCCAGGTCACTCCTCCATGTCGCTACTCAAAGTAACTCCTCCATGTCACTCCTCCAGGTCACTCCTCCATGTCTCTCCTCCATGTCGCGACTCAAAGTCACTGCTCCATGTCATTCCTCCATGTCACTCGTTTATGTCACTCCTCCATGTCGCTCCTCCATGTTGCTCCTCCATGTCACTCCTCCAAGTTACTCCTCCATGTCAATCCTTTATGTCACTCCTCCAAGTTACTCCTCCATGTAACTCATCTATGTCCCTCCGCCATGTCACTACACCAACTCAATCCTTCTTGTCACTCCTCCATGTCACTCATCCATGTCACTTCTATATGTCTTCCATGTCACTCCTCCATGTCACTACTCCATGTCATTCCTCCATGTCACTCCTCCGTGTTGCTCCTCCACATCAATCCTCTATGTCACTCCTCCATGTCACTCCTCCATGTCACTCCTCCATTTCGCTACACAAACTCACTCCTCATGTTACTACTCTATGTCGCTAATCCATGTCGCTCTAACAACTCACTCCTCCATTTCACTCCTCCATATTGCTCCTCCACATCAATCCTCTATGTCACTCCTCCATGTCACTCCTCCATGTCACTCCTCCATGTCTCTCCTCCATGTCGCTCTAACAACTCACTCCTCCATGTCTCTCCTCCATGTCGCTCCACCAACTCCTTCCTCCATGTTACTGCTCCTTGTCACTCCTCCATGTCAATCCTTTATGTCACTCCTCCAAGTTACTCCTCCATGTCACTCCACCATTTCACTCCTCCATGTCACTCCTCCAGGTCACTCCTCCATGTCGCTACTCAATGTCACTCCTCCATGTCTCTACACCAACTCACTCCTCAATGTCACACCTCCATGTCACTACTTCATGTCACTCCTCCATGTTGCTACTCCATGTGACTCCTCTATGTCGCTCCACCAACTCAGTCTTCCACGTCGCTCCTCCATGTTGCTCTTCCATGTCACTCCTCCATGTAACTCATCTATGTCCCTCCGCCATGTCACTACACCAAACTCAATCCTTCTTGTCACTCCTCCATGTCACTCATCCATGTCACTTCTATATGTCTTCCATGTCACTCCTCCATGTCCCTCCTCCATGTCATTCCTCCATGTCACTCCTCCATGTATCTCCTCCATGTCGCTACTCTATGTCACACCTCCATTTCACTCCTCCATTTCACTCCTCCATGTCGCTACAAAAAACTCACTCCTCATGTTACTATTCTTTGTCGCTACTCCATGTCACTCCTCCATGTCGCTACACCAACTCACTCCTCAATGTCACTACTTCTTCTCACTCCTCCATGTCACTCATCCATGTCATTCCTCCATTTCTCTCCTCCATGTCGCTATAACAACTCACTCCTCCATATCACTCCTCCAGGTCACTCCTCCATGTCACTACACCAACTCACTCCTCAATGTCACTCCTCAATGTCACTGCTTCATGTCAATCCTCCATGTCACTCCTCCATTTCTCTCCTCCATGTCGCTATAACAACTCACTCCTCCATATCACTCCTCCAGGTCACTCCTCCATGTCGCTACTCAAAGTCACTCCTCCATGTCACTACACCAACTCACTCCTCAATGTCACTCCTCCATGTCACTACTTCTTGTCACTCCTCCATGTCAATCATCCATGTCATTCCTCCATGTCACTCCTTTATGTCACAACTCCAATTCACTCCTCTATGTCACCTCTATATGTCTTCCAAGTCACTCCTCATGTCACTCCTCCATGTCACTCCTCCATTTCACTCCTCCAAGTCACTCATCCATGTCCCTCCGCCATGTCACTCCACCATATCAACCCTCCTTCCTGATCAACCCTGTCACATCTCCAAGTCACTCCTCCATGTCCGTCCTCCATGTCACTACTCCTTGTCGCTATTCCATGTCACTCCTCCATGTTGCTACACAAACTCACTCCTCATGTCACTCCTTCATGTCACTCATCCATGTCACTCCTCCAAGTCACTCACCCATGTACCTCCGCGATGTCACTCCACCATATCAACCCTCCTTGGTTATCCGCCCTGTCACTTCTCCATGTCAATCTTCCATGTCTCATCTCCACGTCACTCCTCTATGTCACTCCTGTATGTCAGTCCTCCATGTCACTTCTCGATGTCACTCCTTTATGTCACAACTCCAATTCACTCCTCCATGTCACCTCTATATGTCTTCCATGTCACTCTTCCATGTCCATCCTCCATGTCATTACTCTATGTCACTCCTCCAAGTCGCTCCTCCGTGTTGCTGCTCCTTGTCAATCCTCCAAGTCACTCACCCATGTCCCTCCACGATGTCACTCCACCATATCAACCCTCCTTCTTGATCAACCCTGTCACTTCTCCAAGTCACTCCTCCATGTCACTCCTCCATGTCGCTCTAACAACTCACTCCTCCATGTCACTCCAACATTTCACTCCTCCATGTCACTCCTCCAGGTCACTCCTCCATGTCTCTACTCAAAGTCACTCCTCCATGTCATTCCTCCATGTCACTCCTTTATGTCACTCCTCCAATTCACTCCTCCATGTTCATCCTCCATGTCACTAATCCACATCAATCCTCTATGTCACTCCTCCATGTCACTCCCCCATGTCGCTATTCCAAGTTACTCCTCCATGTTGCTCCTCCATGTTGCTCCTCCATGTCACTCCTCCATGTCACTCATCCATGTCACTCCTCTATGTCACACCTCCATGTCCATTCTCCATGTCACTACTCCATGTCACTCCTCTATGTCGCTCCTCCGTGTTGCTCCTGCATGTCAATTGTCCAAGTCACTGACCCATGTCCCTCCACGATGTCACTCCACCATATCAACTCTCCTTCCTGATAAACCCTGTCACTTCTCCAAGTCACTCCTCCATGTCCCTCCTTCATGTCACTATTCCATGTCACTCCTCCATGTCGCTCCTCCGTGTTGCTCCTCCACATCAATCCTCTATGTCACTCCTCCATGTCACTCCTCCATGTCACTCCTCCATGTCACTCCTCCATGTCGCTATTCCATGTCAGTCCTCCATGTCGCTACACCAACTCACTCTTCCATGTCACTTCTCCGTGTTGCTCCTCCATGTCATTCTTCCATGTGACTCCTCCATGTCAATACACCAACTCAAACATCTTTGTCCATCTTCCATGTCGCTACACCAACTCACTCTTCCATGTCACTTCTCCGTGTTGCTCCTCCATGTCACTCCTCCATGTCGCTACTCTATGTCACTCCTCCATGTCGCTACACCAACTCAATCCTCCTTTTCACTTCTCCATGTCGCTCCTCCATGTTGCTCCTCCATGTCATTCCTCCATGTCACTCATCCATGTCCCTCCGCCATGTCACTCCTCCATGTCGCTCCTCCATGTTGCTCCTCCATGTCATTCCTCCATGTCACTCATCTATGTCCCTCCGCCATGTCACTACACCAACTCAATCCTTTTTGTCACTCCTCCATGTCACTCCTCCATGTCGTTATTCCATGTCACTCCTCCATGTCACTACACCAACTAACTACTCCATGTCACTCCTCCATATCGCTACTCCATGTCATTCCTC
>CM025825.1:38176801-38491452 GCA_014673565.1 Sebastes schlegelii
GTCACTCCTCCATGTCGCTCCTCCGTGTTGCTCCTCCACATCAATCCTCTATGTCACTCCTCCATGTTGCTCCTCCAAGTCATTCCTCCATGTAACTTCTACATGTAGCTACTCCATGTCACTACTCCATGTAACTCCTCCATGTAGCTACTCCATTTCACTCCTCCATGTCGCTACACAAACTCACTCCTCATGTCACTCCTAAATGTCACTCCTCCATGTCACTCCTCCAAGTCACTCACCCATGTCCCTCCGCAATGTCACTACACCATATCAACCCTCCTTGGTTATCCGCCCTGTCACTTCTCCAAGTCACTCCTCCATGTCCATCCTCCATGTTGCTCCTCCATGTAGCTCCTCCATGTCACTCCTCCATGTCACTCATCCATGTCACTCCTCTATGTCACTCCTCCATGTCACTCCTCTAAGTCACTCGTCCATGTCACTCCTCCATGTAACTCCTCCATGTAGCTACTCCATGTCACTCCTCCAAGTCACTCATCCAAGTCACTCATCCATGTCCCTCGGCAATGTCACTACTCCTTGTCGCTATTCCAAGTAACTCCTCCATGTCTCTCCTCTATATCGCTCTAACAACTCACTCCTCCATGTCACTCGTCCATGTCACTCCTCATGTCACTCCTCCATGTGACTCCTCCATGTCACTCCTCCATGTCGCTATAACAACTCACTCCTCCATGTCACTCCACCATTTCACTCCTCCATGTCACTCCTCCAGGTCACTCCTCCATGTCGCTACTCAAAGTCACTCCTCCATGTTACTCCTCCATGTCGCTATTCCAAGTTACTCCTCCATGTTGCTCCTCCATGTTGCTCCTCCATGTCACTCCTCCATGTCACTCATCCATGTCACTCCTCCAAGTCACTCACCCATGTCCCTCCGCGATGTCACTCCACCATATCAACTCTCCTTGGTTATCCGCCCTGTCACTTCTCCATGTCACTCCTCCATGTAACTCCTATATGTAGCTACTCCATGTCACTACTCCATGTCACTCCTCCATGTCGCTCCTCCATGTAGCTACTCCATGTCACTCCTCCATGTCGCTACACAAACTCACTCCTCATGTCACTCCTCCATGTCACTCCTCCAAGTCACTCACCCATGTCCCTCCGCGATGTCACTCCACCATATCAACCCTCCTTGGTTATCCGCCCTGTCACTTCTCTAAGTCACTCCTCCATGTCCATTTTCCATGTCACTACTCCATATCAATCCACTATGTCACTCCTCCATGTCACTCCTCCATGTTGCTATTCCAAGTTACTCCTCTATGTCACTCGTCCATGTCACTCCTCCATGTAACTCCTCCATGTAGCTACTCCATGTCACTCCTCCAAGTCACTCATCCAAGTCACTCATCCATGTCCCTCCGCCATGTCACTACTCCTTGTCGCTATTCCATGTAACTCCTCCATGTCGCTACACAAACTCACTCCTCATGTCAGTCCTCCATGTCACTTCTCCATGTCTCTCCTCCACGTCACTCCTCTATGTCACTCCTCCATGTCAGTCCTCCATGTCACTTCTCCATGTCTCTCCTCCACGTCACTCCTCTATGTCACTCCTCCATGTCTCTCCTCCATGTCACTTCTCCATTTTCTCCTCCATGTCACTATAACAACTCACTCCTCCATGTCACTCCACCATTTCACTCCTCTATGTCACTCCTCCATGTCCTTTCCTCCATGTCACTACTCCATGTCACTCCTCCATGTCGCTCCTCCGTGTTGCTCCTCCACATCAATCCTCAATGTCACTCCTCCATGTTGCTCCTCCAAGTCACTCCTCCATGTAACTCCTACATGTAGCTACTCCAAGTCACTCACCCATGTCCCACCGTGATGTCACTCCACCATATCAACCCTCCTTGGTTATCCGCCCTGTCACTTCTCTATGTCACTCTTCCATGTCTCTCCTCCACGTCACTCCTCTATGTCACTCCTCCATGTCTCTCCTCCATGACACTCCTCCTTGTTTCTCCTCCATGTCGTTATAACAACTCACTCCTCCATGTCACTCCTCCAGGTCACTCCTTCATTTCGCTACTCAAAGTCACTCCTCCATGTCACTCCTCCAGGTCACTCCTCTATGTCGCTACTCAAAGTCACTCCTCCATGTCACTCATCCATGTCATTCCTCCATGTCACTCGTTTATGTCACTCCTCCATGTCACGTCTCCATGTCTCTCCTCCATGTCGCTCTAACAACTCACTCCTCCATGTCACTCCACAATTTCACTCCTCCATGTCACTCCTCCAGGTCACTCCTCCATGTCGCTACTCAAAGTCACTCCTCCATGTCACTCAACCATGTCATTCCTCCATGTCACTCGTTTATTTCACCCCTCCAATTCACTCCTCCATGTCACTTTTATATGTCTTCCATGTCACTCCTCCATGTCCATCTTCCATGTCGCCACACAAACTCAACCCTCCTTGTCACTCCTCCATGTCACTCATCCATGTCATTCCTCATGTCACTCCTTTATGTCACTCCTCCAATTCATTCCTCCATGTAGCTACTCCATGTCACTCCTCCAAGTCACTCATCCAAGTCACTCATCTATGTCCCTCCGCCATGTCACTACTCATTGTCGCTATTCCATGTAACTCCTCCTTGTCGCTACACAAACTCACTCCTCATGTCACTCCTCCATGTCACTCCTCCATGTCAATCCTCCAAGTCACTCACCCATGTCCCTCCGCGATGTCACTCCACCATATCAACCCTCCTTGGTTATCCGCTCTGTCACTTCTCCATGTCAATCTTCCATGTCTCTCCTCCACGTCACTCCTCTATGTCAGTCCTCCATGTCAGTCCTCCATGTCACTTCTCCATGTCTCTCCTCCACGTCACTCCTCTATGTCACTCCTCCATGTCACTCCTCCATGTCGCTTCTCCATGTGACTCCTCCGTGTCACTACTTCATGTCACTCCTCCATGTCGCTACTTCATGTAACTCCTCCATGTCGCTCCACCAAATCACTACTCCACGTCGCTCCTCCATGTTGCTCTTCCATGTCACTCCTCCATGTAACTCATCTATCTCCCTCCGCCATTTCACTACAATAACTCAATCTTTCTTGTCACTCCTCCATGTAACTCATCCATGTCACTTCTCCATGTCTCTCCTCCATGTTGCTCTAAAAACTCACTCCTCTATGTCACTCCACCATTTCACTCCTCCATGTCACTCCTCCAGGTTACTCCTCGATGTCGATACTCAAAGTCACTCCTCCATGTCACTCATCCATGTCATTCCTCCATCTCACTCCTCCATGTCAATCCTCCATGTCACTACTCCATGTCACTCCTGCATGTTGCTCCTCCGTGTTGCTCCTCCATGTCACTCCTCCAACTCTCTGACCCATGTCCCTCCACTATGTCACTCCACCATATCAACCTTACTTCCTGATCAACCCTGTCACTTCTCCAAGTCACTCCTCCATGTCCCTCCTCCATGTCACTACTCCATGTCACTCCTCCATCTCGCTCCTCCGTGTTGCTCCTCCACATCAATCCTATATGTCACTCCTCCATGTTGCTCCTCCAAGTCACTCCTCCATGTAACTCCTACATGTAGCTACTCCATGTCACTACTCCATGTCACTCCTCCATTTCGCTCCTCCGTGTTGCTCCTCCAAGTCATTCCTCCATGTAGCTACTCCATGTCACTCCTCTATGTCGCTACACAAACTCACTCCTCATGTCACTCCTCCATGTCACTCCTCCATGTCACTCCTCCAAGTCACTCACCCATGTCCCTCCGCGATGTCACTCCACCATATCAACCCTCCTTGGTTATCCGCCCTGTCACTTCTCCATGTCACTCCTCCATGTCGCTACTCAAAGTCACTCCTCCTTGTCACTCATCCATGTCATTCCTACATGTCACTCCTTTATGTCACTCCTCCAATTCACTCCTCCATGTCACTTCTATATGTCTTCCAAGTCACTCCTCCATGTCCCTCCTCCATGTCGCTTCTCCGTGTTGCTCCTCCAAGTCAATCCTCCATTTAACTCCTCCATGTAGCTACTCCATGTCACTCCTCCATGTTGCTACACAAACTCACTCCTCATGTCACTCTTCCATGTCACTCCTCCAAGTAACTCACCCATGTCTCTCCGCGATGTCACTCCACCATATCAACCCTCCTTTTTGATCCGCCTTGTCACTTCTCCATGTAATTCCTCCATATCACTCCACCATTTCACTCCTCCATGTCACTCCTCCAGGTCACTCCTCCATGTCGCTACTCAAAGTAACTCCTCCATGTCACTCCTCCAGGTCACTCCTCCATGTCGCTACTCAAACTCACTCCTCCAAGTCACTCATCCATGTCATTCCTCCATGTCACTTGTTTATGTCACTCCTCCATGTCACTTCTCCATGTCTCTCCTCCATGTTACTCTAACAACTCACTCCTCCATCTCACCCCTCCAATTCACTCCTCCATGTCACTTCTATATGTCTTCCATGTCACTCCTCCATGTCCATCTTCCATGTCGCTACACCTACTCACTCTTCCATGTCACTCCTCCATGTCGCTCCTCCATGTTGCTCCTCCGTGTCACTCATCCATGTCAGTCATCCATGTCCCTCCGCCATGTCACTCCACCATATCAATCTTCCTTGGTTATCCGCCCTGTCATTTCTCCATGTCACTCTTCCATGTCTATCCTCCACGTCATTCCTTAATGTCACTCCTCCATGTCACTCCTCTATGTCACTCCTCCATGTCTCTACTCCATGTTGCTCTAACAACTCACTCCTCCATGTAACTCCACCATTTCACTCCTTCATGTCACTCCTCCAGGTCACTCCTCCATGTCGCTACTTCATGTGGAGTGCCTCCATGTTGCTACACCAACTCCACCTTTCTTTGTCACTCCTCCATGTCACTCATCCATGTCATTCCTCATGTCACTCGATTATGTCACTCCTCCAATTCACTCCTCCATGTCACTCCTCCATGTCACTCATCCATGTCCCTCCGCCATGTCACTCCACCCTATTAATCTCCCTTGGTGATCCGCCCTGTCACTTCTCCACGTCACTCCTCTATGTCAATCCTCCATTTCACTCCTCCAGGTCACTCATTCATTTCTCTCCTCCATGTCGCTATAACAACTCACTCCTCCATGTCACTCCTCCATGTCACTCCTCCATGTCACTCCTCCATGTCGCTACTCAAAGTCACTCCTCCATGTCACTCATCCATGTCATTCCTCCATGTCACTCCTCCATGTCCATCCTCCATGTCACTACTCCATGTCACTCCTCCATGTTGCTTTTCCGTGTTGCTCCTCCATTTCACTCCTCCAAGTCACTCACCCATGTCCCTTCACTATGCCACTCCACCATATCAACCCTACTTCCTGATCAACCCTGTCACTTCTCCAAGTCACTCCTCCATGTCCCTCCTCCATGTCACTACTCCATGTCACTCCTCCATGTCGCTCCTCCTTGTTGCTCCTCCACATCAATCCTCCATGTCGCTCCTCCATGTCACTCCACCATTTCACTCCTCCATGTCACTTCTCCAGGTCACTCCTCCATGTCGCTTGTTTATGTCACTCCTCCAATTCACTCCTCCATGTGACTCCTCCATGTCACTCCTCCATGTCACTCCTCCATGTGACTCCTCCATGTCGCTCCATCAACTCACTCCTCCATGTCACTCCTCCATTTCTCTCCTCCATGTCGCTATAACAACTCACTCCTCCATGTCACTACTTCATGTCACTCCTCCATGTTACTCCTCCATGTCACTCCTCCATGTCACTCCTCCATGTGACTCCTCCATGTCGCTCCATCAACTCACTCCTCCATGTCACTCCTTCATTTCTCTCCTCCATGTCGCTATAACAACTCACTCCTCCATGTCACTACTTCATGTCACTCCTCCATGTCGCTACTCCATGTGACTCCTCCATGTCGCTCCACCAACTCACTCCTCCATGTCGCTCCTCCATGTTGCTCTTCCATGTCACTCCTCCATGTCGCTCCTCCACATCACTCCTCTATGTCACTCCTTCATGTCACTCCTCCATGTCATTCCTCCATGTCACTCCTCCTTGTCACTCCTCCATGTCGCTACACAAACTCACTCCTCAATGTCACTCCTCCATTTCACTACTTCATGTAATTCCTCCATGTCACAACACAAATTCAACCCTCCTTGTCACTCCTCCATGTCACTCATCCATGTCATTCCTCCTTTTCACTCCTTTATGTCACTCTTCCAATTCACTCCTCCATGTCACTCCTCCATGTCACTCCTCAATGTCACTCATCCATGTCTCTCCGCCGTGTCACTCCACCCTATCAATCTTCCTTGGTGATCCGACCTGTCACTTTTTCATGTCACTCTTCCATGTCTCTCCTCCATGTCCCTCCTCCATGTCACTACTCCATGTCACTCCTCCATGTCGCTCCTCCGTATTGCTCCTCCACGTCACTCCTCTATGTCACTCCTCCATGTCACTCCTCCATGTCACTCCTTCAGGTCACTCCTCCATGTCACTACTCCACATCAATCCTCCATGTCACTCCTTCAGGTCACTCCTCCATGTCACTACTCCACATCAATCCTCTATGTCACTCCTCCATGTCACTCCTCCAAGTCTATTCTCCATGTAGCTACTCCATGTCACTCCTCCATGTCGCTACACAAACTCACTCCTCATGTCACTCCTCCATGTCACTCCTCCATGTCACTCCTCCAAGTCACTCACCCATGTCCCTCCACGATGTCACTGCACCATATCAACCATCCTTCCTGATCAAACCTGTCACTTCTCCAAGTCACTCCTCCATGTCCATCCTCCATGTCACTACTCCACATCAATCCTCTATGTCACTCCTCCATGTCATTCCTCCTTGTCTCTCCTCCATGTCACTCCACCATGTCAGTCCTTTATGTCAGTCCTCCAATTCACTCCTCCATGTCACCTCTATATGTCTTCCATGTCACTCCTCCATGTCCATCCTCCATGTCTCTAATCCATGTCACTCCTCCACGTCGCTCCTCTATGTCACTAATCCATGTCACAACTCCATGTCACTCCTCCATGTCGTTACACCAACTCATTACTCATGTCACTCCTCCATGTTGCTACTCCATGTCACTCCTCCATGTCGCTCTAAGAACTCACTCCTCCATATCACTCCCCATTTCACTCCACCATTTCATTCCTCCATGTAACTCCTCCAGGTCACTCCTCCATGTCGCTACTCAAAGGCACTCCTCCATGTAACTACACCAACTCACTCCTCAATGTCACTACTTCATGTCACTCCTCCAGGTCGCTACACAAACTCAATCCTCCTTTACACTCTTTCATGTCACTCCTCCATATCGCTCCTCCATGTCCCTCCTCCATGTCACTCCTCCATGTCATTCCTCCATGTCACACCTCCATGTATCTCCTCCATGTCACAACTCTATGTCACTCTTCCATGTCACTCCTCCATGTCGCTACACAAACTCACTCCTCAATGTCACTCCTCCATGTCAATACTTCTTGTCACTCCTCCATGTCATTCCTCCATGTCAGTCCTCCAATTCACTCCTCCATGTCACCTCTATATGTCTTCCATGTCACACCTCCATGTCCATCCTCCATGTCACTACTCCATGTCACTCCTCCATGTCGCTCCTCCGTGTTGCTCCTCCTTTACACTCCTCCAAGTCACTCACAATGTCCCTCAACAATGTCACTCCACCATATAAACACTCCTTCCTGATCAACCCTGTCACTTCTCCAAGTCACTCCTCCATGTAGCTCCTCCAGGTCACTACTCCATGTCGCTACTCAAAGTCACTCCTCCATGTCACTACACCAACTCAATCCTTCTTGTCACTCCTCCATGTCACTCGTCCATGTCACTTCTATATGTCTTCCATGTCACTCCTCCATGTCCCTCCTCCATGTTACTCCTCCATGTCATTCCTCCATGTCACTTCTCCATGTATCTCCTCCATGTCACACCTCCATGTTACTCCTCCATGTCATTCCTCCATGTCACTTCTCCATGTATCTCCTCCATGTCGCAACTCTATGTCACTCTTCCATGTCACTCCTCAATGTCGCTACACAAACTCACTCCTCAATGTCACTCCTCCATGTCAATACTTCTGGTCACTCCTCCATGTCATTCCTCCATGTCAGTCCTTTATGTCAGTCCTCCAATTCACTCCTCCATGTCACCTCTATATGTCTTCCATGTCACTCCTCCATGTCCATCCTCCATGTCACTACTCCATGTTGCTACTCAAAGTCACTCCTCCATGTCACTACACCAACTCAATCCTTCTTGTCACTCCTCCATGTCACTCATCCATGTCACTTCTATTTGTCTTCCATGTCACTCCTCCATGTCCCTCCTCCATGTCACTCCTCCACGTCGCTCCTCTATGTCACTCATCCATGTCACACCTCCATGTCACTCCTCCATGTCGCTACACCAACTCATTACTCATGTCACTCCTTCATGTCACTACTCCATGTCACTCCTCCATGTCGCTCTAACAACTCACTCCTCCATATCACTCCCCATTTCATTCCGCCATGTCACTCCTCAAAGTCACTCCTCCATGTCACTACACCAACTGACTCCTCAATGTCACTCCTCAATGTCAAAACTTCATGTCACTCCTCCATATCGCTAAACAAACTCAATCCTCCTTTACACTCTTTCATGTCACTTATCCATATCGCTCCTCCATGTCCCTCCTCCATGTCACTCCTCCATGTCATTCCTCCATGTCACTCCTCCATGTTACTACACCAACTCACTCCTCAAAGTCCCTCCTCCATGTCACTCCACCATGTCATTCCTTTACACTCTTTCATGTCACTCCTCCATTTCGCTCCTCCATGTATCTCCTCCATGTCGCTACTCTGTGTCACTCCTCCATGTCACCCCTCCATGTCGCTCCTCCGTGTTTCTCCTCCAAGTCATTCCTCCATGTAACTCCTCCATGTAGCTACTCCATGTCACTCCTCCATCTCGCTACACAAACTCACTCCTCATGTCACTCCTCCATGTCACTCCTCCATGTCACTCCTCCAAGTCACTCACCCATGTCCCTCCGCGATGTCACTCCACCATATCAACCCTCCTTCCTGATCAACCCGATCACTTCTCCAAGTCACTCATCCATGTCCATCCTCCATGTCACTACTCCACATCAATCCTCTGTCACTCCTCCATGTCACTCCACCATTTCACTCCTCCATGTCACTCCTCTAGGTCACTCCTCCATGTCGCTATTCAAAGTCACTCCTCCATGTAACGACACCAACTCACTCCTCAATGTCACTCCTCAATGTAACTACTTCATGTCACTCCTCTATGTCACTACTCAAAGTCACTCCTCCATGTCACTACACCAACTCACTCCTAAATGTCTCTCCTCCATGTCAATACTTCTTGTCACTCCTCCATGTGATTCCTCCATGTCACTCCTCCAATTCACTCCTCCATGTCACCTCTATATGTCTTCCACGTCACTCCTCCATGTCCATCCTCCATGTCACTACTCCATGTCACTCCTCCATGTCGCTCCTCCGTGTTGCTCCTCCTTGTCACTCCTCCAAGTCACTCACCCATGTCCCTCCATGATTTCACTCCACCATATAAACACTCCTTCCTGATCAACCCTCGTCACTTCTCCAAGTCACTCCTCCATGTCCATCCTCCATGTCACTACTCCATGTCACTCCTCAATGTCGCTCCTCCGTGTTGCTCCTCCTTGTCACTCCTCCAAGTCAATCACCCATGTCCCTCAACGATGTCACTCCACCAAATCAACCCTACTTCCTGATCAACCCTGTCACTTCTCTAAGTCACTCCTCCATGTCCATCCGCCCTGTCACTTCTCCATGTCACTCTTCCATGTCTCTCCTCCACGTCATTCCTCTATGTCACTCCTCCATGTCACTCCTCCGTGTCACTTCTCCATGTTTCTCCTCCATGTCGCTATAACAACTCACTCCTCCATGTCACTCCACCATTTCAGTCCTCCATGTCACTCCTCCATGTCACTACTTCATGTCACTCCTCCATGTCGCTACTCCATGTGACTCCTCCATGTCGCTCAACCAACTCATTCCTCCATGTGACTACTCCATGTATCTCCACCATGTCGCTACTCTATGTCACTCCTTCATGTCACTCCTCCATGTCACTCCTCCATGTCGCTACACCAACTCAACCCTCCTTGTAACTCCTCCATGTTACTCCTCCATGTCACTCCTCCATGTCACTCCTCCATGTCACTCCACCATATCAACCCTCCTTCCTGATAAACCCTGTAACTTCTACATGTCCCTCCCACATGTAGCTACTCCATGTACTAATGCATGTCACTCCTCCATGTCGCTCCTCCGTGTTGCTCCTCCAAGTCACTCCTCCATGTAACTCCTCCATGTCGCTACACAAACTCACTCCTCATGTTACTACTCTATGTCGCTACTCCATGTCACTCCTCCATGTCGCTAAACCAACTCACTCCTCCATGTCACTCTTCCATGTCTCTCCTCCATGTCACTCCTCTATGTCACTCCTCCATGTCACTCCTCCATGTCACTCCTCCATGTTTGTCCTCCATGTCGCTATAACAACTCACTCCTCCATGTCACTCCACCATTGCACTCTTCCATGTCACTCCTCCAGGTCACTCCTCCATTTCGCTACTCAGTCACTCCTCCATGTCACCTCTATATGTCTTCCATGTCACTCCTCCATGTCCATCCTCCTTTACACTACTCCATGTCACTCCTCCATGTTGCTCCTCCGTGTTGCTCCTCCTTGTCACTCCTCCAAGTCACTCACCCATGTCCCTCCACAATTTCACTCCAACATATAAACACTCCTTCCTGATCAACCCTGTCACTTCTCCATGTCACTCCTCCATGTCCATCCTCCATGTCACTACTCCATGTCACTACTCCATGTCGCTCCTCCGTGTTGCTCCTCCTTGTCACTCCTCCAAGTCAATCCTCTATGTCACTTCTCTATGTCTCTCCTCCACGTCACTCCTCTATGTCACTCCTCCATGTCACTCCTCCATGTTTCTCCTCCATGTCGCTATAACAACTCACTCCTCCATGTCTCTCCACCATTTCAGTCCTCCAGGTCACTCCTCCATGTCGCTACTCAAAGTCACTCCTCCATGTCACGACTCCAACTCACTCCTCCATGTCACTCGTCCAGGTCACTCCTCCATGTCGCTACTCAAAGTCACTTCTCCATGTCACTACACCAACTCAATCCTCAATGTCACTCCTCAATGTCACTACTTCATGTCACTCCTCCATGTCATTCCTCCATGTCACTCCTCCATGTATCTCCTCCATGTCGCTACTCTATGTCTATCCTCCATGTCACTCCTCCATGTCGCTACACCAACTCACTCCTCAATGTCACTCCTCCATGTCACAACTCCAATTCACTCCTCCATGTCACCTCTATATGTCTTCCATGTCACTCCTCCATGTCCATCCTCCATGTCACTACTCTATGTCACTCCTCCATGTCGCTCCTCCGTGTTGCTCCTCTTTGTCACTCCTCCAAGTCACTCACCCATGTCCTTCTACGATGTGACTCCACCATATAAACCCTCCTTCCTGATCAACCCTGTCACTTCTCCAAGTCACTCCACCATGTCCATCCTCCATGTCACTACTCCATGTCACTCCTCCATCTCGCTCCTCCGTGTTGCTCCTCCTTGTCACTCCTCCAAGTCACTCACCCATGTCCCTCCACGATGTCAATCCACCATATCAACCCTCCTTCCTGATCAATTCTGTCACTTCTCCAAGTCACTCCCCCATGTCGCTACTCAAAGTCACTCCTCCATGTCACTACACCAACTCAACCCTTCTTGTCACTCCTCCATGTCACTCATCCATTTCACTCCTCCATGTCACTCCTCCATGTCGCTACTCCATGTCACTCCTCCATGTCGCTCTAACAACTCACTACTCCATGTCACTCCACCATTTCACTCCTCCATGTCACTCCTCAAAGTCACTCCACCATGTCACTACACCAACTCACTCCTCAATGTCAATACTTCATGTGACTACTCCATGTCGCTACACAAACTCAATCCTCCTTTACACTCTTTCATGTCACTCCTCCATATCGCTCCTCCATGTCCCTCCTCCATGTCACTCCTCCATGTCATTCCTCAATGTCACTCCTCCATGTATCTCCTCCATGTTGCTACTCTATGTCACTCCTCCATGTCACTCCTCCATGTCAATACTTCTTGTCACTCCTCCATGTAATTCCTCCATGTCACTCCTTTATGTCAGTCCTCCAATTCACTCCTCCATGTCACCTCTATATGTCTTCCATGTCACTTCTCCATGTCCATCCTCCTTTTCACTACTCCATGTCACTCCTCCATGTCGCTCCTCCGTGTTGCTCCTCCTTGTAACTCCTCCAAGTCACTCACCCATGTCCCTCCACGATTTCACTCCACCATAAAAACTCTCCTTCCTGATCAACCCTGTCACTTCTCCAAGTCACTCCTCCATGTCCATCCTCCATGTCACTACTCCATGTCACTCCTGCATGTCGCTCCTCCGTGTTGCTCCTCCTTGTCACTCCTCCAAGTCAGTCCTCCATGTCACTTCTACATGTCTCTCCTCCACGTCACTCCTCTATGTCACTCCTCCATGTCACTCCTCCATGTCACTCCTCCATATTTTTCCTCCATATCGCTATAACAACTCACTCCTCCATGTCACTCCACCATTTCAGTCATTCATGTCACTCCTCCAGGTCACTCCTCCATGTCGCTACTCAAAGTCACTCCTCCATGTCACTACACCAACTCACTCCTCAATGTCACTCCTCCATGTCACTACTTCATGTCACTCCTCCATGTCGCTACTCCATGTGACTCCTCCATGTCGCTCCACCAACTCACTCCTCCACGTCGCTCCTCCATGTTGCTCTTCCATGTCACTCCTCCATGTAACTCATCTATGTCCCTCTGCCATGTCACTACACCAACTCAATCCTTCTTGTCACTCCTCCATGTCACTCATCCATGTCACTTCTCCATGTCACTCCTCCACGTCACTCCTCTATGTCACTCCTCCATGTCACACCTCAATGTCACTCCTCCATGTCGCTACACCAACTCATTACTCATGTCACTCCTACATGTCACTCCACCATTTCACTCCTCCATGTCACTCTTCCAGGTCACTCCTCCATGTCGCTACTCAAAGTCACTCCTCCATGTCATTCCTCAATGTCACTCCTCAATGTCACTACTTCATGTCACTCCTCCATGTAGCTACACAAACTCAATCCTCCTTTACACTCTTTCATGTCACTCCTCCATATCGCTCCTCCATGTCCCTCCTTCATGTCACTCCTCCATGTCATTCCTCCATTTCACTCCTCCATGTCGCTACACAAACTCACTCCTCATGTTACTACTCTATGTCGCTACACCAACTCACTCCTCCATGTCACTCTTCCATGTCTATCCTCCATGTCACTCGTCTATGTCACTCCTCCATATCACTCCTCCATGTCACTCCTCCATGTTTGTCCTCCGTGTCGCTATAACAACTCACTCCTCCATGTCACTCCACCATTAAACTCCTCCATGTCACTCCTCCAGGTCACTCCTCCATTTCGCTACTCAGTCACTCCTCCATGTCACTACACCAACTCGCTCCTCAATGTCACTCCTCCATGTCGCTACTCCATGTGACTCCTCCATGTCGCTCCTCCATGTCACACCTCCATGTGACTCCTCCATGTCGCTCAACCAACTCCTTCCTCCATGTTACTCCTCCATGTCACACCTCCATGTCACTCCTCCATGTGACTCCTCCATGTCGCTCCATCAACTCACTCCTCCATGTCACTCCTCCAGGTTACTACAACAACTCACTTCTCAATGTCACTCCTCAATGTCACTACTTCATGTCACTCCATGTCGCTACACTAACTCAATCCTCCTTTACACTCTTTCATATCACTCCTCCATATTGCTCCTCCATGTCCTTCCTCCATGTCACTCCTCCATGTCATTCCTCCATGTCACTCCTCCATGTATCTCCTCCATGTCGCTACTCTATATCACTCCTCCATGTCACTCCTCCATGTCGCTACTCCATGTCCATCCTCCATGTCGCTACACCAACTCACTCCTCAATGTCACTCCTCCATGTCACTACTTCTTCTCACTCCTCCATGTCACTCATCCATGTCATTCCTCCATGTCACTCCTTTATGTCACTCCTCCAATTCACTCTTCCATGTCACTCCTCCATGTCACTCATCCATGTCCCTCCTCCATGTCACTCCATCCTATCAATCTTCCTTGGTTATCCGACCTGTCACTTCTCCATTTCACTCTTCCATGTCTCTCCTCCACGTAATCTCCTCTATGTCACTCCTCCATGTCACTTCTCCATGTCGCTACACCAAGTCAAACCTCCTTGTCACTCCTCCATGTCGCTCCTTCATGTTGCTCCTCCAGGTCACTCCTCCATTTCGCTACTCAGTCACTCCTCCATGTCACTACACCAACTCGCTCCTCAATGTCACTCCTCCATGTCACTACTTCATGTCACTCCTCCATGTCGCTCTAACAACTCACTCCTACATGTCACTCCACCATTTCACTCCTCCATGTCACTCCTCCAGGTCACTTCTCCATGTCGCTACACAAACTCACTCCTCATGTTACTACTCTATGTCGCTACTCCATGTCACTCCTCCATGTCGCTACACCATCTCACTCCTCAATGTAATTCCTCCATGTCACTACTTCTTGTCACTCCTCCATGTCACTCATCCATGTCATTCCTCCATGTCACTCCTTTATGTCACTCCTCCAATTCACTCCTCCATGTCACCTCTATATGTCTTTCATGTCACTCCTCCATGTCCATCCTCCATTTCACTACTCCATGTCACTCCTCCATGTCGTTCCTCCATGTCACTCCTCCATGTCGCTCCTCCGTGTTGCTCCTCCTTGTCACTCCTCCAAGTCACTCCTCCATGTCGCTCCTCTGTGTTGCTCCTCCTTGTCACTCCTCCAAGTCACTCACCCATGTCCCTCCACGATGTCACTCCACCATATCAACCCTCCTTCCTGATCAACCCTGTCACTTCTCCAAGTCACTCCTTCATGTCCATCCTCCATGTCACTACTACACATCAATGCTCTATGTCACTCCTCCATGTCGCTACTCCATGTGACTCCTCCATGTCGCTCCACCAACTCACTCCTCCATGTCGCTCCTCCATGTTGCTCTTTCATGTCACTCCTCCATGTAACTCATCTTTGTCCCTCCGCCATGTCACTACACCAACTCAATCCTTCTTGTCACTCCTCCATGTCACTCATCCATGTCACTTCTATATGTCTTCCATGTCACTCCTCCATGTTCCTCCTCCATGTCACTCCTCCACATCACTCCTCTATGTCACTCCTCCATGTCACACCTCCATGTCACTCCTCCATGTCGCTACACCAACTCATTCCTCATGTCACTCCTCCATGTCGCTACTCCATGTCAATCCTCCATGTCACTCGTTTATGTCACTGCTCCAGTTCACTCCTCCATGTCATCTCTATATGTCTTCCATGTTACTCCTCCATGTCGTTCCTCCATGTCACTCCTCCATGTCACTCCTCCGTGTTGCTCCTCCTTGTCACTCCTCCAAGTCACTCCTCCATGTCGCTCCTCTGTGTTGCTCCTCCTTGTCACTCCTCCAAGTCACTCACCCATGTCCCTCCACGATGTCACTCCACCATATCAACCCTCCTTCCTGATCAACCCTGTCACTTCTCCAAGTCACTCCTTCATGTCCATCCTCCATGTCACTACTACACATCAATGCTCTATGTCACTCCTCCATGTCGCTACTCCATGTGACTCCTCCATGTCGCTCCACCAACTCACTCCTCCATGTCGCTCCTCCATGTTGCTCTTTCATGTCACTCCTCCATGTAACTCATCTTTGTCCCTCCGCCATGTCACTACACCAACTCAATCCTTCTTGTCACTCCTCCATGTCACTCATCCATGTCACTTCTATATGTCTTCCATGTCACTCCTCCATGTTCCTCCTCCATGTCACTCCTCCACATCACTCCTCTATGTCACTCCTCCATGTCACACCTCCATGTCACTCCTCCATGTCGCTACACCAACTCATTCCTCATGTCACTCCTCCATGTCGCTACTCCATGTCAATCCTCCATGTCACTCGTTTATGTCACTGCTCCAGTTCACTCCTCCATGTCATCTCTATATGTCTTCCATGTCACTCCTCCATGTCCATCCTCCATGTCACTACTCCATGTCACTCCTCCGTGTTGCTCCTCCATGTCACTCCTCCAAGTCTCTCACCCATGTCCCTACACGATGTCACTCCACCATATCAACCCTCCTTCCTGATAAACCCTGTCACTTCTCCAAGTCACTCCTCCATGTCCCTCCTCCTTGTCACTACTACATGTCACTTCTCCATGTCGCTCCTCCGTGTTGCTCCTCCACATCAATCCTCTATGTCACTCCTCCATGTTGCTCCTCCAAGTCACTCCTCCATGTAACTCCTACATGTAGCTACTTCATGTCACTACTCCATGTCACTCCTCCATGTCGCTCCTCCGTGTTGCTCCTCCAAGTCACTCCTCCATGTAATTCCTCCATGTAGCTACTCCATGTCACTTTTCCATGTCGCTACCCAAACTCACTCCTCATGTCACTCCTCCATGTCACTCCTCCATGTCACTCCTCCAAGTCACTCATCCATGTCCCTCCGCCATGTCACTCCACCATATCAATATTCCTTGGTGATCCGCCCTGTCACTTCTCCATGTCACTCCTCCATGTCTTCCCTCCACGAAATTCCTCTATGTCACTCCTCCATGTCGCTATAACAACTCACTCATCCATGTCACTCCAGCATTTCACTCCTCCATGTCACTCCTCCAGGTCACTCCTCCATGTCACTACTCAAAGTCACTCCTTCATGTCACTACACCAAGTCATACCTAAATGTCACTCCTCAATGTCACTACTTCATTTCACTCCTCCATATCGCTCCTCCATGTCCCTCCTTCATGTCACTCCTCCATGTCACTCCTCCATGTCACTCCTCCATGTCGCTACTCTATGTCACTCCTCCATGTCACTCCTCCATGTAATTCATCTATGTCCCTCCGCTTTGTCACTACACCAACTCAATCCTTCTTGTCACTCCTCCATGTCACTTCTATATGTCTTCCATGTCACTCCTCCATGTTCCTCCTCCATGTCACTCCTCCACATCACTCCTCTATGTCACTCCTCCATGTCACACCTCCATGTCACTCCTCCATGTCGCTACACCAACTCATTCCTCATGTCACTCCTCCATGTCGCTACTCCATGTCACTCCTCCATGTCGCTACACAAACTCAACCCTCCTTGTAACTCCTCCATGTCACTCATCCATGTCATTCCTCCATGTCACTCATTTATGTCACTCCTCCAATTCACTCCTCCATCTGATCTCTATATGTCTTCCATGTCACTCCTCCATGTAATCTCTATATGTCTTCCATGTCAATCCTCTATATCGCTCCTCCATGTCTCTCCTCCATGTCACTTCTCCATGTCATTCATCCATGTCACTCCTCCATGTATCTCCTCCATGTCGCTACACAAACTCACTCCTCATGTTACTACACTATGTCCCTACTCCATGTCGCTCTAACAACTCACTTCTCCAGGTCACTCCACCTTTTTACTCCTCCGTGTTGCTCCTCCACATCAGTCCTCTATGTAACTCCTTCATGTCACTCCTCCAGATCACTCCTCCATGTCTCTCCTCCATATCGCTCTTACAACTCACTCCTCCATGTCACTCCACCATTTCACTCCTCCTTGTCACTCCTCCATGTCGCTACTCTATGTCACTCCTCCATGTCGCTACACCAACTCAACCCTCCTTGTAACTCCTCCATGTCACACCTCCATGTCACTCCTCCATGTCACTCCTCCATGTCGCTACACAAACTCACTCCTCATGTTACTTCTCTATGTCGCTACTCCATGTCAATCCTCCATGTCGCTACACCAACTCACTCCTCAATGTCACTCCTCCATGTCACTACTTCTTGTCACTTCTCCAAGTCACTCCTCCATGTCCATCCTCCATGTCACTACTCCACATCAATCCTCTTTGTCACTCCTCCATGTCACTCCTCCATGTCGCTCTAAAAACTCACTCCTCCATGTCACTACACCAACTCAATCCTTCTTGTCACTCCTCCATATCACTCATCCTTGTCACTTCTATATGTCTTCCATGTCACTCCTTCATGTCCCTCCTCCATGTCACTCCTCCACGTCGCTCCTCTATGTCACTCCTCCAAGTCACACCTCCATGTCACTCCTCCATGTTGCTACACAAACTCAATCCTCTTTTACACTCTTTCATGTCACTCCTCTATATCGCTCCTCCATGTCCCTCCTCCATGTCACTCCTCCATGTCTTTCCTCCACGAAATTCCTCTATATCAGTCCTCCATGTCACTCCTACATGTCACTCCTCTATGTCACTCCTCCATGTCACTCCTCCATGTCATTCCTCCATGTCGCTCTAACAACTCACTCCTCCATGTCATTCCAACATTTCACTTCTCCATGTCACTCCTCCAGGTCACTCCTCCATGTCTCTACTCAAAGTCACTCCTCCATGTCATTCCTCCATGTCACTCCTTTATGTCACTCCTCCAATTCACTCCTCCATGTCCATCCTCCATGTCACTAATCCACATCAATGCTCTATGTCACTCCTCCATGTCACCTCTATATGTCTTCCATGTCACTCCTCCATGTCACTCCTCCTTGTCACTCATCCATGTCATTCCTCCATGTCACTCCTTTATGTCACTCCTCCAATTCACTCCTCCATGTCCATCCTCCATGTCACTAATCCACATCAATCCTCTATGTCACTCCTCCATGTCACTCCCCCAAGTCGCTATTCCAAGTTACTCCTCCATGTTGCTCCTCCATGTTGCTCCTCCATGTCATTCCTCCATGTAACTTCTACATGTCACTTCTACATGTAGCTACTCCATGTCACTACTCCGTGTCACTCTTCCATGTTGCTACACCAACTCAAACCTCTTTGTAACTCCTCCATGTCACTCATCCATGTCATTCCTCCATGTCACTCGTTTATGTCACTCCTCCAATTCACTCCTCAATGTCATCTCTATATGTCTTCCTTGTCACTCCTCCATGTCGCTCCTCCGTGTTGCTCCTCCACATCAATCCTCTATGTCACTCCTCCATGTTGCTCCTCCAAGTCACTCCTCCATGTAACTCCTACATGTAGCTACTCCATGTCACTACTCCATGTCACTCCTACATGTCGCTCCTCCATGTTGCTCCTGAATGTAGCTCCTCCATGTCACTCCTCCATGTCACTCATCCATGTCACTCCTCTATGTCACTCCTCCTTGTCACTCCTCTAAGTCACTCGTCCATGTCACTCCTCCATGTAACTCCTCCATGTTTCTCCTCCATGTCGCTATAACAACTCATTCCTCCATGTCACTCCTCCATGTCGCTACTCCATGTCACTCCTCCATGTCAATCCTCCATGTCACTCCTCCAAGTCACTCACCCATGTCCCTCCGCGATATCACTCCACCATATCAACCCTCCTTGGTGATCCGCCCTCTCACTTCTCCATGTCACTCTTCCATGTCTCTCTTCCACGTCACTCCTCTATGTCACTCCTCCATGTCACTCCTACATGTCACTCCTCCATGTCTCTCCTCCATGTCACTCTAACAACTCACTCCTCCATGTCACTCCACCATTTCACTCCTCCATGTCACTTCTATATGTCTTCCATGTCACTCCTCCATGTCGCTCCTCCGTGTTGCTCATCCTTGTCACTCCTCCAAGTCACTCCTCCATGTATCTCCTCCATGTTACTCATCCATGTCATTCCTCCATGTCACTCGTTTATGTCACTCCTCCATGTCACTCATCCATGTCATTCCTCCATGTCACTCCTCCTTGTCCATCCTCCATGTCACTACTCCATGTCACTCCTCCATGTTGCTCCTCCGTGTTGCTCTTCCATGTCACTCCTCCAAGTCACTCACCCATGTCCCTCCACTATGTCACTCCACCATATCAACCCTACTTCCTGATCAACCCTGTCACTTATCCAAGTCACTCCTCCAAGTCATTCCTCCATGTAACTTCTACATGTCACTTCTACATGTAGCTACTCCATGTCACTACTCCGTGTCACTCTTCCATGTTGCTACACCAACTCAAACCTCTTTGTAACTCCTCCATGTCACTCATCCATGTCATTCCTCCATGTCACTCGTTTATGTCACTCCTCCAATTCACTCCTCCATGTCATCTCTATATGTCTTCCTTGTCACTCCTCCATGTCCATCCTCCATGTCACTACTCCATGTCACTCCTCCATGTTGCTCCTCCGTGTTGCTCCTCCATGTCACTCCTCCAAGTCACTCACCCATGTCCCTCCACTATGTCACTCCACCATATCAACCCTACTTCCTGATCAACCCTGTCATTTCTCCAAGTCACTCCTCCATGTCCCTCCTCCATGTCACTACTCCATGTCACTCCTCCATGTCGCTCCTCCGTGTTGCTCCTCCACATCAATCCTCTATGTCACTCCTCCATGTTGCTCCTCCAAGTCACTCCTCCATGTAACTCCTACATGTAGCTACTCCATGTCACTACTCCATGTCACTCCTCCATGTCGCTTCTCCGTGTTGCTCCTCCAAGTCATTCCTCCATGTAGCTACTCCATGTCCATGTCTCTACATGTCACTCCTCCAAGTCACTCACCCATGTCCCTCCGCGATGTCACTCCACCATATCAACCCTCCTTGGTTATCCGCCCTGTCACTTCTCCATGTCACTCTTCCATGTCTCTCCTCCACGTCACTCCTCTATGTCAGTCCTCCATTTCAGTCCTCCATTTCACTTCTCCATGTCTCTCCTCCACGTCACTCCTCTATGTCACTCCTCCATGTCACTCCTCCATGTTTCTCCTCCATGTCGCTATAACAACTCATTCCTCCATGTCATTCCTCCATGTCGCTTCTCCATGTGACTCCTCCATGTCACTACTTCATGTCACTCCTCCATGTCGCTACTCCATGTCACTCCTCCATGTCGCTCCACCAAATCACTACTCCACGTTGCTCCTCCATGTCGCTCTTCCATGTCACTCCTCCATGTAACTCATCTATGTCCCTCCGCAATGTCACTACAATAACTCTATCCTTCTTGTCACTCCTCCATGTCACTTCTCCATGTCTCTCCTCCATGTCGCTCTAAAAACTCACTCCTCCATGTCACTCCACCATTTCACTCCTCCATGTCACTCCTCCAGGATACTCCTCCATGTCGCTACTCAAAGTCACTCCTCCATGTCACTCATCCATGTCATTCCTCCATGTCACTCGTTTATGTCATTCCTCCATGTCACTCCTCCATGTCCATCCTCCATGTCACTACTCCATGTCACTCCTCCATGTTACTCCTCCGTGTTGCTCCTCCATGTCACTCCTCCAAGTCACTCACCCATGTCCCTCCACTATGTCACTCCACCATATCAACCCTACTTCCTGATCAACCCTGTCATTTCTCCAAGTCACTCCTCCATGTCCCTCCTCCATATCACTACTCCATGTCACTCCTCCATGTCGCTCCTCCGTGTTGCTCCTCCACATCAATCCTCTATGTCACTCCTCCATGTTGCTCCTCCAAGTCACTCCTCCAAGTCATTTCTCCATGTAGCTACTCCATGTCACTCCTCTATGTCGCTACACAAACTCACTCCTCATGTCACTCCTCCATGTCACTCCTACATGTCACTCCTCCAAGTCACTCACCCATGTCCCTCCGCGATGTCACTCAACCATATCAACCCTCCTTGGTTATCCGCCCTGTCACTTCTCTAAGTCACTCCTCCATGTCCATCCTCCATGTCACTACTCCACATCAATCCTCTATGTCACTCCTCCATGTCACTCCTCCATGTTGCTATTCCAAGTCACTGCTCTATGTCACTCCTCCATGTCACTCCTCTATGTCACTCGTCTATGTCACTCATCCATGTCCCTCCGCAATGTCACTTCTCCTTGTCGCTATTCCATGTAACTCCTCCATGTCGCTACACAAACTCACTCCTGATGTCACTCCTCCATGTCACTCCTCCATGTCACTCCTCCATGTCTCTCCTCCATGTCGCTATAACAAATCACTCCTCCATGTCACTCCACAATTTCACTCCTCCATGTCACTCCTCCAGGTCACTCCTCCATGTCGCTACTCAAAGTCACTCCTCAATGTCACTCCTCCATGTCGCTATTCCAAGTTACTCCTCCATGTTGCTCCTCCATGTTGCTCCTCCATGTCACTCCTCCATGTCACTTATCCATGTCACTCCTCCAAGTCACTCACCCATGTCCCTCCGCGATGTCACTCCTCAATGTCAGTCCTCCATGTAACTCCTCCATGTAGCTACTCCATGTCATTCCTCCAAGTCACTCATCCATGTCCCTCCGCCATGTCACTACTCCTTGTCGCTATTCCATGTAACTCCTCCATGTCGCTACACAAACTCACTCCTCATGTCACTCATCCATGTAACTCCTCCAAGTCACTCACCCATGTCCCTCCGCGATGTCACTCCTCCATGTCAGTCCTCCATGTCACTTCTCCATGTCTCTCCTCCACGTCACTCCTCTATGTCACTCCTCCATGTCAGTCCTCCATTTCACTTCTCCATGTCTCTCCTCCACGTCACTCCTCTATGTCACTCCTCCATGTCTCTCCTCCATGTCACTCCTCCATGTTTCTCCTCCATGTCGCTATAACAACTCACTCCTCCATGTCACTCCACCATTTCACTCCTCTATGTAACTCCTCCATGTCCTTTCCTCCATGTCACTACTCCATGTCACTCCTCCATGTCGCTCCTCCGTGTTGCTCCTCCATATCAATCCTCAATGTCATTCCTCCATGTTGCTCCTCCAAGTCACTCCTCCATGTAACTCCTACATGTAGCTACGCCAAGTCACTCACCCATGTCCCTCCACGATGTCACTCCACCATATCAACCCTCCTTGGTTAACCGCCCTGTCACTTCTCCATGTCACTCTTCCATGTCTCTCCTCCACGTCACTCCTCTATGTCAGTCCTCCATGTCAGTCCTCAAAGTCACTCCTCCATGTTACTACACCAACTCACTCCTCAATGTCACTCCTCCATGTCACTCCTCCATTTCTCTCCTCCATGTCGCTATAACAACTCACTCCTCCATGTCACTCCTCCATGTCAGTCCTCCATGTCACTTCTCCATGTCTCTCCTCCACGTCACTCCTCTATGTCACTCCTCCATGTCAGTCCTCCATGTCACTTCTCCATGTCTCTCCTCCACATCACTCCTCTATGTCACTCCTCCATGTCTCTCCTCCATGTCACTCCTCCATGTTTCTCTTCCATGTCGCTATAACAACTCACTCCTTCATGTCACTCCACCATTTCACTCCTCTATGTCACTCCTCCATGTCCTTTCCTCCATGTCACTACTCCATGTCACTCCTCCATGTCGCTCCTCCGTGTTGCTCCTCCACATCAATCCTCAATGTCACTCCTCCATTATGCTCCTCCAAGTCACTCCTCCATGTAACTCCTACATGTAGCTACTCCAAGTCACTCACCCATGTCCCTCCGCGATGTCACTCCACCATATCAACCCTCCTTGGTTAACCGCCCTGTCACTTCTCCATGTCACTCTTCCATGTCTCTCCTCCACGTCACTCCTCTATGTCAGTCCTCCATGTCAGTCCTCAAAGTGACTCCTCCATGTTACTACACCAACTCACTCCTCAATGTCACTCCTCCATGTCACTCCTCCATTTCTCTCTTCCATGTCGCTATAACAACTCACTTCTCCATGTCACTCCTCCAGGTCACTCCTCCATGTCGCTACTCAAAGTAACTCCTCCATGTCACTCCTCCAGGTCACTCCTCCATGTCGCTACTCAAAGTCACTCCTCCAAGTCACTCATCCATGTCATTCCTCCATGTCACTTGTTTATGTGACTCCTCCATGTGACTCCTCCAGGTCACTCCTCCATGTCGCTACTCAAAGTCACTCCTCCAACTCACTCATCCATGTCATTCCTCCATGTCACTTGTTTATGTGACTCCTCCATGTCACTTCTCCATGTCTCTCCTCCATGTCGCTCTAACAACTCACTCCTCCATGTCACTCCACCATTTCACTCCTCCATGTCACTCCTCCAGGTCACTCCTCCATGTCGCTACTCAAAGTCACTACTCCATGTCACTCCTCCATGTAGCTATTCCAAGTTACTCCTACATGTTGCTCCTCCATGTTGCTCCTCCATGTCACTCCTCCATGTCATTCCTCCATGTCATTCCTCCATGTCACTCCTCCATGTATCTCCTCCATGTCGCAACTCTATGTCACTCCTCATGTTACTACTCTATGTCGCTACTCCATGTCACTCCTCCATGTCACTCCTCCGTGTTGCTCCTCCACATCAATCCTCTATGTCACTCCTCCATGTTGCTCCTCCAAGGCATTCCTCCATGTAACTCCTACATGTATCTACTCCATGTCACTACTCCATGTCACTCCTCCATGTCGCTCCTCCGTGTTGCTCCTCCAAGTCACTCCTCCATATAACTCCTCCATGTAGCTGCTCCATGTCACTCCTCCATGTCGCTACTCCATGTCACTCCTCCATGTCGCCCTAACAACTCTCTCCTCCATGTCACTCCACCATTTCACTTCTCCATGTCACTCCTCAAAGTCACTCCTCCATGTCGCTACACCAACTCACTCCTCAATGTCACTCCTCAATGTCACTACTTCATGTCACTCCTCCATGTTGCTACACAAACTCAATCCTCCTTTACACTCTTTCATGTCACTCCTCTATATCGCTCCTCCATGTCCCTCCTCCATGTCACTCCTCCATGTCATTCCTCCATGTCACTCCTCCATGTATCTCCTCCATGTCGCAACTCTATGTCACTCCTCCATGTCACTCTTCCATGTCGCTACACAAACTCACTCCTCATGTTACTACTCTATGTCGCTACTCCATGTCACACCTCCATGTCGCTACACCAACACACTCCTCAATGTCACTCCTCCATGTCACTACTTCTTGTCACTCCTCCATGTCATTCCTCCATGTCACTCCTTTATGTCAGTCCTCCAATTCACTCCTCCATGTCACCTCTATATGTCTTCCATGTCACTCCTCCATGTCCATCCTCCATGTCACTACTCCATGTCACTCCTCCATGTCGCTCCTCCGTGTTGCTCCTCCTTGTCACTCCTCCAAGTCACTCACCCATGTCCCTCAACGATGTCACTCCACCATATCAACCCTCCTTCCTGATCATGCCTGTCACTTCTCCAAGTCACTCCTCCATGTCCATCCTCCATGTCACTGCTCCACATCAATCCTCTATGTCACTCCTCCATGTCACTCCTCCATGTAACTCATCTATGTCCCCCCGCCATGTTACTATACCAACTCAATCCTTCTTGTCACTCCTCCATGTCACTCATCCATGTCACTTCTCCATGTCTCTCCTCCATGTCGCTCTAACAACTCACTCCTCCATGTCACTCCACCATTTCACTCCTCCATGTCACTCCTCCAGGTCACTCCTCCATGTCGCTACTCAAAGTCACTGCTCTATGTCATTACTCCATGTCACTCGTTTATGTCACTCCTCCATGTCGCTCCTCCATGTTGCTCCTCCGTGTCACTCCTCCATGTCACTCATCCATGTCCCTCCACCATATCACTCATCCATGTCATTCTTCATGTCACTCCTTCATGTCACTCCTCCAATTCACTCCTCCATGTCACTCCTCCATGTCACTCTTCCATGTCCCTCCGCCATTTCACTCCACCCTATCAATCTCCCTTAGTGATCCGACCTGTCACTTCTCCATTTCACTCTTCCATGTCTCTCCTCCACGTCACTCCTCTATGTCACTCCTCCATGTCACTCCTCCATGTCACTCCTCCATGTCTCTCCTCCATGTCGCTCTAAAAATTCACTCCTCCATGTCACTCCACCATTTCACTCCTCCATGTCACTCCTCCAGGTCACTCCTCCATGTAGCTATTCCAAGTTACTCCTACATGTTGCTCCTCCATGTTGCTCCTCCATGTCACTCCTCCATGTCATTCCTCCATGTCATTCCTCCATGTCACTCCTCCATGTATCTCCTCCATGTCGCAACTCTATGTCACTCCTCCATGTCACTCTTCCATGTCGCTACACAAACTCACTCCTCTTGTTACTACTCTATGTCGCTACTCCATGTCACTCCTCCATGTCGCTCCTCCGTGTTGCTCCTCCACATCAATCCTCTATGTCACTCCTCCATGTTGCTCCTCCAAGTCATTCCTCCATGTAACTCCTACATGTAGCTACTCCATGTCACTACTCCATGTCATTCCTCCATGTCGCTCCTCCGTGTTGCTCCTCCAAGTCACTCCTCCATGTAACTCCTCCATGTAGCTACTCCATATCACTCCTCCATGTCGCTACTCCATGTCACTCCTCCATGTCGCCCTAACAACTCACTCCTCCATGTCACTCCACCATTTCACTTCTCCATGTCACTCCTACATGTATCTCCTCCATGTCGCAACTCTATGTCACTCCTCCATGTCACTCTTCCATGTCGCTACACAAACTCACTCCTCATGTTACTACTCTATGTTGCTACTCCATGTCACACCTCCATGTCGCTACACCAACACACTCCTCAATGTCACTCCTCCATGTCACTCCTTTATGTCAGTCCTCCAATTCACTCCTCCATGTCACCTCTATATGTCTTCCATGTCACTCCTCCATGTCCATCCTCCATGTCACTACTCCATGTCACTCCTCCATGTCGCTCCTCCGTGTTGCTCCTCCTTGTCACTCCTCCAAGTCACTCACCCATGTCCCTCAACGATGTCACTCCACCATATCAACCCTCCTTCCTGATCATGCCTGTCACTTCTCCAAGTCACTCCTCCATGTCCATCCTCCATGTCACTACTCCATATCAATCCTCTATGTCACTCCTCCATGTCACTCCTCCATGTAACTCATCTATGTCCCTCCGCCATGTCACTACACCAACTCAATCCTTCTTGTCACTCCTCCATGTCACTCATCCATGTCACTTCTATATGTCTTCCATGTCACTCCTCCATGTCACTACTCCATGTCATTCCTCCATGTCACTCCTCCGTGTTGCTCCTCCACATCAATCCTCTATGTCACTCCTCCATGTCACTCCTCCATGTCACTCCTCCATTTCGCTACACAAACTCACTCCTCATGTTACTACTCTATGTCGCTAATCCATGTCGCTCTAACAACTCACTCCTCCATGTCACTCCACCATTTCACTCCTCCGTATTGCTCCTCCACATCAATCCTCTATGTCACTCCTCCATGTCACTCCTCCATGTCTCTCCTCCATGTCGCTCTAACAACTCACTCCTCCATGTCGCTATTCCATGTGACTCCTCCATGTCACTCCTCCATGTAGCTATTCCAAGTTACTCCTACATGTTGCTCCACCATGTTGCTCCTCCATGTCACTCCTCCATGTCACTCATCCATGTCACTTCTCCAAGTCACTCACCCATGTCCCTCCGCAATGTCACTCCACCATATCAACCCTCCTTGGTTATCCGCCCTGTCAATTCTCCATGTCACTCTTCCATGTCTCTCCTCCACATCACTCCTCTATGCCACTCCTCCATTTCACTCCTCCATTTCACTCCTCCAGGTCACTCCTCCATGTCAATCCTTTATGTCACTCCTCCAAGTTACTCCTCCATGTCAATCCTTTATGTCACTCCTCCAAGTTACTCCTCCATGTCACTCCACCATTTCACTCCTCCATGTCACTCCTCCAGGTCACTCCTCCATGTCGCTACTCAACGTCACTCCTCCATGTCTCTACACCAACTCACTCCTCAATGTCACTCCTCCATGTCACTACTTCATGTCACTCCTCCATGTCGCTACTCCATGTGACTCCTCCATGTCGCTCCACCAACTCAGTCCTCCACGTCGCTCCTCCATGTTGCTCTTCCATGTCACTCCTCCATGTAACTCATCTATGTCCCTCCGCCATGTCACTACACCAACTCAATCCTTCTTGTCACTCCTCCATGTCACTCATCCATGTCACTTCTATATGTCTTCCATGTCACTCCTCCATGTCACTACTCCATGTCAATCCTCCATGTCACTCCTCCGTGTTGCTCCTCCACATCAATCCTCTATGTCACTCCTCCATGTCACTCCTCCATTTCGCTACACAAACTCACTCCTCATGTTACTACTCTATGTCGCTAATCCATGTCGCTCTAAAAACTCACTCCTCCATGTCACTCCACCATTTCACTCCTCCGTCTTGCTCCTCCACATCAATCCTCTATGTCACTCCTCCATGTCACTCCTCCATGTCACTCCTCCATGTCTCTCCTCCATGTCGCTCTAACAACTCACTCCTCCATGTCGCTATTCCATGTGACTCCTCCATGTCGCTCAACCAACTCCTTCCTCCATGTTACTGCTCCTTGTCACTCCTCCATGTCAATCCTTTATGTCACTCCTCCAAGTTACTCCTCCATGTCACTCCACCATTTCACTCCTCCATGTCACTCCTCCAGGTCACTCCTCCATGTCGCTACGCAACGTCACTCCTCCATGTCTCTACACCAACTCACTCCTCAATGTCACACCTCCATGTCACTACTTCATGTCACTCCTCCATGTCGCTACTCCATGTGACTCCTCCATGTCGCTCCACCAACTCAGTCCTCCACGTCGCTCCTCCATGTTGCTCTTCCATGTCACTCCTCCATGTAACTCATCTATGTCCCTCCGCCATGTCACTATACCAACTCAATCCTTCTTGTCACTCCTCCATGTCACTCATCCATGTCACTTCTATATGTCTTCCATGTCACTCCTCCATGTCCCTCCTCCATGTAACTCCTCCACGTCACTCATCTATGTCACTCCTCCATGTCACACCTCCGTGTTGTTCCTCCATGTCACTTCTCCACGTCACTCATCTATGTCACTCCTCCATGTCACACCTCCGTGTTGCTCCTCCATGTCACTACTTCATGTCACTCCTCCATGTCGCTACTCTATGTCACTCCTCCTTGTCGCTACACCAACTCAATCCTCCTTGTCACTCCTCCATATCGCTCCTCCATGTTGCTCCTCTATATCACTCCTCCATGTCACTCCTCCATGTCCCTACTCCATGTGACTCCTCCATGTTGCTCCACCAACTTACTCCTCCACGTCGCTCCCCCATGTTGCTCTTCCATGTCACTCCTCCATGTAACTCATCTATGTCCCTCCGCCATGTCACTACACCAACTCAAACCTTCTAGTCACTCCTCCATGTCACTCATCCATGTCACTTCTATATGTCTTCCATGTCACTCCTCCATGTCCCTCCTCCATGTCACTCCTCCACGTAACTCCTCTATGTCACTCCTCCATGTCACACCTCCATTTTACTCCTCCATGTCGTTATTCCATGTCACTCCTCCATGTCGCTACACCAACTCATTACTCATGTCACTCCTCCATGTCGCTACTCCATGTCACTCCTCCATGTCACTCCTCCATGTCACACCTCCATGTCACTCCTCCATGTCGCTACACCAACTCATTCCTCGTGTCACTCCTCCATGTCGCTAGTCCATGTCACTCCTTCATGTCGCTACACCAACTCAACCCTCCTTGTAACTCCTCCATGTCACTCATCCATGTCATTCCTCCATGTCACTCGTTTATGTCACTCTATATGTCCTCCATGACACTCCTCCATGTCCATCCTCCGTGCCACTACTCCATGTCACTCCTCCATGTTGCTCCTCCGTGTTGCTCCTCCATGTCACTCCTCCAAGTCACTCACCTATGTCCCTCCACGATGTCACTCCACCATATCAACCCTCTTTCCTGATAAACCCTGTCACTTCTCCATGTCCCTCCAACATGTAGCTACTCCATGTACTAATCCATGTCACTCCTTCATGTCGCTCCTCCGTGTTGCTCCTCCAAGGCACTCCTCCATGTAACTCCTCCATGTAGCTACTCCATTTCACTCCTCCATGTCGATACAAAAACTCACTCCTCATGTCACTACTCCATGTCGCTCCTCCATGTTGCTCCTCCATGTCACTCCTCCATGTCACTCATCCATGTCCCTCTACCATGTCACTCCACCATATAAATCTTCCTTGGTTATCCGCCCTGTCACTTCTCCATGTCTCTCTTCCATGTCTCTCATCCACGTCATTCCTCTATGTCACTCCTCTATGTCACTCCTCCATGTCACTTCTCCATGTCGCTTCTCCATGTTTCTCCTCCATGTCACTCCTCCATGTCACTCATCCATGTCCCTCCGCCATGTAACTCCACCGTATCAATCTTCCTTGGTTTTCTGCCCTGTCACTTCTCCATGTCACTCTTCCATGTCTCTCCTCCACGTCATTCCTCTATGTCACTCCTCCATGTCACTCCTCCATGTCACTCCTCCATGTCTCTCCTCCATGTCGCTCTAACCACTCACTCCTCCATGTCACTCCTCTATTTCACTCCTCCATGTCACTCCTCCAGGTCACTCCTCCATGTCGCTACTCAAAGTCACTCGTCCATGTAACTGCACCAACTCACTCCTCAAATGTCACTCCTCCATGTCACTACTTCATGTCACTCCTCCATGTCACTACACAAACTCAACCCTCCTTGTCACTCCTCCATGTCACTCATCCATGTCATTCCTCCATGTCACTCCTTTATGTCACACCTCCAATTCACTCCTCCATGTCATCTCTATATGTCTTCCATGTCACTCCTCCATGTCCATCCTTCATGTCACTACTCCATGTCACTCCTCCATGTCGCTACTCTCTGTGGCTCCTCCATGTCACTTCTCCATGTCACTCACCCATGTCCCTTCACAATGTCACTCCACCTTATCAACCCTCCATCCTGATCAACCCTGTCACGTCTCCAATTCACTCCTCCATGTCCCTCCTCCATGTCACTTCTCCATGTCACTCCTCCATGTCGCTCCTCCGTGTTGCTCCTCCACATCAATCCTCCATGTCACTCCTCCATTTCGCTATTCCATGTCAGTCCTCCATGTCGCTACACCAACTCACTCTTCCATGTAACGACACCAACTCATTCCTCAATGTCACTCCTCCATGTCACTACTTCATGTCACTCCTCCAAGTCATTCCTCCATGTCTCTCCTCCATGTCTCTCTAACAACTCACTCCTCCATGTCACTCCTTCATGTCACTCCTCCATGTCACTCCTCTAGGTCACTCCTCCATGTCGCTCCTCTGTGTTGCTCCTCCACATCAATCCTCTATGTCACTCCTCCATGTCACTCCTCCATGTCATTCCTTCATATCGCTATTCCATGACAGTCCTCCATGTCGCTACACCAACTCACTCTTCCATGTTACTCCTCCATTTCACTCCACAACGTCACTCCTCTACGTCACTCCTCATGTCACTCCTCCATGTCAATACACCAACACAAACCTCTTTGTCCATCCTCCATGTCTCTACTCCATGTCACTCCTCCATGTCGCTCCTCCGTGTTGCTCCTCCATGTCACTCCTCCATGTCCCTCCTTAATGTAACTCATCTATGTCCCTCTGCCATGTCACTACACCAACTCAAACCTCCTTGTCACTCCTCCATGTTACTCATCCATGTCGCTATTCCATGTCACTCCTCCATGTTGCTACACCAACTCACTCTTCCATGTCACTCCTCCATTTCACTACACCACGTCAGTCCTCTACATCACTCCTCAAATCACTCATCCATGTCATTCCTCCATGTCACTCCTTCATGTCACTCCTCCATGTCACTCCTCTCGGTCACTCCTCCATGTCACTCCTCCATGTAACTCCTCCATGTAGTTACTCCATGTCACTCCTCTATGTCGCTACACAAACTCACTCCTCATGTCACTCCTGCATGTCACTCCACCATATACACCCACCTTCCTGATCAACCCTGTCACATCTCAAAGTCACTCCTCTATGTGCCTCATCCATGTCATTACTCCATGTCACTCCTCCTTGTCACTACTCGATGTCGCTCTTCCATGTCACTCCTCCATGTCACTCATCCATGTCATTCCTCCATGTCACTCCTTTATGTCACTCCTCCAATTCACTCCTCCATGTCACCTCTATATGTCTTCCATGTCACTCCTCCATGTCCATCCTCCAATGTCACTACTCTATGTCACTCCTTCATGTCGCTCCTCCGTATTGCTCCTCCTTGTCACTCCTCCAAGTCACACACCCATGTCTTTCCACGATGTCACTCCACCATATAAACCCTCCTTCCTTATCAACCCTGTCACTTCTCCAAGTCACTCCTCCATGTCCATCCTCAATGTCACTACTCCATGTCACTCCTCCATGTCGCTCCTCCGTGTTGCTCCTCCTTGTCACTCCTCCAAGTCACTCACCCATGTCCCTCCACGATGTCACTCCACCATATCAACCCTCCTTCCTGATCAACCCTGTCACTTCTCCAAGTCACTCCTCCATGTCCATCCTCCATGTCACTGCTCCACATCAATCCTCTATGTCACTCCTCCATGTCACTCCTCCATGTCGCTCTAACAACTCACTCCTCCATGTCACTCCACATTTCACTCCTCCATGTCACTCCTCCAGGTCACTCCTCCATGTCGCTACTCAAAGTCACTCCTCCATGTAACTACACCAACTCACTCCTCAATGTCACACCTCCATTTCACTACTTCATGTCACTCCTCCATGTCACCCCTCAATGTCACTCCTCCATGTCGCTACGCAAACTCACTCCTCATGTCACTCCTCCATGTCACTCCTCCATGTTGCTCCTCCATGTACCTCCTCCATGTCACTCCTCCACGTCGCTCCTCTATGTCACTCCTCCATGTCACACCTCCATGTTCCTCCATGTCGTTATTCCATGTCACTCCTCCATGTCGCTACACCAACTCAACCCTCCTTGTAACTTCTCCATATCGCTACTCCATGTCATTCCTCCTTGTCACTCATCCATGTCATTCCTCCATGTCACTCCTTTATGTCACTCTTCCAAGTCACTCCTCCATGTAACTCCTCCATGTAGCTACTCCATGTCACTCCTCCATGTCGCTACACAATCTCAATCCTCCTTTACACTCTTTCATGTCACTTCTCCATATCGCTCCTCCATGTCCCTCCTCCATGTCACTCCTCCATGTCATTCATCCATGTCACTCCTCCATGTATCTCCTCCATGTCGCTACTCTATGTCACTCCTCCATGTCACTCCTCCGTGTCACTTCTCCATGTCTCTCCTCCATGTCGCTATAACAACTCACTCCTCCATGTCACTCCACCATTTCAATCCTCCATGTCACTCCTTCAGGTCACTCCTCCATGTCGCTACTCAAAGTCACTCCTCCATGTCACTACACCAACTCACTCCTCAATGTCACTCCTCAATGTCACTACTTCATGTGACTCCTCCATGTCGCTACAAAAACTCAAGCCTCCTTTTCACTCCTTCAGGTCACTCCTCCATGTCTCTACTCAAAGTCACTCCTCCATGTCAATTACACCAACTCACTCCTCCATGTCTTTCCTCCATGTCACTGCTCCATGTATCTCCTCTATGTCGCTACTCTATGTCACTCCTCCATGTTACCCCTCCGTGTCACTCCTCCATGTCGCTACACAAATGCACTTCTCATGTTACTACTCCATGTCACTACTCCATGTCACTCCTCCATGTCGCTACACCAACTCACTCCTCAATGTCACTCCTCCATGTCACTACTTCTTCTCACTCCTCCATGTCACTCATCCATGTCATTCCTCCATGTCACTCCTTTATGTCACTCCTCCAATTCACTCCTCCATGTCCCTCCTCCATGTCACTCCATCCTATCAATCTTCCTTGGTTATCCGACCTGTCACTCCTCCATGTCACTCCTCCATGTCGCTACACCAACTCAATCCTCCTTGTCACTCCTCCATTTCGCTCCTTCATGTTGCTCCTCCATGTCACTCCTCCATTTCACTCCACGACGTCTCTCCTCTACATCACTCCTCATGTCACTACACCAACTCAATCCTCCTTGTGACTCCTCCATATCACTCATCCATGTCATTCCTTCATGTCACTCCTTTATGTCAATCCTCCAAGTCACTCCTCCATATCACTTCTATGTGTCTTCCATTTCACTCCTCCATGTCCATCCATCATGTCACTACTCCATGTCACTCCTCCATGTCGCTCCTCCGTGTTGCTCCTCCAAGTCACTCCTCCATGTAGCTCCTCCATGTAGCTACTCCATGTCACTCCACTATGTCACTCCTCCATGTCACCCCTCCATGTCGCTATTCCATGTCAGTCCTCCATGTCGTTACACCAACTCACTCTTTCATGTTACTACTCCATGTTGCTACTCCATGTGACTCCTCCATGTCGCTCCACCAACTCCTTCCTCCATGTTACTCCTCCATGTCACTCCTCCATGTCACTCCTTCATGTCACTCCTCCAAGTTACTCCTCCATGTCGCTTCTCCATGTTTCTCCTCCATGTCACTCCTCCATGTCACTCCTCTAGGTCACTCCTCCATGCCACTCCTCCATGTAACTCTTCCATGAAGCTATTCCATGTCACTCCTCCATGTCGCTACACAAACTCACTCCTCATGTCACTCCTCCATGTCACTCCTCCATGTCACACCTCCAAGTCACTCACCCATGTCCCTCCACGATGTCACTCCACCATATCAACCCTCCTTGGTTATCCGCCCTGTCACTTCTCAAAGTCACTCCTCCATGTCCATCCTCTATGTCACTACTCCACATCAATCCTCTATGTCACTCCTCCATGTCACTCCTCCATGTCGCTACTCAAAGTCACTCCTTCATGTCACTACACCAACTCACTCCTCAATGTCACTCCTCCATGTCACTACTCCATGTCACACCTCCATGTCACTCCTCCATGTCGCTACTCAAAGTCACTCCTCCATGTCACTCATCCATGTCACTCATCCATTTCACTCCTCTATGTCACTCCTCCATGTCACTTCTCTATGTAGCTACTCCATGTCACTCCTCCATGTCGCTATACAAACTCACTCCTCATGTCACTCCTACATGTCCCTCCTTCGTTTCACTCCTCCAAGTCACTCATCCATGTCCCTCCGCGATGTCACTCCACCATATCAACCCTCCTTGGTTATCCGCCCTGTCACTTCTCCATGTCACTCTTCCATGTCTCTCCTCCACGTCACTCCTCTATGTCACTCCTCCATGACACTCCTCCATGTCACTCCACCGTTTCACTCCTCCATGTCATTCCTCAATGTCGCTACTCAAATTCACTCCTTCATGTCACTACACCAACTCACTCCTCAATGTCACTCCTCAATGTCACTACTTCATGTCACTCCTCCATGTCGCTACACAAACTCATCCCTCCTTTACAATCTTTCATGTCACTCCTCCATATCGCTCCTCCATGTCCCTCCTCCATGTCACTCCTCCATGTCATTCCTCCTTGTCACTCCTCCATTTATCTCCTCCATGTCACTACTCTATGTCACTCCTAAATTTCACCCCTCCATGTCACTCCTCCATCTTGCTACGCAAACTCACTCCTCATGTTACTACTCTATGTCGCTACTCCATTTCATTCCTCCATGTCGCTACACCAACTCACTCCTCAATGTAACTCCTCCATGTTACTACTTTATGTCAGTACTCCATGTCACCTCTATATGTTCTCCATGTCACTCCTCCATGTCCATCCTCCATGTCAGTACTCCATGTCACTCCTCAATGTCGCTCCTCCATTTCACTCCTCCATGTCGCTCCTCCGTATTGCTCCTCCTTGTCACTCCTCCCAGTCACTCCTCCATGTCGCTCCTCCGTGTTGCTCCTCCTTGTCACTCCTCCAAGTCAATCACCCATGTCCCTCCATTATGTCACTCCACCATATCAACCCTCCTTCCTGATCAACCCTGTCACTCCTCCATGTCCATCCTCCATGTCACTACTACACATCAACCCTCTATGTCACTCCTCCATGTCACTCCATGTCACTCCTCCAGGTAACTCCTCCATGTCGGTACTCAAAGTCACTCCTCCATGTCGCTACACCAACTCATTCCTCATGTCACTCCTCAATGTCACTAATTCATGTCACTCCTCCATGTCGCTACTCCATGTGACTCCTCCATGTCGCTCCACCAACTCACTCCACGTCGCTCCTCCATGTTGCTCTTCCATGTCACTACTCTATGTAACTCAACTATGTCCCTCCGCCATGTCACTACACCAACTCAACCCTTCTTGTCACTCCTCCATGTCACTTATCCATGTCACTTCTATATTTCTTCCATGTCACTCCTCCATGTTCCTCCTCCATGTCACTCCTCCTCATCACTCCTCTATATCACTCCTCCATGTCACACCTCCATGTCACTCCTCCATGTCGCTACACCAACTCAACCCTCCTTGTAACTCCTCCATGTCACTCATCCATGTCATTCCTCCATGTCACTCGATTATGTCACTTCTCCAATTCACTCCTCCACTTCATCTCTATATGTCTTCCATGTCACTCCTCCATGTCAATCCTCCATGTCACTACTCCATGTCACTCCTCCATGTTGCTCCTCCGTGTTGCTCCTCCATGTTACTCCTCCAAGTCACTCACCCTTGTCCCTACACGATGCCACTCCACCATATCAACCCTCCTTCCTGATCAACCCTGTCACTTCTCCAAGTCACTCCTCCATGTCCCTCCTCCGTGTTGCTCCTCCACATCAATCCTCTATGTCACTCCTCCATGTTGCTCCTCCAAGTCACTCCTCCATGTAACTTCTACATGTAGCTACTCCATGTCACTACTCCATGTCACTCCTACATGTCGCTCCTCCGTGTTGCTCCTCCATGTCACTCCTCCAAGTCACTCATCCATGTCCCTCCGCCATTTCACTCCACCATATCAATCTTCCTTGGTGATCCGCCCTGTCACTTCTCCATGTCACTCCTCCATGTCTCTCCTCCACGAAACTCCTCTATGTCACTCCTCCATGTCACTCCTACATGTCACTCCTCCATGTCTCTCCTCTATAACGCTCTAACAACTCACTCCTCCATGTCACTCCTCCATGTCATTCAATCATTTCACTCCTCCTTGTAACTCCTCCAGGTCACTCCTCCATGTCGCTACACCAACTTACTCCTCAATGTCACTCCTTCATGTCACTCCTCCATTTCTCTCCTCCATGTCGTTATAACAAATCACTCCTCCATGTCACTCCTTCAGGTCACTCCTCCATGTCGCTAATCAAAGTCACTCCTCCATGTCACTACACCAACTCACTCCTCAATGTCAGTCCTCAATGTTACTACTTCATGACACTTCTCCATGTCACTACACCAACTCACTCCTCAATGTCACTCCTCCATGTCACTACTTCTTGTCATCCTCCCTGTCACTCATCGATGTCATTCCTCCATGTCACTCCTTTATGTCACAACTCCAATTCACTCCTCCATGTCACCTCTATATGTCTTCCATGTCACTCCTCCTGGTCACTCCTCCATGTTGCTATACCAATTTACACCTCAATGTCACTCCTTCATGTCACTCCTCCGTGTCACTCGTCCATGTCTCTCTAACAACTCAATCCTCCATTTCACTCCTCCAGGTCACTCCTCCATGTCGCTACTCAAAGTCACTCCTCCATGTCACTACACCAACTCAATCCTTCTTGTCACTCCTCCATGTCACTCATCCATGTCACTTCTATATGTCTTCCATGTCCCTCCTCCATGTCACTCCTCTATGTCGCTCCTCTATGTCACTCCTCCATGTCATTACTCCATTTCACTCCTCCATGTATCTCCTCCTTGTCCCTACTCTATGTCACTCCTCCATGTCACTCCTTCATGTCGCTACACAAACTCACTCCTCATGTTACTTCTCTATGTCGCTACTCAATGTCACTCCTCCATGTCGCAACACCAACTCACTCCTCAATGTCACTCCTCCATTTCACTCCTCCATGTAACTCCTTCAGGTCACTCCTCCATGTCGCTACTCAAAGTCACTCCTCATGTCACTCTTCCATGTCCATCCTCCATGTCACTACTCCATGTCACTCCTCCATGTCACTCCTCCAAGTCACTCACCCATGTCACTCCACAATTTCATTCCACCATATAAACACTCCTTCCTAATCAACCCTGTCACTTCTCCAAGTCTCTCCTGCATGTATCTCCTCCATGTCGCTCCTCCGTGTCACTACTCCATGTCACTCCTCCATGTCGCTACACAAACTCACTCCTCATGTTACTACTCTATGTCGCTACTCAATGTAACTCCTCCATGTCGTTACACCAACTCACTCCTCAATGTCACTCCTCCATTTCATTACTTCTTGTCACTCCACCATGTCACTCATCCATGTCATTCCTCCATGTGACTCCTTTATGTCACAACTCCAATTCACTCCTCCATGTCACCTCTATATGTCTTCCATGTCACTCCTCCATGTCCATCTTCCATGTCACTCCTCCATGTCACTCCTCCGTGTTGCTCCTCCTTGTCACTCCTCCAAGTCACTCACCCATGTCCCTCCACGATGTTACTCCACCATATCAACCCTCCTTCCTGATCAACCATGTCACTTCTCCAAGTCACTCCTCCATGTCTGTCCTCCATGTCACTACTCCACATCAATCCTCTATGTCACTCCTCCATGTCACTCCTCCATGTCGCTCTAACAACTCACTCCTCCACGTTACTCCTCTATGTCACTCCTCGATGTTACACCTCCATGTCACTCCTCCATGTCGTTATTCCATGTCACTCCTCCATGTCGCTACACCAACTCATTACTCATGTCACTCCTCCATGTCGCTACTCCATGTCACTCCTCCATGTCGCTACACCAACTCAACCCTCCTTGTCACTCCTCCATTTCGCTACAACAACTCAACCCTCCTTGTAACTCCTCCATGTCACTCGTTTATGTAACTCCTCCAATTCACTCCTCCATGTCATCTCTATATGTCTTCCATGTCACTCCTCCATGTCTTTCCTCCATGTCACTACTCCATGTCACTCCTCCATGTCGCTCCTCCGTGTTGCTCCTCCATGTCACTTCTCCATGTCTTTCCTCCATGTCACTCCTCCATGTCCCTCCTACATGTCACTACTCCATTTCACTCCTCCATGTCGCTCCTCCGTGTTGCTCATCCACATCGATCCTCTATGTCACTCCTCCATGTCACTACTCCATGTCACTCCTCCATGTCGCTCCTCCGTGTCACTACTCCATGTCACTCCTCCATGTCTCTCCTCCGTGTTGCTCCTCCACATCGACCCTCTATGTCACTCCTCCATGTAAGTCTTCCATGTCACTTCTCCATGTGGCTTCTCCATGTCACTCTTCCATGTCAATACACCAACTCAAAACTGTTTGTCCATCCTCCATGTCACTCCTCCATGTCACTCCTCCATGTAGCTCCTCCATGTTGCTCCTCCATGTCACTCCTCCATGTCACTCATCCATGTCCCTCCGCCATTTCACTCCACCATATCAATCTTCCTTGGTGATCCGCCCTGTCACTTCTCCACGTCACTCCTCCATGTCACTACACCAACTCACTCCTCGATGTCACTACTTCATGTCACTCATCCATGTCCCTCCGCCATGTGACTCCTCCATGTCGCTCCACCAACTCACTTCTCCACGTCGCTCCTCCACGTTGCTATTCCATGTCACTCCTCCATGTAACTCATCTATGTCCCTCCGCCGTGTCACTACACCAACTCAATCCTTCTTGTCACTCCTCCATGTCACACATCCATGTCACTTCTCTATGTATTCCATGTCACTCCTCCATGTCCCTCCTCCATGTCACTCCTCCACGTCACTCCTCTATGTCACTCCTCCATGTCACACCTCAATGTCACGCCTCCATGTTGCTAGTCCATGTCACTCCTTCATGTCACTCCTCCATGTCGCTACACCAACTCAATCCTCCTTGTAACTCCTCCATGTCACTCATCCATGTTATTCCTCTATGTCACCCCTTTATGTCACCCCTCCAATTCACTCCTCCATGTCACACCTCAATGTCACTCCTCCATGTCGTTATTCCATGTCACTCCTCCATGTCGCTACACCAACTCATTCCACATGTCACTCCTCCATGTCTCTACTCCTTGTCACTCCCCCATGTCACTCCTCCATGTCGCTACACCAACTCAATCCTCCTTGTCACTCCTTCATGTCACTCATCCATGTTATTCCTCCATATCACCCCTTTATGTCACTCCTCCAATTCACTCTTCCATGTCACTTCTATATGTCTTCCATGTCACTCCTCAATGTCCATCTTCCATGTCACTACTCCATGTCACTCCTCCATGTCGCTCCTCTGTGTTGCTCCTCCTTGTCACTCCTCCAAGTCACTCACCCGTGTCCCTCCACGATGACACTCCACCATATTAACCCTCCTTCCTGATCAACCCTTTCGCTTCTCCAAGTCACTCCTCCATGTCCATCCTCCATGTCACTACTCCACATCAATCCTCCATGTGTCTCCTCCATGTCACTCCTCCATGGTGCTATTCCATGTGACTCCTCCATGTCGCTCCACCAACTCCTTCCTCCATGTAACTCCACCATATCACTCCTCTATGTCAATCCTTTATGTCACTCCTCCAAGTCACTCATCCATGTCCCTCCGCAATGTCGCAATTCCATGTTAGTCCTTCATGACGCTACACCAACTCACTCTTCCATGTCACTCCTCCATTTCACTCCACCACATCTCTCCTCTACGTCAGTCCTCCATGTCACTCCTTTATGTCAATCGTCCAAGTCACTCCACCATGTCACTTCTATATGTCTTCCATATAACTCCTCCAAGTCCATCCATCATGTCACTATTCCACGTCACTCCTCTATGTCACTCCTCCATGTCACACCTCCATGTCACTCCTCCATGTCGTTATTCCATGTCACTCCTCCATGTCGCTACACCAACTCATTACTCATGTCACTCCTCCATGTCGCTACTCCATGTCACTCCTCCATGTCGCTACACCAACTCAACCCTCCTTGTCACTCCTCCATGTCGCTACAACAACTCAACCCTCCTTGTAACTCCTCCATGTCACTCGTTTATGTCACTCCTCCAATTCACTCCTCCATGTCATCTCTATATGTCTTCCATGTCACTCCTCCATGTCACTCCTCCATGTCGCTCCTCCGTGTTGCTCCTCCATGTCCCTCCTACATGTCACTACTCCATTTCACTCCTCCATGTCGCTCCTCCGTGTTGCTCCTCCACATCGATCCTCTATGTCACTCCTCCATGTCACTACTCCATGTCACTCCTCCATGTCGCTCCTCCGTGTCACTACTCCATGTCACTCCTCCATGTCTCTCCTCCGTGTTGCTCCTCCACATCGATCCTCTATGTCACTCCTCCATGTAAGTCTTCCATGTCACTCCTCCATGTCGCTCCTCCGTGTTGCTCCTCCATGTCGCTTCTCCATGTCTTTCCTCCATGTCACTCCTCCATGTCCCTCCTACATGTCACTACTCCATTTCACTCCTCCATGTCGCTCCTCCGTGTTGCTCCTCCACATCGATCCTCTATGTCACTCCTCCATGTCACTACTCCATGTCACTCCTCCATGTCGCTCCTCCGTGTCACTCCTCCATGTAAGTCTTCCATGTCACTTCTCCATGTGGCTTCTCCATGTCACTCTTCCATGTCAATACACCAACTCAAAACTGTTTGTCCATCCTCCATGTCACTCCTCCATGTCACTCCTTCATGTAGCTCCTCCATGTTGCTCCTCCATGTCACTCCTCCATGTCACTCATCCATGTTCCTCCGCCATTTCACTCCACCATATCAATCTTCCTTGGTGATCCGCCCTGTCACTTCTCCACGTCACTCCTCCATGTCACTACACCAACTCACTCCTCAATGTCACTACTTCATGTCACTCATCCATGTCCCTCCGCCATGTGACTCCTCCATGTCGCTCCACCAACTCACTTCTCCACGTCGCTCCTCCACGTTGCTATTCCATGTCACTCCTCCATGTAACTCATCTATGTCCCTCCGCCGTGTCACTACACCAACTCAATCCTTCTTGTCACTCCTCCATGTCACACATCCATGTCACTTCTCTATGTAATCCATGTCACTCCTCCATGTCCCTCCTCCATGTCACTCCTCCACGTCACTCCTCTATGTCACTCCTCCATGTCACACCTCAATGTCACGCCTCCATGTTGCTAGTCCATGTCACTCCTTCATGTCACTCCTCCATGTCGCTACACCAACTCAGTCCTTCTTGTAACTCCTCCATGTCACTCATCCATGTTATTCCTCTATGTCACCCCTTTATGTCACCCCTCCAATTCACTCCTCCATGTCACACCTCAATGTCACTCCTCCATGTCGTTATTCCATGTCACTCCTCCATGTCGCTACACCAACTCATTCCACATGTCACTCCTCCATGTCTCTACTCCTTGTCACTCCCCCATGTCACTCCTCCATGTCGCTACACCAACTCAATCCTCCTTGTCACTCCTTCATGTCACTCATCCATGTTATTCCTCCATATCACCCTTTATGTCACTCCTCCAATTCACTCTTCCATGTCACTTCTATATGTCTTCCATGTCACTCCTCAATGTCCATCTTTCATGTCACTACTCCATGTCACTCCTCCATGTCGCTCCTCTGTGTTGATCCTCCTTGTCACTCCTCCAAGTCACTCTCCCGTGTCCCTCCACGATGACACTCCACCATATTAACCCTCCTTCCTGATCAACCCTGTCGCTTCTCCAAGTCACTCCTCCATGTCCATCCTCCATGTCACTACTCCACATCAATCCTCCATGTCGCTCCTCCATGTCACTCCTCCATGTCCCTCCTACATGTCACTACTCCTTTTCACTCCTCCATGTCGCTCCTCCGTGTTGCTCCTCCACATCGATCCTCTATGTCACTCCTCCATGTCACTACTCCATGTCACTCCTCCATGTCGCTCCTCCGTGTCACTACTCCATGTCACTCCTCCATGTCTCTCCTCCGTGTTGCTCCTCCACATCGATCCTCTATGTCACTCCTCCATGTAAGTCTTCCATGTCACTTCTCCATGTGGCTTCTCCATGTCACTCTTCCATGTCAATACACCAACTCAAAACTGTTTGTCCATCCTCCATGTCACTCCTCCATGTCACTCCTCCATGTAGCTCCTCCATGTTGCTCCTCCATGTCACTCCTCCATGTCACTCATCCATGTTCCTCCGCCATTTCACTCCACCATATCAATCTTCCTTGGTGATCCGCCCTGTCACTTCTCCACGTCACTCCTCCATGTCACTACACCAACTCACTCCTCAATGTCACTACTTCATGTCACTCATCCATGTCCCTCCGCCATGTGACTCCTCCATGTCGCTCCACCAACTCACTTCTCCACGTCGCTCCTAAACGTTGCTATTCCATGTCACTCCTCCATGTAACTCATCTATGTCCCTCCGCCGTGTCACTACACCAACTCAATCCTTCTTGTCACTCCTCCATGTCACACATCCATGTCACTTCTCTATGTATTCCATGTCACTCCTCCATGTCCCTCCTCCATGTCACTCCTCCACGTCACTCCTCTATGTCACTCCTCCATGTCACACCTCAATGTCACGCCTCCATGTTGCTAGTCCATGTCACTCCTTCATGTCACTCCTCCATGTCGCTACACCAACTCAGTCCTTCTTGTAACTCCTCCATGTCACTCATCCATGTTATTCCTCTATGTCACCCCTTTATGTCACCCCTCCAATTCACTCCTCCATGTCACACCTCAATGTCACTCCTCCATGTCGTTATTCCATGTCACTCCTCCATGTCGCTACACCAACTCATTCCACATGTCACTCCTCCATGTCTCTACTCCTTGTCACTCCCCCATGTCACTCCTCCATGTCGCTACACCAACTCAATCCTCCTTGTCACTCCTTCATGTCACTCATCCATGTTATTCCTCCATATCACCCCTTTATGTCACTCCTCCAATTCACTCTTCCATGTCACTTCTATATGTCTTCCATGTCACTCCTCAATGTCCATCTTCCATGTCACTACTCCATGTCACTCCTCCATGTCGCTCCTCTGTGTTGCTCCTCCTTGTCACTCCTCCAAGTCACTCACCCGTGTCCCTCCACGATGACACTCCACCATATCAACCCTCCTTCCTGATCAACCCTGTCGCTTCTCCAAGTCACTCCTCCATGTCCATCCTCCATGTCACTACTCCACATCAATCCTCCATGTCGCTACTCCATGTCACTCCTCCATGGTGCTATTCCATGTGACTCCTCCATGTCGCTCCACCAACTCCTTCCTCCATGTAACTCCACCATATCACTCCTCTATGTCAATCCTTTATGTCACTCCTCCAAGTCACTCATCCATGTCCCTCCGCCATGTCGCAATTCCATGTTAGTCCTTCATGACGCTACACCAACTCACTCTTCCATGTCACTCCTCCATTTCACTCCACCACATCTCTCCTCTACGTCAGTCCTCCATGTCACTCCTTTATGTCAATCGTCCAAGTCACTCCACCATGTCACTTCTATATGTCTTCCATATAACTCCTCCAAGTCCATCCATCATGTCACTATTCCATGTCACTCCTCCATGTCACTCCTCCGTGTTGCTCTTCCAAGTCACTCCTCCATGTAGCTACTCCATGTCACTCCTCCATGTTGCTAAACAGGATGGAGGAGTGAAATGGAGTAGCGACATGGAGGAGTGACATGGAAGATTGACATGGAGGAGCGACATAGATGAGAGACATGTAACAGCAAGGAGGAGTTATATGGAGGAGTGACATGGAAGATTGACATGGAGGAGCAACATAGATGAGAGACACGTAACAGCAAGGAGAAGTCATATGGAGGAGTGATATAGAGGAGTGACATGGAGGAGTGACATGGAGGAGTGACATGGAGGAATGAGTTGGTATAGCAACATGGAGTACTGACATGGAGGAGCGACATGGAGGAGTGACATGGAGGAGTGACATAAGGAGTGAGTTTGTGTAGCGACATGGAGGAGTGACATGGAGTGGCTAAATGGAGGATTGAAATGGAGGAGTGACATGGAGGAGTGACATAGAGGAGTGATATGGAGGAGTGACATACAGGATTGACGTGGAAGAGAGACATGGAGAATTGAAAAAGTAGTTACATGGAGGAGTGACATTGAGGAGTGACATGGATGAGTGACAGGTTTGATCAGGAAGGAGGGTTAATATGGTGGGGAGACATGGCGGAGGGACAGGGATGAGTGAGTTGGTGTAGTGAAATGGAGGAGTGACATGGAATACAGACATTGAGGAGTGACATGGAGGTGTGACATGGAGAAGTGACAGGACGGATAAGCAAGGAGGATTGATATGGTGGTGACATGGCGGAGGGACATGGATGAGTGACATGGAGGAGCGACAGGGAGGAGCAGCATGGAAGAGCGATATGGAGGAGTGTCATGGAGGAGGAACATGGAGGAGTGACATGCAAGACATATAGAAATGACATGGAGGAGTGACTTGGAGGAGTGACATAAAGAAGTGACATGGTGGAATGACATAGATGAGTAACATGGAGGAGTGACAAGGACAATTGAGTTGGTGTAGCGACATGGAGCATTTACTTGGCGGAGTGATATAAAGGAGTGACATGGAGGAGTGACATGGAAGATTGACATGGAGGAGCGACATAGATGAGAGACATGTAACAGCAAGGAGGAGTTATATGGAGGAGTGACATGGAAGATTGACATGGAGGAGCAACATAGATGAGAGACATGTAACAGTAAGGAGAAGTCATATGGAGGAGTGATATGGAGGAGTGACATGGCGGAGTGACATAGAGTAGCAAAATGGAGGAGAGACTTGGAGGAGTCAAGTGGAGGAGTTACATGGAAGACATTTAGAAGTGACATGGAGGAGTTATATGGAGTAACGAAAAGGATGAGTGACATGGAGAATTGACATTAATGTGTGACATGGAGTAGTGACATAGAGGAGTGACGTAGAGGAGTGACATGGAGGAGTGACATGAAAGAATTAATTGGTGGAGCAACATGGAGGAGTAACATGGAAGAGTGACATGGAAAACAAGTAGAAGTGAGACGGAGGAGTGATATGGAGGAGTGACAATGTGGAGCTACACGGATGAGAGACATGATATTGAGTACTTAGAGAAGTTACATGGAGTAGCGACATGGAGGAGAAACTTGGAGGAAAGACATGGAGGAGTGACATGGAGGAGTGACATGGAGGAATGACGTGGAGGAGTGACATACAGGATTGACGTGGAAGAGCGACATGGAAGAGTTACAGTGACAGGGCAGATCAGCAAGGAGGTTTGATATGGTGGAGTGACATGGAGGAGCAACATGGAGTATTGAAATGGAAGACATATAGAAGTGACATGGAGGAGTGACATGGAGTAGCGTCATGGAGGAGCGACATGGATGAGAGATATGGAGGAGTGAAATGGAGGAGTGACATATAGAAGTAACATGTATGAGTTGGTGGAGCGACATGAAAGAGTCACATGGTGTAGCGACATGGAGTAACGACATGGAGGAGTGAGTCAGGGTAACGACATGGAGGAGTGACATGGAAGACATATATAAGTGACATGGAGGAGTGATATGGAGTAGTGACAGGGCGGATAAGCAAGGAGGATTGATATAGTGGAGTGACATGGAGGAGGGACAGGGAGGAGTGACATGGAAGACATATAGAAATGACATGGAGGAGTGACTTGGAGGAGTGACAGGTTTGATTAGGAAGGAGGGTTAATATGGTGGAGTGACATGGCGGAGGAAAATACAGGAGTGATATGGCTGAGCGATATGGAGGAGTGACATGGAGGAATGACATGGATGAGTGACATGGAGTAGTGACATGGAATAGCGATATGGAAGAGTGACATGGAGGAGTGCCATTGAGGAGTGACATAGAGGATGGTGTGGAGGAGAGACATGGAGGGTTGATGTGGAGAAGTGACAGGGCGGATAAGTAAGGAGGTTTGATATGATGGAGTGACGGAGGGACATGGATGAGTGAAATGGAGGAGTGACATGGAGGATCAACATGGAGGAGCGACATGGAGGGGTGACATGGAGGAGTGACATGGAGGTGTGAGTTGGTGGAGCGACATGGAGGAGTCACATGGAGTAGCGACATGGAGGAATGACTTGGAGGAGTGATATAAAGGTCTGACATAGAGGAGTGACATGGAGGAGTGAAATTGAGTGACATATAGGAGTAATATAGATGAGAGACATGTAACAGCAAGGAGGAGTTATATGGAGGAGTGACGTGGAGGAGTGACACGGAGGAGCGACACAGATGAGAGACGTGGAGAAGTGACATGGAAGACTTGGAGAAGTCATATGGAGGAGTGATATGGAAGAGTGACATAGAATAGTGACATGGAGGAGTGACATTGAGGAGTGATAAGTAGTATTGAGTTGGTGTAGCGACATAGAGGAGTGACATGGAGTAGCGACATGGAGGAGTGACATGAGGAGTGAGTTGGTGTAGCGACACGGAGGAGTGACATGGAGTAGTGAGTTGGTGGAGCGACATGGAGGAGTCACATAGAGTAGCACCATGGAGGAGTGACTTGGAGGAGTGACATAAAAGAGGGACTTGGAGGAGTGACATGGAGGGCTGACATGGAGGAGCGATATGGAGGGGTGAATTATTGGATCGACATGGATGAGAGACAAGTAGCAGCAAGGACGATTGACATGGAGAAGTGACATGAAGGAGTGAGTTGGTGTAGCGACATGGAGGAGTGACATAGAGGAGTGACAGAGGTTTGACGTGGAGGAGAGACATGGAAGGAGTGACATGGATAAGTGACAGGATTGATCAGGAAGGAGGATTGATAAAGTGGAGTGACATGGCGGAGGAACATGGAGGAGTGACATGGAAGACATATAGAGGTGACATGGAGGAGTGACTTGGAGTAGTGACATGAGGAGTGAGTTATTTTAGCAACATGGAGGAGTGACATGGAGAAGTGACATGGCGGATAACCAAGGAGGGTTGATATGGTGGAGTGACATCGCGGAGGGACATGACATGGGTGAGTGACTTGGAGGAGTGACATGGAGGAGTGACATGGAGGAATGACATGAGGAGTGAGTTTGTGTCGCGACATGGAGGAGTGACATGGAGTAGTGACATGGAGTAGCTACATGTAGGAGTTACATGGAGGAGTGACTTGGAGGAGCAACATGGAGGAGGGACATAGAGGATTGATGTGGAGGAGCAACACGGAGAAGCGACATGGAGGAGTGACATGGAGTAGAGACATGGAGGAGGGACATGGAGGAGTGACTTGGAGAATTGACAGGGTTGATCAGGAAGTAGGGTTGATATGGTGGAGTGACATCGTGGAGGGACATGGGTTAATGACTTGGAGGAGTGACATGGAGGAGCAACACGGAGGATCAACATGGAGGAGTGACATGGAGTAGTGACATGGAGGATAGACATGGAGGAGTGACAAGGAAAACATATAGAGGTGACATGGAGGAGTGAATTGGAGGAGTGACATAAACGAGTGACATGGAGGAATGACATGGATGAGTGACATGGAGGAGTGACCTGGAGGAGTGACATGGAGGAGTGAAATGGTGTAGTGACATGGAGGAGTGAGTTGTTAGAGCGACATGGAGGAGAGATATTGAGGAGTGACATAGAGGAGTGACGTGGAGGAGAGACATGGAAGAGTGACATGGAGAAGTGACAGGGCGGATAACCAAGGAGGGTTGAAATGGTGGAGTGACATCGTGGAGGGACATGGGTGAGTGACTTGGAGGAGTGACATGGAGGAGTGACATGGAGGTGTGACATTAGGTGTGAGTTTGTGTAGCGACATGGAGGAGTGACATGGAGTAGCTACATGGAGGAGTTACATGGAGGAGTAACTTGGAGGAGCAACATGGAGGAGCGACATGGAGGAGTGACATGGAGTAGTGACATAGAGTAGCTACATGTAGGAGTTACATGGAGGAGTGACTTGGAGGAGCAACATGGAGGAGTGACATAGAGGATTGATGTGGAGGAGCAACACGGAGGAGCGACATGGAGGAGTGACATGGAGTAGCGACAAGAAGGAGTGACATGGAGTAGCGACATGCAGGAGTGACATGGTTGATCAGGAAGGAGGGTTGATATGGCAGAGTGACATCGTGGAGGGACATGGGTGAGTGACTTTGGGAATGACATGGAGGAGCAACACAGAGTTGCAACATGTAGGAGTGACATGGAGTAGTGACATGGAGGATGGACATGGAGGAGTGACATGGAAGACATATAGAGATGACATGGAGGAGTGAATTGGAGGATTGACATAAACGAGTGACATGGAGGAATGACATGGATGAGTGACATGGAGGAGTTACAAGGAGGATTGAGTTGGTGTAGCGACATGGAGTAGCTACAAGTAGGAGTTACATGGAGGAGTGACGTGGAGGAGAGACATGGAAGAGTGACATGGAGAAGTGACAGGGCGGATCACCAAGGAGGGTTGATATGGTGGAGTGACATCGCGGAGGGACTTGGGTGAGTGACTTGGAGTAGTGACATGGAGGAGTGTCATGGAGGATGGACATGGAGGAGTGACATGGAGGATTGATGTGGAGGAGCTACACGGAGGAGCGACATGGAGGAGTGACATGGAGTAGCGACATGAAGGAGTGACATGGAGTAGCGACATGGAGGAGTGACATGGAGGAGTTACAAGGTGGGTTATGTTGGTGTAGCGACATGGAGGAGTGACATGGAGTAGCGACATGGAGGAGTGACATGAGTAATGTGTTGGTGTAGCGACATGGAGGTGTGACATGGAATAACGACAAGAGGAGTTACATGGAGGAGTGGCATGGAGGAGTGAATTTAAGGATCGTCATGGAGGAGTGACATGGATAAGCAACACAGTGGCTCAACATATAGGAGTTATATTGAGGAGTGTCATTGAAGGTCGACATGAAGGCTCAACATTGAGGAGTGACATGGAGGAGTGACATAAAGGAGTGACATGGAGGAATGACATGGATGACTGACATGGAGGAGTGACAAGGAAGATTGAGTTGGTGTAGCAACATGGAGGAGTGACATGGATTAGCGACATGGAGGAGTGATGAGGAGTGAGTTGGTGTAGCGACATGGAGGAGTGACATTGAGGTTTGACGTGGAATAGAGACAAAGATGTGTGACATGGAGAAGTGACATGGAAAACATGTAGAAGTGACACAGAGGAGTGATATGGTGGAGTGACAATGTGGAGCTACACAGATGAGACACATGACATTGAACACTTGGAGAAGTTACATGGAGGAGCGACATGAAGAGTGACATGGAATAACGACATGGAGGAGTGACATGGAGGTGTGACATGTAGGAGCGATATGGAGGAAACAAATGGAGGAGTGAAATGGAGGAGTTACATATAGGAGCAACATGGATGAGAGACATGTAACAGCAAGGAGGAGTGACATGGAAGAGCGACATGGATGAGCGACTTAGAGGAGTGACATGGAGGAGTGACATGGAGGAGCGACATGGAGGAGTTACATGGAGAAGCGACACGGAGGAGTCACATGAGGAGTGAGTTGGCATAGCGACATGGAGGAGTGACATTTAGTAGCGACATGGAGGAGTGACATGGAGGTGTGACATAGAGGAGTTACATAGAGGAGTCAGGTAGAGGAGTGACATTGAGGAGTAACATGGAGTAGCGACATAGAGGAGTGACTTGGAGGAGTGACATAAAGGAGTGACATGGAGGAGTGCCTTGGAGGAGTGACATAAAGTAGTGACATGGAGGAGTTACATGGAGTAGCTACATGGAGGAGTGACATTTAGGAATGACATGAGGGAGTGACATAGAGGAGTGACATGGAGGAGTGACATGGAGTAGTGACATGAAGGAGGGACATGGAGGAGTGGCTTGGAGAAGTGACAGGGTTGATCAGGAAGGAGGGTTGATATGGTGGAGTGACATGGAGGAGTGACATAGAGGAGTGAAGTGGAGTAGAGTCATGGAGGGTTGACATGGAAAACAAATAGAGGGTTGACATGGAGGAGTTAATTGGAGGAGTGATATAAACGAGTGACATGGAGGAATGACATGGATGAGTGACGTGGAGGAGTGACATGGAGTAATAACACGGAGGAGTGACATGAGAAGTGAGTTGGCGTAGCGACATGGAGGAGTGACATGGGGTAGCGACATGGAGGAGCGACATGGAGGAGTGACATAGAGTAACGACATGGAGGAGCGACATGGAGGAGTGACATGGAAGACATATAGAAGTGACATGGAAGAGTGACATGGAGAAGTGATAGGGCGGATCAGCAAGGACGACTGATATGGTGGAGTGACATGGAGGAGTGACAAGGAAGATTGAGTTGTTGTAGCAACATGGAGGAATGAAAAGGAGTAGCGACATGGAGGAGTGACATGGAGGTGTGACATGGCGGAGGGAACTGGAGGAGTGACATGGAAGACATATAGAAGAGACATGGAGGAGTGACTTGGAGGAGTGACATAAATTAGTGACATGGAGGAATGACATGGAGGAATGTTTTGGAGGAGTGACATGGAGGAGTGACATGGAGGAGTGATATGGAGTAATGAGTTGGTATAGCGACATGGAGTACTGACATGGAGGAGCTACATGGAGGAGTGACATGGAGGAGTGACATAGAGGAGTGACATGGAAGACATGGAGGAGTGACATGGAGGAGTGATATGATATGGAGGAGTGACAATGTGGAGCTACACAGATGAGAGACTTGACATTGAAGACTTGGAGAAGTTACATGGAGGAGCGACATGGAAGAGTGACATGGAGGAGTGAGTTGGTGTAGGGATAAGGAGGAGCGACATGGAATAGCGTCATGGAGGAGTGACATGGAGGAGTGACATAGAGGATTGACAGGGTTGATCAGGAAGGAGGATTTATATGATGGAGTGACATGGCAAAGGGACATGGAGGAGTAACATGGAGGAGTGACATAGAGGTTTGAGGTGGAATAGAGACATGGAGGTGTGACATGGAGAATTTTCATGGAAAACATGTAGAAGTGACACGGAGGATTGATATATAGGAGTGACAATGTGGAGCTACACAGATAAGAGACATGACATTGAAGACTTGGAGAAGTTACATGGAGGAGCGACATGGAAGATTTACATGGAGGAGTGACATGGAGTAGCTACATGGAGGAGTGACATGGAGGAGTTACATAGAGGAGTGACAATGTGGAGCTACACAGATAAGAGACATGACATTGAAGACTTGGAGAAATTAAATGGAGGAGCGACATGGAAGAGTTCAATGGAGGAGTGACATGGAGAATCGACACGGAGGAGTGACATGAGAAGTGAGTTGGCGTAGCGACATGGAGGAGTGAAGTGGAGTAACGACATGTAGGACTGACATAAAGGAGTGATGTGGAGGAGTGACATGAAGGAGTAACATGGAGGAGTGAGTTGGAGGAGCGACATGGAGGAGCAACATGAAGGATCTACATGAAGGATCAACATGGATGAGTGACATGGAGGAGTGACATGGATGATCAACATGGAGCAGTGACATGGAGGAGTGACATACAGGAGTGAAGTGGAGGAGCAACATGGAGGAGCAACATGGATGAGTGACATGGAGGAGCGACAAGGAGGAGTGACATGGAGGAGTGACATAGAGTAGTGACACGGAGGAGTGACATTGAGGAGCTTCATGAAGGAGTGAAATGGAAAAGTGACTTGTAGGAGTCACAGAGAAGATCGACATGGAGGAGTGACATGGAGGAGTGACATGAAGGAGGGACATGGAGGAGTGACATGGAAGACATATAGAATTTTCATGGAGGAGTGACTTGGAGGAATGACATAAAGGAGTGACATGGTGGAATGACATGGAAAAGTGACATGGATGAGTGACATGGAGGAGTGAGTTGGTGGAGCGACATGGAGGAGTCACATGGAGTAGCGACATGGAGCATTTACTTTGAGAAGTGATATAAAGGAGTGACATGGAGGAATGAAATGGAAGATTGACATAGAGGAGCGACATAGATGAGAGACATGTATTAGCAAGGAGGAGGTATATGGAGGAGTGACGTGGAGGAGTGACACGGAGGAGCGAAACGGATGAGAGCCATGGAGAAGTGACATGGAAGACTTTGAGAAGTAATATGGATGAATGATATGGAGGAGTGACATGGAGGAGTGACATAGAGGAGCAAAATGGAGGAGAGACTTGGAGGAGTGAAATGGAGGAATAACATGCAGGAGATACATGGAAGACATATAAAAGTGACATGGAGGAGTAGTGACATGGAGGAGTGACATGGAGGAGTAACATGAAGGAGTGACATGGAGGAGTGAGTTGGTGTAGCGACTTGGAGGGATGACATGGATGTCTGACATGGATGTCTGACATGGAGGAGTGACATGGAGAAGTGACATAAAGTAGTGACATGGAGAAATGACATGGATGAGTGACATGGAAGACATATAGAATTGACAAGGAGGAGTGACATGGAGGAGTGACATAGAGGAGAAAAATGGAGGAGAGACTTGGAGGAGTGAAATGGAGGAGAACATGGAGGAGTGATTTGGAGGAGTTACATGGAGGAGTGACATGGAGTAGCGACATGGAGGATTTACATGGAGGAGTGAGTTGGTGTAGCGACACGGAGGAGTGAAGTGGAGTAGCGACATGTAGGAGTGACATGTAGGTGTGACATGGAGGAGTGACATAGAGGAGTGACGTGGAGGAGTGACATGGAGGAGTGACATGGAGGATCGACATGGAGGAGTGACATTGAGGAGTGACATGGAGGAGCTTCATGGAGGAGTGATATGGAGGATTGACTTGTAGGAGTCACAGAGAAGATTGACATGGAGGTCTGACAATGAGTAGGTACATTCTGGAGGAACATGGTTGAGAGACATTCTGGAGTGCCATTCTGGAGTGCCATTCTGGAGTGACAAGGAAAATCGAAAGAGTAGTTACATTGAGGAGTGACAAGGAGGAGCGACATGGAGGAGCGACATAGATTGTCGACATGTACCGATATGGAAAACCGACATTGAGTAGTGACTTGGAGGAGTGAGACAGAGGAGCGACATGGAGGAGTTACATGGAGGAGTGACATTTTGTAGAGACATTCTGGAGTGACATTCTGGAGTTACTTTGATGAGAGATTTGGAGGGTTGACATAGAGGAGTAACATGAAGGATTCACATAGAGGAGCTACATGGAGGAGCGACATCGCGGAGTGACATGGAGGAGCGACATGGATGATCGACATGGAGGAGTGACATGGAGTAGTGACATAGAAGAGTTATGTGGAGGAGCAACATGGAGGAATGACATTGAGGTATGAAATGGAGGAGCAACATAGATGATCGAAATGGAGGAGTGACATGGAGGAGTGACATGGATGAACGACATGGAGTAGTGACATGGAGTAGTGACATGGAGGAGTGACATAGAAGAGTTATGTGGAGGAGCAACATGGAGGAGTGACATGGAGGAGCGACAAGAAGGAGTGACATAGAGGAGTGAAATGGATGAGTGACATTTATGATTGACATGGAGGATCGACATGGAGGAGTGACATGGAGGAGTGACATAGAGGAGTGACATGGAGGAATGACAAGGAGGTTTGAGTTGGTGTAGAGACATGGAGGAGTGACATGGAGTAGCGACATGGAGGAGTGAAATGAGGAGTTACATAGATGAGTGACGTAGTGGAGTGAAATGGAGTGACATGGAAGAGTGAGTTGGTGTAGCGACATGAAGGAGTGACATGGAATAGCAACATGGAAGAGTGACATGGAGGAGCGACAAGGAGGAGTGACATGAAGGATCTACATGGAGGAGCGAAATGGAGGAGTGACATGGAGGAGTGACATGGAGGAGTGACGTAGAGGATTGATGTGAAGTAGTGACATGGAGGAGTGACTTGGAGAAGTGACATAGAGTAGCGACATGGTGGAGATACATGGAGGAGTGACATGGAGGAATGACATGGAGGAGGGACATGGAGGAGCGACATGGAGGAGCGATATGGAGGAGTAACATGAAAAAGTCTAAAGGAGGATTGAGTTTGTGTAGCGACATGGAGGAGTGACATGAAGTAGTGACATTGAGGAGTGACATTGAGGAGTGAGTTGGTGTAGTGACATGGAGGAGTGACTTTGAGTAGCGACATGGAGGATTGACCTGGAGGAGTGACATGGAGGAGTGAAATGGTGGAGTGACATGGAAGAGTGAGTTGTTAGAGCGACATAGAGGAGAGACAATGAGGAGTGACAAAGAGGAGTGACATGGAGGAGTTACATGGAGGAATGACATGGAGGAGTAACAAGGAGGAAGGAGTTGGTGGAGCGACATGGACGAGTCACATGGAGTAGCGACATGGAGGAATGACATGGATGAGTGACATGGAGGAGTGACTTTGAGTAGCGACATGGAGGAGTGACCTGGAGGAGTGACATGGAGGAGTGAAATGGTGGAGTGACATGGAGGAGAAGACTTGTTAGAGCGACATGGAGGAGAGACATGGAGGAGTGACATGGAGGAGTGACATGGAGGAGTGACATAGAGGAGTTTACGTGGAGGAGAGACATGGAAGAGTGACATGGAGAAGTGACAGGTCGGATCACCAATGAAGATTGATAGGGTGGAGTGACAAGGCGGAGGAACATGGATGAGTGACATGGAGGAGTGACATGGAGGAGTGAATTGGAAGAGTGACATAAAAGAGTGACATGAGGAATGACATGGATGAGTGACATGGAGGAGTGACAAGGAGGGTTGAGTTTGTGTAGCGACATGGAGGAGTGACATAAAGTAGTGACATGGAGGATTGACATTGAGGAGTGAGTTGGTGCAGTTACATGGAGGAGTGACTTTGAGTAGCAACATGGAGGAGTGACCCGGAGGAGTGACATGGAGGAGTGAAATGGTGGAGTGACATGGAGGAGTGAGTTGTTAGAGTGACATGGAGTAGAGACATGGAGGAGTGACATGGAGGACTGACATAGAGGAGTGACGTGGAGGAGAGACATGGAAGAGTGACATGGAGAAGTGACAGGTCGGATCACCAAGGAAGATTGATAGGGTGGAGTGACAAGGCGGAGGAACATGGATGAGTGACATGGAGGAGTGACATGGAGAAGTGAATTGGAGGATTTATATAAAGGAGTGACATGAGGAATGACATGGAATAGCGACATGGAGTAGTGACATGGAGGAGGGACATGGAGGAGTGACTTGGAGGAGTGACTTGGAGAAATGAAATGGAGGAGTGACATGGAGGAGTAACATGAGGAGTGAGTTTGTGTAGCGACATGGAGGAGAGACATGGAGTAGCTACATGGAGGAGATACATGGAGGAGTGACTTGTAGGAGTGACATGAGGAATGAGTTGTTGTAGCGACATGGAGGAGTGACATGAGGAAAGAGTTGGTGTAGCTACATGGAGGAGTGACATGGAGGTGTGACATGGAGTAGTGACATAGAGGAGTGATGTGGATGAGTGACATGGAGGAAAATCATGGAGGAGTGACATGGAAGACTTATAGAAATGACATGGATGAGTGACATAGAGGAGTGACAAGAAGGATTGAGTTGGTGTAGTGACATGGCGGAGGGACATAGATGAGTTACATGGAGGATTGACATGGAAGAGCAACATGGAGGAGCGACGTGGAGGAGTGAGTTGGTGGAGCGACGTGGAGGAGTGAGTTGGTGGAGCGACATGGAGGAGTCACATGGAGTAGCGACATGGAGGAGTGACATTGAGGAGTGAGTTGGTGTAGTGACATGGAGGAGTGACTTTGAGTAGCGACATGGAGGAGTGACCTGGAGGAGTGACGTGGAGGATTGAAATGGTGGAGTGACATGTAGGAGTAACTTGGAGGAGTGACATAAAGAATTGACATGGATGAGTGACATGGAGGAGTAACATGGAGGAAGGAGTTGGTGGAGCGACATGGAGGAGTCACATGGAATAGCGACATATGGGAGTTACATGGAGGAGTGACATAGAGTATTGATGTGGGATAGTGAAATGGAGGTTGGACGTGGAGGAGTGACTTGGAGAAGTAACAGGGTTGATCAGGAAGGAGGGTTGATATGGTGGAGTGACATCGTAGAGGGACATGGGTGAGTGACTTGTAGGAGTGACAAGGAGGAGCAACACGGAGGAGCGACATGGAGGAGTTACATGAGGAGTGAGTTTGTGTAGCGACATGGAGGAGTCACATGGAGGAGTCACATGGAATAGCGACATGGAGGAGCAACACGGCGGAGCGACATGGAGGAGTGAAATGGAGTAGTGACATGGAGGATGGACATGGAGGAGTGACATGGAAGACATATAGAGGTGACATGGAGGAGTGAATTGGAGGAGGAACATGGAGGAGTGAGTTGGTGGAGCAACATGGAGGAGTCACATGGAGTAGCGACATTAAGGAGTCACTTGGAGGAGTGACATAAAGGAGTGACATGGAGGAGTGACATGGAGGATTGACATGGAGGAGCGATATGGAGGAGTGACATGAAAGATTGTATAGGAGGATTGAGTTTGTGTAGCGACATGGAGGAGTGACATGGAGTAGTGACTTGGAGGAGTGAAATTGAGGAGTGAGTTGGTGTAGTAACATGGAGGAGTGACTTTGTGTAGTGACATGGAGGAGTGACCTGGAGGAGTGACATGGAGGAGTGAAATGGTGGAGTGACATGGAGGAGTAAATTGTTATAGCGACATGGTGGAGAGACATGGAGGAGTGACATGGAGGAGTAACATGGAGGAGTGACATAGAGGAGTGACGTGGAGGAGAGACATGGAAGAGTGACATGGAGCAGTTACAGGGCGGGTCACCAAAGAGGGTTAATATGGTGGAGTGACAACGCGGATGGACATGGGTGAGTGAAATGGAGTAGCTACATGGAGGGGTTATATGGAGGAGTGACTTGGAGGACTGACATGGAATAAGGACATGGAGGAGTGACATGGAAGACATATAGAGATGACATGGAGGAGTGAATTGGAGGAGTGAAATAAACGAGTGACATGGAGGAATTACATGGATGAATGACATGGAGGAGTTACAAGGAGGGTTGAGTTGGTGTAGCGACATGGAGGAGTGACATGGAGGTGTGACATGGAGGAGTGACATAGAGGAGTGACGTGGAGGATAGACATGGAAGAGTGACATGAGGAGAGAGTTTGTGTAGCGACATGGAGGAGTGACATGAAGTAGTGATATGGAGGAGTGACATTGAGGAGTGAGTTGGTGTAGTTACATGGAAGAGTGACTTTGAGTAGCGACCTGGAGGAGTGACCTGGAGAAATGACAGGGCGGATCACTAAGGAAGATTGATATGGTGGAGTGACATGGCGGAGGGACATGGATGAGTGATTTGGAGGAGTGCCATAGAGGAGCAACATGGAGGAGTGACATGGAGGAGGGACATGGAGGAGTGACTTGGAGATGTGACAGGGTTGATCAGGAAGGAGGGGTTATATGGTGGAGTGACATGGCGGAGGGACATGGATGAGTGACTTGGAGGAGTGACATGGATGAGTGACATGGAGGAGTGACATGGAGGAGCAACATGGAGGAGCGACATGGAGGAGTAACTTGGAGGAGTGACATAAAGGATTGACATGGGGGAGTGACATGGAGGAGTAACATGGAGGAAGGAGTTGGTGGAGCGACATGGAGGAGTCACATAGAATAGCGACATGGAGGAGTGACATGGAGGAACAACACGGAGGAGCGACATGGAGGAGTAACATGGAGTAGTGACATGGAGGATGGACATGGAGGAGTGACATGGAAGACATATAGAGGTGACATGGAGGAGTGAATTGAAGGAGGAACATGGAGGAGTGAGTTGGTGGAGCAACATGGAGGAGTCACATGGAGTAGCGACATTTAGGAGTAACTTGGAGGAGTGACATAAAGGAGTGACAAGGAGGAGTGACATGAAGGATTGACATGGAGAAGCGATATGGAGGAGTGACATGAAAGATTGTATAGGAGGATTGAGTTTTTGTAGCGACATGGAGGAGCGACATGGAGGAGTTACATGGCAGACATATAGAAGTGACATGCAGGAGTGATATGGAGTAGTGCCATGGAGGAGTGACATGGAATAAAGAAATGGAGGAGTGAAATGGAGGGGTATAATGGAGTATTTACATGGAGGAGTGACAAGGAGGTGTGACATGGAGGAGTGAGTTGGTGAAGAGACATGGAGGAGTCACATGGAGTAGCGACATGGAGGAGTGACTTGGAGGAGTGACATAAAGGAGTGACATGGAGGAGTGACATGAAGGATTCACATGTAGGAGCGATATGGAGGAGTGAAATGGAATAGTAAAATGGAGGAGTGACAAATAGGAGCAACATGGATGAGAGATATGTAACAGCAAAGAGTAGTAACATAGAGGAGCAACATGGAGAAGCGATTTGGAGGAGTGACATGGAGGAGTGACATGTAGGAGTGACATGGAGGAGTTTCATGGAAGACATACAAGTGACATGGAGGAGTCATATGAAGTAGTGACATGGAGGAGTGACATTGGGAAGTGACATGGGGTAATGAGTTGGTATAGCGACATGGAGTACTGACATGGAGGAGCGACATGTAAGAGTGACATGGAGGAGTGACATGGAGGAATGACATGTAGTAGCGACACGGAGGAGTGCCATGGAGTAGTTACATGGATGAGTGACATGGAGGAGTGACAAGGAGGTTTGAGTTGGTGTAATGACATGGAGGAGTGACATGGAGAAGCGACACGGAGGAGTCACATGAGGAGTGAGTTGGCGTAGCGACATGGAGGAGTTACATGTAGTAGCGACATGGAGGAGTGACATGGAGGTGTGACAGAGGAGTGACATAGAGGAGTCAGGTGGAGGAGTGACATGGAGGTATAACATGGAGTAGCGACATGGAGGAGTGACTTGGAGGAGTGACATAAAGGAGTGACATGGAGGAGTGACTTGGAGGAGTGACATAAAGTAGTGACATGGAGGAGTGACATGGAAAAGTGACGAGGTGTGAATTTGTGTAGCGACATGGAGGAGTGACATGGAGTAGCTACATGGAGGAGTGACATTTAGGAGTGACATGAAGGAGTGACATTGAGGAGTGAGTTGGTGTAGTGACATGGAGGAGTGACTTTGAGTAGCGTCATGGAGGAGTGACCTGGAGGAGTGACATGGAGGAGTGAAATGGTGGAGTGACATGGAGGAGTGAGTTGTTATAGCGACATGGAGGGTCAACATGGAGCAGTGACATGGTGGATCATCACTGAGTAGTGATATGGAGGAGTGACAAGGAGGAGCGACATAGAGTTGCAACATGAGGAGTGAGTTTGTGTAGCGACATGGATGATTGACATTGAGGAGTGACATGGAGGAGTGACATGGAGGAATGACATGGAGGAGTGACATAGAGGATTGATGTGGATTAGTGACATGGAGGATGGACATGGAGGAGTGACTTGGAGAAGTGACATAGTGTAGCGACATGGAAGAGATATGTGGAGGAGTGACATGGAGGAATGACATGGAGGAGTGACATGGAGGAGTCAATTGTTAGAGTGATATAGAGGAGAGACATGGAGGAGTGACATGAAGGAGTGACATGGAGAAGTGACAGGGCGGATCACCAAGGAGGGTTGATATGGTGGAGTGACATCGCGGAGGGACATGGGTGAGTGACTTGGAGGAGTGAAATGGAGGAGTGACATGGAGGAGTGACATGGAGTAGCTACATGGAGGAGTTACATGGAGGAGTGACTTGGAGGAGCAACACGGAGTAGCGACATGGAGGAAGGACATGGAGGAGTGACTTTGAAGACATATAGAAGTGACATGGAGGAGTGACTTGGAGGAGTGACATAAAGGAGTGACATGGAGGAATGACATGGATGAGTAACATGGAGGAGTGAAAAGGATGATTGAGTTGGTGTAGTGATATGGAGGAGTGACATGGAGGAGAAACGAGGAAAACATGTAGAAGTGAGTCGGAGGAGTGATATGGAGGAGTGACAATGTGGAGCTACACGGTTGAGAGACATGATATTGAAGACTTGGAGAAGTGATATGGAGGAGTGACATGGAGGAGTGAGCTGGTGTAGCGACATGGAGGAGTGAGTTGGTGGAATGACATAAAGGAGGGATATGGAGGAGTGACTTGGAAGAGCAACACAGAAGAGCGACATGGAGGAGTGACATGGAGTATGACATGGAGGATGGACAAATAGGTTTGTGTTGGTGTATTGAAATGGAGGAGTGACATGAGGAGTGATGTAGAGGAGTGACGTGGTGGAGTGAAATGGAGGAGTTACAAGGAAGAGTGAGTTAGTGTAGCGACATGGAGGAGGGACATGGAGGAGTGACATAGAGGATTGATATGGAGGAGCAACACGGAGGAGCGACATGGAGGAGTGACTTGGAGGAGTGACATGAGGAATGAATTGTTGTAGCGACATGGAGGAGTGACATGAAGGAGTGACATGGAGGAGTGACATGGGGTAGCTACATGGAGGAGTTACATGGAGGAGTTACTTGGAGGAGTGACAAGGAGGAGCAACATGGAGGAGCGACATGGAGGATTGACATGGAGTAGTGACATGGAGGAGGGGACATGGAGGAGTGAATTGGAGATGTGACAGGGTTGATCAGGAAGGAGGGTTGATATGGTGGAGTGACACGGCGGAGGGACATTAATGAATGACTTGTAGGAGTGACATGGAGGAGTGACATGGAGGAGTGACATGAAGAGTGAGTTTGTGTAGCGACATGGAGGAGTGACATGGAGCAGCAACATGGAGGAGTGACATGAGGAAAGAGTTGGTGTAGCTACATGGAGGAGTGACACGGAGGTGTGACATGGAGGAGTGACATAGAGGAGTGATGTCGATGAGTGACATGGAGGAGGATCATGGAGGAGTGACATGGAAGACTTATAGAAATGAAATGGATGAGTCACATAGAGGAGTGACAAGAAGGATTGAGTTGGTGTAGTGACATGGCGGAGGGACATAGATGAGTTACATGGAGGAGCGACGTGGAGGAGTGACATGAAGTAGTGATATGGAGTAGTGACATTGAGGAGTGAGTTGGTGTAGTGACATGGAGGAGTCACATGGAGTAGCGACATGGAGGAGTGACATTGAGGAGTGAGTTGGTGTAGTGACATGGACGAGTGACTTTGAGTAGCGACATGGAGGAGTGACCTGGAGGAGTGACGTGGAGGATTGAAATGGTGGAGTGACATGTAGGAGTAACTTGGAGGAGTGACATAAAGGATTGTCATGGAGGAGTGACATGGAGGAGTAACATGGAGGAAGGAGTTAGTGGAGCGACATGGAGGAGTCACATGGAATAGCGACATATGGGAGTTACATGGAGGAGTGACATACTGTATTGATGTGGAGTAGTGACATGGAGGTTGGACATGGAGGAGTGACTTGGAGAAGTGACAGGGTTAATCAGGAAGGAGGGTTGATATGGTGGAGTGACATCGTAGAGGGACATGGGTGAGTGACTTGTAGGAGTGACAAGGAGGAGCAACACGGAGGAGCCACATGGAGGAGTTACATGAGGAGTGACATGGAGAAGTGAGTTGGTATAGCGACATGGAGGAGAGAAATGAAAGAGTGACATGGAGGAGTGACATGGAGGAGCTTCATGGTGGAGTGATATGGAGGAGTGACTTGTAGGAGTCACAGAGAAGATCGACATGGAAGAGAGACATGGAGGAGTGACATGGAGAAGTGACAAGGAGTAGCGACATGGAAGACGGACATGGAGGAGTGAATTTAAGGATCGTCATGGAGGAGTGACATGGATAAGCAACACAGTGGCTCAACATATAGGAGTTATATTGAGGAGTGTCATTGAAGGTCGACATGGAGGCTCAACATTGAGGAGTAACATGGAGGAGTGACATAAAGGAGTGACATGGAGGAATGACATGGATGACTGACATGGAGGAGTGACAAGGAAGATTGAGTTGGTGTAGCAACATGGAGGAGTGACATGGATTAGCGACATGGAGGAGTGATGAGGAGTGAGTTGGTGTAGCGACATGGAGGAGTGACATTAAGGTTTGACGTGGAATAGAGACATGGAGGTGTGACATGGAGAAGTGACATGGAAAACATGTAGAAGTGACACCGAGGAGTAATATGGAGGAGTGACAATGTGGAGCTACACAGTTGAGTCACATGACATTGAACACTTGAAGAAGTTACATGGAGGAGCGACATGGAAGAGTGACATGGAGTAGTGACATAGAGGAGTGACATGGAGGAGTGACATGGAGTAGCAACACGGAGGAGTGACATGAGAAGTGAGTTGGCGTAGCGACATGGAGGAGTGACATGGAGTAGCGACATGGAGGAGCGACATGGAGGAGTGACATAGAGTTACGACATGGAGGAGCGACATGGAGGAGTGACATGGAAGACATATAGAAGTGACATGGAGGAGTGACATGGAGAAGTGACAGGGCGGATCAGCAAGGAGGATGTATATGGTGGAGTGACATGGAGTAGTGACAAGGAAGATTGAGTTGGTGTAGCGACATGGAGGAGTGACATTGAAGACATAGAAGTGACATGGAGGAGTGACGTGGAGAAGTGATAGGGCGGATCAGCAAGGACGATTGATATGGTGGAGTGACATGGAGGAGTGACAAGGAAGATTGAGTTGGTGTAGCGACATGGAGGAATGAAAAGGAGTAGCGACATGGAGGAGTGACATGGAGGTGTGACATGGAGGAGGGACCTGGAGGAGTGACATGGAAGACATATAGAAGTGACATGGAGGAGTGACTTGGAGGAGTGACATAAAGTAGTGACATGGAGAAATGACATGGATGATTGACATGGAGGTGTGACATAGAGGAGCAAAATGGAGGAGAGACTTGGAGGAGTGAAATGGAGGAGAACATGGAGGAGTGACTTGGCATACCTATAGAAGTGACATGGACTAGTAACTTGGAGGAGTGACATAAAGGAGTAACATGGAGGAGTGAGTTGGTGGAGCGACATGGAGGAGTGACTTGGAGGACTGACATAAAGGAGTGACATGGAAGAGTGACATGGAGAAATGACATGGATGAGTGAAGGAGGAGTGACAAGGAGGTTTGAGTTTGTGTAGCAACATGGAGGAGTGACATGGAGGAGTGACATGAGGAGTGAGTTGGTTTAGCGACATGGAGGAGTCACATGGAGGAGTGACATGGAAAACATGTAGAAGTGATACGGAGGAGTGATATGTAGGAGTGACATGAAATAGCGACTTAGAGGAGTGACATGGAGGAGCGACATGGAGGAGTTACATGGCAGACATATAGAACTGACAAGGAGGAGTGATATGGAGTAGTGACATGGAGGAGTGACATGGAATAGCGAAATGGAGGAGTGAAATGGAGGGGTGTAATGGAGTATTTACATGGAGGAGTGACAAGGAGGTGTGACATGGAGGAGTGAGTTGGTGGAGCGAAATGGAGGACTGACATGGAATAGCCACATGGAGGAGTGACCTGGAGGAGTGACATGGAGGAGGGAAATGGTGGAGTGACATGGAGGATTGAGTTGTTAGAGCGACATGGAGGAGAGACATGTAGGAGTGACATGGAGGAGTGACATGGAGGAGTGACATAGAGGAGTGATGTGGAGGAGAGACATGGAAGAGTGATATGGAGAAGTGACAGGGCGGACCACCAAGGAAGATTGATATGGTGGAGTGACATGGCGGAGGGACATGGAGGAGCAACATGGAGGAGCGACATGGAGGAGTGAAAAGGAGGATTGAGTTGGTGTAGCGACATGGAGGAGTGACATAGAGTAGCGACATGGAAGAGTGACATGGAGGAGTGACATGGATGACTGACATGGAATAGCGACATGGAGGTGTGACATGGATGAGTGACATGGAGGAGTGACATGGAGGAGCGACATGGAGGAGTGACAAGGAGGATTGAGTTGGAGTAGCGACATGGAGGAGTGACATGAAGTAGTGACATGGAGGAGTGACATTGAGGAGTGAGTTGGTGTAGTGACATGGAGGAGTGACTTTGAGTAGCGACATGGAGGAGTGACCTGGAGGAGTGACATGTAGGAGTGAAATGGTGGAGTGACATGGTGGAGTGAGTTGTTATAGCGACATGGAGGAGAGACATGGAGGAGTGACATGGAGGAGTGACATGGAGGAGTGACATGGAGAAGTGACATGGAGGAGAGACATGGAATAGCGACATGGAGGAGTGAAATAGAGGGGTGTAATGGAGTATTTACATGGAGGAGTGACAAGGAGGTGTGACATGGAGGAATGAGTTGGTGGAGCGACATGGAGGAGTCACATGGAGTAGCGACATGGAGGAGTGACTTGGTGGAGTGACATAAAGGATTGACATGGAGGAGCGATATGGAGGAGTGACAAGGAGGATTGAGTTGGTGTAGCGACATGGAGGAGTGACATGGATGAGTGACATGGAGGAGTGACATGGAGGAGCGACATGGAGGAGTGACAAGGAGGATTGAGTTGGTGTAGCGACATGGAGGAGTGACATAGAGTAGTGACATGGAGGAGTGACATGAAGTAGTGACATTGAAGAGTGACATTAAGGAATGAGTTGGTGTAGTGACATGGAGGAGAGACATGGAGGAGTGACATGGAGGAGTGACATAGAGGATTGATGTGGAGTAGTGACATGGAGGATTGACATGGAGGAGTGACTTGCAGAAGTGACAGGATTGATCAGGAAGGAGGGTTGATATGGTGGAGTGACATCGTGGAGGGACATGGAGGAGCGACATGGTGGAGTGACATGGCGGAGGGACATGGATGAGTGACTTGGAGGAGTGACGTGGAAGAGAGACATGGAGGAGTGACCTGAAGGAGTGACATGGAGGAGTGACAAGAAGGAGTGACATAGAGGAGTGACTTGGAGGAGCAACACGGAGGAGAGACATGGAAGAGTGACATGGAAAAGTGGCAGGTCGTATCACCAAGGAAGATTGATAGGGTGGAGTGACATGGCGGAGGGACATGGATGAGATATATATGGAGGAGTGACATGGAGGAGTGAATTGGAAGAGTGACAAAGGAGTGAAAAGGAGGAATGACATGGATGAGTGACATGGAGGAGTGACAAGAAGTAGTGACATGGAGGAGTGACATTGAGGAGTGAGTTGGTGTAGTGACATGGAGGAGTGACTTTGAGTAGCGACATGGAGGAGTGACCTGTAGGAGTGACATGGAGGAGTGACTTGGAGGAGGGACATGGAGGAGCGATATGGAGGAGTGACATGAAAGAGTGTAAAGGAGGATTGAGTTTGTGTAGCGACATGGAGGAGTGACATGAAGTACTGACATTGAGGAGTGACATGGAGGAGTGAGTTGTTATAGCGACATGGAGGAGAGAAATGGAGGAGTGAGATGGAGGAGTGACATTGAGGAGTGAGTTGGTGTAGTAACATGGACGAGGGACTTTGAGTAGCGACATGGAGGAGTGACCTGGAGGAGTGACATGGAGGAGTGAAATGGTGGAGTGACATGCAGGTGTGACATGGAGGAGTGAGTTGTTAGAGCGACATAGAGGAGATACATGGAGGAGTGACATGTAGGAATGACATGGAGGAGTGACATAGAGGAGTGACGTGGAGGAGTGACATGGAGGAGTGACATGGAGGAGTAACATGGAGGAAGGAGTTGGTGGAGCGACATGGAGGAGTCACATGGAGTAGCGACATGGAGGAGTAACATGAAAGAGTGAGTTGGTGTAGCGACATGGAGGACTGACATGGAATAGCCACATGGAGGAGTGACCTAGAGGAGTGACATGGAGGAGGGAAATGGTGGAGTGACATGGAGGATTGTGTTGTTAGAGCGACATGGAGGAGAGACACAGAGGAGTGACGTGGAGGAGAGACATGGAAGAGTGACATGGAGAAGTGACAGGGCGGAACACCAAGGAAGATTGATATGGTGGGGTGACATGGCGGAGGGACATGGATGAGCAACATGGAGGATTGACATGGATGACTGACATGGAATAGCGACATGGAGGTGTGACATGGATGAGTGACATGGAGGAGTGACATGGAGGAGCGACATGGAGGAGTGACAAGGAGGATTGAGTTGGAGTAGCGACATGGAGGAGTGACATGAAGTAGTGACATGGAGGAGTGACATTGAGGAGTGAGTTGGTGTAGTGACATGGAGGAGTGACTTTGAGTAGCGACATGGAGGAGTGACCTGGAGGAGTGACATGTAGGAGTGAAATGGTGGAGTGACATGGTGGAGTGAGTTGTTATAGCGACATGGAGGAGAGACATGGAGGAGTGACATGGAGGAGTGACATGGAGGAGTGACATGGAGAAGTGACATGGAGGAGAGACATGGAATAGCGACATGGAGGAGTGAAATAGAGGGGTGTAATGGAGTATTTACATGGAGGAGTGACAAGGAGGTGTGACATGGAGGAATGAGTTGGTGGAGCGACATGGAGGAGTCACATGGAGTAGCGACATGGAGGAGTAACATGAAAGAGTGAGTTGGTGTAGCGACATGGAGGACTGACATGGAATAGCGACATGGAGGAGTGACCTGGAGGAGTGACATGGAGGAGTGAAATTGTGGAGTGACATGGAAGAGTGAGTTGTTAGAGCGACATGGAAGAGAGACATGGAGGAGTGACATGGAGGAGTGACATAAAGGATTGATGTGGAGTTGTGACATGGAGGATGGACATGGAGGAGTGACTTGGAGAAGTGACAGGGTTGATCAGGAAGGAGGGTTGATATGGTGGAGTGACATCGTGGAAGGACATGGGTGAGTGACTTGGAGGAGTGACAAGGAGGAGCAACACGGAGGAGCGACATGGAGGAGTGACATGGAGTAGTGACATGGAGGATGGACATGGAGGAGTGACATGGAAGACATATAGAGGTGACATGGAGGAGTGTATTGGAGGAGTGACATAAAGGAGTGACATGGAGGAATGACATGGATGCGTGACATGGAGTAGTTACAAGAAGTAGTGACATGGAGGAGTGACATGAGGAGTGAGTTTGTGTAGCAACATGGAGGAGTGACATGGAGTAATTACATGGAGGAGTTACCTGGAGGAGTGACTTGGAGGAGCAACACGGAGGAGCGACATGGAGGAGTGACATGGAGTAGTGACACGGAGTAGCGACATGTAGGAGTTACATGGAGGAGTGAAATGGAAGACATATAGAGGTGACTTGGAGGAGTGAATTGGAGGAGCAACATGGAGGAGTAACATGGAGGAGTGAGTTGGTGGAGCAACATGGAGGAGTCACATGGAGTAGCGACATTTAGGAGTTACTTGGAGGAGTGACATAAAGGAGTGACATGGAGGAGTGACATGGAGGATTGACATGGAGGAGTGATATGGAGGAGTGACATGAAAGAGTGTATAGTATGATTGAGTTTGTGTAGCGACATGGAGGAGTGACATGAAGTAGTGACATGGAGGAGTCACCCTGAGGAGTGAGTTGGTGTAATAACATGGAGGAGTGACTTTGAGTAGCGACATGGAGGAGTGACCTGGAGGAGTGACATGGAGGAGTGAAATGGTGGAGTGACATGGAGTAGTGAGTTATTAAAGCAACATGGAGGAGAGACATGGAGGAGTGACATGGAGGAGTGACATGGAGGAGTGACGTGGAGGAGAGACATGAAAGAGTGACATGGAGAAGTGACAGGGCGGATAACCAAGGAGGGTTGATATGGTGGAGTGACATCGCGGAGGGACATGGGTGAGTGACTTGGAGGAGTGACATGTAGGAGTGACTTGGAGGAGGGACTTAGAGGAGCAACACGGAAGAGGGACATGGAGGAGTGACATGGAGTAATGACATGGAGGAGTGACATAGAGGATTGAAGTGGAGGAGCACCACGGAGGAGCGACATGGAGGAGTGACATGGAGTAGTGACATGGAGGAGGGAAATGGAGGAGTGACTTGGAGAAGTGACAGGGTTGATCAGGAAGGAGGGTTGATATGGTGGAGTGACATCGTGGAGGGACATGGGTGAGTAACTTGGAGGAGTGAAATGGAGGAGCAACAAGGAGGAGCAACATGGAGGAGTGACATGGAGTAGTGACATGGAGGAGCAACATGGAGGAGTGACATGGAGTAGTGACATGGAGGAGTGATATGGAGGAGTGACATGAAAGAGTGTAAAGGAGGAGTGACTTTGAGTAGCAACATGGAGGAGTGACCCGGAGGAGTGACATGGAGGAGTGAAATGGTGGAGTGACATGGAGGAGTGAGTTGTTAGAGTGACATGGAATAGAGACATGGAGGAGTGACATGGAGGAGTGACATAGAGGAGTGACGTGGAGGAGAGACATGGAAGAGTGACATGGAGAAGTGACATAGAGGAGTGACGTGGAGGAGAGACATGGAAGAGTGACATGGCGGAGGGATATGGATGAGTGACATGGAGAAGTGAATTGGAGGATTTATATAAAGGAGTGACATGAGGAATGACATGGATGAGTGATATGGAGGAGTGACAAGGAGGGTTGAGTTTGTGTAGCGACATGGAGGACTGACATGGAATAGCGACATGGAGTAGTAATATGGAGGAGGGACATGGAGGAGTGATAGGAGGAGTGAAATGGAGGAATGACATGGAGGAGTGACATGAGGAGTGAGTTTGTGTAGCGACATGGAGGAGTGACATGGAGTAGCTACATGGAGGAGTTATATGGAGTAGTGACATGGGCGAGTGACATGGAGGAATGACAGAGAGGAGTGACATGGAGGAGTGACTTAGAGGAGCAAAACGGAGGAGGGACATGGAGGAATGACATGGAGTAATGACATGGAGGAGTGACATAGAGGATTGAAGTGGAGGAGCAACACGGAGTAGCGACATGGAGGAGTGACATGGAGTAGTGACATGGAGGAGGGACATGGAGGAGTGACTTGGAGAAGTGACAGGGTTGATCAGGAAGGAGGGTTGATATGGTGGAGTGACATCGTGGAGGGACATGGGTGAGTAACTTGGAGGAGTGAAATGGAGGAGCAACACAGAGGAGCAACATGGAGGAGTGACATGGAGTAGTGACATGGAGGAGCAACATGGAGGAGTGACATGGAGTAGTGACATGGAAGAGTATTATGGAGGAGTGACATGAAAGAGTGTAAAGGAGGATTGAGTTTGTGTAGCAACATGGAGGAGTGACATCAAGTAGTTACATTGAGGAGTGACATTGAGGAGTGAGTTGGTGTAGTGACCTGGAGGAGTGACATGTAGGAGTGACATGGAGTAGTGACATAGAGGAGTGACGTGGAGGAGAGACATGGAAGAGTGACATGGAGAAGTGACAGGGCGGATCACCAAGAAGGGTTGATATGATAGAGTGACATCGCGGAGGGACATGGGTGAGTGCCTTTGAGGAGTGACATGGAGGAGTAACATGGAGGAGTGACATGAGGAGTGAGTTTGTGTAGCGACATGGATGAGTGACATGGAGTAGTGCCTTGGAGGATGGAAATGGAGGAGTGACATGGAGGAGTGACATGGAGGAATGACATGGATGAGTGACATGGAGGAGTGACTTTGAGTAGCGACATGGAGGAGTGACCTGGAGGAGTGACATGGAGGAGTGAAATGGTGGAGTGACATGGAGGAGTGAGTTGTTAGAGTGACATGGAGTAGAGACATGGAGGAGTGACATGGAGGATTGACATAGAGGAGTGACGTGGAGGAGAGAAATGGAAGAGTGACATGGAGAAGTGATAGGTTAGATCACCAAGGAAGAATGATAGGGTGGAGTGACATGGCGGAGGGACATGTATGAGTGACATGGAGGAGTGACATGGAGAAGTGAATTGGAGGATTTATATAAAGGAGTGACGTGAGGAATGACATGGATGAGTGACATGGAGGAGAGACAAGGAGGGTTGAGTTTGTGTAGCGACATGGAGCACTGACATGGAATAGCGACATGGAGTAGTGACATGGAGGAGGAACATGGAGGAGTGACTTGGAGGAGTGAAATGGAGGAGTGACATGGAGGAGTGACATGGAGGAGTGAGTTGTTAGAGCGACATTGAGGAGAGACATGGAGGAGTGACATGGAGGAGTTTACGTGGAGGAGAGACATGGAAGAGTGACATGGAGAAGTGACAGGTCGGATCACCAAGGAAGATTGATAGGGTGGAGTGACATGGCGGAGGAACATGGATGAGTGACATGGAGGAGTGACATGGAGGAGTGAATTGGAGGAGTGACATAAAAGAGTGACATGAGGAATGACATGGATGAGTGACATGGAGGAGTGACAAGGAGGGTTGAGTTTGTGTAGCGACATGGAGGAGTGACATGAAGTAGTGACATGGAGGAGTGACATTGAGGAGTGAGTTGGTGCACTTACATGGAGGAGTGACTTTGAGTAGCAACATGGAGGAGTGACCCGGAGGAGTGACATGGAGGAGTGAAATGGTGGAGTGACATGGAGGAGTGACATAGAGGATTGAAGTGGAGGAGAGAAATGGAAGAGTGACATGGAGAAGTGAATTGGAGGATTTATATAAAGGAGTGACATGAGGAATGACATGGATGAGTGACATGGAGGAGTGACAAGGAGGTTTGAGTTTGTGTAGCGACATGGAGGACTGACATGGAATAGCGACATGGAGTAGTGACATGGAGGAGGGACATGGAGGAGTGACTTGGAGGAGTGAAATGGAGGAGTGACATGGAGGAGTGACATGAGGAGTGAGCTTGTGTAGCGACATGGAGGAGTGACATGGAGTAGCTACATGGAGGAGTTATATGGAGGAGTGACATGGGCGAGTGACATGGAGGAATGACAGAGAGGAGTGACGTGGAGGAGAGACATGGAGAAGTGACATGGAGAAGTGACAGGGCGGATAACCAAGGAGGGTTGATATGGTGGAGTGACATCGCGGAGGGACATGGGTGAGTGACTTGGAGGAGTGACATGGAGGAGTGACTTAGAGGAGTGACGTGGAGGAGAGACATGGAAGAGTGACATGGAGAAGTGACTGGTCGGATCACCAAGGAAGATTGATAGGGTGGAGTGACATGGCGGAGGGACATGGATGAGTGACATGGAGAAGTGACATGGAGAAGTGAATTGGATGATTTATATAAAGGAGTGACATGAGGAATGACATGGATGAGTGACATGGAGGAGTGACAAGGAGGGTTGAGTTTGTGTAGCGACATGGAGGAGTGACATGGAGGAGCTACATGGAGGAGTTACATGGAGGAGTGACATGGGCGAGTGACACGGATGAATGACAGAGAGGAGTGACGTGGAGGAGAGACATGGAGAAATAACATGGAGAAGTGACAGGGCGGATAACCAATGAGGGTTGATATGGTGGAGTGACATCGCGGAGGGACATGGGTGAGTGACGTGGAGGAGTGACATGGAGGAGTGACTTGGAGGAGTGACTTAGAGGAGCAACACGGAGGAGGGACATGGAGGAGTGACATGGAGTAATGACATGGAGGAGTGACATAGAGGATTGAAGTGGAGGAGCAACACGGAGGAGCGACATGGAGGAGTGACATGGAGTAGTGACAAGGAGGAGGGACATGGAGGAGTGACTTGGAGAAGTGACAGGGTTGATCAGGAAGGAGGGTTGATATGGTGGAGTGACATCGTGGAGGGACATGGGTGAGTAACTTGGAGGAGTGAAATGGAGGAGCAACACGGAGGAGCAACATGGAGGAGTGACATGGAGTAGTGACATGGAGGAGCAACATGGAGGAGTGACATGGAGTAGTGACATGGAGGATTGATATGGAGGAGTGACATGAATGAGTGTAAAGGAGGATTGAGTTTGTGTAGCAACATGGAGGAGTGATATCAAGTAGTGACATTGAGGAGTGACATTGAGGAGTGAATTGGTGTAGTGACATGGAGGAATGACTTTAGTAGCGACATGGAGGAGTGACCTGGAGGAGTGAGTTGTTATAGTGACCTGGAGTAGTGACATGGAGGAGTGATATGGAGGAGTGACATGAAAGAGTGTAAAGGAGGAGTGACTTTGAGTAGCAACATGGAGGAGTGACCCGGAGGAGTGACATGGAGGAGTGAAATGGTGGAGTGACATGGAGGAGTGAGTTGTTAGAGTGACATGGAATAGAGACATGGAGGAGTGACATGGAGGAGTGACATAGAGGAGTGACGTGGAGGAGAGACATGGAAGAGTGACATGGAGAAGTGACAGGTCGGATCACGAAGGAAGATTGATAGGGTGGAGTGACATGGCGGAGGGACATGGATGAGTGACATGGAGAAGTGAATTGGAGGATTTATATAAAGGAGTGACATGAGGAATGACATGGATGAGTGATATGGAGGAGTGACAAGGAGGGTTGAGTTTGTGTAGCGACATGGAGGACTGACATGGAATAGCGACATGGAGTAGTAATATGGAGGAGGGACATGGAGGAGTGATAGGAGGAGTGAAATGGAGGAATGACATGGAGGAGTGACATGAGGAGTGAGTTTGTGTAGCGACATGGAGGAGTGACATGGAGTAGCTACATGGAGGAGTTATATGGAGTAGTGACATGGGCGAGTGACATGGAGGAATGACAGAGAGGAGTGACATGGAGGAGTGACTTAGAGGAGCAAAACGGAGGAGGGACATGGAGGAATGACATGGAGTAATGACATGGAGGAGTGACATAGAGGATTGAAGTGGAGGAGCAACACGGAGTAGCGACATGGAGGAGTGACATGGAGTAGTGACATGGAGGAGGGACATGGAGGAGTGACTTGGAGAAGTGACAGGGTTGATCAGGAAGGAGGGTTGATATGGTGGAGTGACATCGTGGAGGGACATGGGTGAGTAACTTGGAGGAGTGAAATGGAGGAGCAACACAGAGGAGCAACATGGAGGAGTGACATGGAGTAGTGACATGGAGGAGCAACATGGAGGAGTGACATGGAGTAGTGACATGGAAGAGTATTATGGAGGAGTGACATGAAAGAGTGTAAAGGAGGATTGAGTTTGTGTAGCAACATGGAGGAGTGACATCAAGTAGTTACATTGAGGAGTGACATTGAGGAGTGAGTTGGTGTAGTGACCTGGAGGAGTGACATGTAGGAGTGACATGGAGTAGTGACATAGAGGAGTGACGTGGAGGAGAGACATGGAAGAGTGACGTGGAGAAGTGACAGGGCGGATCACCAAGAAGGGTTGATATGATAGAGTGACATCGCGGAGGGACATGGGTGAGTGCCTTTGAGGAGTGACATGGAGGAGTAACATGGAGGAGTGACATGAGGAGTGAGTTTGTGTAGCGACATGGAGGAGTGACATGGAGTAGTGACATGGAGGATGGAAATAGAGGAGTGACATGGAGGAGTGACATGGAGGAATGACATGGATGAGTGACATGGAGGAGTGACTTTGAGTAGCGACATGGAGGAGTGACCTGGAGGAGTGACATGGAGGAGTGAAATGGTGGAGTGACATGGAGGAGTGAGTTGTTAGAGTGACATGGAGTAGAGACATGGAGGAGTGACATGGAGGATTGACATAGAGGAGTGACGTGGAGGAGAGAAATGGAAGAGTGACATGGAGAAGTGATAGGTTAGATCACCAAGGAAGAATGATAGGGTGGAGTGACATGGCGGAGGGACATGTATGAGTGACATGGAGGAGTGACATGGAGAAGTGAATTGGAGGATTTATATAAAGGAGTGACATGAGGAATGACATGGATGAGTGACATGGACGAGAGACAAGGAGGGTTGAGTTTGTGTAGCGACATGGAGCACTGACATGGAATAGCGACATGGAGTAGTGACATGGAGGAGGAACATGGAGGAGTGACTTGGAGGAGTGAAATGGAGGAGTGACATGGAGGAGTGACATGGAGGAGTGAGTTGTTAGAGCGACATTGAGGAGAGACATGGAGGAGTGACATGGAGGAGTTTACGTGGAGGAGAGACATGGAAGAGTGACATGGAGAAGTGACAGGTCGGATCACCAAGGAAGATTGATAGGGTGGAGTGACATGGCGGAGGAACATGGATGAGTGACATGGAGGAGTGACATGGAGGAGTGAATTGGAGGAGTGACATAAAAGAGTGACATGAGGAATGACATGGATGAGTGACATGGAGGAGTGACAAGGAGGGTTGAGTTTGTGTAGCGACATGGAGGAGTGACATGAAGTAGTGACATGGAGGAGTGACATTGAGGAGTGAGTTGGTGCACTTACATGGAGGAGTGACTTTGAGTAGCAACATGGAGGAGTGACCCGGAGGAGTGACATGGAGGAGTGAAATGGTGGAGTGACATGGAGGAGTGACATAGAGGATTGAAGTGGAGGAGAGAAATGGAAGAGTGACATGGAGAAGTGAATTGGAGGATTTATATAAAGGAGTGACATGAGGAATGACATGGATGAGTGACATGGAGGAGTGACAAGGAGGTTTGAGTTTGTGTAGCGACATGGAGGACTGACATGGAATAGCGACATGGAGTAGTGACATGGAGGAGGGACATGGAGGAGTGACTTGGAGGAGTGAAATGGAGGAGTGACATGGAGGAGTGACATGAGGAGTGAGTTTGTGTAGCGACATGGAGGAGTGACATGGAGTAGCTACATGGAGGAGTTATATGGAGGAGTGACATGGGCGAGTGACATGGAGGAATGACAGAGAGGAGTGACGTGGAGGAGAGACATGGAGAAGTGACATGGAGAAGTGACAGGGCGGATAACCAAGGAGGGTTGATATGGTGGAGTGACATCGCGGAGGGACATGGGTGAGTGACTTGGAGGAGTGACATGGAGGAGTGACTTAGAGGAGTGACGTGGAGGAGAGACATGGAAGAGTGACATGGAGAAGTGACTGGTCGGATCACCAAGGAAGATTGATAGGGTGGAGTGATATGGCGGAGGGACATGGATGAGTGACATGGAGAAGTGACATGGAGAAGTGAATTGGATGATTTATATAAAGGAGTGACATGAGGAATGACATGGATGAGTGACATGGAGGAGTGACAAGGAGGGTTGAGTTTGTGTAGCGACATGGAGGAGTGACATGGAGGAGCTACATGGAGGAGTTACATGGAGGAGTGACATGGGCGAGTGACACGGATGAATGACAGAGAGGAGTGACGTGGAGGAGAGACATGGAGAAATAACATGGAGAAGTGACAGGGCGGATAACCAATGAGGGTTGATATGGTGGAGTGACATCGCGGAGGGACATGGGTGAGTGACGTGGAGGAGTGACATGGAGGAGTGACTTGGAGGAGTGACTTAGAGGAGCAACACGGAGGAGGGACATGGAGGAGTGACATGGAGTAATGACATGGAGGAGTGACATAGAGGATTGAAGTGGAGGAGCAACACGGAGGAGCGACATGGAGGAGTGACATGGAGTAGTGACAAGGAGGAGGGACATGGAGGAGTGACTTGGAGAAGTGACAGGGTTGATCAGGAAGGAGGGTTGATATGGTGGAGTGACATCGTGGAGGGACATGGGTGAGTAACTTGGAGGAGTGAAATGGAGGAGCAACACGGAGGAGCAACATGGAGGAGTGACATGGAGTAGTGACATGGAGGAGCAACATGGAGGAGTGACATGGAGTAGTGACATGGAGGATTGATATGGAGGAGTGACATGAATGAGTGTAAAGGAGGATTGAGTTTGTGTAGCAACATGGAGGAGTGATATCAAGTAGTGACATTGAGGAGTGACATTGAGGAGTGAATTGGTGTAGTGACATGGAGGAATGACTTTGAGTAGCGACATGGAGGAGTGACCTGGAGGAGTGAGTTGTTATAGTGACCTGGAGTAGTGACATGGAGGAGTGATATGGAGGAGTAACATGAAAGAGTGTAAAGGAGGAGTGACTTTGAGTAGCAACATGGAGGAGTGACCCGGAGGAGTGACATGGAGGAGTGAAATGGTGGAGTGACATGGAGGAGTGAGTTGTTAGAGTGACATGGAATAGAGACATGGAGGAGTGACATGGAGGAGTGACATAGAGGAGTGACGTGGAGGAGAGACATGGAAGAGTGACATGGAGAAGTGACAGGTCGGATCACGAAGGAAGATTGATAGGGTGGAGTGACATGGCGGAGGGACATGGATGAGTGACATGGAGAAGTGAATTGGAGGATTTATATAAAGGAGTGACATGAGGAATGACATGGATGAGTGATATGGAGGAGTGACAAGGAGGGTTGAGTTTGTGTAGCGACATGGAGGACTGACATGGAATAGCGACATGGAGTAGTAATATGGAGGAGGGACATGGAGGAGTGATAGGAGGAGTGAAATGGAGGAATGACATGGAGGAGTGACATGAGGAGTGAGTTTGTGTAGCGACATGGAGGAGTGACATGGAGTAGCTACATGGAGGAGTTATATGGAGTAGTGACATGGGCGAGTGACATGGAGGAATGACAGAGAGGAGTGACATGGAGGAGTGACTTAGAGGAGCAAAACGGAGGAGGGACATGGAGGAATGACATGGAGTAATGACATGGAGGAGTGACATAGAGGATTGAAGTGGAGGAGCAACACGGAGTAGCGACATGGAGGAGTGACATGGAGTAGTGACATGGAGGAGGGACATGGAGGAGTGACTTGGAGAAGTGACAGGGTTGATCAGGAAGGAGGGTTGATATGGTGGAGTGACATCGTGGAGGGACATGGGTGAGTAACTTGGAGGAGTGAAATGGAGGAGCAACACAGAGGAGCAACATGGAGGAGTGACATGGAGTAGTGACATGGAGGAGCAACATGGAGGAGTGACATGGAGTAGTGACATGGAAGAGTATTATGGAGGAGTGACATGAAAGAGTGTAAAGGAGGATTGAGTTTGTGTAGCAACATGGAGGAGTGACATCAAGTAGTTACATTGAGGAGTGACATTGAGGAGTGAGTTGGTGTAGTGACCTGGAGGAGTGACATGTAGGAGTGACATGGAGTAGTGACATAGAGGAGTGACGTGGAGGAGAGACATGGAAGAGTGACATGGAGAAGTGACAGGGCGGATCACCAAGAAGGGTTGATATGATAGAGTGACATCGCGGAGGGACATGGGTGAGTGCCTTTGAGGAGTGACATGGAGGAGTAACATGGAGGAGTGACATGAGGAGTGAGTTTGTGTAGCGACATGGAGGAGTGACATGGAGTAGTGACATGGAGGATGGAAATAGAGGAGTGACATGGAGGAGTGACATGGAGGAATGACATGGATGAGTGACATGGAGGAGTGACTTTGAGTAGCGACATGGAGGAGTGACCTGGAGGAGTGACATGGAGGAGTGAAATGGTGGAGTGACATGGAGGAGTGAGTTGTTAGAGTGACATGGAGTAGAGACATGGAGGAGTGACATGGAGGATTGACATAGAGGAGTGACGTGGAGGAGAGAAATGGAAGAGTGACATGGAGAAGTGATAGGTTAGATCACCAAGGAAGAATGATAGGGTGGAGTGACATGGCGGAGGGACATGTATGAGTGACATGGAGGAGTGACATGGAGAAGTGAATTGGAGGATTTATATAAAGGAGTGACATGAGGAATGACATGGATGAGTGACATGGACGAGAGACAAGGAGGGTTGAGTTTGTGTAGCGACATGGAGCACTGACATGGAATAGCGACATGGAGTAGTGACATGGAGGAGGAACATGGAGGAGTGACTTGGAGGAGTGAAATGGAGGAGTGACATGGAGGAGTGACATGGAGGAGTGAGTTGTTAGAGCGACATTGAGGAGAGACATGGAGGAGTGACATGGAGGAGTTTACGTGGAGGAGAGACATGGAAGAGTGACATGGAGAAGTGACAGGTCGGATCACCAAGGAAGATTGATAGGGTGGAGTGACATGGCGGAGGAACATGGATGAGTGACATGGAGGAGTGACATGGAGGAGTGAATTGGAGGAGTGACATAAAAGAGTGACATGAGGAATGACATGGATGAGTGACATGGAGGAGTGACAAGGAGGGTTGAGTTTGTGTAGCGACATGGAGGAGTGACATGAAGTAGTGACATGGAGGAGTGACATTGAGGAGTGAGTTGGTGCACTTACATGGAGGAGTGACTTTGAGTAGCAACATGGAGGAGTGACCCGGAGGAGTGACATGGAGGAGTGAAATGGTGGAGTGACATGGAGGAGTGACATAGAGGATTGAAGTGGAGGAGAGAAATGGAAGAGTGACATGGAGAAGTGAATTGGAGGATTTATATAAAGGAGTGACATGAGGAATGACATGGATGAGTGACATGGAGGAGTGACAAGGAGGTTTGAGTTTGTGTAGCGACATGGAGGACTGACATGGAATAGCGACATGGAGTAGTGACATGGAGGAGGGACATGGAGGAGTGACTTGGAGGAGTGAAATGGAGGAGTGACATGGAGGAGTGACATGAGGAGTGAGTTTGTGTAGCGACATGGAGGAGTGACATGGAGTAGCTACATGGAGGAGTTATATGGAGGAGTGACATGGGCGAGTGACATGGAGGAATGACAGAGAGGAGTGACGTGGAGGAGAGACATGGAGAAGTGACATGGAGAAGTGACAGGGCGGATAACCAAGGAGGGTTGATATGGTGGAGTGACATCGCGGAGGGACATGGGTGAGTGACTTGGAGGAGTGACATGGAGGAGTGACTTAGAGGAGTGACGTGGAGGAGAGACATGGAAGAGTGACATGGAGAAGTGACTGGTCGGATCACCAAGGAAGATTGATAGGGTGGAGTGACATGGCGGAGGGACATGGATGAGTGACATGGAGAAGTGACATGGAGAAGTGAATTGGATGATTTATATAAAGGAGTGACATGAGGAATGACATGGATGAGTGACATGGAGGAGTGACAAGGAGGGTTGAGTTTGTGTAGCGACATGGAGGAGTGACATGGAGGAGCTACATGGAGGAGTTACATGGAGGAGTGACATGGGCGAGTGACACGGATGAATGACAGAGAGGAGTGACGTGGAGGAGAGACATGGAGAAATAACATGGAGAAGTGACAGGGCGGATAACCAATGAGGGTTGATATGGTGGAGTGACATCGCGGAGGGACATGGGTGAGTGACGTGGAGGAGTGACATGGAGGAGTGACTTGGAGGAGTGACTTAGAGGAGCAACACGGAGGAGGGACATGGAGGAGTGACATGGAGTAATGACATGGAGGAGTGACATAGAGGATTGAAGTGGAGGAGCAACACGGAGGAGCGACATGGAGGAGTGACATGGAGTAGTGACAAGGAGGAGGGACATGGAGGAGTGACTTGGAGAAGTGACAGGGTTGATCAGGAAGGAGGGTTGATATGGTGGAGTGACATCGTGGAGGGACATGGGTGAGTAACTTGGAGGAGTGAAATGGAGGAGCAACACGGAGGAGCAACATGGAGGAGTGACATGGAGTAGTGACATGGAGGAGCAACATGGAGGAGTGACATGGAGTAGTGACATGGAGGATTGATATGGAGGAGTGACATGAATGAGTGTAAAGGAGGATTGAGTTTGTGTAGCAACATGGAGGAGTGATATCAAGTAGTGACATTGAGGAGTGACATTGAGGAGTGAATTGGTGTAGTGACATGGAGGAATGACTTTGAGTAGCGACATGGAGGAGTGACCTGGAGGAGTGAGTTGTTATAGTGACCTGGAGGAGTGACATGTAGGAGTGAAATGGTGGAGTGACATGGAGGAGTGACATGGAGGAGTGAGTTGTTATAGTGACCTGGAGGAGTGACATGTAGGAGTGAAATGGTGGAGTGACATGGAGTAGCTAAATGGAGGAGTTACATGGCGGAGTGACTTGGAGGAGCAACACGGAGGAGCAACATGGAGGAGGGACATGGAGGAGTGACTTTGAAGACATATAGAAGTGACATGGAGGAGTGACTTGGAGGAGTGACATAAAGGAGTGACATGGAGGAATGAAATGGATGAGTGACATGGAGGAGTGATAAGGATGATTGAGTTGGTGTAGTGACATAGAGGAGTGAAATGGAGTAGTGATGAGGAAAACATGTAGAAGTGAGTCGGAGGAGTGATATGGAGGAGTGACAATGTGGAGCTACACGGATGAGAGACATGATATTGAAGACTTGGAGAAGTGACATGGACGAGCGACATGGAAGAGTGACAAGGAGGAATGACATTAAGTAGCGATATGGAGGAGTGACATGGAGGAGTGAGCTGGTGTAGCGACATGGAGGAGTGAGTTGGTGGAATGACATAAAGGAGGGATATGGAGGATCGACTTGGAGGAGCAAAACAGAGGAGCGACATGGAGGAGTGACATGGAGTATGACATGGAGGATGGACAAAGAGGTTTTGTCATGGTGTATTGACATGGAGGAGTGACATGAGGAGTGATGTAGAGGAGTGACGTGGTGGAGTGAAATAAAGGAGTGACATGGAAGAGTGAGTTGGTGTAGCGACATGGAGGACTGACATGGAATAGCGACATGGAAGAGTGACATGGAGGAGTGACATAGAGGATTGATGTGGAGGAGCAACACGGAGGAGCGACATGGAGGAGTGACATGGAGTAGCTACATGGAGGAGTTACATGGAGGAGTGACTTGGAGGAGTGACATGAGGAATGAGTTGTTGTAGCGACATGGAGGAGTGACATGGAGGAGTGATATGGAGTAGCTACATGGAGGAGTTACATGGAGGAGTGACTTGGAGGAGTGACAAGGAGGAGCAACATGGAGGAGCGACATGGAGGAGTGACATGGAGTAGTGACATGGAGGAGGGACATGGAGGAGTGACTTGGACATGTGACAGGGTTGATCAGGAAGGAGGGTTGAAATGGTGGAGTGACATGGCGGAGGGACATGGATGAGTGACATGGAGGAGTGACATGGTGGAGTGACATGGAGGATTGACTAGAGGAGTGAGTTTGTGTAGCGACATGGATGAGTGACATGGAGCAGCGACATGGAGGAGTGACATGAGGAAAGAGTTGGTGTAGCTACATGGAGGAGTGACATGGAGGTGTGACATGGAGGAGTGACAGAGGAGTGATGTGGATGAGTGACATGGAGGAGGATCATGGAGGAGTGTCATGGAAGACTTATAGAAATGACATGGATGATTGACATAGAGGAGTGACAAGAAGGATTGAGTTGGTGTAGTGACATGGCGGAGGGACATAGATGAGTTACATGGAGGATTGACATGGAAGAGCAACATGGAAGAGCGACGTGGAGGAGTGAGTTGGTGGAGCGACATGGAGGAGTGACTTTGAGTAGCGACATGGAGGAGTGACCTGGAGGATTGACATGGAGGATTGAAATGGTGGAGTGACATGTAGGAGTAACTTGGAGGAGTGACATAAAGGATTGACATGGAGGAGTGACATGGAGGAGTTATATGGAGGAGTGACTTGGAGGACTGACATGGAATAGCGACATGGAGGAGTGACATGAAAGACATATAGAGATGACATGGAGGAGTGAATTGGAGGAGTGACATAAACGAGTGACATGGAGGAATGACATGGATGAATGACATGGAGGAGTTACAAGGAGGGTTGAGTTGGTGTAGCGACATGGAGGAGTGACATGGAGTAGTGACATGGAGGAGTGACATGAGGAATGAGTTGGTGTAGCAACATGGAGGAGTGACATGGAGGTGTGACATGGAGGAGTGACATAGAGGAGTGACGTGGTGGAGAGACATGGAAGAGTGACATGAGGAGAGAGTTTGTGTAGCGACATGGATGAGTGACATGGAGTAGCTACATGGAGGAGTTATATGGAGGAGTGACTTGGAGGACTGACATGGAATAGCGACATGGAGCAGTGACATGGAAGACATATAGAGATGACATGGAGGAGTGAATTGGAGGAGTGACATAAACGAGTGACATGGAGGAATGACATGGATGAATGACATGGAGGAGTTACAAGGAGGGTTGAGTTGGTGTAGCGACATGGAGGAGTGACATGGAGTAGTGACATGGAGGAGTGACATGAGGAATGAGTTGGTGTAGCAACATGGAGGAGTGACATGGAGGTGTGACATGGAGGAGTGACATAGAGGAGTGACGTGGAGGAGAGACATGGAAGAGTGACATGAGGAGAGAGTTTGTGTAGCGACATGGAGGAGTGACATGAAGTAGTGACATGGAGGAGTGACATTGAGGAGTGAGTTGGTGTAGTTACATGGAGGAGTGACCTGGAGAAGTGACAGGGCGGATCACCAAGGAAGATTGATATGGTGGAGTGAAATGGCGGAGGGACATGTATGAGTGACATGGAGGAGTGACATGGAGAAGTGAATTGGAGGATTTATATAAAGGATTGACATGAGGAATGACATGGATGAGTGACATGGAGGAGAGACAAGGAGGGTTGAGTTTGTGTAGCGACATGGAGCACTGACATGGAATAGCGACATGGAGTAGTGACATGGAGGAGGAACATGGAGGAGTGACTTGGAGGAGTTAGTTGTTATAGCGACATCGAGGAGAGACATTGAGGAGTGACATGGAATAGCGACATGGAGCAGTGACATGGAAGACATATAGAGATGACATGGAGGAGTGAATTGGAGGAGTGACATAAACGAGTGACATGGAGGAATGACATGGATGAATGACATGGAGGAGTTACAAGGAGGGTTGAGTTGGTGTAGCGACATGGAGGAGTGACATGGAGTAGTGACATGGAGGAGTGACATGAGGAATGAGTTGGTGTAGCAACATGGAGGAGTGACATGGAGGTGTGACATGGAGGAGTGACATAGAGGAGTGACGTGGAGGAGAGACATGGAAGAGTGACATGAGGAGAGAGTTTGTGTAGCGACATGGAGGAGTGACATGAAGTAGTGACATGGAGGAGTGACATTGAGGAGTGAGTTGGTGTAGTTACATGGAGGAGTGACCTGGAGAAGTGACAGGGCGGATCACCAAGGAAGATTGATATGGTGGAGTGAAATGGCGGAGGGACATGGATGAGTGATATGGATGAGTGACATGGAGGAGCAACATGGAGGAGCGACATGGAGGAGTGACATGGAAGAGTGAGTTGGCGTAGCGACATGGAAGAGTAACTTGGAGGAGTGACATAAAGGATTGACATGGAGGAGTGACATGGAGGAGTAACATGGAGGAAGGAGTTGGTGTAGCGACATGGAGAAGTCACATGGAATAGCGACATGGAGGAGTGACATGGAGGAGTCATATGGAATAGCGACATGGAGAAGCAACACGGAGGAGCAACATGGAGGAGTAACATGGAGTAGTGACATGGAGGATGGACATGGAGGAGTGACATGGAAGACATATAGAGGTGACATGGAGGAGTGAATTGGAGGAGGAACATGGAGGAGTGAGTTGGTGGAGCAACATGGAGGAGTCACATGGAGTAGCGACATTTAGGAGTAACTTGGAGGAGTGACATAAAGGAGTGACAAGGAGGAGTGACATGGAGGGTTGACATGGAGGAGCGATATGGAGGAGTGACATGAAAGATTGTATAGGAGGATTGAGTTTGTGTAGCGACATGGAGGAGTGACATGAAGTAGTGACATAGAGGAGTGACATTGAGGAGTGAGTTGGTGTAGTAACATGGAGGAGTGACTTTGAGTAGCGACATTGAGGAGTGACCTGGAGGAGTGAAATGGTGGAGTGACATGGAGGAGTTAGTTGTTATAGCGACATCGAGGAGAGACATGGAGGAGTGACATGGAGGAGTGACATAGTGGAGTGACGTGGAGGAGAGATCTGGAGGAGTGACATGGAGGAGTGAAGTAGTGGAGTGACATGGAGGAGTGAGTTGTTAGAGCGACAAGGAGGAGAGACATGGAGGAGTGATATAGAGGAATGACGTGGAGGAGAGACATGGAAGAGTGACATGGAGAAGTGACAGGGCGGATCACCAAGGAAGATTGATATGGTGGAGTGACATGGCGGAGGGATATGGATGAGTGACATGGAGGAGTGAAATGGAGGAGCAACATGGAAGAGCGACATGGAGGAGTGACATGGAGGAGTGACAGGGAGGAGTGAAATGGTGGACTGACTTGGAGGAGTGAGTTGTTATAGCGACATGGAGGAGAGACATGGAGGAATGACATGAAGGAGTGACATGGAGGACTGACATAGAGGAGTGACGTGGAGGAGAGACATGGAGAAGTGACATGGAGGACTGACATGGAGTTGTGACATAGAGGAGTGACGTGGAGGAGAGACATGGAAGACTGACATGGAGAAGTGACATGGAAAACATGTAGAAGTGACACGGAGGAGTGATATGGAGGAGTGACATAGAGGAGTGATGTGGAGGAGTGAGTTGTTATAGCGACATGGAGGAGAGACATGGAGGAGTGACATGGAGGAGCAACATGGAGGCGCGACGTGGAGGAGTGATGAGTAGTGAGTTTGTGTAGCGACATGGAGGAGTCACAATGAGGTTTGACCTGGAATAGAGACATGGAGGTGTGACATGGAGAAGTGACATGGAAAACATGTAGAAGTGACACGGAGGAGTGATATGGAGGAGTGACAATGTGGAGCTACAGAGATGAGAGACATGACATTGAAGACTTGGAGAAGTTACATGGAGGAGCGACATGGAAGAGTGACATGGAGGAGTGACACGGAATAGCGACATGGAGGAGTGACATGGAGGAGTGACATGGATGAGTGACATGGAGGAGTGACAAGGAGGTTTGAGTTGGTGTAGCGGCATGGAGGAGTGACACGGAATAGCGACATGGAGGAGTGACATGGAGGAGTGACATAGAGGAGTGAGTTGGTGGAGCGACATGGAGGAGTCACATGGAGTAGCGACATGGCGGAGGTACATGGATGAGCGACATGGAGGAGTGACAAAAAGGAGTGACATAGAGGAGCGACATGGATGAGCGACTTAGAGGAGTGGCATGGAAGAGTGATATGGAGGAGCGACATGGAGGAGTTAAATGGAGGGGTGACAAGGAGGTGTGACATGGAGGAGTGAGTTGGTAGAGCGACATGGAGGAGTCACATGGATTAGAGACATGGAGGAGTAACTTTTAGGAGTAACATAAAGGATTGACATGGAGGAGCGATATGGATGAGTGAAATAGAGGGGTGAAATTTAGGAGCGACATGGATGAGAGACATGTAGCAGAAAGGACGAGTGATATGGAGGAGTTACGTGGAGGAGTGATATGGAAGAGCGACATGGAGGAGTGACATGAAGGAGTGACATGGAGGAGTGAGTTAGTGTAGCCACATGGAGGAATGACAAGGAGGACTGACATGGAGTACTGACAATTACGAGTGACATGGAGGAGTGAAATGGAGGAGTGACATGGAGGAGCGACATGGAGGAGTTACATGGCAGACATATAGAAGTGACATGCAGGAGTGATATGGAGTAGTGACATGGAGGAGTGACATGGAATAAAGAAATGGAGGAGTGAAATGGAGGGGTATAATGGAGTATTTACATGGAGGAGTGACAAGGAGGTGTGACATGGAGGAGTTAGTTGGTGGAGCGACATGGAGGAGTCACATGGAGTAGCGACATGGAGGAGTGACTTGGAGGAGTGACATAAAGGAGTGACATGGAGGAGTGACATGAAGGATTCACATGTAGGAGCGATATGGAGGAGTGAAATGGAGTAGTAAAATGGAGGAGTGACAAATTGGAGCAACATGGATGAGAGACATGTAACAGCAAGGAGTAGTAACATAGAGGAGCAACATGGAGGAGCGACTTGTAGGAGTGACATGGAGGAGTGACATGGAGGAGTGACATGGAGGAGTTTCATGGAAGACATAGAAGTGACATGGAGGAGTCATATGAAGCAGTGACATGGAGGAGTGACATGGAGAAGTGACATGGAGTAATGAGTTGGTATAGCGACATGGAGTACTGACATGGAGGAGCGACATGTAAGAGTGACATGGAGGAGTGACATGGAGGAATGACATGTAGTAGCGACACGGAGGAGTGCCATGGAGTAGCTACATGGATGAGTGACATGGAGGAGTGACAAGGAGGATTGAGTTGGTGTAATGACATGGAGGAGTGACATGGAGAAGCGACACGGAGGAGTCACATGAGGAGTGAGTTGGCGTAGCGACATGGAGGAGTGACATGTAGTAGCAACATGGAGGAGTAACATGGAGGTGTGACATAGAGGAGTGACATAGAGGAGTCAGGTGGAGGAGTGACATGGAGGAGTGACATGGAGGAGTGACTTGGAGGAGTGACATAAAGTAGTGACATGGAGGAGTGACATGGAAAAGTGACGAGGTGTGAATTTTTGTAGCGACATGGAGGAGTGACATGGAGTAGCTACATGGAGGAGGGACATGGAGGAGTGACATAGAGGAGTGACGTGGAGGATGGACATGGAGGATTGACATGGAAAACAAATAGAGGTGACATGGAGGAGTGAATTGGAGGAGTGATATAAACGAGTGACATGGAGGAATGACATGGATGAGTGACATGGAGGAGTTACAAGGTGGGTTATGTTGGTGTAGCGACATGGAGGAGTGACATGGAGTAGCGACATGGAGGAGTGACATGAGTAATGTGTTGGTGTAGCGACATGGAGGAGTGACATGGAATAACGACAAGAGGAGTTACATGGATGAGTGACATGGAGGAGTGACAAGGAGGATTGAGTTGGTGTAATGACATGGAGGAGTGACATGGAGAAGCGACACGGAGGAGTCACATGAGGAGTGAGTTGGCGTAGCGACATGGAGGAGTGACATGTAGTAGCGACATGGAGGAGTGACATGGAGGTGTGACAAGGAAGATTGAGTTGGTGTAGCGACATGGAGGAATGAAAAGGAGTAGCGACATGGAGGAGTCACATGGAGGTGTGACATGGCGGAGGGAACTGGAGGAGTGACATGGAAGACATATAGAAGAGACATGGAGGAGTGACTTGGAGGAGTGACATAAAGGAGTGACATGGAGGAATGAAATGGAGGAATGTCTTGGAGGAGTGACATGGAGTAATGAGTTGGTATAGCGACATGGAGTACTGACATGGAGGAGCTACATGGAGGAGTGACATGGAGGAGTGACATAGAGGAGTGACATGGAGGAGTGAAATAGAGGATTGATGTGGAATAGAGACATGGAGGTGTGATATGGAGAAGTGTAATGGAAAACATGTAGAAGTGACACAGAGGAGTGATATGATATGGAGGAGTGACAATGTGGAGCTACACAGATGAGAGACTTGACATTGAAGACTTGGAGAAGTTACATGGAGGAGCGACATGGAAGAGTGATATGGAGGAGTGAGTTGGTGTAGGGATAAGGAGGAGTGACATGGAATAGCGTCATGGAGGAGTGACATGGAGGAGTGACATAGAGGATTGACAGGGTTGATCAGGAAGGAGGATTTATATGGTGGAGTGACATGGCAGAGGGACATGGAGGAGTGACATGGAGGAGTGACATAGAGGTTTGAGGTGGAATAGAGACATGGAGGTGTGACATGGAGAATTTTCATGGAAAACATGTAGAAGTGACACGGAGGATTGATATAGAGGAGTGACAATGTGGAGCTACACAGATAAGAGACATGACATTGAAGACTTGGAGAAGTTACATGGAGGAGCGACATGGAAGATTTACATGGAGGAGTGACATGGAGTAGCTACATGGAGGAGTGACATGGAGGAGTTACATAGAGGAGTGACAATGTGGAGCTACACAGATAAGAGACATGACATTGAAGACTTGGAGAAATTAAATGGAGGAGCGACATGGAAGAGTTCAATGGAGGAGTGACATGGAGAATCGACACGGAGGAGTGACATGAGAAGTGAGTTGGCGTAGCGACATGGAGGAGTGAAGTGGAGTAACGACATGTAGGACTGACATAGAGGAGTGATGTGGAGGAGTGACATGGAGGAGTGACATGGAGGAGTAACATGGAGGAGTGAGTTGGTGGAGCGACATGGAGGAGTCACATGGAGTAGCGACATGGAGGAGTGACTTGGAGGACTGACATAAAGGAGTGACATGGAAGAGTGACATGGAGAAATGACATGGATGAGTGACATGGAGGAGTGACAAGGAGTTTTGAGTTTGTGTAGCAACATGGAGGAGTGACATGGAGGAGTGACATGAGGAGTGAGTTGGTTTAGCGACATGGAGGAGTCACATGGAGGAGTGACATGGAAAACATGTAGAAGTGACACGGAGGAGTGATATGGAGGAGTGACAATGTGAAGCTACATGGACGATAGACATGACATTGAATACTTGGAGAAGTTACATGGTGGATCATCATTGAGTAGTTACATGGAGGATTGACAAGGAGGAGCGACATGGAGGAGCAACATGAAGGATCTACATGGAGGATCAACATGGATGAGTGACATGGAGGAGTGACATGGATGATCAACATGGAGCAGTGACATCGAGGAGTGACATAGAGGAGTAATGTGGAGGAGCAACATGGACGAGCAACATGGAGGAGTGACATGGAGGAGCGACAAGGAGGAGTGACATGGAGGAGTGACATAGAGTAGTGACATGGAGGAGTGACATTGAGGAGCTTCATGAAGGAGTGATATGGAAAAGTGATTTGTAGGAGTCACAGAGAAGATCGACATGGAGGAGTGACATGGAGGAGTGACATGAAGGAGGGACATGGAGGAGTGACATGGAAGACATATAGAATTTACATGAAGGAGTGACATAAAGGAGTGACATGGTGGAATGACATGGAAAAGTGACATGGAGGAGTGACATGGAGGAGTGAGTTGGTGGAGCGACATGGAGGAGTAACATGGAGTAGCGACATGGAGCATTTACTTTAAGAAGTGATATAAAGGAGTGACATGGAGGAATGAAATGGAAGATTGACATGGAGGAGCGACATAGATGAGAGCCATGGAGAAGTGACATGGAAGACTTTGAGAAGTAATATGGATGAGTGATATGGAGGAGTGACATGGAGGAGTGACATAGAGGAGCAAAATGGAGGAGAGACTTGGAGGAGTGAAATGGAGGAGTAACATGCAGGAGTTACATGGAAGACATATAAAAGTGACATGGAGGAGTTATATGAAGTAGTGACATGGAGGAGTGACATGGAGGAGTGACATGAAGGAGTGACATGGAGGAGTGAGTTGGTGTAGCGACTTGGAGGAATGACATGGAGGGCTGACATGGATGTCTGACATGGAGGAGTAACATGGAGAAGTGACATGGAGGAGTGAGTTGGTGTAGTGACATTGAGGAGTGATATGGAGGAGTGACATGGAGAAGTCACAATGAGGAGTGACATGGAGGAGTGAAATGGAGGATTGATATGGAGGAGTGACAAGGAGTATTGAGTTGGAGTAGCGACATGGAGGAGTGACATGGAGAAGTGACAGGGCGAATCAGCAAGGAGGATTGATATGGTGGAATGACATGGAGGACTGACAAGGAAAATTGTGTTGGTGTAGCGACATGGAGGAGTGACATGGAGTAATGACATGGAGGAGTGACATGGAGGTGTGACATGGAGGAGGTACCTGGAGGAGTGACATGGAAGACATACTGAAGTGACATGGAGGAGTGACTTGGAGGAGTGACATAAAAGAGTGACATGGAGAAATGACATGGAGGAGTGACAAGGAGGAGTGAGTTGGTGTAGTGACATGGAGGAGTGACATGGAGGAGTGACAAGGAGGATTGATATGGAGGAGCGATATGGAGGAGTGAAATGGAGGGGTGACATGGAGTAGTTACATGAAGGACTGACAAGGAGTTGTGATATGGAGGAGAGATGTGGAGGAGTGACATAAAGGAGTGACATGGAGGAGTGACATGGAGGAATGAGTTGGTATAGTGACATGGAGTACTGACATGGAGGAGCGACATGGAGTACTGACATGGAGGAGCGACATGGAGGAGTGACATGGAGGAGTGACATAGAGGAGTGACATGGAGGAGTGACATGGATTAGTGACACGGAGGAGTGACATGAGAAGTGAGATGATGTAGCGACATGGAGGAGTGACATGGAGTAGCGACATGGAGGAGTGACATGGAGTAACGACATGGAGGAGTGACGAGGAGTGAGTTGGTGTAGCGACATGGCAGAGTGAAATGGAGTAGCGACATGGAGGAGTGACATGGAGGTGTGACATGGAGGAGGGACCTGGAGGAGTGACATGGAAGACATATAGAAGTTACATTGAGGAGTGACTTGGAGGAGTGACATAAAGTAGTGACATGGAGAAATGACATGGATGAGTGACATGGAGGAGTGACAAGGAGGATTGAGTTGGTGTAGCAACATGGAGGAGTGACATGGAGTAACGACATGGAAAAGTGACGAGGAGTGAGTTGGTTTAGCGACATGGAAAAGTGAAAAGGAGTAGCGACATGGAGGAGTGGCATGGAGGTCTGACATGGAGGAGGGACCTGGAGGAATGACATTGAAAACATATAGAATTGACAAGGAGGAGTGACATGGAGGAGTGACATAGAGGAGCAAAATGGAGGAGAGACTTGGAGGAGTGAAATGGAGGAGAACATGGAGGAGTGACTTGGAATACCTATAGAAGTGACATTGACTAGTAACTTGGAGGAGTGACATAAAGGAGTAACATGGAGGAGTGAGTTGGTAGAGAGACATGGAGTAGCGACATGGAGGAGTGACTTGGAGGACTGACATAAAGGAGTGACATGGAAGAGTGACATGGAGAAATGACATGGATGAAGGACATAGAGGAGTGACAAGGAGGTTTGAGTTTGTGTAGCAACATGGAGGAGTGACATGGAGGAGTGAAATGAGGAGTGAGTTGGTTTAGCGACATGGAGGAGTCACATGGAGGAGTGACATGGAAAACATGTAGAAGTGATACGGAGGAGTGATATGGAGGAGTGACAATGTGGAGCTACATGGACGAGAGACATGACATTGAATACTTGGAGAAGTTACATGGTGGATCATAATTGAGTAGTGACATGGAGGATTGACAAGGAGGAGCGACATGGAGGAGCAACATGAAGGATCTACATGGAGGATCTACATGGATGAGTGACATGGAGGAGTGAAAAGGAAGATTGAGTTGATGTAACGACATGGAGGAGTGACATGGAGTAGCGACATGGAGGAGTGACAAGGAGTGAGTTGGTGTAGTGACATGGATCAGTGACGAGGAGTGAATTGGTGTAGCGACATGGAGGAGTGACAAAAAGGAGTGACATGGAGGAGTTACATAAAGGATTGACATGAAGGAGCGAAATGGAGGAGTAAAATGGAGGAAGGAGTTGGTGGAGCGACATGTAGGAGTCACATAGAATAGCGACATGGAGGAGTGACATGGAGGAGTGACATGGAGGAGTGACATGGAGGAGCAACACGGAGGAGTGACATGGAGGATGGACAAAGAGGTTTGAGTTGGTGTATTGACATGGAGGAGTGACATGGAGAAGCGACATGGAGAAGTGACAATGGAAGAGTGAGTTGGTGTAGCGACATGGAGGATGGACAAAGAGGTTTGATTTGGTGTATTGACATGGAGGAGTCACATGGAGTAGCGACATGGAGGAGTAACATGGAAGAGTGAGTTGGTGTAGCGACATGGAGGAGTGACATGGAGGAGTGACATAGATAATTGATGTGGAGGAGCAACACGGAGGAGCGACATGGAGGAGTGACATGGAGTAGTGACATGGAGGAGGGACATGGAGGAGTGACTTGGAGAAGTGACAGGGTTGATCAGGAAAGAGAGTTGATATGGTGGAGTGACATCGTGGAGGAACATGGGTGAGTGACTTGGAGAATTGACATGGAGGAGCAAAACAGAGGAGTGACATGGAGTAGTGACATGGAGGATTGACATGGAGTAGTGACATGGAAGACATATAGAGGTGACATGGTGAGTGAATTGGAGGAGTGACATGAGGAGTGAGTTTGTGTAGCGACATGGAGGAGTGACATGGAGTAGCAACATGGAGGAGTTACATGGAGGAGTGACATGGACGAGTGACATAGAGGAGTGACATGGAGGAGTGACATAGAGGAGTGACATGGATGAGTGAAATGGAGGAGTGACATGGAGGAGCAACATGGAGGAGTAACTTGGAGGAGTGACATAAAGGATTGACATGAAGGAGCGACATGGAGGAGTAAAATGGAGGAAGGAGTTGGTGGAGCGACATGTAGGAGTCACATAGAATAGCGACATGGAGGAGTCACATGGAGTAGTGACATGGAAAACATGTAGAAGTGATACGGAGGAGTGATATGGAGGAGTGACAATGTGGAGCTACATGGACGAGAGACATGACATTGAATACTTGGAGAAGTTAAATGGTGGATCATCATTGAGTAGTGACATGGAGGATTGACAAGGAGGAGCGACATGGAGGAGCAACATGAAGGATCTACATGGAGGATCTACATGGATGAGTGACATGGAGGAGTGAAAAGGAAGATTGAGTTGATGTAGCGACATGGAGGAGTGACATGGAGTAGCGACATGGAGGAGTGACAAGGAGTGAGTTGGTGTAGCGACATGGATCAGTGACGAGGAGTGAATTGGTGTAGCGACATGGAGGAGTGACAAAAAGGAGTGACATGGAGGAGTGACATAAAGGATTGACATGAAGGAGCAAAATGGAGGAGTAAAATGGAGGAAGGAGTTGGTGGAGCGACATGTAGGAGTCACATAGAATAGCGACATGGAGGAGTGACATGGAGGAGTGACATGGAGGAGCAACACGGAGGAGTGACATGGAGGATGGACAAAGAGGTTTGATTTGGTGTATTGACATGGAGGAGTCACATGGAGAAGCGACATGGAGAAGTGACAATGGAAGAGTGAGTTGGTGTAGCGACATGGAGGATGGACAAAGAGGTTTGATTTGGTGTATTGACATGGAGGAGTCACATGGAGTAGCGACATGGAGGAGTAACATGGAAGAGTGAGTTGGTGTAGCGACATGGAGGAGTGACATGGAGGAGTGACATAGATAATTGATGTGGAGGAGCAACACGGAGGAGCGACATGGAGGAGTGACATGGAGTAGTGACATGGAGGAGGGACATGGATGAGTGACTTGGAGAAGTGACAGGGTTGATCAGGAAAGAGAGTTGATATGGTGGAGTGACATCGTGGAGGAACATGGGTGAGTGATTTGGAGAATTGACATGGAGGAGCAAAACAGAGGAGTGACATGGAGTAGTGACATGGAGGATTGACATGGAGTAGTGACATGGAAGACATATAGAGGTGACATGGTGAGTGAATTGGAGGAGTGACATGAGGAGTGAGTTTGTGTAGCGACATGGAGGAGTGACATGGAGTAGCAACATGGAGGAGTTACATGGAGGAGTGACATGGACGAGTGACATAGAGGAGTGACATGGAGGAGTGACATAGAGGAGTGACATGGATGAGTGACATGGAGGAGTGACATGGAAGAGCAACATGGAGGAGCAACATGGAGGAGTAACTTGGAGGAGTGACATAAAGGATTGACATGAAGGAGCAAAATGGAGGAGTAAAATGGAGGAAGGAGTTGGTGGAGCGACATGTAGGAGTCACATAGAATAGCGACATGGAGGAGTGACATGGAGGAGTGACATGGAGGAGCAACACGGAGGAGTGACATGGAGGATGGACAAAGAGGTTTGATTTGGTGTATTGACATGGAGGAGTCACATGGAGTAGCGACATGGAGGAGTAACATGGAAGAGTGAGTTGGTGTAGCGACATGGAGGAGTAACATGGAAGAGTGAGTTGGTGTAGCGACATGGAGGAGTGACATAGATAATTGATGTGGAGGAGCAACACGGAGGAGCGACATGGAGGAGTGACATGGAGTAGTGACATGGAGGAGGGACATGGATGAGTGACTTGGAGAAGTGACAGGGTTGATCAGGAAAGAGAGTTGATATGGTGGAGTGACATCGTGGAAGAACATGGGTGAGTGACTTGGATAATTGACATGGAGGAGCAAAACAGAGGAGTGACATGGAGTAGTGACATGGAGGATGGACATGGAGAAGTGACATGGAAGACATATAGAGGTGACATGGTGAGTGAATTGGAGGAGTGACATAAAGGAGTGACATGGAGGATTTACATGGATGAGTGACATGGAGGAGTGACAAGGAGGGTTGAGTTTGTGTTGTGACATGGAGAAGTGACAGGTCGGATCACCACGGAAGATTGATAGGGTGGAGTGACATGGCAGAGGGACATGGATGAGTGACATGGAGGAGTGACATGGAGGAGGGAATTGGAGGAGTGACATAAAGGAGTGACATGGAGGAATTACCTGGATGAGTGACATAGAGGAGTGACAAGGAGGAGTGATATTGAGGAGTGAGTTGGTGTAGTTACATGGAGGAGTGACTCTGAGTAGCGACTTTGAGGAGTGACCTGGAGGAGTGACATGGATGAGTGAAGTGGTGGAGTGACATGGAGGAGTGAGTTGTTAGAGCGACATGGAGGAGAGACATGGAGGAGTGACATGGAGGATGGACATGGAGGAGTGACATGGAAGACATATAGAGGTGACATGGAGGAGTGAATTGGAGGAGGAACATGGAGTAGTGAGTTGGTGGAGCAACATGGAGGAGTCACATGGAGTAGCGACATTTAGGAGGAACATGGAGGAGTGACATAAAGGAGTGCCATGGAGGAGTGACATGGAGGATTGACATGGAGGAGAGACATGGAGGAGTGACATGGAGGAGTGACATGGAGGAGTGACATAGAGGAGTGACGTGGAGGAGAGACATGGAAGAGTGACATGGAGAAGTGACAGTGCGGATCACCAAGGAGGGTTGATATGGTGGAGTGACATCGTGGAGGGACATGGGTGAGTGACTTGGAGGAGTGAAATGGAGGAGTGACATGAGGAGTGAGTTTGTGTAGCGACATGGAGGAGTGACATGGAGTAGCTACATGAAGGAGTTACATGGAGGAGTGACTTGGAGGACTGACATGGAATAGCGACATGTAGGAGTGACATGGAAGACATATAGAGATGACATGGAGGAGTGAATTGGAGGAGTGACATAAACGAGTGACATGGAGGAATGACATGGATGAATGACATGGAGGAGTTACAAGGAGGGTTGAGTTGGTGTAGCGACATCAATTAGTGACATTGAGTAGTGACATGGAGGAGTGACATTGAGGAGTGAGTTGGTGCAGTTACATGGAGAAGTGACTTTGAGTAGCAACATGGAGGAGTGACCCGGAGGAGTGACATGGAGGATTGAAACGGTGGAGTGACATGGAGGAGTGAGTTGTTAGAGTGACATGGAGTAGAGACATGGAGGAGTGACATGGAGGAGTGACATAGCAGAGTGACGTGGAGGAGAGACATGGAAGAGTGACATGGAGAAGTGACAGGTCGGATCACTAAGGAAGATTGATAGGGTGGAGTGACATGGCGGAGGGACATGGATGAGTGACATGGAGGAGTGACATGGAGAAGTGAATTGGAGGATTTATATAAAGGAGTGAAATGAGGAATGACATGGATGAGTGACATGGAGGAGTGACAAGGAGGGTTGAGTTTGTGTAGCGACATGGAGGACTGACATGGAATAGCGACATGGAGTAGTGACATGGAGGAGTTATATGGAGGAGTGACATGGGCGAGTGACATGGAGGAATGACAGAGAGGAGTGATGTGGAGGAGAGACATGGAGAAGTGACATGGAGGAGGGACATGGAGGAGTGACTTGGAGAAGTGACAAAGAGGATTGATGTGGAGGAGCAACACGGAGGAGCGACATGGAGGAGTGACATGGAGTAGTGACATGGAGGAGGGACATGGAGGAGTGACTTGGAGAAGTGACAGGGTTGATCAGGCAGGATGGTTGATATGGTGGAGTGACATCGTGGAGGGACATGGGTGAGTAACTTGGAGGAGTGAAATGGAGGAGCAACATGGAGGAGTGACATGGAGTAGTGACATGGAGGAGTGATATGGAGGAGTGACATGAAAGAGTGTAAAGGAGGATTGAGTTTGTGTAGCGACATGGAGGAGTGACATGGAGTAGCTACATGGAGGAGTTACATGGAGGAGTGACATGGGCGAGTGACATGGAGGAATGACAGAGAGGAGTGACGTGGAGGAGAGACATGGAGAAGTGACATGGAGAAGTGACATGGAGAAGTGACAGGGCGGATAACCAAGGAGGGTTGATATGGTGGAGTGACATCGCGGAGGGACAATGGTGAGTGACTTGGAGGAGTGACATGGAGGAGTGACTTGGAGGAGGGACATGGATGAGTGACATGGAGGAGTGACATGGAGAAGTGAATTGGAGGATTTATATAAAGGAGTGACATGAGGAATGACATGGATGAGTGACATGGAGGAGTGACAAGGAGGGTTGAGTTTGTGTAGCGACATGGAGGAGTGACATGAAGTAGTGACATGGAGGAGTGATATGGAGGAGTGAAGTGGTGGAGTGAAATGGAGGAGTGAGTTGTTAGAGCGACATGGAGGAGAGACATGGAGGAGTGACATGGAGGATGGACATGGAGGAGTAACATGGAAGACATGTAGAGGTGACATGGAGGAGTGAATTGGATGAGGAACATGGAAGAGTGAGTTGGTGGAGCAACATGGAGGAGTCACATGAAGTAGCGACATTTAGGAGGAACTTGGAGGAGTGACATAAAGGAGTGCCATGGAGGAGTGACATGGAGGATTGACATGGAGGAGAGACATGGAGGAGTGACATGGAGGAGTGACATGGAGGAGTGACATAGAGGAGTGACGTGGAGGAGAGACATGGAAGAGTGACATGGAGAAGTGACAGGGCGGATCACCAAGGAGGGTTGATATGGTGGAGTGACATTGCGGAGGGACATGGGTGAGTGACTTGGAGGAGTGACATGGAGGAGTGACATGAGGAGTGAGTTTGTGTAGCGACATGGAGGAGTGACATGGAGTAGCTACATGAAGGAGTTACATGGAGGAGTGACTTGGAGGACTGACATGGAATAGCGACATGGAGGAGTGACATGGAAGACAAATATAGATGACATGGAGGAGTGAATTGGAGGAGTGACATAAACGAGTGACATGGAGGAATGACATGGATGAATGACATGGAGGAGTTACAAGGAGGGTTGAGTTGGTGTAGCGACATCAATTAGTGACATTGAGTAGTGACATGGAGGAGTGACATTGAGGAGTGAGTTGGTGCAGTTACATGGAGAAGTGACTTTGAGTAGCAACATGGAGGAGTGACCCGGAGGAGTGACATGGAGGATTGAAACGGTGGAGTGACATGGAGGAGTGAGTTGTTAGAGTGACATGGAGTAGAGACATGGAGGAGTGACATGGAGGAGTGACATAGCAGAGTGACGTGGAGGAGAGACATGGAAGAGTGACATGGAGAAGTGACAGGTCGGATCACTAAGGAAGATTGATAGGGTGGAGTGACATGGCGGAGGGACATGGATGAGTGACATGGAGGAGTGACATGGAGAAGTGAATTGGAGGATTTATATAAAGGAGTGAAATGAGGAATGACATGGATGAGTGACATGGAGGAGTGACAAGGAGGGTTGAGTTTGTGTAGCGACATGGAGGACTGACATGGAATAGCGACATGGAGTAGTGACATGGAGGAGGGACATGGAGGAGTGACTTGGAGGAGTGAAATGGAGGAGTGACATGGAGGAGTTATATGGAGGAGTGACATGGGCGAGTGACATGGAGGAATGACAGAGAGGAGTGATGTGGAGGAGAGACATGGAGAAGTGACATGGAGGAGGGACATGGAGGAGTGACTTGGAGAAGTGACAAAGAGGATTGATGTGGAGGAGCAACACGGAGGAGCGACATGGAGGAGTGACATGGAGTAGTGACATGGAGGAGGGACATGGAGGAGTGACTTGGAGAAGTGACAGGGTTGATCAGGCAGGATGGTTGATATGGTGGAGTGACATCGTGGAGGGACATGGGTGAGTAACTTGGAGGAGTGAAATGGAGGAGCAACATGGAGGAGTGACATGGAGTAGTGACATGGAGGAGTGATATGGAGGAGTGACATGAAAGAGTTTAAAGGAGGATTGAGTTTGTGTAGCGACATGGAGGAGTGACATGGAGTAGCTACATGGAGGAGTTACATGGAGGAGTGACATGGGCGAGTGACATGGAGGAATGACAGAGAGGAGTGACGTGGAGGAGAGACATGGAGAAGTGACATGGAGAAGTGACAGGGCGGATAACCAAGAAGGGTTGATATGGTGGAGTGACATCGCGGAGGGACAATGGTGAGTGACTTGGAGGAGTGACATGGAGGAGTGACTTGGAGGAGGGACATGGATGAGTGACATGGAGGAGTGACATGGAGAAGTGAATTGGAGGATTTATATAAAGGAGTGACATGAGGAATGACATGGATGAGTGACATGGAGGAGTGACAAGGAGGGTTGAGTTTGTGTAGCGACATGGAGGAGTGACATGAAGTAGTGACATGGAGGAGTGATATGGAGGAGTGACATGAAAAGGACATGTAAAGGAGGATTGAGGATTGAGTTTGTGTAGCAACATGGAGAAGTAACATCAAGTAGTGACATTGAGTAGTGACATGGAGGAGTGACATTGAGGAGTCAGTTGGTGCATTTACATGGAGGAGTGACTTTTAGTAGCAACATGGAGGAGTGACCCGGAGGAGTGACATGGAGGAGTGAAATGGTGGAGTGACATGGAGGAGTGAGTTGTTAGAGTGACATGGAGTAGAGACATGGAGGAGTGACTTAGAGGAGCAACACGGAGGAGGGACATGGAGGAGTGACATGAAGTAATGACATGGAGGAGTGACATAGAGGATTGAAGTGGAGGAGCAACACGGAGGAGCGACATGGAGGAGTGACATGGAGTAGTGTCATGGAGGAGGGACATGGAGGAGTGACTTGGAGAAGTGACAGGGTTGATCAGGAAGGAGGGTTGATATGGTGGAGTGACATCGTGGAGGGACATGGGTGAGTAACTTGGAGGAGTGAAATGGAGGAGCAACACGGAGGAGCAACATGGAGGAGTGACATGGAGGAGTGAGTTGTTAGAGCGACATGGTGAAGTGACAGGTCGGATCACCAAGGAAGATTGATAGGGTGGAGTGACATGGCGGAGGAACATGGATTAGTGATATGGAGGAGTGACATGGAGGAGTGAATTGGAGGAGTGACATAAAAGAGTGACATGAGGAATGACATGGATGAGTGACATGTAGGAGTGACAAGGAGGGTTGAGTTTGTGTAGCAACATGGAGGAGTGACATGAAGTAGTGACAGGGTTGATCAGGAAGGAGGGGTGATATGGTGGAGTGACATCGTGGAGGGACATGGGTGAGTAACTTGGAGGAGTGAAATGGAGGAGCAACACGGAGGAGCAACATGGAGGAGTGACATGGAGTAGTGACATGGAGGAGTGATATGGAGGACTGACATGAAAGAGTGTAAAGGAGGATTGAGTTTGTGTAGCAACATGGAGAAGTGACATCAAGTAGTGACATTGAGTAGTGACATGGAGGAGTGACATTGAGGAGTGAGTTGGTGCATTTACATGGAGGAGTGACTTTTAGTAGCAACATGGAGGTGTGACCCGGAGGAGTGACATGGAGGAGTGAGTTGTTAGAGTGACATGGAGTAGAGACATGGAGGAGTGACATGGAGGAGTGACATAGAGGAGTGACATAGAGGTGTGACGTGGAGGAGAGACATGGAGGAGTGACATGGAGGAGTGACATAGCAGAGTGACGCGGAGGAGAGACATGGAAGAGTGACATGGAGAAGTGACAGGTCGGATCACCAAGGAAGATTGATAGGGTGGAGTGACATGGCGGAGGGACATGGATGAGTGACATGGAGGAGTGACATGGAGGAGTGACATAGAGGAGTGACATAGAGGTGTGACGTGGAGGAGAGACATGGAGGAGTGACATGGAGGAGTGACATAGCAGAGTGACGCGGAGGAGAGACATGGAAGAGTGACATGGAGAAGTGACAGGTCGGATCACCAAGGAAGATTGATAGGGTGGAGTGACATGGCGGAGGGACATGGATGAGTGACATGGAGGAGTGACATGGAGAAGTGAATTGGAGGATTTATATAAAGGAGTGACATGAGGAATGACATTGAGTAGTGACATGGAGGAGTGACATTGAGGAGTGAGTTGGTGCAGTTACATGGAGAAGTGACTTTGAGTAGCAACATGGAGGAGTGACCCGGAGGAGTGACATGGAGGATTGAAACGGTGGAGTGACATGGAGGAGTGAGTTGTTAGAGTGACATGGAGTAGAGACATGGAGGAGTGACATGGAGGAGTGACATAGCAGAGTGACGTGGAGGAGAGACATGGAAGAGTGACATGGAGAAGTGACAGGTCGGATCACTAAGGAAGATTGATAGGGTGGAGTGACATGGCGGAGGGACATGGATGAGTGACATGGAGGAGTGACATGGAGAAGTGAATTGGAGGATTTATATAAAGGAGTGAAATGAGGAATGACATGGATGAGTGACATGGAGGAGTGACAAGGAGGGTTGAGTTTGTGTAGCGACATGGAGGACTGACATGGAATAGCGACATGGAGTAGTGACATGGAGGAGGGACATGGAGGAGTGACTTGGAGGAGTGAAATGGAGGAGTGACATGGAGGAGTTATATGGAGGAGTGACATGGGCGAGTGACATGGAGGAATGACAGAGAGGAGTGATGTGGAGGAGAGACATGGAGAAGTGACATGGAGGAGGGACATGGAGGAGTGACTTGGAGAAGTGACAAAGAGGATTGATGTGGAGGAGCAACACGGAGGAGCGACATGGAGGAGTGACATGGAGTAGTGACATGGAGGAGGGACATGGAGGAGTGACTTGGAGAAGTGACAGGGTTGATCAGGCAGGATGGTTGATATGGTGGAGTGACATCGTGGAGGGACATGGGTGAGTAACTTGGAGGAGTGAAATGGAGGAGCAACATGGAGGAGTGACATGGAGTAGTGACATGGAGGAGTGATATGGAGGAGTGACATGAAAGAGTGTAAAGGAGGATTGAGTTTGTGTAGCGACATGGAGGAGTGACATGGAGTAGCTACATGGAGGAGTTACATGGAGGAGTGACATGGGCGAGTGACATGGAGGAATGACAGAGAGGAGTGACGTGGAGGAGAGACATGGAGAAGTGACATGGAGAAGTGACAGGGCGGATAACCAAGAAGGGTTGATATGGTGGAGTGACATCGCGGAGGGACAATGGTGAGTGACTTGGAGGAGTGACATGGAGGAGTGACTTGGAGGAGGGACATGGATGAGTGACATGGAGGAGTGACATGGAGAAGTGAATTGGAGGATTTATATAAAGGAGTGACATGAGGAATGACATGGATGAGTGACATGGAGGAGTGACAAGGAGGGTTGAGTTTGTGTAGCGACATGGAGGAGTGACATGAAGTAGTGACATGGAGGAGTGATATGGAGGAGTGACATGAAAAGGACATGTAAAGGAGGATTGAGGATTGAGTTTGTGTAGCAACATGGAGAAGTAACATCAAGTAGTGACATTGAGTAGTGACATGGAGGAGTGACATTGAGGAGTCAGTTGGTGCATTTACATGGAGGAGTGACTTTTAGTAGCAACATGGAGGAGTGACCCGGAGGAGTGACATGGAGGAGTGAAATGGTGGAGTGACATGGAGGAGTGAGTTGTTAGAGTGACATGGAGTAGAGACATGGAGGAGTGACTTAGAGGAGCAACACGGAGGAGGGACATGGAGGAGTGACATGGAGTAATGACATGGAGGAGTGACATAGAGGATTGAAGTGGAGGAGCAACACGGAGGAGCGACATGGAGGAGTGACATGGAGTAGTGTCATGGAGGAGGGACATGGAGGAGTGACTTGGAGAAGTGACAGGGTTGATCAGGAAGGAGGGTTGATATGGTGGAGTGACATCGTGGAGGGACATGGGTGAGTAACTTGGAGGAGTGAAATGGAGGAGCAACACGGAGGAGCAACATGGAGGAGTGACATGGAGGAGTGAGTTGTTAGAGCGACATGGTGAAGTGACAGGTCGGATCACCAAGGAAGATTGATAGGGTGGAGTGACATGGCGGAGGAACATGGATTAGTGATATGGAGGAGTGACATGGAGGAGTGAATTGGAGGAGTGACATAAAAGAGTGACATGAGGAATGACATGGATGAGTGACATGTAGGAGTGACAAGGAGGGTTGAGTTTGTGTAGCAACATGGAGGAGTGACATGAAGTAGTGACAGGGTTGATCAGGAAGGAGGGGTGATATGGTGGAGTGACATCGTGGAGGGACATGGGTGAGTAACTTGGAGGAGTGAAATGGAGGAGCAACACGGAGGAGCAACATGGAGGAGTGACATGGAGTAGTGACATGGAGGAGTGATATGGAGGACTGACATGAAAGAGTGTAAAGGAGGATTGAGTTTGTGTAGCAACATGGAGAAGTGACATCAAGTAGTGACATTGAGTAGTGACATGGAGGAGTGACATTGAGGAGTGAGTTGGTGCATTTACATGGAGGAGTGACTTTTAGTAGCAACATGGAGGTGTGACCCGGAGGAGTGACATGGAGGAGTGAGTTGTTAGAGTGACATGGAGTAGAGACATGGAGGAGTGACATGGAGGAGTGACATAGAGGAGTGACATAGAGGTGTGACGTGGAGGAGAGACATGGAGGAGTGACATGGAGGAGTGACATAGCAGAGTGACGCGGAGGAGAGACATGGAAGAGTGACATGGAGAAGTGACAGGTCGGATCACCAAGGAAGATTGATAGGGTGGAGTGACATGGCGGAGGGACATGGATGAGTGACATGGAGGAGTGACATGGAGGAGTGACATAGAGGAGTGACATAGAGGTGTGACGTGGAGGAGAGACATGGAGGAGTGACATGGAGGAGTGACATAGCAGAGTGACGCGGAGGAGAGACATGGAAGAGTGACATGGAGAAGTGACAGGTCGGATCACCAAGGAAGATTGATAGGGTGGAGTGACATGGCGGAGGGACATGGATGAGTGACATGGAGGAGTGACATGGAGAAGTGAATTGGAGGATTTATATAAAGGAGTGACATGAGGAATGACATTGAGTAGTGACATGGAGGAGTGACATTGAGGAGTGAGTTGGTGCAGTTACATGGAGAAGTGACTTTGAGTAGCAACATGGAGGAGTGACCCGGAGGAGTGACATGGAGGATTGAAACGGTGGAGTGACATGGAGGAGTGAGTTGTTAGAGTGACATGGAGTAGAGACATGGAGGAGTGACATGGAGGAGTGACATAGCAGAGTGACGTGGAGGAGAGACATGGAAGAGTGACATGGAGAAGTGACAGGTCGGATCACTAAGGAAGATTGATAGGGTGGAGTGACATGGCGGAGGGACATGGATGAGTGACATGGAGGAGTGACATGGAGAAGTGAATTGGAGGATTTATATAAAGGAGTGAAATGAGGAATGACATGGATGAGTGACATGGAGGAGTGACAAGGAGGGTTGAGTTTGTGTAGCGACATGGAGGACTGACATGGAATAGCGACATGGAGTAGTGACATGGAGGAGGGACATGGAGGAGTGACTTGGAGGAGTGAAATGGAGGAGTGACATGGAGGAGTTATATGGAGGAGTGACATGGGCGAGTGACATGGAGGAATGACAGAGAGGAGTGATGTGGAGGAGAGACATGGAGAAGTGACATGGAGGAGGGACATGGAGGAGTGACTTGGAGAAGTGACAAAGAGGATTGATGTGGAGGAGCAACACGGAGGAGCGACATGGAGGAGTGACATGGAGTAGTGACATGGAGGAGGGACATGGAGGAGTGACTTGGAGAAGTGACAGGGTTGATCAGGCAGGATGGTTGATATGGTGGAGTGACATCGTGGAGGGACATGGGTGAGTAACTTGGAGGAGTGAAATGGAGGAGCAACATGGAGGAGTGACATGGAGTAGTGACATGGAGGAGTGATATGGAGGAGTGACATGAAAGAGTGTAAAGGAGGATTGAGTTTGTGTAGCGACATGGAGGAGTGACATGGAGTAGCTACATGGAGGAGTTACATGGAGGAGTGACATGGGCGAGTGACATGGAGGAATGACAGAGAGGAGTGACGTGGAGGAGAGACATGGAGAAGTGACATGGAGAAGTGACAGGGCGGATAACCAAGAAGGGTTGATATGGTGGAGTGACATCGCGGAGGGACAATGGTGAGTGACTTGGAGGAGTGACATGGAGGAGTGACTTGGAGGAGGGACATGGATGAGTGACATGGAGGAGTGACATGGAGAAGTGAATTGGAGGATTTATATAAAGGAGTGACATGAGGAATGACATGGATGAGTGACATGGAGGAGTGACAAGGAGGGTTGAGTTTGTGTAGCGACATGGAGGAGTGACATGAAGTAGTGACATGGAGGAGTGATATGGAGGAGTGACATGAAAAGGACATGTAAAGGAGGATTGAGGATTGAGTTTGTGTAGCAACATGGAGAAGTAACATCAAGTAGTGACATTGAGTAGTGACATGGAGGAGTGACATTGAGGAGTCAGTTGGTGCATTTACATGGAGGAGTGACTTTTAGTAGCAACATGGAGGAGTGACCCGGAGGAGTGACATGGAGGAGTGAAATGGTGGAGTGACATGGAGGAGTGAGTTGTTAGAGTGACATGGAGTAGAGACATGGAGGAGTGACTTAGAGGAGCAACACGGAGGAGGGACATGGAGGAGTGACATGGAGTAATGACATGGAGGAGTGACATAGAGGATTGAAGTGGAGGAGCAACACGGAGGAGCGACATGGAGGAGTGACATGGAGTAGTGTCATGGAGGAGGGACATGGAGGAGTGACTTGGAGAAGTGACAGGGTTGATCAGGAAGGAGGGTTGATATGGTGGAGTGACATCGTGGAGGGACATGGGTGAGTAACTTGGAGGAGTGAAATGGAGGAGCAACACGGAGGAGCAACATGGAGGAGTGACATGGAGGAGTGAGTTGTTAGAGCGACATGGTGAAGTGACAGGTCGGATCACCAAGGAAGATTGATAGGGTGGAGTGACATGGCGGAGGAACATGGATTAGTGATATGGAGGAGTGACATGGAGGAGTGAATTGGAGGAGTGACATAAAAGAGTGACATGAGGAATGACATGGATGAGTGACATGTAGGAGTGACAAGGAGGGTTGAGTTTGTGTAGCAACATGGAGGAGTGACATGAAGTAGTGACAGGGTTGATCAGGAAGGAGGGGTGATATGGTGGAGTGACATCGTGGAGGGACATGGGTGAGTAACTTGGAGGAGTGAAATGGAGGAGCAACACGGAGGAGCAACATGGAGGAGTGACATGGAGTAGTGACATGGAGGAGTGATATGGAGGACTGACATGAAAGAGTGTAAAGGAGGATTGAGTTTGTGTAGCAACATGGAGAAGTGACATCAAGTAGTGACATTGAGTAGTGACATGGAGGAGTGACATTGAGGAGTGAGTTGGTGCATTTACATGGAGGAGTGACTTTTAGTAGCAACATGGAGGTGTGACCCGGAGGAGTGACATGGAGGAGTGAGTTGTTAGAGTGACATGGAGTAGAGACATGGAGGAGTGACATGGAGGAGTGACATAGAGGAGTGACATAGAGGTGTGACGTGGAGGAGAGACATGGAGGAGTGACATGGAGGAGTGACATAGCAGAGTGACGCGGAGGAGAGACATGGAAGAGTGACATGGAGAAGTGACAGGTCGGATCACCAAGGAAGATTGATAGGGTGGAGTGACATGGCGGAGGGACATGGATGAGTGACATGGAGGAGTGACATGGAGAAGTGAATTGGAGGATTTATATAAAGGAGTGACATGAGGAATGACATGGATGAGTGACATGGAGGAGTGACAAGGAGGGTTGAGTTTGTGTAGCGACATGGAGGACTGACATGGAATAGCGACATGGAGTAGTGACATGGAGGAGGGACATGGAGGAGTGACTTGGAGGAGTGAAATGGAGGAGTGACATGGAGGAGTGACATGAGGAGTGAGCTTGTGTAGCGACATGGAGGAGTGACATGGAGTAGCTACATGGAGGAGTTACATGGAGGAGTGACATGGGCGAGTGACATGACAGAATGACTGAGAGGAGTGACGTGGAGGAGACATGGAGAAGTGACATGGAGAAATGACAGGGCGGATAACCAAGGAGGGTTGATATGGTGGAGTGACATCGCGGAAGGACATGGGTGAGTGACTTGGAGTAATGACATGGAGGAGTGACATAGAGGATTGAAGTGGAGGAGCAACACGGAGGAGCGACATGGAGGAGTGACATGGAGTAGTGTCATGGAGGAGGGACATGGAGGAGTGACTTGGAGAAGTGACAGGGTTGATCAGGAAGGAGGGTTGATATGGTGGAGTTACATCGTGGAGGGACATGGGTGAGTAACTTGGAGGAGTGAAATGGAGGAGCAACACGGAGGAGCAACATGGAGGAGTGACATGGAGGAGTGAGTTGTTAGAGTGACATGGTGAAGTGACAGGTCGGATCACCAAGGAAGATTGATATTGTGGAGTGACATGGCGGAGGAACATGGATTAGTGATATGGAGGAGTGACATGGAGGAGTGAATTGGAGGAGTGACATAAAAGAGTGACATGAGGAATGACATGGATGAGTGACATGGAGGAGTGACAAGGAGGGTTGAGTTTGTGTAGCGACATGGAGGAGTGACATGAAGTAGTGACATGGAGGAGTGACATTGAGGAGTGAGTTGGTGCAGTTACATGGAGGAGTGAGTTTGAGTAGCAACATGGAGGAGTGACCCAGAGGAATGACATGGAGGAGTGAAATGGTGGAGTGACATGGAGAAGAGAGTTGTTAGAGTGACATGGAGTAGAGACATGGAGGAGTGACATGGAGGAGTGACATAGAGGAGTGACGTAGAGGAGAGACATGGATGAGTGACATGGAGGAGTGACAGGACGGATCACCAAGGAAGATTGATAGGGTGGAGTGACATGGCGGAGGGACATGGATGAGTGACATGGAGGAGTGACATGGAGAAGTGAATTGGAGGATTTATATAAAGGAGTGACATGAGGAATGACATGGAATAGCGACATGGAGTAGTGACATGGAGGAGGGACATGGAGGAGTGACATGGAGGAGTGACTTGGAGGAATGAAATGGAGGAGTGACATGGAGGAGTGACATGAAGAGAGAGTTTGTGTAGCGACATGGAGGAGTGACATGGAGTAGCTACATGGAGGAGTTACATGGAGGAGTGACATGGGCGAGTGACATGGAGGAATGACAGAGAGGAGTGACGTGGAGGAGAGACATGGAGAAGTGACATGGAGAAGTGACAGGGCGGATAACCAAGGAGGGTTGATATGGTGGAGTGACATCGCGGAGGGACATGGGTGAGTGACTTGGAGGAGTGACATGGAGGAGTGACTTGGAGGAGTGACTTAGAGGAACAACACGGAGGAGGGACATGGAGGAGTGACATGGAGTAATGACATGGAGGATTGACATAGAGGAGTGAAATGGAGGAGGAACACGGAGGAGCAACACGGAGGAGTGACATGGAGGAGTGACATGGGCGAGTGACATGACAGAATGACTGAGAGGAGTGACGTGGAGGAGAGACATGGAGAAGTGACATGGAGAAATGACAGGGCGGATAACCAAGGAGGGTTGATATGGTGGAGTGACATCGCGGAAGGACATGGGTGAGTGACTTGGAGTAATGACATGGAGGAGTGACATAGAGGATTGAAGTGGAGGAGCAACACGGAGGAGCGACATGGAGGAGTGACATGGAGTAGTGTCATGGAGGAGGGACATGGAGGAGTGACTTGGAGAAGTGACAGGGTTGATCAGGAAGGAGGGTTGATATGGTGGAGTTACATCGTGGAGGGACATGGGTGAGTAACTTGGAGGAGTGAAATGGAGGAGCAACACGGAGGAGCAACATGGAGGAGTGACATGGAGGAGTGAGTTGTTAGAGTGACATGGTGAAGTGACAGGTCGGATCACCAAGGAAGATTGATATTGTGGAGTGACATGGCGGAGGAACATGGATTAGTGATATGGAGGAGTGACATGGAGGAGTGAATTGGAGGAGTGACATAAAAGAGTGACATGAGGAATGACATGGATGAGTGACATGGAGGAGTGACAAGGAGGGTTGAGTTTGTGTAGCGACATGGAGGAGTGACATGAAGTAGTGACATGGAGGAGTGACATTGAGGAGTGAGTTGGTGCAGTTACATGGAGGAGTGAGTTTGAGTAGCAACATGGAGGAGTGACCCAGAGGAATGACATGGAGGAGTGAAATGGTGGAGTGACATGGAGAAGAGAGTTGTTAGAGTGACATGGAGTAGAGACATGGAGGAGTGACATGGAGGAGTGACATAGAGGAGTGACGTAGAGGAGAGACATGGATGAGTGACATGGAGGAGTGACAGGTCGGATCACCAAGGAAGATTGATAGGGTGGAGTGACATGGCGGAGGGACATGGATGAGTGACATGGAGGAGTGACATGGAGAAGTGAATTGGAGGATTTATATAAAGGAGTGACATGAGGAATGACATGGAATAGCGACATGGAGTAGTGACATGGAGGAGGGACATGGAGGAGTGACATGGAGGAGTGACTTGGAGGAATGAAATGGAGGAGTGACATGGAGGAGTGACATGAAGAGAGAGTTTGTGTAGCGACATGGAGGAGTGACATGGAGTAGCTACATGGAGGAGTTACATGGAGGAGTGACATGGGCGAGTGACATGGAGGAATGACAGAGAGGAGTGACGTGGAGGAGAGACATGGAGAAGTGACATGGAGAAGTGACAGGGCGGATAACCAAGGAGGGTTGATATGGTGGAGTGACATCGCGGAGGGACATGGGTGAGTGACTTGGAGGAGTGACATGGAGGAGTGACTTGGAGGAGTGACTTAGAGGAACAACACGGAGGAGGGACATGGAGGAGTGACATGGAGTAATGACATGGAGGATTGACATAGAGGAGTGAAATGGAGGAGGAACACGGAGGAGCAACACGGAGGAGTGACATGGAGGAGTGACATGGAGGAGCAACATGGAGGAGTGACATGGAGTAGTGACATGGAGGAGTGATATGGAGGAGTGACATGGAGGAGTGACAAGGAGGGTTGAGTTTGTGTAGCAACATGGAGAAGTGACATCAAGTAGTGACATTGAGTAGTGACATGGAGGAGTGACATTGAGGAATAAGGTGGTGCATTTACATGGAGGAGTGACTTTGAGTAGCAACATGGAGGTGTGACCCGGAGGAGTGACATGGAGGAGTGAAATGGTGGAGTGACATGGAGGAGTGAGTTGTTAGAGTGACATGGAGTAGAGACATGGAGGAGTGACATGGAGGAGTGACATAGAGGAGTGACGTGGAGGAGAGACATGGAAGAGTGACATGGAGAAGTAACAGGTCGGATCACCAAGGAAGATTAATAGGGTGGAGTGACATGGCGGAGGGACATGGATGAGTGACATGGAGGAGTGACATGGAGAAGTGAATTGGAGGATTTATATAAAGGAGTGACATGAGGAATGACATGGATGAGTGACATGGAGGAGTGACATGAAATAGCGACATGGAGTAGTGACATGGAGGAGGGACATGGAGGAGTGACTTGGAGGAGTGAAATGGAGGAGTGACATGGAGGAGTGACATGAGGAGTGAGCTTGTGTAGCGACATGGAGGAGTGACATGGAGTAGCTACATGGAGGAGTTACATGGAGGAGTGACATGGGCGAGTGACATGGAGGAATGACAGAGAGGAGTGACGTGGAGGAGAGACATGGAGAAGTGACATGGAGAAGTGACAGGGCGGATAACCAAGGAGGGTTGATATGGTGGAGTGACATCGCGGAGGGACATGGGTGAGTGACTTGGAGGAGTTACATGGAGGAGTGACTTGGAGGAGTGACTTAGAGGAGCTACACGGTGGAGGGACATGGAGGAGTGACATGGAGTAATGACATGGAGGAGTGACATAGAGTATTGAAGTGGAGGAGCAACACGGAGGAGCGACATGGAGGAGTGACAAGGAGTAGTGACATGGAGGAGGGACATGGAGGAGTGACTTGGAGAAGTGACAGGGTTGATCAGGAAGGAGGGTTGATATGGTGGAGTGACATCGTGGAGGGACATGGGTGAGTAACTTGGAGGAGTGAAATGGAGGAGCAACACGGAGGAGCAACATGGAGGAGTGAGAAGGAGGAGTGAGTTGTTAGAGCGACATGGAGGAGAGACATGGAGGAATGACATGGAGGAGTGACATAGAGGAGTTTACGTGGAGGAGAGACATGGAAGAGTGACATGGAGAAGTGACAGGTCAGATCACCAAGGAAGATTGATAGGGTGGAGTGACATGGCGGAGGAACATGGATGAGTGACATGGAGGAGTGACATGGAGGAGTGAATTGGAGGAGTGACATAAAAGAGTGACATGAAGAATGACATGGATGAGTGACATGGAGGAGTGACAAGGAGGGTTGAGTTTGTGTAGCGACATGGAGGAGTGACATGAAGTAGTGACATGGAGGAGTGACATTGAGGAGTGAGTTGGTGCAGTTACATGGAGGAGTGACTTTGAGTAGCAACATGGAGGAGTGACCCAGAGGAGTGACATGGAGGAGTGAAATGGTGGAGTGACATGGAGGAGTGAGTTGTTAGAGTGACATGGAGTAGAGACATGGAGGAGTGACATGGAGGAGTGACATAGAGGAGTGACGTGGAGGAGAGACATGGAAGAGTGACATGGAGAAGTGACAGGTCGGATCACCAAGGAAGATTGATAGGGTGGAGTGACATGGCGGAGGGACATGGATGAGTGACATGGAGGAGTGACATGGAGAAGTGACATGGAGGAGGGACATGGAGGAGTGACATGGAGGAGTGACTTGGAGGAGTGAAATGGAGGAGTGACATGGAGGAGTTACATGGAGTAGCTACATGAAGGAGTTACATGGAGGAGTGACATGGGCGAGTGACATGGAGGAATGACAGAGAGGAGTGACGTGGAGGAGAGACATGGAGAAGTGACATGGAGAAGTTACAGGGCGGATAACCAAGGAGGGTTGATATGGTGGAGTGACATCGCCGAGGGACATGGGTGAGTGACTTCGAGGAGTGACATGGAGGAGTGACATGGAGTAGTGACATGGAGGAGGGACATGGAGGAGTGACTTGGAGAAGTGACAGGGTTGATCAGGAAGGAGGGTTGATATGGTGGAGTGACATCGTGGAGGGACATGGGTGAGTAACTTGGAGGAGTGAAATGGAGGAGCAACACGGAGGAGCAACATGGAGGAGTGACATGGAGTAGTGACATGGAGGAGCAACATGGAGGAGTGACATGGAGTAGTGACATGGAGGAGTGATATGGAGGAGTGACATGAAAGAGTATAAAGGAGGATTGAGTTTGTGTAGCAACATGGAGGAGTGACATCAAGTAGTGACATTGAGGAGTGACATTGAGGAGTGAGTTGGTGTAGTGACATGGAGGAATGACTTTGAGTAGCGACATGGAGGAGTGACCTGGAGGAGTGACATGGAGGAGTGAAATGGTGGAGTGACATGGAGGAGTGAGTTGTTATAGTGACCTGGAGGAGTGACATGTAGGAGTGAAATGGTGGAGTGACATGGAGCAGTGACATGGAGTAGCTAAATGGAGGAGTTACATGGCGGAGTGACTTGGAGGAGCAACACGGAGGAGCGACATGGAGGAGGGACATGGAGGAGTGACTTTGAAGACATATAGAAGTGACATGGAGGAGTGACTTGGAGGAGTGACATAAAGGAGTGACATGGAGGAATGACATGGATGAGTGACATGGAGGAGTGATAAGGATGATTGAGTTGGTGTAGTGACATGGAGGAGTGACATGGAGGAGTGATGAGGAAAACATGTAGAAGTGAGTCGGAGGAGTGATATGGAGGAGTGACAATGTGGAGCTACACGGATGAGAGACATGATATTGAAGACTTGGAGAAGTGACATGGAGGAGCGACATGGAAGAGTGAAAAGGAGGAATGACATTAAGTAGCGATATGGAGGAGTGACATGGAGGAGTGAGTTGGTGGAATGACATAAAGGAGGGATATGGAGGATCGACTTGGAGGAGCAAAACAGAGGAGCGACATGGAGGAGTGACATGGAGTATGACATGGAGGATGGACAAAGAGGTTTGTGTTGGTGTATTGACATGGAGGAGTGACATGAGGAGTGATGTAGAGGAGTGACGTGGTGGAGTGAAATGGAGGAGTGACATGGAAGAGTGAGTTGGTGAAGCGACATGGAGGACTGACATGGAGGAGTGACATAGAGGATTGATGTGGAGGAGCAACACGGAGGAGCGACATGGAGGAGTGACATGGAGTAGCTACATGGAGGAGTTACATGGAGGAGTGACATGAGGAATGAGTTGTTGTAGCAACATGGAGGAGTGACATGGAGGAGTGACATGGAGTAGCTACATGGAGGAGTTACATGGAGGAGTGACTTGGAGGAGTGACAAGGAGGAGCAACATGGAGGAGCGACATGGAGGAGTGACATGGAGTAGTGACATGGAGGAGGGACATGGAGGGTAACTTGGAGATGTGACAGGGTTGATCAGGAAGGAGGGTTGAAATGGTGGAGTGACATGGCGGAGGGACATGGATGAGTGACTTGGAAGAGTGACTTGGAGGAGTGACACGGAGGAGTGACATGGAGGAGTGACAAGAGGAGTGAGTTTGTGTAGCGACATGGATGAGTGACATGGAGCAGCGACATGGAGGAGTGACATGAGGAAAGAGTTGGTGTAGCTACATGGAGGAGTGACATGGAGGTGTGACATGGAGGAGTGACATAGAGGAGTGATGTGGATGAGTGACATGGAGGAGGATCATGGAGGAGTGACATGGAAGAGCAACATGGAGGAGCGACGTGGAGGAGTGAGGTTGGTGGAGCGACATGGAGGAGTCACATGAGTAGCGACATGGAGGAGTGACATTGAGGAGTGAGTTGGTGTAGTGACATGGAGGATTGACTTTGAGTAGCGACATGGAGGAGTGACCTGGATGAGTGACATAGAGGAGTGACAAGAAGGATTGAGTTGGTGTAATGACATGGCGGAGGGACATAGATGAGTTACATGGAGGATTGACATGGAAGAGCAACATGGAGGAGCGACGTGGAGGAGTGAGTTGGTGGAGCGACATGGAGGATTGACATGGAGTAGCGACATGGAGGAGTGACGTGGAGGAGTGAGTTGGTGGAGCGACATGGAGGATTGACTTTGAGTAGCGACATGGAGGAGTGACCTGGAGGAGTGACATGGAGAATTGAAATGGTGGAGTGACATGTAGGAGTAACTTGGAGGAGTGACATAGAGGAGTCACATGGAATAGCGACATATGGGAGTTACATGGAGGAGTGACATAGAGTATTGATGTGGGGTACTGACATGGAGGTTGGACATGGAGGAGTGACTTGGAGAAGTAACAGGGTTGATCAGGAAGGAGGGTTGATATGGTGGAGTGACATCGTAGAGGGACATGGGTGAGTGACTTGTAGGAGTGACAAGGAGGAGCAACACGGAGGAGCGACATGGAGGAGTTACATGAGGAGTGAGTTTGTGTAGCGACATGGAGGAGTGACATGGAGGAGTCACATGGAATAGCGACATGGAAGAGCAACACGGCAGAGCGACATGGAGGAGTGACATAGAGGAGTGAAGTGGAGGAGAGTCATGGAGAAGTGACATGGAGGACTGACATGGAGGAGTGACATAGAGGAGTGACGTGGAGGATGGACATGGAGGATTGACATGGAAAACAAATAGAGGTGACATGGAGGAGTGAATTGGAGGAGTGATACGAACGAGTGACATGGAGGAATGAAATGGTTGAGTGACATGGAGGAGTTACAAGGTGGGTTATGTTGGTGTAGCGACATGGAGGAGTGACATGGAGTAGCGACATGGAGGAGTGACATGGAGAAGGGGCATGGAAAACATGTAGAAGTGACACGGAGGAGTGATATGATATGGAGGAGTGACAATGTGGATGAGAGACTTGACATTGAAGACTTGGAGAAATTACATGGAGGAGCGACATGGAAGAGTGACATGGAGGAGTGAGTTGGTGTAGGGATAAGGAGGAGTGACATGGAATAGCGTCATGGAGGAGTGACATGGAGGAGTGACATAGAGGATTGACAGGGTTGATCAGGAAGGAGGATTTATATGGTTGAGTGACATGGCAGAGGGACATGAAGGGAGTGACATGGAGGAGTGAACATAGAGGTTTGAGGTGGAATAGAGACATACAAGTGTGACTTGGAGAATTTTCATGGAAAACATGTAGAAGTGACACGGAGGATTGATATAGAGGAGTGACAATGTGGAGCTACACAGATAAGAGACATGACATTGAAGACTTGGAGTAGCTACATGGAGGAGTGACATGGAGGAGTTACATAGAGGAGTGACAATGTGGAGCTACACAGATAAGAGACCTGACATTGAAGACTTGGAGAAATTAAATGGAGGAGCGACATGAAAGAGTTCAATGGAGGAGTGACCATAGAGAATCGACACGGAGGAGTGACATGAGAAGTGAGTTGGCGTAGCGACATGGAGGAGTGAAGTGGAGTAACGACATGTAGGACTGACATAAAGGAGTGATGTGGAGGAGTGACATGGAGGAGTAACATGGAGGAGTGAGTTGGTGGAGCGACATGGAGGAGTCACATGGAGTAGCGACATGGAGTAGTGATTTGGAGGACTGACATAAAGGAGTGAGTTGGTTTAGCGACATGGAGGAGTCACATGGAGGAGTGACATGGAAAAACATGTAGAAGGTGACACGGAGGAGTGATATGGAGGAGTGACAATGTGGAGCTACATGGACGAGAGACATGACATTAAATACTTGGAGAAGTTACATGGTGGATCATCATTGAGTAGTGACATGGAGCATTGACAAGGAGGAGCGACATGGAGGAGCAACATGAAGGATCTACATGGAGGATCAACATGGATGAGTGACATGAGGAGTGACATGATGATCAATATGGAGCAGTGACATGGAGGAGTGACATAGAGGAGTGATGTGGAGGAGCAACATGGAGGAGCAACATCGAGGAGTGACATGGAGGAGCGACAAGGAGGAGTGACATGGAGGAGTGACATAGAGTAGTGACATGGAGGAGTGACATTGAGGAGCTTCATGAAGGAGTGATATTGAAAAGTGACTTGTAGGAGTCACAGAGAAGATCGACCATGGAGGAGTGACATGGAGGAGTGACATGAAGGAGGGACATGGAGGAGTGAGTTGGTGGAGCGACATGGAGGAGTCACATGGTAGCGACATGGAGCATTTACTTTGAGAAGTGATATAAAGGAGTGACATGGAGGAATGAAATGGAAGATGACATGGAGGAGCGACATAGATGATAGACATGTATTAGCAAGGAGGAGTTTATGGAGGGTGACTTGGAGGAGTGACACGGAGGAGCGAAACGGATGAGAGCCATGGAGAAGTGACATGGAAGACTTTGAGAAGTATATGGATGAGTGATATGGAGGAGTGACATGGAGGAGTGACATAGAGGAGCAAAATGGAGAGAGACTTGGAGGAGTGAAATGGAGGAGTAACATGCAGGAGTTACATGGAAGACATATAAAAGTGACATGGAGGAGTTATATGAGTAGTGACATGGAGGAGTGACATGGAGGAGTGACATGAAGGAGTGCATGGAGGAGTGAGTTGGTGTAGCGACTTGGAGGAATGATATGGATGTCTGACATGGATGTCTGACATGGAGGAGTGACATGGAGAAATGACATGGAGGAGTGAGTTGGTGTAGCGACATTGAGGAGTGATATGGAGGAGTGACATGGAGAAGTCACAATGAGGAGTGACATGGAAGAGTGAAATGGAGGAGTGATATGGAGGAGTGACAAGGAGTATTGAGTTGGAGTAGCGACATGGAGGAGTGACATGGAGAAGTGACAGGGCGAATCAGCAAGGAGGGTTGATATGGTGGAATGACATGGAGGACTGACAAGGAAAATTGTGTTGGTGTAGCGACATGGAGGAGTGACATGGAGTAATGACATGGAGGAGTGACATGGAGGTGTGACATGGAGAGGGACCTGGAGGAGTGACATGGAAGACATACTGAAGTGACATGGAGGAGTGACTTGGAGGAGTGACATAAAAGAGTGATATGGAGAAATGACATGGAGGAGTGACAAGGAGGATTGAGTTGGTGTAGCAACATGGAGGAGTGACATGAGGAGTGAGTTGGTTTAGCGACATTGAGGAGTGACATGGAGTAACGACATGGAGGGAGACATGGATATGAGACATGGAGGAGTGACATAGAGGAGTGATGTGGAGGAGTGACATGGAGGAGTGACATGGAGGAATTAATTGGTTAGAGCAACATGGAGGAGTCACAAGGAGGAGTGACATGGAAAACATGTAGAAGTGATATGGAGGAGTGACTTGGTGGAGTGACATAAAGGAGTGACATGGAGGAATGACATGGATGAGTGACATTAAAGAGTGTAAAGGAGGATTGAGTTGGTGTAGTGACATGGAATAGTGACATGGAGTAGTGACATGGAGGAGTGACATTGAGGAGTGAGTTGGTGTAGTGACATGGAGGAGTGACATGGAGGAGTGACAAGGAGGATTGACATGGAGGAGCGATATGGAGGAGTGAAATGGAGGGCTGACATGGAGTAGTGACATGGAGGAATGAGTTGGTATAGCGACATGGAGTACTGAAATGGAGGAGCGACATGGAGTACTGACATGGAGGAGCGACATGAAGAGTGACATGGAGGAGTGACATTGAGGAGTGACATGGAAAGTGACATGGAGTAGTGACACGGAGGATTGACATGAGAAGTGAGATGGCGTAGCGACATGGAGGAGTGACATGGAGTAGCGACATGGAGGAGTGACATGGAGTAACGACATGGAGGAGTGACGAGGAGTGAGTTGGTGTAGCGACATGGCAGAGTGAAATGGAGTAGCGACATGGAGGAGTGACATGGAGGTGTGACATGGAGGAGGGACCTGGAGGAGTGACATGGAAGACATATAGAAGTGACATGGAGGAGTGACTTGGAGGAGTGACATAAAGTAGTGACATGGAGAAATGACATGGATGATTGACATGGAGGAGTGACAAGGAGGATTGAGTTGGTGTAGCAACATGGAGGAGTGACATGGAGTAACGACATGGAGGAGTGACGAGGAGTGAGTTGGTTTAGTGACATGGAAGAGTGAAATGGAGTAGCGACATGGAGGAGTGGCATGGAGGTGTGACATGGAGGAGGGACCTGGAGGAGTGACATGGAAGACAAATAGAATTGACAAGGAGGAGTGACATGGAGGAGTGACATAGAGGAGCAAAATGGAGGAGAGACTTGGAGGAGTGAAATGGAGGAGAACATGGAGGAGTGACTTGGAATACCTATAGAAGTGACATGGACTAGTAACTTGGAGGTGTGACATAAAGGAGTAACATGGAGGAGTGAGTTGGTGGAGCGACATGGAGGAGTCACATGGAGTAGCGACATGGAGGAGTGACTTGGAGGACTGACATAAAGGAGTGACATGGAAGAATGACATGGAGAAATGACATGGATGAGTGACATGGAGGAGTGACAAGGAGGTTTGAGTTTGTGTAGCAACATGGAGGAGTGACATGGAGGAGTGACATGAGGAGTGAGTTGGTTTAGCGACATGGAGGAGTCACATGGAGGAATGACATGGAAACATGTGGAAGTGATATGGAGGAGTGATATGGAGGAGTGACAATGTGGAGCTACATGGACGAGAGACATGAAGGATTCTACATGGAGGATCTACATGGATGAGTGACATGGAGGAGTGACATGGATGATCAACATGGAGGAGTGACATGGAGGAGTTACATAGAGGATTGATGTGGAGGAGCAACATGGAGGAGTGACATGGAGGAGCGACAAGGAGGAGTGACATGGAGGAGTGACATGGAAGACTTTGAGAAGTAATATGGATGAGTGATATGGAGGAGTGACATGGAGGAGTGACATAGAGGAGCAAAATGGAGGAGAGACTTGGAGGAGTGAAATGGAGGAGTAACATGGAGGAGTTACATGGAAGACATATAGAAGTGACATGGAGGAGTTATATGGAGTAGTGACATGGAGGAGTTACATGGAGGAGTGACATGAAGGAGTGACATGGAGGAGTGAGTTGGTGTAGCGACTTGGAGGAATGACATGGATGTCTGAAATGGAGGAGTGACATGGAGAAGTGACATGGAGGAGTGAGTTGGTGTAGCGACATTGAGGAGTGATATGGAGGAGTGACATGGAGAAGTCACATGAGGAGTGACATGGAGGAGTGAAATGGAGGAGTGATATGGAGGAGTGACAAGGAGTATTGAGTTGGAGTCGCGACATGGAAGAGTGACATGGAGAAGTGACATACGAATCAGCAAGGAGGATTGATATGGTGGAATGACATGGAGGACTGACAAGGAAAATTGTGTAGGTGTAGAGACATGGAGGAGTGACATGGAGTAATGACATGGAGGAGTGACATGGAGGTGTGACATGGAGGAGGGACCTGGAGGATTAACATGGAAGACATACTGAAGTGACATGGAGGAGTGACATAAAAGATTGACATAGAGGAGTGATTTGGAGGAGTGACATGGAGGAGTGAACATGGAGGAATGAATTGGTGGAGCAACATGGAGGAGTCACAAGGAGGAGTAACATGGAAAACTGTAGAAGTGATATGGAGGAAGTGACATGAAGGATTGATATGGAGGAGTGACTTGGATGAGTGACATAAAGGAGTGACATGGAGTACTGACATGGAGGAGCGACATGGAGGAGTGACATGGAGAGTGACATAGAGGAGTGACATGGAGGAGTGACATGGAGTAGTGATACGGAGGATTGACATGAGGTGTGAGTTGGCGTAGCGACATGGAGGAGTGACATGGAGTAGTTACATGGAGGAGTGACATGGAGTAACGACATGGAGGAGTGACGAGGAGTGAGTTGGTGTAGCGACATGGCAGAGTGAAATGGAGTAGCGACATGGAGGAGTGACATGGAGGTGTGACATGGAGGAGGGACCTGGAGGAGTGATATGGAAGACATATAGAAGTGACATGGAGGAGTGACTTGGAGGAGTGACATAAAGTAGTAACATGGAGAAATGACATGGATGAGTGACATGGAGGAGTGACAAGGAGGATTGAGTTGGTGTAGCAACATGGAGGAGTGACATGGAGTAACGACATGGAGGAGTGACGAGGAGTGAGTTGGTTTAGCGACATGGAAGAGTGAAATGGAGTAGCGACATGGAGGAGTGGCATGGAGGTGTGACATGGAGGAGGGACCTGAAGGAGTGACATGGAAGACATATAGAATTGACAAGGAGGAGTGACATGGATGAGTGACATAGAGGAGCAAAATGGAGGAGAACATGGAGGAGTGACTAGGAATACCTATAGAAGTGACATGGACTAGTAACTTGGAGGAGTGACATAAAGGAGTAACATGGAGGAATGACATGGATGAGTGACATGGAGGAGTGACAAGGAAGATAGAGTCGATGTAGCGACATGGAGGAGTGACGAGGAGTAAGTTGGTGTAGCGACATCGATCAGTGACGAGGAGTGAATTGGAGTAGCGACATGGAGGAGTGACAAAAAGGAGTGACATGGAGGAGTGACATGGAGGAGTGACATGAGGAGTGAGTTGGTTTAGCGACATGGAGGAGTCACATGGAGGAATGACATGGAAAAACATGTGGAAGTGATATGGAGGAGTGATATGGAGGAGTGACAATGTGGAGCTACATGGACGAGAGACATGAAGGATCTACATAGAGGATCTACATGGATGAGTGACATGGAGGAGTGACATGGATGATCAACATGGAGGAGTGACATGGAGGAGTTACATAGAGGATTGATGTGGAGGAGCAACATGGAGGAGTGACATGGAGGAGCGACAAGGAGGAGTGACATGGAGGAGTGACATGGAAGACTTTGAGAAGTAATATGGATGAGTGATATGGAGGAGTGACATGGAGGAGTGACATAGAGGAGCAAAATGGAGGAGAGACTTGGAGGAGTGAAATGGAGGAGTAACATGGAGGAGTTACATGGAAGACATATAGAAGTGACATGGAGGAGTTATATGGAGTAGTGACATGGAGGAGTTACATGGAGGAGTGACATGAAGGAGTGACATGGAGGAGTGAGTTGGTGTAGCGACTTGGAGGAATGACATGGATGTCTGAAATGGAGGAGTGACATGGAGAAGTGACATGGAGGAGTGAGTTGGTGTAGCGACATTGAGGAGTGATATGGAGGAGTGACATGGAGAAGTCACATTGAGGAGTGACATGGAGGAGTGAAATGGAGGAGTGATATGGAGGAGTGACAAGGAGTATTGAGTTGGAGTCGCGACATGGAAGAGTGACATGGAGAAGTGATATACGAATCAGCAAGGAGGATTGATATGGTGGAATGACATGGAGGACTGACAAGGAAAATTGTGTAGGTGTAGAGACATGGAGGAGTGACATGGAGTAATGACATGGAGGAGTGACATGGAGGTGTGACATGGAGGAGGGACCTGGAGGAGGGACCTGGAGGATTAACATGGAAGACATACTTAAGTGACATGGAGGAGTGACATAAAAGATTGACATAGAGGAGTGATTTGGAGGAGTGACATGGAGGAGTGACATGGAGGAATGAATTGGTGGAGCAACATGGAGGTGTCACAAGGAGGAGTAACATGGAAAACATGTAGAAGTGATATGGAGGAGTGACATGAAGGATTGATATGGAGGAGTGACTTGGATGAGTGACATAAAGGAGTGACATGGAGTACTGACATGGAGGAGCGACATGGAGGAGTGACATGGAGGAGTGACATAGAGGAGTGACATGGAGGAGTGACATGGAGTAGTGATACGGAGGATTGACATGAGGTGTGAGTTGGCGTAGCGACATGGAGGAGTGACATGGAGTAGCGACATGGAGGAGTGACATGGAGTAACGACATGGAGGAGTGACGAGAAGTGAGTTGGTGTAGCGACATGGCAGAGTGAAATGGAGTAGCGACATGGAGGAGTGACATGGAGGTGTGACATGGAGGAGGGACCTGGAGGAGTGATATGGAAGACATATAGAAGTGACATGGAGGAGTGACTTGGAGGAGTGACATAAAGTAGTAACATGGAGAAATGACATGGATGAGTGACATGGAGGAGTGACAAGGAGGATTGAGTTGGTGTAGCAACATGGAGGAGTGACATGGAGTAACGACATGGAGGAGTGACGAGGAGTGAGTTGGTTTAGCGACATGGAAGAGTGAAATGGAGTAGCGACATGGAGGAGTGGCATGGAGGTGTGACATGGAGGAGGGACCTGAAGGAGTGACATGGAAGACATATAGAATTGACAAGGAGGAGTGACATGGATGAGTGACATAGAGGAGCAAAATGGAGGAGAACATGGAGGAGTGACTAGGAATACCTATAGAAGTGACATGGACTAGTAACTTGGAGGAGTGACATAAAGGAGTAACATGGAGGAATGACATGGATGAGTGACATGGAGGAGTGACAAGGAAGATAGAGTCGATGTAGCGACATGGAGGAGTGACGAGGAGTGAGTTGGTGTAGCGACATCGATCAGTGACGAGGAGTGAATTGGAGTAGCGACATGGAGGAGTGACAAAAAGGAGTGACATGGAGGAGTGACATGGAGGAGTGACATGAGGAGTGAGTTGGTTTAGCGACATGGAGGAGTCACATGGAGGAATGACATGGAAAACATGTGGAAGTGATATGGAGGAGTGATATGGAGGAGTGACAATGTGGAGCTACATGGACGAGAGACATGAAGGATCTACATGGAGGATCTACATGGATGAGTGACATGGAGGAGTGACATGGATGATCAACATGGAGGAGTGACATGGAGGAGTTACATAGAGGATTGATGTGGAGGAGCAACATGGAGGAGTGACATGGAGGAGCGACAAGGAGGAGTGACATGGAGGAGTGACATGGAAGACTTTGAGAAGTAATATGGATGAGTGATATGGAGGAGTGACATGGAGGAGTGACATAGAGGAGCAAAATGGAGGAGAGACTTGGAGGAGTGAAATGGAGGAGTAACATGGAGGAGTTACATGGAAGACATATAGAAGTGACATGGAGGAGTTATATGGAGTAGTGACATGGAGGAGTTACATGGAGGAGTGACATGAAGGAGTGACATGGAGGAGTGAGTTGGTGTAGCGACTTGGAGGAATGACATGGATGTCTGAAATGGAGGAGTGACATGGAGAAGTGACATGGAGGAGTGAGTTGGTGTAGCGACATTGAGGAGTGATATGGAGGAGTGACATGGAGAAGTCACATTGAGGAGTGACATGGAGGAGTGAAATGGAGGAGTGATATGGAGGAGTGACAAGGAGTATTGAGTTGGAGTCGCGACATGGAAGAGTGACATGGAGAAGTGACATACGAATCAGCAAGGAGGATTGATATGGTGGAATGACATGGAGGACTGACAAGGAAAATTGTGTAGGTGTAGAGACATGGAGGAGTGACATGGAGTAATGACATGGAGGAGTGACATGGAGGTGTGACATGGAGGAGGGACCTGGAGGAGGGACCTGGAGGATTAACATGGAAGACATACTTAAGTGACATGGAGGAGTGACATAAAAGATTGACATAGAGGAGTGATTTGGAGGAGTGACATGGAGGAGTGACATGGAGGAATGAATTGGTGGAGCAACATGGAGGTGTCACAAGGAGGAGTAACATGGAAAACATGTAGAAGTGATATGGAGGAGTGACATGAAGGATTGATATGGAGGAGTGACTTGGATGAGTGACATAAAGGAGTGACATGGAGTACTGACATGGAGGAGCGACATGGAGGAGTGACATGGAGGAGTGACATAGAGGAGTGACATGGAGGAGTGACATGGAGTAGTGATACGGAGGATTGACATGAGGTGTGAGTTGGCGTAGCGACATGGAGGAGTGACATGGAGTAGCGACATGGAGGAGTGACATGGAGTAACGACATGGAGGAGTGACGAGAAGTGAGTTGGTGTAGCGACATGGCAGAGTGAAATGGAGTAGCGACATGGAGGAGTGACATGGAGGTGTGACATGGAGGAGGGACCTGGAGGAGTGATATGGAAGACATATAGAAGTGACATGGAGGAGTGACTTGGAGGAGTGACATAAAGTAGTAACATGGAGAAATGACATGGATGAGTGACATGGAGGAGTGACAAGGAGGATTGAGTTGGTGTAGCAACATGGAGGAGTGACATGGAGTAACGACATGGAGGAGTGACGAGGAGTGAGTTGGTTTAGCGACATGGAAGAGTGAAATGGAGTAGCGACATGGAGGAGTGGCATGGAGGTGTGACATGGAGGAGGGACCTGAAGGAGTGACATGGAAGACATATAGAATTGACAAGGAGGAGTGACATGGAGGAGTGACATAGAGGAGCAAAATGGAGGAGAACATGGAGGAGTGACTAGGAATACCTATAGAAGTGACATGGACTAGTAACTTGGAGGAGTGACATAAAGGAGTAACATGGAGGAATGACATGGATGAGTGACATGGAGGAGTGACAAGGAAGATAGAGTCGATGTAGCGACATGGAGGAGTGACGAGGAGTGAGTTGGTGTAGCGACATCGATCAGTGACGAGGAGTGAATTGGAAGTAGCGACATGGAGGAGTGACAAAAAGGAGTGACATGGAGGAGTGACATGCGGAATTGACATGTAGGAGTGATATGGAGGAGTGACATGGAAGAGTGACATGGAAGAGTTACATGGAGGAGTGACATGGAGTAGCGACATGGAAGATTTACACGGAGGAGCGAGTTGGTGTAGCGACACGGATGAGTGAAGTGGAGTAGCGACATGTAGGAGTGACATGTAGGTGTGACATGGAGGAGTGACATAGAGGAGTGACGTGGAGGAGTGACATGGAGGAGTGACATGGAGGATCGACATGGAGGAGTGACATTGAGGAGCAAGGAAGAGTTACATGGAGGAGTGACATGTAGGAGCTTCATGGAGGAGTGATATGGAGGATTGACTTGTAGGAGTCACAGAGAAGATTGACATGGAGGACTGACAATGAGGAGGTACATTCTGGAGGAACATGGTTGAGAGACATTCTGGAGTGACATTCTGGAGTGACATTCTGGAGTGACATGGAAAATCGAAAGAGTAGTTACATTGAGGAGTGACAAGGAGGAGCGACATGGAGAAGCGACATGGAGGGTCGACATGTGCCGATATGGAAAACCGAGATTGAGTAGTGACTTGGAGGAGTGAGACAGAGGAGCGACATGGAGGAGTTACATGGAGGAGTGACATTTTGTAGGGACATTCTGGAGTGACATTCTTACTTTGATGAGAGATTTGGAGGATTGACATAGAGGAGTAACATGAAGGATCCACATAGAGGAGCTACATGGAGGAGCGACATTGCGGAGTGACATGGAGGAGCGACATGGATGATCGACATGGAGGAGTGACATGGAGTAGTGACATAGAGGAGTGACATGGAGGAGTGACATAGAAGAGTTATGTGGAGGAGCAACATGGAGGAGTGACATGGAGGCATGAAATGGAGGAGCAACATAGATGTTTGAAGTGACACGGAGGAGTGATATGGAGGAGTGACAATGTGGAGCTACACAGATGAGAGACATGACATTGAAGACTTGGAGAAGTTACATGGAGGAGCGACATGGAAGAGTGACATGGAGTAGTGACATAGAGGAGTGACATGGAGGAGTGACATGGAGTAGCAACACGGAGGAGTGACATGAGAAGTGAGTTGGCGTAGCGACATGGAGGAGTGACATGTAGTAGCGACATGGAGGAGCGATATAGAGTAGCGACATGGAGGAGTGACATGAAGTAATGACATAGAGGATTGATGTGGAGTAATGACATGGAGGATGGACATGGAGGAGTGACTTGCAGAAGTGACAGGATTGATCAGGAAGGAGAGTTGATATGGTGGAGTGACATCGTGGAGGGACATGGAGGAGCGACATGGTGGAGTGACATGGCGGAGGGACATGGATGAGTGACTTGGAGGAGTGACGTGGAAGAGAGACATGGAGGAGTGACCTGAAGGAGTGACATGGAGGAGTGAAAAGAAGGAGTGACATAGAGGAGTGACGTGGAGGAGCAACACGGAGGAGAGACATGGAAGAGTGACATGGAAAAGTGACAGGTCGGATCACCAAGGAAGATTGATAGGGTGGAGTGACATGGCGGAGGGACATGGATGAGTGACATGGAGGAGTGACATGGAGGAGTGAATTGGAAGAGTGACAAAGGAGTGAAAAGGAGGAATGACATGGATGAGTGACATGGAGGAGTGACAAGGAGGGTTAAGTTTGTGTTGTGACATGGAGGAGTGACATGAAGTAGTGACATGGAGGAGTGACATTGAGGAGTGAGTTGGTGTAGTGACATGGAGGAGTGACTTTGAGTAGCAACATGGAGGAGTGACCTGTAGGAGTGACATGGAGGAGTGACATGGAGGACTGACATGGAAGAGGGACATGGAGGAGCGATATGGAGGAGTGGCATGAAAGAGTGTAAAGGAGGATTGAGTTTGTGTAGCGACATGGAGGAGTGACATGAAGTACTTACATTGAGGAGTGACATGGAGGAGTGAGTTGTTATAGCGACATGGAGGAGAGAAATGGAGGAGTGAGATGGAGGAGTGACATTGAGGAGTGAGTTGGTGTAGTAACATGGACGAGGGACTTTGAGTAGCGACATGGAGGAGTGACCTGGAGGAGTGACCTGGAGGAGCGATATGTAGGAGTGACATGAAAGATTGTAAAGGAGGATTGAGTTTGTGTAGCGACATGGAGGAGTAACATGAAGTACTGACATTGAAGAGTGACATGGAGGTGTGAGTTGTTATAGCGACATGGAGGAGAGAAATGGAGGAGTGAGATGGAGGAGTGACATTGAGGAGTGAGTTGGTGTAGTAACATGGACGAGGGACTTTGAGTAGCGACATGGAGGAGTAACCTGGAGGAGTGACATGGAGGAATGAAATGGTGGAGTGACATGGAGGTGTGACATGGAGGAGTTAGTTGTTAGAGTGACATAGAGGAGATACATGGAGGAGTGACATGTAGGAGTGACATGGAGGAGTGACATAGAGGAGTGACGTGGAGGAGTGACATGGAGGAGTGACATGGAGGAGTAACATGGAGGAAGGAGTTTGTGGAGCGACATGGAGGAGTCACATGGAGTAGCGACATGGAGGAGTAACATGAAAGAGTGAGTTGGTGTAGCGACATGGAGAACTGACATGGAATAGCCACATGGAGGAGTGACCTCGAGGAGTGACATGGAGGAGGGAAATGGTGGAGTGACATGGAGGATTGAGTTGTTAGAGCGACATGGAGTAGAGACATGTAGGAGTGACATGGAGGAGTGACATGGAGGAGTGACATAGAGGAGTGACGTGGAGGAGAGACATGGAAGAGTGACATGGAGAAGTGACAGGGCGGATCACCAAGGAAGATTGATATGGTGGAGTGACATGGCGGAGGGACATGGAGGAGCAACATGGAGGAGCGACATGGAGGAGTGAAAAGGAGGATTGAGTTGGTGTAGCGACATGGAGGAGTGACATAGAGTAGCGACATGGAAGAGTGACATGGAGGAGTGACATGGATGACTGACATGGAATAGCGACATGGAGGAGTGACATGGAGGAGTGACATGGAGTAGTGACATGGAGGATGGACATGGAGGAGTGACATGGAAGACTAATAGAGGTGACATGGAGGAGTGAATTGGAGGAGTGACATAAAGGAGTGACATGGAGGAATGAAATGGATGAGTGACATGGAGGAGAGACAAGGAGGGTTGAGTTTGTGTTGTGACATGGAGGAGTGACATGAAGTAGTTACATGGAAGAGTGACATTGAGGAGTGAGTTGTTGTAGTGACATGGAGGAGTGACATAGAGGAGTGATGTGGAGTAGTGACATGGAGGATGGACATTGAGGAGTGACTTGGAGAAGTGAAAGGATTGATCAGGAAGGAGGGTTGATATGGTGCAGTGACATCGTGGAGGGACATGGGTGAGTGACTTGGAGGAGAGACATGGAGGAGTGACATGGAGGAGTGACATGAGGAGTGAGTTTGTGTAGCGACATGGAGGAGTGACATGGAGTAGCAACATGGAGAAGTGACTTGGAGGAGCAACACGGAGGTGCGACATGGAGGAGTGACATGGAGTAGTGACATGGAGGAGTGAAATGGTGGAGTGACATGGAGGAGAGACATGGAGGAGTGACATGGAGGAGTGACATAGAGGATTGATGTGGAGTAGTGACATGGAGGATGGACATGGAGGAGTGACTTGGAGAAGTGACAGGTTTGATCAGGAAGGATGGTTGATGTGGTGCAGTGACATCGTGGAGGGACATGGGTGAGTGACTTGGTGGAGTGACATGGAGTAGTGACATGGAAGAGTGAAATGGTGGATTGATATGGAGGAGAGACATGGAGGAGTGACATGGAGGAGTGACATAGAGGATTGATGTGGAGTAGTGACATGGAGGATGGACATGGAGGAGTGACTTGCAGAAGTGACAGGATTGATCAGAAAGGAGGGTTGATATGGTGGAGTGACATCGTGGAGGGACATGGAGGAGCGACATGGTGGAGTGACATGGCGGAGGGACATGGATGAGTGACTTGGAGGAGTAATGTGGAAGAGAGACATGGAGGAGTGACCTGAAGGAGTGACATGGAGGAGTGACATGGATGAGTGACATAGAGGAGTGACGTGGAGGAGCAATACGGAGGAGCGACATGGAGTAGTGACATGGAGTAGTGACATGGAGGAGGGACATGGAGGAGAGACATGGAAGATCGACATGGAAAAGTGACAGGTCGGATCACCAAGGAAGATTGATAGGGTGGAGTGACACGGCGGAGAGACATGGATGAGTGAAATGGAGGAGTAACGGGGGGGAGTGACATGGAGGAGTGAATTGGAAGAGTGACATAAAGGAGTGAAAAGGAGGAATGACATGGCTGAGTGACATGGAGGAGTGACAAGGAGGGTTGAGTTTGTGTTGTGACATGGAGGAATGACATGAAATATTGACATGGAGGAGTTACATTGAGGAGTGAGTTGGTGTAGTGACATGGAGGAGAGAAATGGAGGAGTGAGATGGAGGAGTGACATTGAGGAGCAACAAGGAGGCGCGACGTGGAGGAGTGAGTTGGTGGAGCGACATGGAGGAGTCACATGGAGTAGCGACATGGAGGAGTGACATGAAGTAGTGACATGGAGGAGTGACATTGAGGAGTGAGTTGGTATAGTGACATGGAGGAGTGACTTTGAGTAGCGACATGGAGGAGTGACCTGGAGGAGTGACATGGAGGAGTGAAATGGTGGAGTGACATGGTGGAGTGAGTTGTTATAGCGACATGGAGGAGAGACATGGAGGAGTGACATGGAGGAGTGACATGGAGGAGTTACATGGAGAAGTGACATGGAGGAGTGACATGGAATAGCGACATGGAGGAATGAAATAGAGGGGTTAAATGGAGTATTTACATGGAGGAGTGACAAGGAGGTGTGACATGGAGGAGTGAGTTGGTGGAGCGACATGGAGGAGTAACATGGAGGAGCGATATGGATGAGTGAAATGGAGGGGTGAAATATAGGAGCGACATGGATGAGAGACATGTAGCAGCACGGACGAGTGATATGGAGGAGTTACGTGGAGGAGTGACATGGAAGAGCGACATGGATGAGCGACTTGGAGGACTGACTTGGAGGAGTGACATGGAGGAGCGACATGGAGGAGTTACATGGCAGACATATAGAAGTGACATGGAGGAGTGATATGGAGTAGTTACATAGAGTAGTGACATGGAATAGCGACATGGAGGAGTGAAATGGAGGGGTGTAATGGAGTATTTACATGGAGGAGTGACAAGGAGGTGTGACATGGAGGAGTGAGTTGGTGGATCGACATGGAGGAGTCACATGGAGTAGTGACATGGAGGAGTGATTTGGAGGAGTGACATAAAGGAGTGACATGGAGGAGTGACATGAGGAGTGAGTTGGCGTAGCGACATGGAGGAGTGACATGTAGTAGCGACATGGAGGAGTGACATGGAGGTGTGATATAGAGGAGTGACATAGAGGAGTCAGGTGGAGGAGTGACATGGAGGAGTAACATGGAGTAGCGACATGGAGGAGTGACTTGGAGGAGTGACATAAAGGAGTGACATGGAGGAGTGACATGGAGGAGTGACGAGGAATGAATTAGTGTAGCGACATGGAGGAGTGACATGGAGTAGCTACATGGAGGAGTGACATAGAGGAGTGACATGGAGTATTGATTTGGAGGAGTGACATAAAGTAGTGACATGGAGGAGTAACGAGGTGTGAATTTGTGTAGCGACATGGAGGAGTGACATGGAGTAGCTACATGGAGGAGTGACATTTAGGAGTGACATGAAGGAGTGACATAGAGGATTGACATGGAGGATTGACATGGAGTAGTGACATGAAGGAGGGACATTGAGGAGTGACTTGGAGGAGGGAAATGGTGGAGTGACATGGAGGATTGAGTTGTTAGAGCGACATGGAGTAGAGACATGTAGGAGTGACATGGTGGAGTGACATGGAGGAGTGACATAGAGGAGTGGAGTGGAGGAGAGTCATGGAGAACTGACATGGAGGACTGACATGGAGGAGTGACATAGAGGAGTGACATGGAGGATGGACATGGAGGATTGACATGGAAGACCAATAGAGGTGACATGGAGGAGTGACATGGAGTAGCGACATGGAGGAGTGACATGAGTAATGTGTTGGTGTAGCGACATGGAGGAGCGACATGGAATAACGACAAGAGGAGTTACATGGAGGAGTGGCATGGAAGGGTGAAGTAGAGGAGTGACATGGAGGAGTGACATGGAGGAGTGAAATGGTGGAGTGACATGGAGGAGTGAGTTGTTATAGCGACATGGAGGAGAGACATGGAGGATTGACATGGAGGAGTGACAAGAAGGATTGAGTTGGTGTAGTGACATGGCCGAGGGACATAGATGATTTACATGGAGGAGTGACATGAGTAATGAGTTGGTGTAGCGACATGGAGTACTGACATGGAGGAGCGACACGGAAGAGTGACATGGAGGAGTTACAAGGTGGTTTATGTTGGTGTAGCGACATGAGGAGTGACATGGAGTAGCGACATGGAGGAGTGACATGAGTATTGTGTTGGTGTAGCGACATGGAGGAGCGACATGGAATAACGACAAGAGGGGTTACATGGAGGAGTGGCATGGAGGAGTGAAGTAGAGGAGTGACATGGAGGAGTGAAATGGAGGAGTGAAATGGTGGAGTGACATGGAGGAGTGAGTTGTTATAGCGACATGGAGGAGAGACATGGAGGAGTAACATGGAGGAGCAACATGGAGGCGCGACGTGGAGGAGTGAGTTGGTGGAGCGACATGGAGGAGTGAGTTGTTATAGCGACATGGAGGAGAGACATGGAGGAGTGACATGGAGGAGAGACATGAAGGAGTGACATGGAGGACTGACATGGAGGAGTGACATGGAGAAGTGACATGGAGGAGTGATATGGAATAGCGACATGGAGGAGTGAAATGGAGGGGTATAATGGAGTATTTACATGGAGGAGTGACAAGGAGGTGTTACATGGAGGAGTGAGTTGGTGGAGCGACATGGAGGAGTCACATGAAGTAGCGACATGGAGGAATGAACTGGTGGAGGGACATAAAGGATTGACATGGAGGAGCGATATGGATGAGTGAAATTGAGGGGTGAAATATAGGAGCGACATGGATGAGAGACATGTAGCAGCAAGGACGAGTGATATGGAGGAGTTACGTGGAGGAGTGACATGGATGAGCGACATGGATGAGCTACTTAGAGGAGTGACATGGAGGAGTGACATGGAGGAGCGACATGGAGGAGTTACATGGCAGACATATAGAAGTGACATGGAGGAGTGATATGGAGTAGTGACATGGAGGAGTGACATGGAATAGCGAAATGGAGGAGTCAAATGGAGTGGTGTAACGGAGTATTTACATGGAGGAGTGACAAGGAGGTGTGACATGGAGGAGTGAGTTGGTGGAGCGACATGGATGAGTCACATGGAGTAGCGACATGGAGGAGTGACTTGGAGGAGTGACATAAAGGAGTGACATGGAGGAGCGACTTGGAGGAGTGACATGGAGGAGTGACATGGAGGAGTGACTTGGAGGAGTGACATGGAGAAGTGACATGGAGGAGTGACAAATAGGAGCAACATGGATGAGAGACATGTAACAGCAAGGAGGAGTGACATAGAGGAGCAACATGGAGGAGCGACTTGGAGGAGTGACATGGAGGAGTGACATGGAGGAGTTAAATGGAAGACATATAGAAGTGACATGGAGGAGTCATATGAAGTAGTGACATGGAGGAGTGACATGGAGAAGTGACATGGAGTAATGAGTTGGTATAGTGACATGGAGTACTGACATGGAGGAGCGACATGGAAGAGTAACATGGAGGAGTGACATGGAGGAATGACATGTAGTAGTGACACGGAGGAGTGCCATGGAGTAGCTACATGGATGAGTGACATGGAGGAGTGACAAGAAGAATTTGAGTTGGTGTAATTACATGGAGGAGTGACATGGAGAAGCGACACGGAGGAGTCACATTAGGAGTGAGTTAGCGTAACGACATGGAGGAGTGACATGTAGTTGCGACATGGAGGAGTGACATGGAGGTGTGACATAGAGGAGTGACATATAGGAGTCAGGTGGAGGAGTGACATGGAGGAGTAACATGGAGTAGCGACATGGAGGAGTGACTTGGAGGAGTGACATAAAGGAGTGACATGGAGGAGTGACATGGAGGAGTGAGGAGGAATGAATTTGTGTAGCGACATGGAGGAGTGACATGGAGTAGCTACATGGAGGAGTGACATAGAGGAGTGACATGGAGGAGTAACATTGAGTAGCGACATGGAGGAGTGACTTGGAGGAGTGACATAAAGTAGTGACATGGAGGAGTGACATGGAGGAGTGATGAGGTGTGAATTTGTGTAGCGAAATGGAGGAGTGACATGGAGGAGTGAGTTGTTATAGCGACATGGAGGAGAGACATGGAGGAGTGACATGGAGGAGCAACATGGAGGCGCGACGTGGAGGAGTGACATGAAGTAGTGACATGGAGGAGTGACATTGAGGAGTGAGTTGTTGTAGTGATATGGAGGAGTGACTTTGAGTCGCGACATGGAGGAGTGACCTGGAGGAGTGACATGGAGGAGTGAAATGGTGGAGTGACATGGAGGAGTGACTTGGAGGAGTGACATGGAGAAGTGACATGGAGGAGTGACATGAAGAAGTGACATGGAGGAGTGACATGGAGAAGTGACATAGAGGAGTGACATGGAGGAGTGACAAGGAGGATTGAGTTGGTGTAGAGACATGGAGGAGTGACATGGATGAGTGACATGGAGGAGTGACATGGAGGAGTGACATTGAGGAGTGACATTGAGCAGTGAGTTGATGTAGTGACATGGAGGAGTGACTTTGAGTAGCGACATGGAGGAGTGACCTGGAGGAGTTACATGGAGTAGTGAGTTGTTATAGCGACATGGAGGATAGAAATGAAGGAGTGACATAGAGTAGTGAAGTGGAGGAGAGTCATGGAGAAATTACATGGAGGACTGACATGGAGGAGTGACATAGAGGAGTGACGTGGAGGATGGACATGGAGGATTGACATGGAAGACAAATAGAGGTGACATGGAGGAGTGAATTGGAGGAGTGACATAAACGAGTGACATGGAGGAATGACATGGATGAGTGACATGGAGGAGTTTCAAGGTGGGTTATGTTGGTGTAGCGACATGAGGAGTGATATGGAGTAGCGACATGGAGGAGTGACATGAGTATTGTGTTGGTGTAGCGACATGGAGGAGCGACATGAAATAACGACAAGAGGAGTTACATGGAGGAGTGGCATGGAGGAGTGAAGTAGAGGAGTGACATGGAGGAGTGACATGGAGGACTGAAATGGTGGAGTGACATGGAGGAGTGAATTGTTATAGCGACATGGAGGAGAGACATGGAGGAGTAACATGGAGGAGCAACATGGAGGCGCGACGTGGAGGAGTGAGTTGGTGGAGTGACATGGAGGAGTGACATGGAATAGCGACATGGAGGAGTGAAATGGAGGGGTGTAATGGAGTATTTACATGGAGGAGTGACAAGGAGGTGTGACATGGAGGAGTGAGTTGGTGGAGCGACATGGAGGAGTGCCATGGAGTAGCTACATGGATGAGTGACATGGAGGAGTGACAAGGAGGATTGAGTTGGTGTAATGACATGGAGGAGTGACATGGAGAAGCAACACGGAGGAGTCATATGAGGAGTGAGTTGGCGTAGCGACATGGAGGAGTGACATGTAGTAGCGACATGGAGGAGTGACATGGAGGTGTGACATAGAGGAGTGACATAGAGGAGTCAGGTGGAGGAGTGACATGGAGGAATAACATGGAGTAGCGACATGGAGGAGTGACTTGGAGGAGTGACATAAAGGAGTGACATGGAGGAGTGACATGGAGGAGTGAGGAGGAATGAATTTGTGTAGCGACATGGAGGAGTGACATAGAGGAGTGACATGGAGGAGTGACATGGAGGAGTGACATGGAGGAGTAACATTGAGTAGCGACATGGAGGAGTGACTTGGAGGAGTGACATAAAGAAGTGACATGGAGGAGTGACATGGAGGAGTGACATGGAGTAGCTACATGGAGGAGTGACATTTAGGAGTGACATGAAGGAGTGACATGGAGGAGTGACATGGAGTAGTGACATGAAGGAGGGACATGGAGGAGTGACTTGGAGAAGTGACAGGGTTGATCAGGAAGTAGGGTTGATATGGTGGAGTGAGATGGAAGAGTGACATGGAGGAGTGAAAAGGAGGAGCGACATGGAGGAGCGACATGGAGGAGCGACATGAAGGATCGACATGGAGGATCGACAAGGAGGAGTGACATGGAAGACATGGAGGAGTGACAATGAGAATCGAAAGAGTAGTTACATTAATGAGTGACAAGGAGGAGCGATATGGAGGAGCGACATGGAGGGTCGACATGTGCCGATATGGAAAACCGACATTGAGTAGTGACTTGGAGGAGTGAGACAGAGGAGCGACATGGAGGAGTTACATGGAGGAGTGACATTTTGTAGGGACATTCTGGAGTGACATTCTGGAGTTACTTTGATGAGAGATTTGGAGGATTGACATAGAGGAGTAACATAAGGGTCCACATAGAGGAGCTACATGGAGGAGCGACATCGCGGAGTGACATGGAGGAGCGACATTGAAGACATGGAGGTGTGAAATGGAGGAGCAACATAGATGATCGAAATGGAGGAGTGACATGGAGGAGTGACATGGATGATCGACATAAAGGAGTGACATGGAGTAGTGACATGGAGGAGTGACATGGAGGAGTGACATAGAGGAGCGACAAGTAGGAGTGACGTAGAAGAGTGACATGGAGGAGTGACATTTAGGAGTGACATGGAGGATCGACATTGAGGAGTGACATGGAGGAGTGACATAGAGGAGTGACATGGAGGAGTGACATTGAGGAGCTTCATGGAGGAGTGATATGTAGGAGTGACTTGTAGGAGTCAAAGAGAAGATCGACATGGAGGAGTGACATGGAGGAGTGACATGGAGGAGTGACAAGGAAGAGTGACATGGAGGAGTGACATGTTGGAGCTTCATGGAGGAGTGATATGTAGGAGTGACTTGTAGGAGTCACAGAGAAGATCGACATAGAGGAGAGACAAGGAGTAGCGATATGGAAGACGGATATGTAGGAGTGAATTTAAGGATCGTCATGGAGAAGTGACATGGATAAGAAACACGGTGGCTCAACATATATGAGTTATATTGAGGAGTGACATTGAAGGGCGACATGGAGGCTCAACATGGAGTAGCGACAAGGAGGAGTGACATGAGGAGTTACATAGAGGAGTGACGTGGTGGAGTGAAATGGAGTGACATGGAAGAGTGAGTTGGTGTAGCGACATGGAGGAGTGACATGGAATAGCAACATGGAAGAGTGACATGGAGGAGTGACAAGGAGGAGCGACATGGAGGAGCAACATGAAGGATCTACATGGAGGAGTGACATGGAGGAGCAACACGGAGGAGCCACATGGAGGAGTGACATGGAAGACATATAGAAGTGAAATTGAGGAGTGGCTTGGAGGAGTGACATAAAGGAGTGACATGGAGGAATGACATGGATGAGTGACATGGAGGAGTGACAAGGAGGTTTGAGTTGGTGTAGCGACATGAAGGAGTGACATGGAGTAGCGACATGGAGGAGTGAAATGAGGAGTTACATAGAGGAGTGACATGGTGGAGTTAAATGGAGTTACATGGAATAGCAACATGGAAGAGTGACATGGAGGAGCGACATGGATGATCGACATGGAGGAGTGACATGGAGGAGCGACATGGAAGAGCAACATGGAGGAGCTACAGGAAGGAGCGACATCGCGGAGCGACATGGAGGACTGACAACATTGAGGTACATTCTGGAGGGACATGGTGGAGCGATATTCAGGAGTGACATTCTGGAGTGACATGGAGAATCGACATTGAGTAGTTACATAGAGGAGCGACATGGAATATCGACATGGAGGATCGAGCTGGAGGAGTGACATGGAGGAGTGACAAGGAGGAGCGACATGGAGGAGCGACATGGAGGAGCAACATGAAGGATCGACATGGAGGATCGACATAGAGGAGTGACATGGAAGACATGGAAGAGTGACATGGAGAATCGAAAGAGTAGTTACATGGAGGAGTGACAAGGAGGAGCGACATGTACGAGCGACATGGAGGATTGACATGTGCCGACATGGAAAACCGACATTGAGGAGCGACATTGGAAGACATGGAGGAGTGAAATGGAGGAGCAACATAGATAATCGACATGGAGGATCAACATGGAGCAGTGACATGGTGGATCATCACTGAGTAGTGACATGGAGGAGTAACAAGGAGGAGCGACATGGAGGAGCAACATGAAGGATCTACATGGAGGAGCGAAATGGAGGAGTGACATGGAGGAGTGACATGGGTGATCGACATGGAGAAGTGACATGGAGTAGTGACATGGAGGAGTGACATAGAGGAGTGAGGAGGAATGAATTTGTGTAGAGACATGGAGGAGTGACATGGAGTAGCTACATGGAGGAGTGACATAGAGGAGTGACATGGAGGAGTAACATTGAGTAGCGACATGGATGAGTGACTTGGAGGAGTGACATAAAGTAGTGATATAGAGGAGTGATATGGAGGAGTGACATGAGGAGAGAGTTTGTGTAGCAACATGGAGGAGTGACATGAAGTAGTGATATGGAGGAGTGACATTGAGGAGTGAGTTGGTGTAGTTACATGGAGGAGTGACTTTGAGTAGCGACCTGGAGAAGTGACCTGGAGGAGTGTAATGGAGGAGTGAAAAATGGTGGAGGGACATGGGTGAGTGAGTTGGAGAAGTGACATGGAGGAGCAACACGGAGGAGCGACATGGAGGAGTGACATGGAGTAGTGACATGGAGGATGGACATGGAGGAGTGACATGGAAGACATATAGAGGTGAAATGGAGGAGTGAATTGGAGGAGCAACATGGAGGAGTGAGTTGGTGGAGCAACATGGAGGAGTAACATGGAGGAGTGACATGGAGTAGCGACATTTAGGAGTAACTTGGAGGAGTGACATAAAAGAGTGACATGGAGTAGCGACATGGAGGATTGACATGGAGGAGCGATATGGAGGAGTGACATGAAAGATTGTAAAGAAGTTTTGAGTTTGTGTAGCGACATGGAGGAGTGACATGAAGTAGTGACATGGAGGAGTGACATGGAGGAGTGACATGGAGGAGTGTCATGAGGAGTGAGTTTGTGTAGCGACATGGAGGAGTGACATGGAAGAACAATATGGATGAGCGACGTGGAGGAGTGAGTTGGTGGAGCGACATGGAGGAGTCACATGGAGTAGTGACAAGGAGGAGTGACATGAAGTAGTGACATGAGATGTGCAACATGGAGGAGTTACATGGAAAACATATAGAAGTGACATGGAGGAGTGATATGGAGTATTGACATGAAGGAGTGACATGGAGGAGTTACATGGAAAACATATAGAAGTGACATGGAGGAGTGATATGGAGTAGTGACATGGAGGAGTGACATGGAGGAGTGACATGGAGGAGTGAGTTTGTGTAGCGACATGGAGGAATGACAAGGAGGACTGACATGGAGTAGCGACAAGGAGGAGTAACATGGAGTAGTGAGATGGTGGAGCGACATGCAGGAGTCACATGGAGTAGTGATATGGAGGAGTGACATTGAGGATTGACATCGAGGAGCGATATGGAGGAGTGAAATGAAGAGATGACATGGAGTAGCTACATGGAGGAGTGACAAGGAGGTTTGACATGGAAGAGTGAGTTGGTAGAGCGACATGGAGGAGTCACATGGAGTAGCGACATGGAGGAGTGACATTGAGGAGTGATTTGGTGTAGTGACATGGAGGAGGGACAAGGAGGAGTGACAAGGAGGATTGACATGGAGGAGCGATATGGAGGAGTGAAATGAAGAGGTGACATGGAGTAGCTACATGGAGGAGTGACAAGGAGGTTTGACATTTAAGAGTGAGTTGGTGGAGGGACATGGAGGAGTCACATGGAGTAGCGACATGGAGGAGTGACGTGGAGGTGTGACAAAAAGCAGTGACATGGAGGAATGAGTTGGTATAGCTACATGGAGTACTGACATGGAGGAGCGACATGGAGGAGTGACATGGAGGAGTGACATAGAGGAGTGACATGGAGGAGTGACATAGAGGAGCGACATGGAGTAGCGACATGGAGGAGTGACATGAGGAATGAGTTGGTGTAGCGACATGGAGGTGTGACATAGAATAACGACATGGAGGATTGACATGGAGGTGTGACATGGAGGAGTGACATAGAGGAGTGACGTGGAGGAGTGACATGGAGGAGGGACATGGAGGAGTGACATGGAGGAGTGACCTGGAGGAGTGACAAGGAGGATTGAAATGGTGGAATGACATGGAGGAGTGATTTGTTATAGCGACATGGAGGAGTGAAATGGTGGAGTGACATGGATGAGTGACATGGAGCAGCGACATGGAGGAGTGACAAGGTGTATTGAGTTGGTGTAGCGACATGTAGGAGTGACATAGAGTAACGAAATAGAATAGTGACATTAGGAGTGAGTTGTTGTAGCGACATGGAGGAGTGACATGGAGGGATGACATAGAGTAGCGACATGGAGGAGTGACATGGAGCAGTGACATGGAGGAATGAATTAGTGGAGCGACATGGATGAGAGATATGACATTGAAGTCTTGGAGAAGTGACATGGAGGAGCGACATGGAGGAGTGACATGAGAAAGGAGTTGGTGAATTGACATGGAAGAGTGACATGGAGGAGTGACATAGAGGATTGATGTGGAGGAGCAACACGGAGGAGCGACATGGAGGAGTGACATGGAGTAGTGACATGGAGGAGGGACATGGAGGAGTGACTTGGAGAAGTGAAAGGATTGATCAGGTAGGAGGGTTGATATGTTGGAGTAACATCGTGGAGGGACATGGGTGAATGACTTGGAGAAGTGACATGGAGGAGCAACACGGAGGAGCGACATGGAGGAGCGACATGGAGGAGTCACATGGATTAGAGACATGGAGGAGTAACTTGGAGGAGTGACATAAAGGAGTGACATGGAGGAGTGACATGGAGGAGTGACATGGAGGAGTAATATGTAGGAGTGACATGAAAGAGTGTAAAGGACGATTGAGTTTGTGTAGCAACATGGAGGAGTGACATAGAGGAGCGACATGGAGTAGCGACATGGAGGAGTGATATGGAGTAGTGACATGGAGGAATGACATGGAGGAGTGACATAGAGGATTGATGTGGAGGAGCAACATGGAGGAGCGACATGGAGGAGTGACATGGAGTAGTGACATGGAGGAGGGACATGGAGGAGTGACTTGGAGGTGCAACACGGGGGAGCGACATGGAGGAGTGACATATAGTAGTGACATGGAGTAACTACATATAGGAGTTACATTGAGGAGTGATATCGAGTAGTGACATGGAGGAGTGACTTGGAGGTGCAACACGGGGGAGCGACATGGAGGAGTGACATGGAGTTGTGACATGGAGTAACTACATATAGGAGCAACATGGAGGAGTGACATAGAGGATTGATGTGGAGGAGCAACACGGAGGAGCGACATGGAGGAGTGACATGGAGTAGCGACATGGAGGAGTGACTTTGAGTAGCGACATGGAGGAGTGACCTGGAGGAGTGACAATGAGGAGTGAAATGGTGGAGTGACATGGAGGAGTGAGTTGTTAGAGCGACATAGAGGAGAGACATGGAGGAGTGACATGTAGGAGTGACATGGAGGAGTGACATAGAGGAGTGACGTGGAGGAGAGACATGGAAGAGTGACATGGAGAAGTGACAGGGCGGATCACCAAGGAGGTTTGATATGGTGGAATTACATCGCGGAGGGACATGGGTGAGTGACTTGGAGGAGTGACATGGAGGAGTGACATGGAGGAGTGACATGAGGAGTGAGTTTGTGTAGCGACATGGAGGAGTGACATGGAGGAGTGACTTTGAGTAGCGACATGGAGGAGTGACCTGGAGGAGTGACATGGAGGATTGAAATGGTGGAGTGACATGTAGGAGTAACTTGGAGGAGTGACATGGAGGAGTCACATGGAATAGCGACATATGGGAGTTACATGGAGGAGTGACATAGAGTATTGATGTGGGGTACTGACATGGAGGTTGGACATGGAGGAGTGACTTGGAGAAGTAACAGGGTTGATCAGGAAGGAGGGTTGATATGGTGGAGTGACATCGTAGAGGGACATGGGTGAGTGACTTGTAGGAGTGACAAGGAGGAGCAACACGGAGGAGCGACATGGGGGAGTTACATGAGGAGTGAGTTTGTGTAGCGACATGGAGGAGTGACATGGAGGAGTCACATGGAATAGCGACATGGAAGAGCAACACGGCAGAGCGACATGGAGGAGTGACATGGAGTAGTGACATGGAGGATGGACATGGAGGAGTGACATGGAAGACATACAGAGGTGACATGGAGGAGTGAATTGGAGGAGTTACATTGAGGAGTGATATCGAGTAGTGACATGGAGGAGTGACTTGGAGGTGCAACACGGGGGAGCGACATGGAGGAGTGACATGGAGTTGTGACATGGAGTAACTACATATAGGAGCAACATGGAGGAGTGACATAGAGGATTGAAGTGGAGGAGCAACACGGAGGAGCGACATGGAGGAGTGACATGGAGTAGCGACATGGAGGAGTGACTTTGAGTAGCGACATGGAGGAGTGACCTCGAGGAGTGTCAATGAGGAGTGAAATGGTGGAGTGACATGGAGGAGTGAGTTGTTAGAGCGACATAGAGGAGAGACATGGAGGAGTGACATGTAGGAGTGACATGGAGGAGTGACATAGAGGAGTGACGTGGAGGAGAGACATGGAAGAGTGACATGGAGAAGTGACAGGGCGGATCACCAAGGAGGTTTGATATGGTGGAATTACATCGCGGAGGGACATGGGTGAGTGACTTGGAGGAGTGACATGGAGGAGTGACATGGAGGAGTGACATGAGGAGTGAGTTTGTGTAGCGACATGGAGGAGTGACATGGAGGAGTGACTTTGAGTAGCGACATGGAGGAGTGACCTGGAGGAGTGACATGGAGGATTGAAATGGTGGAGTGACATGTAGGAGTAACTTGGAGGAGTGACATGGAGGAGTCACATGGAATAGCGACATATGGGAGTTACATGAGGAGTGAGTTTGTGTAGCGACATGGAGGAGTGACATGGAGGAGTCACATGGAATAGCGACATGGAAGAGCAACACGGCAGAGCGACATGGAGGAGTGACATGGAGTAGTGACATGGAGGATGGACATGGAGGAGTGACATGGAAGACATACAGAGGTGACATGGAGGAGTGAATTGGAGGAGGAACATGGAGGAGTGAGTTGGTGGAGCAACATGGAGGAGTCACATGGAGTAGCGACATTTAGGAGTAACTTGGAGGAGTGACATAAAGGAGTGACATGGAGGAGTGACATGGAGGAGTGACATGGAGGAGCGATATGGAGGAGTGACATGAAATATTGTATAGGAGGATTGAGTTTGTGTAGCGACATGGAGGAGTGACATGGAGTAGTGACATGGAGGAGTGACATTGAGGAGTGAGTTGGTGTAGTAACATGGAGGAGTGACTTTGAGTAGCGACATGGAGGAGTGACCTGGAGGAGTGACATGGAGGAGTGAAATGGTGGAGTGACATGGAGGAGTAAGTTGTTATAGCGACATCGTGGAGAGACATGGAGGAGTGACATGGAGGAGTGACATAGAGGAGTGACGTGGAGGAGAGACATGGAAGAGTGACATGGAGAAGTTACAGGGCGGATCACCAAAGAGGGTTAATATGGTGGAGTGACATCGCGGAGGGACATGGGTGAGTGACTTGGAGGAGTGACATGGAGGAGTGACATGAGGAGTGAGTTTGTGCAGCGACATGGAGGAGTGACATGGAGTAGCTACATGGAGGAGTTATATGGAGGAGTGACTTGGAGGACTGACATGGAATAGCGACATGGAGGAGTGACATGGAAGACATATAGAGATGACATGGAGGAGTGACATGGAAGACATATAGAGATGACATGGAGGAGTGAATTGGAGGAGTGACATAAACGAGTGACATGGAGGAGTGACATGGAGGATAGACTGGTAGGAGCGATATGGAGGAAACAAATGGAGGAGTGAAATGGTGGAGTTACATATAGGAGCAACATGGATGAGAGACATGTAACAGCAAGGAGGAGTGACATGGAAGAGCGACATGGATGAGCGACTTAGAGGAGTGACATGGAGGAGTGACATGGAGGAGCGACATGGAGGAGTTACATGGCAGACATATAGAAGTGACATGCAGGAGTGATATGGAGTAGTGACATGGAGGTGTGACATGGATTAAAGACATGGAGGAGTGAAATGGAGGGGTATAATGGAGTATTTACATGGAGGAGTGACAAGGAGGTGTGACATGGAGGAGTTAGTTGGTGGAGCGACATGGAGGAGTCACATGGAGTAGCGACATGGAGGAGTGACTTGGAGGAGTGACATAAAGGAGTGACATGGAGGAGTGACATGAAGGATTCACATGTAGGAGCGATATGGAGGAGTGAAATGGAGTAGTAAAATGGAGGAGTGACAAATAGGAGCAACATGGATGAGAGACATGTAACAGCAAGGAGTAGTAACATAGAGGAGCAACACGGAGGAGCGACATGGAGGAGTTACATGAGGAGTGAGTTTGTGTAGCGACATGGAGGAGTGACATGGAGGAGTCACATGGAATAGCGACATGGAAGAGCAACACGGCAGAGCGACATGGAGGAGTGACATGGAGTAGTGACATGGAGGATGGACATGGAGGAGTGACATGGAAGACATATAGAGGTGACATGGAGGAGTGAATTGGAGGAGGAACATGGAGGAGTGAGTTGGTGGAGCAACATGGAGGAGTCACATGGAGTAGCGACATTTAGGAGTAACTTGGAGGAGTGACATAAAGGAGTGACATGGAGGAGTGACATGGAGGATTAACATGGAGGAGCGATATGGAGTAGTGACATGAAATATTGTATAGGAGGATTGAGTTTGTGTAGCGACATGGAGGAGTGACATGGAGTAGTGACATGGAGGAGTGACATTGAGGAGTGAGTTGGTGTAGTAACATGGAGGAGTGACTTTGAGTAGCGACATGGAGGAGTGACCTGGAGGAGTGACATGGAGGAGTGAAATGGTGGAGTGACATGGAGGAGTAAGTTGTTATAGCGACATCGTGGAGAGACATGGAGGATTGACATGGAGGAGTGACATGGAGGAGTGACATAGAGGAGTGACGTGGAGGAGAGACATGGAAGAGTGACATGGAGAAGTTACAGGGCGGATCACCAAAGAGGTTTAATATGGTGGAGTGACATCGCGGAGGGACATGGGTGAGTGACTTGGAGGAGTGACATGGAGGAGTGACATGAGGAGTGAGTTTGTGTAGCGACATGGAGGAGTGACATGGAGTAGCTACATGGAGGAGTTATATGGAGGAGTGACTTGGAGGACTGACATGGAATAGCGACATGGAGGAGTGACATGGAAGACATATAGAGATGACATGGAGGAGTGAATTGGAGGAGTGACATAAACGAGTGACATGGAGGAGTGACATGGAGGATAGACTGGTAGGAGCGATATGGAGGAAACAAATGGAGGAGTGAAATGGTGGAGTTACATATAGGAGCAACATGGATGAGAGACATGTAACAGCAAGGAGGAGTGACATGGAAGAGCGACATGGATGAGCGACTTAGAGGAGTGACATGGAGGAGTGACATGGAGGAGCGACATGGAGGAGTTACATGGCAGACATATAGAAGTGACATGCAGGAGTGATATGGAGTAGTGACATGGAGGAGTGACATGGATTAAAGACATGGAGGATTGAAATGGAGGGGTATAATGGAGTATTTACATGGAGGAGTGACAAGGAGGTGTGACATGGAGGAGTTAGTTGGTGGAGCGACATGGAGGAGTCACATGGAGTAGCGACATGGAGGAGTGACTTGGAGGAGTGACATAAAGGAGTGACATGGAGGAGTGACATGAAGGATTCACATGTAGGAGCGATATGGAGGAGTGAAATGGAGTAGTAAAATGGAGGAGTGACAAATAGGAGCAACATGGATGAGAGACATGTAACAGCAAGGAGTAGTAACATAGAGGAGCAACATGGAGGAGCGACTTGGAGGAGCGACATGGAGGAGTGACATGGATGAGTGACATGGAGAAGTGACATGGAGTAATGAGTTGGTATAGCGACATGGAGTACTGACATGGAGGAGCGACAGGTAAGAGTGACATGGAGGAGTGAAATGGAGGAATGACATAGAGGAGTCAGGTGGAGGAGTGACATGGAGGAGTGACATGGAGTAGCTACATGGAGGAGTGACATTTAGGAGTGACATGAAGGAGTGACATAGAGGAGTGACATGGAGGAGTGACATGGAGTAGTGACATGAAGGAGGGACATGGAGGAGTGACTTGGAGAAGTGACAGGGTTGATAAGGAAGGAGGGTTGATATGGTGGAGTGACATGGAGGAGTGACATAGAGGAGTGAAGTGGAGGAGAGTCATGGAGAAGTGACATGGAGGACTGACATGGAGGAGTGACATAGAGGAGTGACGTGGAGGATGGACATGGAGGATTGACATGGAAAACAAATAGAGGTGACATGGAGGAGTGAATTGGAGGAGTGATACCAACGAGTGACATGGAGGAATGAAATGGTTGAGTGACATGGAGGAGTTACAATGTGTGTTATGTTGGTGTAGCGACATGGAGGAGTGACATGGAGTAGCGACATGGAGGAGTGACATGAGTAATGTGTTGGTGTATCGACATGGAGGAGTGACATGGAATAACGACAAGAGGAGTTACATGGAGGAGTGGCATGGAGGAGTGAAGTACAGGAGTGACATGGAGGAGTAACATGCAGGAGTTACATGGAAGACATATAAAAGTGACATGGAGGAGTTATATGGAGTAGTGACATGGAGGAGTGACATGGAGGAGTGACATGAAGGAGTGACATGGAGGAGTGAGTTGGTGTAGCGACTTGGAGGAATGACATGGATGTCTGACATGGATGTCTGACATGGAGGAGTGATATGGAGGAGTGACATGGAGAAGTCACAATGAGGAGTGACATGGAGGAGTGAAATGGAGGAGTGATATGGAGGAGTGACAAGGAGTATTGAGTTGGAGTAGCGACATGGAGGAGTGACATGGAGAAGTGACTGGGCGAATCAGCAAGGAGGGTTGATATGGTGGAATGACATGGAGGACTGACAAGGAAAATTGTGTTGGTGTAGCGACATGGAGGAGTGACATGGAGTAATGACATGGAGGAGTGACATGGAGGTGTGACATGGAGGAGGGACCTGGAGGAGTGACATGGAAGACATACTGAAGTGACATGGAGGAGTGACTTGGAGGAGTGACATAAAAGAGTGACATGGAGAAATGACATGGAGGAGTGACAAGGAGGATTGAGTTGGTGTAGCAACATGGAGGAGTGACATGAGGAGTGAGTTGGTTTAGCGACATGGAGGAGTCACATGGAGGAATGACATGGAAAACTTGGGGAAGTGATATGGAGGAGTGATATGGAGGAGTGACAATGTGGAGCTACATGGACGAGAGACATGACATTGAATACTTGGAGAAGTTACATGGTGGATCATCATTGAGTAGTGACATGGAGGATTGACAAGGAGGAGCGACATGGAGGAGAAACATGAAGGATCTACATGGAGGATCTATATGGATGAGTGACATGGAGGAGTGACATGGATGATCAACATGGAGGAGTGACATGGAGGAGTTACATAGAGGATTGATGTGGAGGAGCAACATGGAGGAGTGACATGGAGGAGCGACAAGGAGGAGTGACATGGAGGAGTGACATGGAGGAGTGACATGGAAGACTTTGAGAAGTAATATGGATGAGTGATATGGAGGAGTGACAAGAAGGATTGAGTTGGTGTAGTGACATGGCGGAGGGACATAGATGAGTTACATGGAGGAGTGACATGGAAGAGTGACATGGAGGAGTGACACAGAGTAGCGACATGGAGGAGATATATGGAGTAGTGACATGGAGGAGTGAAATGGTGGGGTGACATGGAGGAGTGAGTTGTTAGAGCGACATGGAGGAGTGACATGGAGGAGTGACATAGAGGAGCAAAATGGAGGAGAGACTTGGAGGAGTGAAATGGAGGAGTAACATGGAGGAGTTACATGGAAGACATATAGAAGTGACATGGAGGAGTTATATGGAGTAGTGACATGGAGGAGTTACATGGAGGAGTGACATGAAGGAGTGACATGGAGGAGTGAGTTGGTGTAGCGACTTGGAGGAATGACATGGATGTCTGAAATGGAGGAGTGACATGGAGAAGTGACTTGGAGGAGTGAGTTGGTGTAGCGACATTGAGGAGTGATATGGAGGAGTGACATGGAGAAGTCACAATGAGGAGTGACATGGAGGAGTGAAATGGAGGAGTGATATGGAGGAGTGACAAGGAGTATTGAGTTGGAGTCGCGACATGGAGGAGTGACATGGAGAAGTGACATACGAATCAGCAAGGAGGATTGATATGGTGGAATGACATGGAGGACTGACAAGGAAAATTGTGCAGGTGTAGAGACATGGAGGAGTGACATGAAGTAATGACATGGAGGAGTGACATGGAGGTGTGACATGGAGGAGGGACCTGGAGGATTAACATGGAAGACATACTGAAGTGACATGGAGGAGTGACTTGGAGGAGTGACATAAAAGAGTGACATGGAGAAATGACATTGAGGAGTGACAAGGAGGATTGAGTTGGTTTAGCGACATTGAGGAGTGACATGGAGTAACGACATGGAGGAGAGACAAGGATATGAGACATGGAGGAGTGACATAGAGGAGTGATTTGGAGGGGTGACATGGAGGAGTGACATGGAGGAATGAATTGGAGGAGCAACATGGAGGAGTCACAAGGAGGAGTAACATGGAAAACATGTAGAAGTGATATGGAGGAGTGACATGAAGGATTGATATGGAAGAGTGACATTGAGGAGTGAGTTGGTGTAGTGACATGGAGTACTGACATGGAGGAGCGACATGGAGTACTGACATGGAGGAGCGACATGGAGGAGTGACATGGAGGAGTGACATAGAGGAGTGACATGGAGGAGTGACAATGGAGTAGTGATACGGAGGATTGAAATGAGGTGTGAGTTGGCGTAGCGACATGGAGGAGTGACATGGAGTAGCGACATGGAGGAGTGACATGGAGTAACGACATGGAGGAGTGACGAGGAGTGAGTTGGTGTAGCAACATGGCAGAGTGAAATGGAGTAGCGACATGGAGGAGTGACATGGAGGTGTGACATGGAGGAGGGACCTGGAGGAGTGATATGGAAGACATATAGAAGTGACATGGAGGAGTGACTTGGAGGAGTGAATTTAAGAATCGTCATGGAGGAGTGACTTGGATAAGCAACATAGTGGCTCAACATATAGGAGTTATATTGAGGAGTGTCATTGAAGGTCCACATGGAGGAATGACATGGATGACTGACATGGAGGAGTGACAAGGAAGATTGAGTTGGTGTAGGAAAATGGAGGAGTGACATGGATGAGCGACATGGAGGAGTGATGAGGAGTGAGTTGGTGTAGCGACATGGAGGAGTGACATTGAGGTTTGAGGTTGAATAGAGACATGGAGGTGTGACATGGAGAAGTGACATGCAAAACATGTAGAAGTGACAAGGAGGAGTGATATGGAGGAGTGACAATGTGGAGCTACACAGATGAGACACATGACATTGAAGACTTGGAGAAGTTACATGGAGGAGCGACATGGAAGAGTGACATGGAGTAGTGACATAGGGGAGTGACATGGAGGAGTGACATGGAGAAGCAACACGGAGGAGTGACATGAGAAGTGAGTTGGCCTAGCGACATGGAGGAGTGACATGTAGTAGCGACATGGAGGAGCGACATGGAGGAGTGACATGGAGTAACGACATGTGGGAATGAAATAGAGGAGTGACATAGATGAGTGATATTGAAAAGTTACATGGGAGAGTGACAGAGGAGTGATGTGGAAGAGTGAGTTGGTGTAGCGACATGGAGGAGTGATATGGAGGAATGACATGGATGAGTGACATGGAGGAGTGACAAGGAGGTTTGAGTTGGTGTAGCAGCATGGAGGAGTGACATGGAGGAGTGACATGGAGGAGTGACATAGAGGAGTGACATGGTGGAGTGACATAGAGGAGTGAGTTGGTGGAGCAACATGGAGGAGTCACATGGAGTAGCGACATGGCGGAGGGACATGGATGAGTGAAATGGAGGAGCGACATAGAGGAGTGACATAGAGGAGTGACATGGATGAGCGACTTAGAGGAGTGACATGGAAGAGTGACATGGAGGAGCAACATGGAGGAGTGAAATGGAGGGGTGTAATGGAGTATTTACATGAAGGAGTGACAAGGAGTTGTGACATGGAGGAGTGAGTTGGTGGAGCAACATGGAGGAGTCACACGGAGTAGAGACATGGAGGAGTGACTTGGAGGAGCGACATAAAGGATTGACATGGAGGAGCGATATGGATGAGTGAAATGGAGGGGTGAAATTTAGGAGCAACCTGGATGAGAGACATGTAGCAGCAAGGACGAGTGATATGGAGGAGTTACGTGGAGGAGTGACATTGAAGAGCGACATGGAGGAGTGAGTTAGTGTAGCCACATGGAGGAATGACAAGGAGGACGTACATGGAGTACTGATAATTACGAGTGACATGGAGGAGTGAAATGGAGGAGTTACATGGAGGAGTGACAAGGAGGTGTGACATGGAGGAGTGAGTTGGTGGAGCGACATGGAGGAGTCACATGGAAGTAGCGACATAGAGGAGTGACTTGGAGGAGTGACATAAAGGATTGACATGGAGGAGTGACAAAGGATAGACATGTAGGAGCGATATGGAGGAAACAAATGGAGGAGTGAAATGGAGGAGTTACATTTAGGAGCAACATGGGTGAGAGACATGTAACAGCAAGGAGGAGTGACATGGAGGAGTGACATGGAGGAGCGACATGGAGGAGTTACATGGCAGACATATAGAAGTGACATAGAGGAGTGATATGGAGTAGTGACATGGAGGAGTGACATGGAATAGCGACATGGAGGAGTGAAATGGAGGGGTGTAATGGAGTATTTACATGGAGGAGTGACAAGGAGGTGTGACATGGAGGAGTGAGTTGTTGGAGCGACATGGAGGAGTCACATGGAGTAGCGACATGGAGGAGTGACTTGGTGGAGAGACATAAAGGATTGACATGGAGGAGCGATATGGATGAGTGAAATAGAGAGGTGAAATATAGGAGCGACATGGATGAGAGACATGTAGAAGCAGAGACGAGTGATATGGAGGAGTTACGTGGAGGAGTGACATGGATGAGTGACATGGAGGAGTTACAAGGTGGGTTATGTTGGTGTAGCGACATGGAGGAGTGACATGAGTAATGTGTTGGTGTAGCGACATGGAGGAGCGACATGGAATAACGACAAGAGGAGTTAAATGGAGGAGTGGCATGGAGGAGTGAAGTAGAGGAGTGACATGGAGGAGTGACATGGAGGAGAAACAAGGAGGCGCGACATGGAGGAGTGAGTTGGTGGAGTGACATGGAGGAGTCACATGGAGTAGCGACATGGAGGAGTGACATGAAGTATTTACCTGGAGGAGTGACATGGAGGAGTGACATGGAGAAGTGACATGGAGGAGTGACATGGAATAGCGACATGGAGGAGTGACATGGAGGAGTAACATGGAGGAGAGATATGGAGGAGTGACATGGAGGAGTGACATAGAGTATTGATGTGGAGTAGTGACATGGAGGATGGACATGGAGGAGTGACTTGGAGAAGTGACAGGTTTGATCAGGAAGGATGGTTGATATGGTGCAGTGACATCGTGGAGGGACTTGGGTGAGTGACTTGGAGGAGTGACATGGAGGAGTGACATGGAGGAGTGACATGAGGAGTGAGTTTGTGTAGCGACATGGAGGAGTGACATGGAGTAGCTACATGGAGAAGTGACTTGGAGGAGCAACACGGAGGAGCGACATGGAGGAGTGACAGGGAGTAGTGACATGGAAGAGTGAAATGGTGGATTGATATGGAGGAGAGACATGGATGAGTGACATGGAGTAGTGACATAGAGGATTGATGTGGAGTAGTGACATGGAGGATGGACATGGAGGAGTGACTTGCAGAAGTGACAGGATTGATCAGAAAGGAGGGTTGATATGGTGGAGTGACATCGTGGAGGGACATGGAGGAGCGACATGGTGGAGTGACATGGCGGAGGGACATGGATGAGTGACTTGGAGGAGTGACGTGGAAGAGAGACATGGAGGAGTGACCTGAAGGAGTGACATGGAGGAGTGACATGGAGGAGTGACATGGAAGAGTGACATGGAAAAGTGACAGGTCGGATCGCCAAGGAAGATTGATAGGGTGGAGTGACATGGCGGAGAGACATGGATGAGTGACATGGAGGAGTGATATGGAGGAGTGACATGGAGGAGTGAATTGGAAGAGTGAAATAAAGGAGTGAAAAGGAGGAATGACATGGATGAGTGACATGGAGGAGTGACAAGGAGGGTTGAGTTTGTGTTGTGACATGGAGGAATGACATGAAGTAGTGACATGGAGGAGTTACATTGAGGAGTGAGTTGGTGTAGTGACATAGAGTAGTGACATGGAATAGCGACATGGAGGAGTGAAATGGAGGGGTGTAATGGAGTATTTACATGGAGGAGTGACAAGGAGGTGTGACATGGAGGAGTGACTTGGTGGATCGACATGGAGGAGTCACATGGAGTAGCGACATGAAGGAGTGATTTGGAGGAGTGACATGAGGAGTGAGTTGGCGTAGCGACATGGAGGAGTGACATGCAGTAGCGACATGGAGGAGTGACATGGAGGTGTGATATAGAGGAGTGACATAGAGGAGTAAGGTGGAGGAGTGACATGGAGGAGTAACATGGAGTAGCGACATGGAGGAGTGACTTGGAGGAGTGACATAAAGGAGTGACATGGAGGAGTGACGAGGAATGAATTAGTGTAGCGACATGAAGGAGTGACATGGAGTAGCTACATGGAGGAGTGACATAGAGGAGTGACATGGAGGAGTGACATAGAGGAGTAACATTGAGTAGCGACATGGAGGAGTGACTTGGAGGAGTGACATAAAGTAGTGACATGGAGGAGTGACGAGGTGTGAATTTGTGTTGCGACATGGAGGAGTGACATGGAGTAGCTACATGGAGGAGTGACATTTAGGAGTGACATGAAGGAGTGACATAGAGGATTCACATGGAGGAGTGACATGGAGTAGTGACATGAAGGAGGGACATGGAGGAGTGACTTGGAGAAGTGACAGGGTTGATCAGGAAGGAGGGTTGATAAGGTGGAGTGACATGGAGGAGTGACATAGAGGAGTGGAGTGGAGGAGAGTCATGTAGAAGTGACATGGAGGACTGACATGGAGGAGTGACATGGAAGACCAATAGAGGTGACATGGAGGAGTGACATGGAGTAGCGACATGGAGGAGCGACATGGAATAACGACAAGAGGAGTTACATGGAGGAGTGACATGAAGGAGTGAAATGGTGGAGTGACATGGAGGAGTGAGTTGTTATAGAGACATGGAGGAGAGACATGGAGGATTGACATGGAGGAGCAACAAGGAGGCGCGACGTGGAGGACTGAGTTGGTGGAGCGACATGGAGGAGTCACATGGAGTAGCGACATGGAGGAGTGACATGAAGTAGTGACATGGAGGAGTGACAATGAGGAGTGAGTTGGTGTAGTGACATGGAGAAGTGACTTTGAGTAGCGACATGGAGTAGTGACCTGGAGTGACATGGAGGAGTGAAATGGTGGAGTGACATGGAGGAGTGACATGGAGGAGTAACATGGAGGAGTTACATGGAAGACATATAGAAGTGACATGGAGGAGTTATATGGAGTAGTGACATGGAGGAGTTACATGGAGGAGTGACATGAAGGAGTGACATGGAGGAGTGAGTTGGTGTAGCGACTTGGAGGAATGACATGGATGTCTGAAATGGAGGAGTGACATGGAGAAGTGACTTGGAGGAGTGAGTTGGTGTAGCGACATTGAGGAGTGATATGGAGGAGTGACATGGAGAAGTCACAATGAGGAGTGACATGGAGGAGTGAAATGGAGGAGTGATATGGAGGAGTGACAAGGAGTATTGAGTTGGAGTCGCGACATGGAGGAGTGACATGGAGAAGTGACATACGAATCAGCAAGGAGGATTGATATGGTGGAATGACATGGAGGACTGACAAGGAAAATTGTGCAGGTGTAGAGACATGGAGGAGTGACATGAAGTAATGACATGGAGGAGTGACATGGAGGTGTGACATGGAGGAGGGACCTGGAGGATTAACATGGAAGACATACTGAAGTGACATGGAGGAGTGACTTGGAGGAGTGACATAAAAGAGTGACATGGAGAAATGACATTGAGGAGTGACAAGGAGGATTGAGTTGGTTTAGCGACATTGAGGAGTGACATGGAGTAACGACATGGAGGAGAGACAAGGATATGAGACATGGAGGAGTGACATAGAGGAGTGATTTGGAGGGGTGACATGGAGGAGTGACATGGAGGAATGAATTGGAGGAGCAACATGGAGGAGTCACAAGGAGGAGTAACATGGAAAACATGTAGAAGTGATATGGAGGAGTGACATGAAGGATTGATATGGAAGAGTGACATTGAGGAGTGAGTTGGTGTAGTGACATGGAGTACTGACATGGAGGAGCGACATGGAGTACTGACATGGAGGAGCGACATGGAGGAGTGACATGGAGGAGTGACATAGAGGAGTGACATGGAGGAGTGACATGGAGTAGTGATACGGAGGATTGAAATGAGGTGTGAGTTGGCGTAGCGACATGGAGGAGTGACATGGAGTAGCGACATGGAGGAGTGACATGGAGTAACGACATGGAGGAGTGACGAGGAGTGAGTTGGTGTAGCAACATGGCAGAGTGAAATGGAGTAGCGACATGGAGGAGTGACATGGAGGTGTGACATGGAGGAGGGACCTGGAGGAGTGATATGGAAGACATATAGAAGTGACATGGAGGAGTGACTTGGAGGAGTGACATAAAGTAGTAACATGGAGAAATGACATGGAAGACGGACATGGAGGAGTGAATTTAAGAATCGTCATGGAGGAGTGACTTGGATAAGCAACATAGTGGCTCAACATATAGGAGTTATATTGAGGAGTGTCATTGAAGGTCCACATGGAGGCTCAACATTGAGGAGTGACATGGAGGAGTGACATAAAGGAGTGACATGGAGGAATGACATGGATGACTGACATGGAGGAGTGACAAGGAAGATTGAGTTGGTGTAGGAAAATGGAGGAGTGACATGGATGAGCGACATGGAGGAGTGATGAGGAGTGAGTTGGTGTAGCGACATGGAGGAGTGACATTGAGGTTTGAGGTTGAATAGAGACATGGAGGTGTGACATGGAGAAGTGACATGCAAAACATGTAGAAGTGACAAGGAGGAGTGATATGGAGGAGTGACAATGTGGAGCTACACAGATGAGACACATGACATTGAAGACTTGGAGAAGTTACATGGAGGAGCGACATGGAAGAGTGACATGGAGTAGTGACATAGGGGAGTGACATGGAGGAGTGACATGGAGAAGCAACACGGAGGAGTGACATGAGAAGTGAGTTGGCCTAGCGACATGGAGGAGTGACATGTAGTAGCGACATGGAGGAGCGACATGGAGGAGTGACATGGAGTAACGACATGTGGGAATGAAATAGAGGAGTGACATAGATGAGTGATATTGAAAAGTTACATGGGAGAGTGACAGAGGAGTGATGTGGAAGAGTGAGTTGGTGTAGCGACATGGAGGAGTGATATGGAGGAATGACATGGATGAGTGACATGGAGGAGTGACAAGGAGGTTTGAGTTGGTGTAGCAGCATGGAGGAGTGACATGGAGGAGTGACATGGAGGAGTGACATAGAGGAGTGACATGGTGGAGTGACATAGAGGAGTGAGTTGGTGGAGCAACATGGAGGAGTCACATGGAGTAGCGACATGGCGGAGGGACATGGATGAGTGAAATGGAGGAGCGACATAGAGGAGTGACATAGAGGAGTGACATGGATGAGCGACTTAGAGGAGTGACATGGAAGAGTGACATGGAGGAGCAACATGGAGGAGTGAAATGGAGGGGTGTAATGGAGTATTTACATGAAGGAGTGACAAGGAGTTGTGACATGGAGGAGTGAGTTGGTGGAGCAACATGGAGGAGTCACACGGAGTAGAGACATGGAGGAGTGACTTGGAGGAGCGACATAAAGGATTGACATGGAGGAGCGATATGGATGAGTGAAATGGAGGGGTGAAATTTAGGAGCAACCTGGATGAGAGACATGTAGCAGCAAGGACGAGTGATATGGAGGAGTTACGTGGAGGAGTGACATTGAAGAGCGACATGGAGGAGTGAGTTAGTGTAGCCACATGGAGGAATGACAAGGAGGACGTACATGGAGCACTGATAATTACGAGTGACATGGAGGAGTGAAATGGAGGAGTTACATGGAGGAGTGACAAGGAGGTGTGACATGGAGGAGTGAGTTGGTGGAGCGACATGGAGGAGTCACATGGAGTAGCGAAATAGAGGAGTGACTTGGAGGAGTGACATAAAGGATTGACATGGAGGAGTGACAAAGGATAGACATGTAGGAGCGATATGGAGGAAACAAATGGAGGAGTGAAATGGAGGAGTTACATTTAGGAGCAACATGGGTGAGAGACATGTAACAGCAAGGAGGAGTGACATGGAGGAGTGACATGGAGGAGCGACATGGAGGAGTTACATGGCAGACATATAGAAGTGACATAGAGGAGTGATATGGAGTAGTGACATGGAGGAGTGACATGGAATAGCGACATGGAGGAGTGAAATGGAGGGGTGTAATGGAGTATTTACATGGAGGAGTGACAAGGAGGTGTGACATGGAGGAGTGAGTTGTTGGAGCGACATGGAGGAGTCACATGGAGTAGCGACATGGAGGAGTGACTTGGTGGAGAGACATAAAGGATTGACATGGAGGAGCGATATGGATGAGTGAAATAGAGAGGTGAAATATAGGAGCGACATGGATGAGAGACATGTAGAAGCAGAGACGAGTGATATGGAGGAGTTACGTGGAGGAGTGACATGGATGAGTGACATGGAGGAGTTACAAGGTGGGTTATGTTGGTGTAGCGACATGGAGGAGTGACATGAGTAATGTGTTGGTTGTAGCGACATGGAGGAGCGACATGGAATAACGACAAGAGGAGTTAAATGGAGGAGTGGCATGGAGGAGTGAAGTAGAGGAGTGACATGGAGGAGTGACATGGAGGAGAAACAAGGAGGCGCGACATGGAGGAGTGAGTTGGTGGAGTGACATGGAGGAGTCACATGGAGTAGCGACATGGAGGAGTGACATGAAGTATTTACCTGGAGGAGTGACATGGAGGAGTGACATGGAGAAGTGACATGGAGGAGTGACATGGAATAGCGACATGGAGGAGTGACATGGAGGAGTAACATGGAGGAGAGATATGGAGGAGTGACATGGAGGAGTGACATAGAGTATTGATGTGGAGTAGTGACATGGAGGATGGACATGGAGGAGTGACTTGGAGAAGTGACAGGTTTGATCAGGAAGGATGGTTGATATGGTGCAGTGACATCGTGGAGGGACATGGGTGAGTGACTTGGAGGAGTGACATGGAGGAGTGACATGGAGGAGTGACATGAGGAGTGAGTTTGTGTAGCGACATGGAGGAGTGACATGGAGTAGCTACATGGAGAAGTGACTTGGAGGAGCAACACGGAGGAGCGACATGGAGGAGTGACAGGGAGTAGTGACATGGAAGAGTGAAATGGTGGATTGATATGGAGGAGAGACATGGATGAGTGACATGGAGTAGTGACATAGAGGATTGATGTGGAGTAGTGACATGGAGGATGGACATGGAGGAGTGACTTGCAGAAGTGACAGGATTGATCAGAAAGGAGGGTTGATATGGTGGAGTGACATCGTGGAGGGACATGGAGGAGCGACATGGTGGAGTGACATGGCGGAGGGACATGGATGAGTGACTTGGAGGAGTGACGTGGAAGAGAGACATGGAGGAGTGACCTGAAGGAGTGACATGGAGGAGTGACATGGAGGAGTGACATGGAAGAGTGACATGGAAAAGTGACAGGTCGGATCGCCAAGGAAGATTGATAGGGTGGAGTGACATGGCGGAGAGACATGGATGAGTGACATGGAGGAGTGATATGGAGGAGTGACATGGAGGAGTGAATTGGAAGAGTGAAATAAAGGAGTGAAAAGGAGGAATGACATGGATGAGTGACATGGAGGAGTGACAAGGAGGGTTGAGTTTGTGTTGTGACATGGAGGAATGACATGAAGTAGTGACATAAAGTAGTGACATGGAGGAGTGACGAGGTGTGAATTTGTGTTGCGACATGGAGGAGTGACATGGAGTAGCTACATGGAGGAGTGACATTTAGGAGTGACATGAAGGAGTGACATAGAGGATTCACATGGAGGAGTGACATGGAGTAGTGACATGAAGGAGGGACATGGAGGAGTGACTTGGAGAAGTGACAGGGTTGATCAGGAAGGAGGGTTGATAAGGTGGAGTGACATGGAGGAGTGACATAGAGGAGTGGAGTGGAGGAGAGTCATGTAGAAGTGACATGGAGGACTGACATGGAGGAGTGACATGGAAGACCAATAGAGGTGACATGGAGGAGTGACATGGAGTAGCGACATGGAGGAGTGACATGGAATAACGACAAGAGGAGTTACATGGAGGAGTGACATGAAGGAGTGAAATGGTGGAGTGACATGGAGGAGTGAGTTGTTATAGAGACATGGAGGAGAGACATGGAGGATTGACATGGAGGAGCAACAAGGAGGCGCGACGTGGAGGAGTGAGTTGGTGGAGCGACATGGAGGAGTCACATGGAGTAGCGACATGGAGGAGTGACATGAAGTAGTGACATGGAGGAGTGACAATGAGGAGTGAGTTGGTGTAGTGACATGGAGAAGTGACTTTGAGTAGCGACATGGAGGAGTGACCTGGAGTGACATGGAGGAGTGAAATGGTGGAGTGACATGGAGGAGCGACATGGAATAACGACAAGAGGAGTTACATGGAGGAGTGACATGAAGGAGTGAAATGGTGGAGTGACATGGAGGAGTGAGTTGTTATAGAGACATGGAGGAGAGACATGGAGGATTGACATGGAGGAGCAACAAGGAGGCGCGACGTGGAGGAGTGAGTTGGTGGAGCGACATGGAGGAGTCACATGGAGTAGCGACATGGAGGAGTGACATGAAGTAGTGACATGGAGGAGTGACAATGAGGAGTGAGTTGGTGTAGTGACATGGAGAAGTGACTTTGAGTAGCGACATGGAGTAGTGACCTGGAGTGACATGGAGGAGTGAAATGGTGGAGTGACATGGAGGAGTGAGTTGTTATAGCGACATGGAGGAGAGACATGGAGGAGTGACATGGAAGAGTGACATGGAGGAGCAACAAGGAGGCGCGATGTGGTGGAGTGAGTTGGTGGAGCGACATGGAGGAGTCACATGGAGTAGCGACATGGAGGAGTGACATGAAGTAGTGACATGGAGGAGTGACATTGAGGAATGAGTTGGTGTAGTGACATGGAGGAGTGACTTTGAGTAGCGACATTGAGGAGTGACCTGGAGGAGTGACATGGAGGAGTGAAATGGTGGAGTGACATGGAGGAGTGAGTTGTTATAGTGACATGGAGGAGAGACATGGAGGAGTGACATGGAGGAGTGACATGGTGGAGTGACAAGGAGGATTGAGTTGGTGTAGCGACATGGAGGAGTGACATGGATGAGTGACATGGAGGAATGACATGGAAGAGCGACATGGAGGAGTGACAAGGAGGAATGAGTTGGTGTAGCGACATGGAGGAGTGATATGGAGTAGCGACATGGAGGAGTGACATGAAGTAGTGACATTAAGGAGTGACATTGAGGAGTGAGTTGGTGTAGTGACATGGAGGAGAGACATGGAGGAGTGACATGGAGGAGTGACATAGAGGATTGATGTGGAGTAGTGACATGGAGGATGGACATGGAGGAGTGACTTGCAGAAGTGACAGGATTGATCAGGAAGGAGGGTTGATATGGTGGAGTTACATCGTGGAGGGACATGGAGAAGCGACATGGTGGAGTGACATGGCTCAGGGACATGGATGAGTGACTTGGAGGAGTGACGTGGAAGAGAGACATGGAGGAGTGACCTGAAGGAGTGAAATGGAGGAGTGACAAGTAGGAGTGACATAGAGGAGTGACGTGGAGGAGCAACACGGAGGAGAGACATGGAAGAGTGACATGGAAAAGTGACAAGTCGGATCACCAAGGAAGATTGATAGGGTGGAGTGACATGGAGGAGTGACATGGAGGAGTGAATTGGAAGAGTGACAAAGGAATGAAAAGGAGGAATGACATGGATAAGTGACATGGAGGAGTGACAAGGAGGGTTGAGTTTGTGTTGTGACATGGAGGAGTGACATGAAGTAGTGACATGGAGGAGTGACATTGAGGAGTGAGTTGGTGTAGTGACATGGAGGAGTGAGTTTGAGTAGCGACATGGAGGAGTGACCTGTAGTAGTGACATGGAGGAGTGACATGGAGGACTGACATGGAGGAGGGACATGGAGGAGCGATATGGAGGAGTGACATGAAAGAGTGTAAAGGAGGATTGAGTTTGTTTAGCGACATGGAGGAGTGACATGAAGTACTGACATTGAGGAGTGACATGGAGGAGTGAGTTGTTATAACGACATGGAGGAGAGAAATGGAGGAGTGAGATGGAGGAGTGACATTGAGGAGTGACGTGGAGGAGCAATACGGAGGAGCGACATGGAGGAGTGACATGGAGTAGTGACATGGAGGAGAGACATGGATGAGTGACATAGAGGAGTGACGTGGAGGAGCAATACGGAGGAGCGACATGGAGGAGTGACATGGAGTAGTGACATGGAGGAGGGACATGGAGGAGAGACATGGAAGAGTGACATGGAAAAGTGACAGGTCGGATCACCAAGGAAGATTGATATGGTGGAGTGACATGGCGGAGGGACATAGAGGAGCAACATGGAGGAGTGACATGGAGGAGTGAAAAGGAGGATTGAGTTGGAGTAGCGACATGGAGGAGTGACATAGAGTAGCGACATGGAAGAGTGACATGGAGGAGTGACATGGATGACTGACATGGAATAGCGACATGGAGGAGTGACATGGAGGAGTGACATGGAGTAGTGACATGGAGGAGTGAATTGGAGGAGTGACATAAAGGAGTGACATGGAGGAATGAAATGGATGAGTGACATGGAGGATTGAGTTGTTAGAGCGACATGGAGGAGAGACATGTAGGAGTGACATGGAGGAGTGACATGGAGGAGTGACATAGAGGAGTGACGTGGAGGAGAGACATGGAGGAGGGACATGGAGGAGTGACATGGAAGAGTCACATGGAAAAGTGACAGGTCGGATCACCAAGGAAGATTGATAGGGTGGAGTGACACGGCGGAGAGACATGGATGAGTGAAATGGAGGAGTAACGGGGGGGAGTGACATGGAGGAGTGAATTGGAAGAGTGACATAAAGGAGTGAAAAGGAGGAATGACATGGATGAGTGACATGGAGGAGTGACAAGGAGGGTTGAGTTTGTGTTGTGACATGGAGGAATGACATGAAGTAGTGACATGGAGGAGTTACATTGAGGAGTGAGTTGGTGTAGTGACATGGAGGAGAGAAATGGATGAGTGAGATGGAGGAGTGACATTGAGGAGCAACAAGGAGGCGCGACGTGGAGGAGTGAGTTGGTGGAGCGACATGGAGGAGTCACATGGAGTAGCGACATGGAGGAGTGACATGAAGTAGTGACATGGAGGAGTGACATTGAGGAGTGAGTTGGTATAGTGACATGGAGGAGTGACTTTGAGTAGCGACATGGAGGAGTAACCTGGAGGAGTGACATGGAGGAGTGAAATGGTGGAGTGACATGGTGGAGTGAGTTGTTATAGCGACATGGAGGAGAGACATGGAGGAGTGACATGGACGAGTGACATGGAGGAGTGACATGAAGAAGTGACATGGAGGAGTGACATGGAATAGCGACATGGAGGAGTGAAATGGAGGGGTGTAATGGAGTATTTACATGGAGGAGTGACAAGGAGGTGTGACATGGAGGAGTGAGTTGGTGGAGCGACATGGAGGAGTCACATGGAGTAGCGACATGGAGGAGTGACTTGGTGGAGTAACATAAAGGATTGACATGGAGGAGCGATATGGATGAGTGAAATGGAGGGGTGAAATATAGGAGCGACATGGATGAGAGACATGTAGCAGCACGGACGAGTGATATGGAGGAGTTACGTGGAGGAGTGACATGGAAGAGCGACATGGATGAGCGACTTAGAGGACTCACTTGTAGGAGTGACATGGAGGAGCGACATGGAGGAGTTACATGGCAGACATATAGAAGTGACATGGAGGAGTGATATGGAGTAGTGACATAGAGTAGTCACATGGAATAGCGACATGGAGGAGTGAAATGGAGGGGTGTAATGGAGTATTTACATGGAGGAGTGATAAGGAGGTGTGACATGGAGGAGTGAGTTGGTGGATCGACATGGAGGAGTCACATGGAGGTGTGATATAGAGGAGTGACATAGAGGAGTCAGGTAGAGGAGTGACATGGAGGAGTAACATGGAGTAGCGACATGGAGGAGTGACTTGGAGGAGTGACATAAAGGAGTGACATGGAGGAGTGACATGGAGGAGTAACATGGAGTAGCGACATGGAGGAGTGACTTGGAGGAGTGACATAAAGGAGTGACATGGAGGAGTGACTTGGAGGAGTGACATAAAGGAGTGACATGGAATAGCGACATGGAGGAGTGAAATGGAGGGGTGTAATGGAGTATTTACATGGAGGAGTGACAAGGAGGTGTGACATGGAGGAGTGAGTTGGTGGATCGACATGGAGGAGTCACATGGAGGTGTGATATAGAGGAGTGACATAGAGGAGTCAGGTAGAGGAGTGACATGGAGGAGTAACATGGAGTAGCGACATGGAGGAATGACCTGAAGGAGTGACATGGAGGAGTGACATAGAGGAGTGACATGGAGGAGTGATTTGGAGGAGTGACATAAAGTAGTGACATGGAGGAGTGACGAGGTGTGAATTTGTGTAGCGACATGGAGGAGTGACATGGAGTAGCTACATGGAGGAGTGACATTTAGGAGTTACATGAAGAAGTGACATAAAGAATTGACATGGAGGAGTGACATGGAGTAGTGACATGAAGGAGGGACATGGAGGAGTGACTTGGAGAAGTGACAGGGTTGATCAGGAAGGAGGGTTGATATGGTGAGTGACATGGAGGAGTGACATAGAGGAGTGACGTGGAGGAGAGACATGGAAGAGTGACATGGAGAAGTGACAGGGCGGATCACCAAGGAAGATTGATATGGTGGAGTGACATGGCGGAGGGACATGGAGGAGCAACACGGAGGAGCGACATGGAGGAGTGAAAAGGAGAATTGAGTTGGTGTAGCGACATGGAGGAGTGACATAGAGTAGCGACATGGATAAGTGACATGGAGGAGTGACATGGATGAGTGACATGGAGTATTGACATGGAGGATGGACATGGAGGAGTGACATGGAAGAATAATAGAGGTGACATGGAGGAGTGACTTGGAGGAGTGACATAAAGGAGGGACATGGAGGAGTGACTTGGAGAAGTGACAGGGTTGATCAGGAAGGAGGGTTGATATGGTGGAGTGACATGTAGGAGTGACATAGAGGAGTGACATGGAGGAGTGACATGGAGTAGTGACATGAAGGAAGCACATGGAGGAGTGGCTTGGAGAAGTGACAGGGTTGATCAGGAAGGAGGGTAGATATGGTGGAGTGACATGTAGGAGTGACATAGAGAAGTGAAGTGGAGGAGAGTCATGGAGAAGTGACATGGAGGAGCAACATGGAGGAGTAACTTGGAATAGCAACATGGAGGAGTGACATGGAGGAGTGACATAGAGGATTGATGTGGAGGAGTGACATGAGGAGTGAGTTTGTGTAGCGACATGGAGGAGTGAAATGGAGTAGCTACATGGAGGAGTTACATGGAGGAGTGACTTGGAGGAGCAACACGGAGGAGCGACATGGAGGAGTGACATGGAGTAGTGACATGGAGTAGCTACATGTAGGAGTTACATGGAGGAATGACTTGGAGATGTGACAGGGTTGATCAGGAAGGAGGGTTGAAATGGTGGAGTGACATGGCGGAGGGACATGGATGAGTGACTTGGAGGTGTGACTTGGAGGAGTGACATGGAGGAGTGACATGGAGGAGTGACATAAGGAGTGAGTTTGTGTAGCGACATGGATGAGTGACATGGAGCAGCGACATGGAGGAGTGACATGAGGAAAGAGTTGGTGTAGCTACATGGAGGAGTGACATGGAGGTGTGACATGGAGGAGTGACATATAGGAGTGATGTGGATGAGTGACATGGAGGAGGATCAAGGAGGAGTGACATGGAAGACTTATAGAAATGACATGGATGAGTGACAAAGAGGAGTGACAAGAATGATTGAGTTGGTGTAGTGACGTGGCGGAGGGACATAGATGAGTTACATGGAGGATTGACATGGAAGAGCAACATGGAGGAGCGACGTGGAGGAGTGAGTTGGTGGAGCGACATGGAGGAGTCACATGGAGTAGCGACATGGAGGAGTGACATTGAGGAGTGAGTTGGTGTAGTGACATGGAGGAGTGACTTTGAGTAGCGACATGGAGGAGTGACCTGGAGGAGTGACATGGAGGATTGAAATGGTGGAGTGACATGTAGGAGTAACTTGGAGGAGTGACATAGAGGAGTTTACGTGGAGGAGAGACATGGAAGAGTGACATGGAGAAGTGACAGGTCGGATCACCAAGGAAGATTGATAGGGTGGAGTGACATGGCGGAGGAACATGGATGAGTGACATGGAGGAGTGACATGGAGGAGTGAATTGGAGGAGTGACATAAAAGAGTGACATGAGGAATGACATGGATGAGTGACATGGAGGAGTGAATAGGAGGGTTGAGTTTGTGTAGCGACATGGAGGAGTGACATGAAGTAGTGACATGGAGGAGTGACATTGAGGAGTGAGTTGGTGCAGTTACATGGAGGAGTGACTTTGAGTAGCAACATGGAGGAGTGACCCAGAGGAGTGACATGGAGGAGTGAAATGGTGGAGTGACATGGAGGAGTGAGTTGTTAGAGTGACATGGAGTAGAGACATGGAGGAGTGACATGGAGGAGTGACATAGAGGAGTGAAGTGGAGGAGAGACATAGAAGAGTGACATGGAGAAGTGACAGGTCGGATCACCAAGGAAGATTGATAGGGTGGAGTGATATGGCGGAGGGACATGGATGAATGAAATGAAGGAGTGACATGGAGAAGTGAATTGGAGGATTTATATAAAGGAGTGACATGAAGAATGACATGGAATAGCGACATGGAGTAGTGACATGGAGGAGGGACATGGAGGAGTGACATGGAGGAGTGACTTGGAGGAGTGAAATGGAGGAGTGACATGGAGGAGTGACATGGAGTAGCTACATGAAGGAGTTACATGGAGGAGTGACATGGGCGAGTGACATGGAGGAATGATAGAGAGGAGTGATGTGGAGGATAGACATGGAGAAGTGACATGGAGGAGTGACAAGGAGGGTTGAGTTTGTGTAGCGACATGGAGGACTGACATGGAATAGCGACATGGAGTAGTGACATGGAGGAGGGACATGGAGGAGTGACTTGGAGGAGTGAAATGGAGGAGTGACATGGAGGAGTGACATGAGGAGTGAGTTTGTGTAGCGACATGGAGGAGTGACATGGAGTAGCTACATGGAGGAGTTTTATGGAGGAGTGACATGGGCGAGTGACATGGAGGAATGACAGAGAGGAGTGACGTGGAGGAGAGACATGGAGAAGTGACAGGGCGGATAACCAAGGAGGGTTGATATGGTGGAGTGACATCGCGGAAGGACAAGGGTGAGTAACTTGAAGGAGTGACATAGAGGAGTGACTTGGAGGAGTGACTTAGAGGAGCAACACGGAGGAGGGACATGGAGGAGTGACATGGAGTAATGACATGGAGGAGTGACATAGAGGATTGAAGTGGAGGAGCAACACGGAGGAGCGACATGGAGGAGTGACATGGAGTAGTGACATGGAGGAGGGACATGGAGGAGTGACTTGGAGAAGTGACAGGGTTGATCAGGAAGGAGGGTTGATATGGTGGAGTGACATCGTGGAGGGACATGGGTGAGTAACTTGGAGGAGTGAAATGGAGGAGCAACACGGAGGAGCAACATGGAGGAGTGACATGGAGTAGTGACATGGAGGAGCAACATGGAGGAGTGACATGGAGTAGTGACATGGAGGAGTGATATGGAGGAGTGACATGAAAGAGTATAATGGAGGATTGAGTTTGTGTAGCAACATGGAGGAGTGACTTCAAGTAGTGACATTGAGGAGTGACATTGAGGAGTGAGTTGGTGTAGTGACATGGAGGAATGACTTTGAGTAGCGACATGGAGGAGTGACCTGGAGGAGTGACATGGAGGAGTGAAATGGTGGAGTGACATGGAGGAGTGAGTTGTTATAGTGACCTGGAGGAGTGACATGTAGGAGTGAAATGGTGGAGTGACATGGAGGAGTGACATGGAGTAGCTAAATGGAGGAGTTACATGGCGGAGTGACTTGGAGGAGCAACACGGAGGAGCGACATGGAGGAGGGACATGGAGGAGTGACTTTGAAGACATATAGAAGTGACATGGAGGATTGACTTGGAGGAGTGACATAAAGGAGTGACATGGAGGAATGAAATGGATGAGTGACATGGAGGAGTGATAAGGATGATTGAGTTGATGTAGTGACATGGAGGAGTGACATGGAGGAGTGATGAGGAAAACATGTAGAAGTGAGTCGGAGGAGTGATATGGAGGAGTGACAATGTGGAGCTACACGGATGAGAGACATGATATTGAAGACTTGGAGAAGTGACATGGAGGAGGGACATGGAAGAGTGACAAGGAGGAATGACATTAAGTAGCGATATGGAGGAGTGACATGGAGGAGTGAGCTGGTGTAGCGACATGGAGGAGTGAGTTGGTGGAATGACATAAAGGATGGATATGGAGGATCGACTTGGAGGAGCAAAACAGAGGAGCGACATGGAGGAGTGACATGGAGTATGACATGGAGGATGGACAAAGAGGTTTGTGTTGATGTATTGACATGGAGGAGTGACATGAGGAGTGATGTAGAGGAGTGACGTTGTGGAGTGAAATGGAGGAGTGACATGGAAGAGTGAGTTGGTGTAGCGACATGGAGGACTGACATGGAATAGCGACATGGAGGAGTGACATGGAGGAGTGACATAGAGGATTGATGTGGAGGAGCAACACGGAGGAGCGACATGGAGGAGTGACATGGAGTAGTGACATGGAGGAGGGACATGGAGGAGTGACTTGGAGAAGTGACAGGGTTGATCAGGAAGATGGGTTGATATGGTGGAGTGACATCGTGTAGGGACATGGGTGAGTGACTTGGAGGAGTGACATGGAGGAGCAACACGGAGGAGCAACATGGAGGAGTGACATGGAGTAGTGACATGGAGAATGGACATGGAGGAGTGACATAGAGGATTGATGTGTAGTAGTGACATTGAGGATGGACATGAATGAGTGACTTGGAGAATTGACAGGGTTGATCAGGAAGGAGGGTTGATATGGGGGAGTGACATTGTGGAGGGACATGGGTGAGTGACTTGGAGGAGTGACATGGAGGATGGACACGGAGGAGTGACATGGAGGAGTGACATGGAGGAATGACATGGATGAGTGACATGGAGGAGTGACTTTGAGTAGCGACATGGTGGAGTGACCTGGAGGAGTTACATGGAGGAGTGAAATGGTGGAGTGACATGGAGGAGTGAGTTGTTAGAGCGACATGGAGGAGAGACATGCAGGAGTGACATGGATGAGTGACATGGAGGAGTGAAATAGAGGAGTGATGTGGAGGAGAGACATGGAAGAGTGACATGGAGAAGTGACAGGGCGGATAACCAAGGAGGGTTGATATGGTGGAGTGACATCGCGGAGGGACATGGGTGAGTGACTTGGAGGAGTGACATGGATGAGTGACATGGAGAAGTTACATGGAGGAGCAACATGGAGGAGCAACATGGAGGAGTAACTTGGAATAGCGACATGGAGGAGTGACATGGAGGAGTGACTTTGAGTAGCGACATGGAGGAGTGACCTGGAGGAGTGACATGGAGGAGTGAAATGGTGGAGTGACATGGAGGAGTGAGTTGTTATAGCGACATGGAGGAGAAACATGGAGGAGTGACATGGAGGAGTGACATAGAGGAGTGACGTGGAGAAGTGACATGGAGGAGTGACATGGAGGAGTGACATGGAGGAATGACATGAGGAGTGAGTTTGTGTAGCGATATGGAGGAGTTACATGGAATAGCTACAAGGAGTGTGACATGGCGGAGGGACATTGATGAGTGACTTGGATGAGTGACTTGGAGGAGTGACATGGAGGAGCAACACTGAGGAGCAACATGGAGGAGTGACATGGAGTAGTGACATGGAGGATGGACATGGAGGAGTGACATGGAAGACATATAGAGATGACATGGAGGAGTGAATTGGAGGAGTGACATAAACGAGTGACATGGAGGAATGACATGGATGAGTGACATGGAGGAGGGACATGGAGGAGTGACTTGGAGAAGTGACAGGGTTGATCAGGAAGGAGGGTTGATATGGTGGAGTAACATCGTGTAGGGACATGGGTGAGTGACTTGGAGGAGTGACATGATTGAGTGACATGGAGGAGTGACATGGAGGAGCAACATGGAGGAGCAACATGGAGGAGTAACTTGGAATAAAGACATCGAGGAGTGACATGGAGGAGTAACTTGGAAAAAAGACATCGAGGAGTGACATGGAGTAGTGACTTTGAGTAGCGACATGGAGGAGTGACCTGGAGGAGTGACATGGAGGAGTGAAATGGTGGAGTGACATGGAGGAGTGACTTGGAGGAGTGACATGGAGGAGCAACACGGAGGAGCAACATGGAGGAGTGACATGGAGTAGTGACATGGAGAATGGACATGGAGGAGTGACATAGAGGGTTGATGTGTAGTAGTGACATGGAGGATGGACATGAATGAGTGACTTGGAGAAGTGACAGGGTTGATCAGGAAGGAGGGTTGATATGGTGGAGTGACATCGTGGAGGGACATGGGTGAGTGACTTGGAGGAGTGACATGGAGGATAGACATGGAGGAGTGACATGGAGGAGTGACATGGAGGAATGACATGGATGAGGTTACATGGAGGAGTGACTTTGAGTAGTGACATGGAGGAGTGACATAGAGGAGTGATGTGGAGGAGAGACATGGAAGATTAACATGGAGAAGTGACAGGGCGGATAACAAAGGAGGGTTGATATGGTGGAGTTACATCGCGGCGGGACATGGGTGAGTGACTTGGAGGAGTGACATGGATGAGTGACATGGAGGAGTGACATGGAGGAGCAACATGGAGGAGCAACATGGAGGAGTAACTTGAAATAAAGACATCGAGGAGTGACATGGAGGAGAAACATTGAGGAGTGACATGGAAGAGTGACATAAACGAGTGACATGGAGGAATGACATGGATGAGTGACATGGAGGAGTTACAAAGAGGGTTGAGTTGGGTGTAGCAACATGGAGGAGTGACATGGAGGAGTCACATGGAGTAGCGACATGGAGGAGTGACGTGGAGGTGTGACAAAAAGGAGTGACATGGAGGAATGAGTTGGTATAGCGACATGGAGTACTGACATGGAGGAGTGACATGGATGAGTGACATGGAGGAGTGACATGGAGGAGCAACATGGAGGAGCAACATGGAGGAGTAACTTGAAATAAAGACATCGAGGAGTGACATGGAGGAGTGACTTTGAGTAGCGACATGGAGGAGTGACCTGGAGGAGTGACATGGAGGAGTGAAATGGTGGAGTGACATGGAGGAGTGAGTTGTTATAGCGACATGGAGGAGAAACATGGAGGAGTGACATGGAAGAGTGACATAAACGAGTGACATGGAGGAATGACATGGATGAGTGACATGGAGGAGTTACAAAGAGGGTTGAGTTGGTGTAGCAACATGGAGGAGTGACATGGAGTAGTGACATGGAGTAGCTACATGTAGAAGTTACATGGAGGAATGACTTGGAGGAGTGACATGGATGAGTGACATGGAGGAGTGACATAGAGTAGCGACATGGAGGAGAGACATGGAGGAGTGACATGGAGGAGTGACATGGAAGAGTGACATAGAGTATTGATGTGGAGGAGCAATACGGAGGAGTGAAATGGTGGAGTGACATGGAGGAGTGAGTTGTTAGAGCGACATAGATTAATGACATAGAGTAGTAACATGAGGAGTGAGTTTGTGTAGCGAAATGAAGGAGGGACATGGAGGAGTGACATGGAGGAGTGACATAGAGTAGCGACATGGAGGAGATACATGGAGGAGTGACATGGAGGAATGTCATGGAGGAGTGACATGGAGGAGGGACATGGAGGAGCGATATGGAGGAGTGACATGAAAGAGTGTAAAGGAGGATTGTGTTTGTGTAGCGACATGGAGGAGTGACATGAAGTAGTGACATTGAGGAGTGACATTGAGGAGTGAGTTGGTGTAGTTACATGGAGGAGTGACATGGAGGATTGACATGGAGTGACATGTAAGACATATACAGGTGACATGGAGGAGTGAATTGGAGGAGTGACATAAAGGAGTGACATGGAGGAATGACATGGAGGGGTGACGAGGAGGGTTGAGTTTGTGTTGTGACATGGAGGAGTGACTTTGAGTATTGACATGAAGGAGTGACCTGGAGGATTGACATCGAGGAGCGATATGGAGGAGTGAAATGAAGAGATGACATGGAGTAGCTACATGGAGGAGTGACAAGGAGGTTTGACATGGAAGAGTGAGTTGGTAGAGCGACATGGAGGAGTCACATGGAGTAGCGACATGGAGGAGTGACATTGAGGAGTGATTTGGTGTAGTGACATGGAGGAGGGACAAGGAGGAGTGACAAGGAGGATTGACATGGAGGAGCGATATGGAGGAGTGAAATGAAGAGGTGACATGGAGTAGCTACATGGAGGAGTGACAAGGAGGTTTGACATTGAAGAGTGAGTTGGTGGAGCAACATGGAGGAGTCACATGGAGTAGCGACATGGAGGAGTGACGTGGAGGTGTGACAAAAAGGAGTGACATGGAGGAATGAGTTGGTATAGCGACATGGAGTACTGACATGGAGGAGCGACATGGAGGAGTGGCATGGAGGAGTGACATAGAGGAGTGACATGGAGGAGTGACATAGAGGAGCGACATGGAGTAGCGACATGGAGTAGTGACATGAGGAATGAGTTGGTGTAGCGACATGGAGTAGTGACATGGAATAACGACATGGAGGATTGACATGGAGGTGTGACATGGAGGAGTGACATAGAGGAGTGACGTGGAGGAGTGACATGGAGGAGGGACATGGAGGAGTGACATGGAGGAGTGACCTGGAGGAGTGACATGGAGGAGTGAAATGGTGGAATGACATGGAGGAGTGATTTGTTATAGCGACATGGAGGAGAGACATGGAGGGTTGACATGGAGGAGTGACATGAGGAATGAGTTGGTGTAGCGATATGGAGGAGTGATATGGAGTAGTGACATGGAAGAGTGACCTGGAGGAGTGACATGGAGAAGTGAAATAGTGGATTGAGTTGGTGTATTGACATGGAGGAGTGACATAGAGGATTGATGTGGAGGAGCAACACGGAGGAGAGACATGGAGGAGTTTCATGGAGGAGTGATATAGAGGAATGACGTGGAGGAGAGACATGGAAGAGTGACATGGAGAAGTGACAGGGCGGATCACCAAGGAAGATTGATATGGTGGAGTGACATGGTGGAGGGACATGGATGAGTGACATGGAGGAGTGACATGGAAGAGTGAGTTTGGTGTAGCGACATGGAGGACTGACATGGAATAGCGACAAGGAGTAGTGACATGGAGGAGGGACATGGAGGAGGGACTTGGAGATGTGACAGGGTTGATCAGGAAGGAGGGTTGATATGGTGGAGTGACATGGAGGAGGGACATGGATGATTGACTTGGAGGAGTGAAATGGAGGAGTGACATGGAGGACTGACATGAGGAGTGAGTTTGTGTAGCGACATGGAGGAGTGACATGGAGTAGATACATGGAGGAGTTACATGGAGGAGTGACATGGACGAGTGACATAGAGGAGTGACATGGAGGAGTGACATAGAGGAGTGTCATGGATGAGTGACATGGAGGAGTGACATGGAGGAGCAACATGGAGGATTGACATGGAGGAGTAACTTGGAGGATTGACATAAAGGATTGACATGGAGGAGTGACATAGAGGAGTAACATGGAGGAAGGAGTTGGTGGAGCGATCTGGAGGAGTCACATGGAATAGCGACATGGAGGAGTGACATGGAGGAGAGACATGGAGGAATAACATAGAGGATTGATGTGGAGGAGCAACACGGAGGAGCGACATGGAGGAGTGACATGGAGTAGTGACATGGAGGAGTGACTTGGAGATTTGACAGGGTTGATCATGGAAGGAGGGTTGATATGGTGGAGTGACATCGTGGAGGGACATGGGTGAGTGACTTGAAGAAGTGACATGGAGGAGCAACATGGAGGAGCGACATGGAGGAGTGACATGGAGTAGTGACATGGAGGATGGACATGGAGGAGTGACATGGAAGACATATAGAGGTGAAATGGAGGAGTGAATTGGAGGAGCAACATGGAGGAGTGAGTTGGTGGAGCAACATGGAGGAGTAACATGGAGTAGCGACATTTAGGAATAACTTGGAGGAGTGACATAAAAGAGTGACATGGAGTAGCGACATGGAGGATTGACATGGAGGAGCGATATGGAGGAGTGACATGAAAGATTGTAAAGAAGTTTTGAGTTTGTGTAGCGACATGGAGGAGTGACATGAAGTAGTGACATGGAGGAGTGACATGGAGGAGTGTCATGAGGAGTGAGTTTGTGTAGCGACATGGAGGAGTGACATGGAGTAGCTACATGGAGGAGTTACATGGAGGAGTGACTTTAAAGAGCAACACGGAGGAGCGACATGGAGGAGTGACATGGAGTAGTGACATGGAGTAGCTACATGTAGGAGTTACATGGAGTAGTGACTTGGAGGAGCAACATGGAGGAGTGACATAGAGGATTGATGTGGAGGAGTAACACGGAGGAGCGACATGGAGGAGTGACATGGAAGAGCAACACGGAGGAGCAACATGGAGGAGTGACATAGAGTAGTGACATGGAGGATGGACATGGAGGAGTGACATGGAAGACATATAGAGATGACATGGAGGAGTGAATTGGAGGAGTGACATAAACGAGTGACATGGAGGAATGACATGGATGAGTGACATGGAGGAGTTACAAGGAAGGTTGAGTTGGTGTAGCGACATGGAGGAGTGACATGGAGTAGCAACATGGAGGAGTTACATGAGGAATGAGTTGGTGTAGCGACATGCAGGAGTGACATGGAGGTGTGACATGGAGGAGTGACATAGAGGAGTGATGTGGAGGAGTGACATGGAGGAGGAACATGGAGGAGTGACATGGAGGAGTGACATAGAGGAGTGACGTGGAGGAGAGACATGGAAGAGTGACATGGAGAAGTGACAGGGCGGATGACCAAGGAGGGTTGATATGGTGGAGTGACATCGCGGAGGGACATGGGTGAGTGACTTGGAGGAGTGACATGGAGGAGTGACATGGAGGATGGACATGGAGGAGTGACATGGAAGACATATAGAGGTGACAAGGAGGAGTAACATGGAGGAGTGACATAGAGGATTGATGTGGAGGAGCTACACGGAGGAGCGACATGGAGGAGTGACATGGAGTAGCGACATGGAGGAGTGACATGAGTAATGAGTTGGTGTAGCGACATGGAGGAGTGACATGGAATAACGACATGGAGGAGTGACATGGAGGTGTGACATGGAGGAGTGACATAGAGGAGCGACGTGGAGGAGTGACATGTAGGACGGACATGGAGGAGTGACATGGAAGACAAATAGAGGTGACATGGAGGAGTGACGTGGAGGAGTGAGTTGGTGGAATTATATGGAGGAGTCACATGGAGTAGTGACATGGAGGAGTGACATGAAGTAGTGACATGGAGGAGTGACATTGAGGAGTGAGTTGGTGTAGTGACATGGAGGAGTGACTTTGAGTAGCGACATGGAGGAGTGACCTGGAGGAGTGACATGGAGGAGTGAGTTGTTATAGCGACATGGAGGAGAGAAATGGAGGAGTGACATGGAGGAGTGACATTGAGGAGTGAGTTGGTGTAGTAACATGGAGGAGTGACTTTGAGTAGCAACATGGAGGAGTGACATGGAAGAGCGATGAGGAGGAGTGACATGGAGGAGTGACATTGAGGAGCAAGGAAGAGTGACATGGAGGAGTGACATGGAGGAGCTTCATGGTGGAGAGATATGGAGTAGTGACAAGGAGTAGCGACATGGAAGACGGACATGGAGGAGTGAATTTAAGGATCGTCATGGAGGAGTGACATTGATAAGCAACACAGTTGCTCAACATATATGAGTTATATTGAGGAGTGTCATTGAAGGTCGACATGGAGGCTCAACATTAAGAAGTGACATGGAGGAGTGACATAAAGGAGTGACATGGAAGAATGACATGGATGACTGACATAGAGGAGTGACAAGGAAGATTGAGTTGGTGTAGCAACATGGAGGAGTGACATGGATTAGCAACATGGAGGAGTGATGAGGAGTGAGTTGGTGTAGCGACATGGAGGAGTGACATTGAGGTTTGACGTGGAATAGAGACATGGAGGTGTGACATGGAGAAGTGACATGGAAAACAGGTAGAAGTGACACGGAGGAGTGATATGGAAGGAGTGAAATAGAGGAGTGAGTTGGTGGAGCGACATGGAGGAGTCACATGGAGTAGCGACATGGCGGAGGGACATGGACGAGTGACATGGAGGAGTGACAGAGAGGAGTGACATAGAGGAGCGACATGGATGAGCGACTTAGAGGAGTGACATGGAAGAGTGACATGGAGGAGCGACATGGAGGAGTGAAATGGAGGGGTGTAATGGAGGAGTCAAATGGAGTAGAGACATGGAGGAGTGACTTGGAGTAGTGACATAAAGGATTGACATGGAGGAGAGATATGGATGAGTGAAATGGAGGGGTGAAATTTAGGAGCGACATGGATGAGAGACATGTAGCAGCGAGGACGAGTGATATGGAGGAGTTACGTGGAGGAGTGACATGGAAGAGCGACATGGAGGAGTGAGTTAGTGTAGCCACATGGAGAAATGACAAGGAGGACTGACATGGAGTACTGACAATTACGAGTGACATGGAGGAGTGAAATGGAAGTAGCGACATGGAGGAGTGACTTGGAGGAGTGACATAAAGGATTGACATGGAGGAGTGACATGAAGGATAGACATTTAGGAGCGATATGGAGGAAACAAATGGAGGAGTGAAATGGAGGAGTTACATATAGGAGCAACATGGGGGAGAGACATGTAACAGCAAGGAGGAGTGACATGGAGGAGTGACATGGAGGAGCGACATGGAGGAGTGAAATGAAGGAGTTACATGGAAGACATATAGAAGTGACATGGAGGAGTCATATGAAGTAGTGACATGGAGGAGTGACATGGAGAAGTGACATGGAGTAATGAGTTGGTATAGCGACATGGAGTACTGACATGGAGGAGCAACATAGAGGAGTGATGTGGAGGAGTGACATGGAGGAGGAACATGGAGGGGTGACATGGAGGAGTGACATTGCGGAGTGAGTTGGTGTAGTGACATGGAGGAGTAACATGGAGGAAGGAGTTGGTGGAGCGACATGGAGGAGTCACATGGAATAGCAACATGGAGGAGTTACATGGAGGAGTGACGTGGAGGGAGTGAGTTGGTGGAGTCACATGGAGGAGTGACGTGGAGGAGTGAATTGGTTTAGCGACATGGAGGAGTGACATGGAAGAACAATATGGATGAGCGACATGGAGGAGTGAGTTGGTGGAGCGACATGGAGGAGTCACATGGAGTAGTGACAAGGAGGAGTGACATGAAGTAGTGACATGGATGTGCAACATGGAGGAGTTACATGGAAAACATATAGAAGTGACATGGAGGAGTGATATGGAGTATTGACATGGAGGAGTGACATGGAGGAGTTACATGGAAAACATATAGAAGTGACATGGAGGAGTGATATGGAGTAGTGACATGGAGGAGTGACATGGAGGAGTGACATGGAGGAGATAGTTTGTGTAGCGACATGGAGGAATGACAAGGAGGACTGACATGGAGGAACGACATGGAGGAGTGAAAAGGAGTATTGAGTTGGTGTAGCGACATGGAGGAATGACATGGAGTAGCGACAAGGAGGAGTAACATGGAGTAGTGAGTTGGTGGAGCGACATGCAGGAGTCACATGGAGTAGCGACATGGAGGAGTGACTTGGAGGAGTGACATGGAGGAGTGACATGGAGGAGTGAGTTTGTGTAGCGACATGGAGGAATGACAAGGAGGACTGACATGGAGTAGCGACAAGGAGGAGTAACATGGAGTAGTGAGTTGGTGGAGCAACATGCAGGAGTCACATGGAGTAGTGACATGGAGGAGAGACATTGAGGAGTGAGTTGGTGTAGTGACATGGAGGAGGGACATGGAGGAGTGACAAGGAGGATTGACATCGAGGAGCGATATGGAGGAGTGAAATGAAGAGATGACATGGAGTAGCTACATGGAGGAGTGACAAGGAGGTTTGACATGGAAGAGTGAGTTGGTAGAGCGACATGGAGGAGTCACATGGAGTAGCGACATGGAGGAGTGACATTGAGGAGTGATTTGGTGTAGTGACATGGAGGAGGGACAAGGAGGAGTGACAAGGAGGATTGACATGGAGGAGCGATATGGAGGAGTGAAATGAAGAGGTGACATGGAGTAGCTACATGGAGGAGTGACAAGGAGGTTTGACATGGAAGAGTGAGTTGGTCGAGGGACATGGAGGAGTCACATGGAAGTAGCGACATGGAGGAGTGACGTGGAGGTGTGACAAAAAGGAATGACATGGAGGAATGAGTTGGTATAGCGACATGGAGTACTGACATGGAGGAGCGACATGGAGGAGTGACATGGAGGAGTGACATAGAGGAGCGACATGGAGTAGCGACATGGAGGAGTGACATGAGGAATGAGTTGGTGTAGCGACATGGAGGAGTGACATGGAATAACGACATGGAGGATTGACATGGAGGTGTGACATTGAGGAGTGACATAGAGGAGTGACGTGGAGGAGTGACATGGAGGAGTGACATGGAGGAGTGAGTTTGTGTAGCGACATGGAGGAATGACAAGGAGGACTGACATGGAGTAGCGACAAGGAGGAGTAACATGGAGTAGTGAGTTGGTGGAGCAACATGCAGGAGTCACATGGAGTAGTGACATGGAGGAGAGACATTGAGGAGTGAGTTGGTGTAGTGACATGGAGGAGGGACATGGAGGAGTGACAAGGAGGATTGACATCGAGGAGCGATATGGAGGAGTGAAATGAAGAGATGACATGGAGTAGCTACATGGAGGAGTGACAAGGAGGTTTGACGTGGAAGAGTGAGTTGGTAGAGCGACATGGAGGAGTCACATGGAGTAGCGACATGGAGGAGTGACATTGAGGAGTGATTTGGTGTAGTGATATGGAGGAGGGACAAGGAGGAGTGACAAGGAGGATTGACATGGAGGAGCGATATGGAGGAGTGAAATGAAGAGGTGACATGGAGTAGCTACATGGAGGAGTGACAAGGAGGTTTGACATGGAAGAGTGAGTTGGTGGAGGGACATGGAGGAGTCACATGGAGTAGCGACATGGAGGAGTGACGTGGAGGTGTGACAAAAAGGAGTGACATGGAGGAATGAGTTGGTATAGCGACATGGAGTACTGACATGGAGGAGAGACATGGAGGAGTGACATGGAGGAGTGACATAGAGGAGCGACATGGAGTAGCGACATGGAGGAGTGACATGAGGAATGAGTTGGTGTAGCGACATGGAGGAGTGACATGGAATAACGACATGGAGGATTGACATGGAGGTGTGACATGGAGGAGTGACATAGAGGAGTGACGTGGAGGAGTGACATGGAGGAGGGACATGGAGGAGTGACATGGAGGAGTGACCTGGAGGAGTGACAAGGAGGATTGAAATGGTGGAATGACATGGAGGAGTGATTTGTTATAGCGACATGGAGGAGTGAAATGGTGGAGTGACATGGATGAGTGACATGGAGCAGCGACATGGAGGAGTGACAAGGTGTATTGAGTTGGTGTAGCGTCATGTAGGAGTGACATAGAGTAACGAAATAGAATAGTGACATTAGGAGTGAGTTGTTGTAGCGACATGGAGGAGTGACATGGAGGAATGACATAGAGTAGCGACATGGAGGAGTGACATGGAGCAGTGACATGGAGGAATGAATTAGTGGAGCGACATGGATGAGAGACATGAAATTGAAGTCTTGGAGAAGTGACATGGAGGAGCGACATGGAGGAGTGACATGAGGAAGGAGTTGGTGCATTGACATGGAAGAGTGACATGGAGGAGTGACATAGAGGATTGATGTGGAGGAGCAACACGGAGGAGCGACATGGAGGAGTGAAATGGAGTAGTAGTGACATGGAGGAGGGACATGGAGGAGTGACTTGGAGAAGTGACAGGATTGATCAGGTAGGAGGGTTGATATGGTGGAGTGACATCGTGGAGGGACATGGGTGAATGACTTGGAGAAGTGACATGGAGGAGCAACACGGAGGAGCGACATGGAGGAGTGACATGGAGTAGTGACATGGAGGATGGACATGGAGTAGTGACATGGAAGACATATAGAGGTGACATGGAGGAGTGAATTGGAGGAGCAACATGGAGGAGCGAAATGGAGGAGTGAGTTTGTGGAGCGACATGGAGGAGTCACATGGATTAGAGACATGGAGGAGTAACTTGGAGGAGTGACATAAAGGAGTGACTTGGAGGAGTGACATGGAGGAGTGACATGGAAGAGTGATATGTAGGAGTGACATGAAAGAGTGTAAAGGACGATTGAGTTTGTGTAGCAACATGGAGGAGTGACATAGAGGAGCGACATGGAGTAGCGACATGGAGGAGTGACATGAGGAATGAGTTGGTGTAGCGACATGGAGGAGTGACATGGAATAACGAAATGGAGGATTGACAAGGAGGATTGACATGGAGGAGCGATATGGAGGAGTGAAATGAAGAGGTGACATGGAGTAGCTACATGGAGGAGTGACAAGGAGGTTTGACATGGAAGAGTGAGTTGGTGGAGGGACATGGAGGAGTCACATGGATTAGCGACATGGAGGAGTGACGTGGAGGTGTGACAAAAAGGAATGACATGGAGGAATGAGTTGGTATAGCGACATGGAGTACTGACATGGAGGAGCGACATGGAGGAGTGACATGGAGGAGTGACATAGAGGAGCGACATGGAGTAGCGACATGGAGGAGTGACATGAGGAATGAGTTGGTGTAGCGACATGGAGGAGTGACATGGAATAACGACATGGAGGATTGACATGGAGGTGTGACATGGAGGAGTGACATAGAGGAGTGACGTGGAGGAGTGACATGGAGGAGTGACATGGAGGAGTGAGTTTGTGTAGCGACATTGAGGAATGACAAGGAGGACTGACATGGAGTAGCGACAAGGAGGAGTAACATGGAGTAGTGAGTTGGTGGAGCAACATGCAGGAGTCACATGGAGTAGTGACATGGAGGAGAGACATTGAGGAGTGAGTTGGTTGTAGTGACATGGAGGAGGGACATGGAGGAGTGACAAGGAGGATTGACATCGAGGAGCGATATGGAGGAGTGAAATGAAGAGATGACATGGAGTAGCTACATGGAGGAGTGACAAGGAGGTTTGACGTGGAAGAGTGAGTTGGTAGAGCGACATGGAGGAGTCACATGGAGTAGCGACATGGAGGAGTGACATTGAGGAGTGATTTGGTGTAGTGACATGGAGGAGGGACAAGGAGGAGTGACAAGGAGGATTGACATGTAGGAGCGATATGGAGGAGTGATATGAAAAGGTGACATGGAGTATCTACATGGAAGAGTGACAAGGAGGTTTGACATGGAAGATTGAGTTGGTGGAGCGACATAGAGGAGTCACATGGAGTAGTGAAATGGAGGAGTGACGTGGAAGTGTGACAAAAAGGAGTGACATGGAGGAATGAGTTGGTTATAGCGACATGGAGTACTGACATGGAGGAGCGACATGGAGGAGTGACATGGAGGAGTGACATAGAGGAGCGACATGGAGTAGCGACATGGAGGAGTGACATGAGGAATGAGTTGGTGTGTAGCGACATGGAGGAGTGACATGGAATAACGACATGGATGATTGACATGGAGGTGTGACATGGAGGAGTGACATAGAAGAGTGACATGGAGGAGGGACATGGAGGAGGGACATGGAGGAGTGACATGGAGGAGTGACCTGGAGGAGTGACAAGGAGGATTGAAATGGTGGAATGACATGGAGGAGTGATTTGTTATAGCGACATGGAGGAGTGAAATGGTGGAGTGACATGGATGAGTGACATGGAGCAGCGACATGGAGGAGTGACAAGGTGTATTGAGTTGGTGTAGCGTCATGTAGGAGTGACATAGAGTAACGAAATAGAATAGTGACATTAGGAGTGAGTTGTTGTAGCGACATGGAGGAGTGACATGGAGGAATGACATAGAGTAGCGACATGGAGGAGGGACATGGAGCAGTGACATGGAGGAATGAATTAGTGGAGCGACATGGATGAGAGACATGACATTGAAGTCTTGGAGAAGTGACATGGAGGAGCGACATGGAGGAGTGACATGAGGAAGGAGTTGGTGCATTGACATGGAAGAGTGACATGGAGGAGTGACATAGAGGATTGATGTGGAGGAGCAACACGGAGGAGCGACATGGAGGAGTGAAATGGAGTAGTGACATGGAGGAGGGACATGGAGGAGTGACTTGGAGAAGTGACAGGATTGATCAGGTAGGAGGGTTGATATGGTGGAGTGACATCGTGGAGGGACATGGGTGAATGACTTGGAGAAGTGACATGGAGGAGCAACACGGAGGAGCGACATGGAGGATGGACATGGAGTAGTGACATGGAAGACATATAGAGGTGACATGGAGGAGTGAATTGGAGGAGCAACATGGAGGAGCGAAATGGAGGAGTGAGTTTGTGGAGCGACATGGAGGAGTCACATGGATTAGAGACATGGAGGAGTAACTTGGAGGAGTGACATAAAGGAGTGACTTGGAGGAGTGACATGGAGGAGTGACATGGAAGAGTGATATGTAGGAGTGACATGAAAGAGTGTAAAGGACGATTGAGTTTGTGTAGCAACACGGAGGAGTGACATAGAGGAGCGACATGGAGTAGCGACATGGAGGAGTGACATGAGGAATGAGTTGGTGTAGCGACATGGAGGAGTGACATGGAATAACGAAATGGAGGATTCACATGGAGGTGTGACATGGAGGAGTGACATAGAGGAGTGACGTGGAGGAGTGACATGGAGGAGGGACATGGAGGAGTGACATGGAGGAGTGACCTGGAGGAGTGACATGGAGGAGTGAAATGGTGGAATGACATGAAGGAGTGATTTGTTATAGCGACATGGAGGAGAGACATGGAGGGTTGACATGGAGGATTGACATGAGGAATGAGTTGGTGTAGCGATATGGAGGAGTGATATGGAGTAGTGACATGGAAGAGTGACCTGGAGGAGTGACATGGAGAAGTGAAATGGTGGAGTGACATGGAGGAGTGACATGGAGCAGCGACATGGTGGAGTGACAAGGTGTATTGAGTTGGTGTAGCGACATGGAGGAGTGACATGAGGATTGAGTTGGTGTATTGACATGGAAGAGTGACATAAAGGAGTGACATGGAAGAATAACATGGTTGAGTGACATGGAGGAGTGACAAGGAGGATTGAGTTGGTGTATTGACATGGAGGAGTGACATGGAGGAGTGACATAGAGGATTGATGTGGAGGAGCAACACGGAGGAGCGACATGGAGGAGTGACATGGAGTAGTGACATGGAGGAGGGACATGGAGGAGTGACTTGGAGAAGTGACAGGATTGATCAGGTAGGAGGGTTGATATGGTGGAGTGACGTCGTGGAGGGACATTGGTGAATGACTTGGAGAAGTGACATGGAGGAGCAACACGGAGGAGCGACATGGAGGAGTGACATGGAGTAGTGACATGGAGGAGGGACATGGAGGAGTGACTTGGAGGTGTGACATGAGGAATGAGTGGGTGTAGCGACATGGAGGAGTGACATGGAGTAGCTACATGGAGGAGTGATATGAAGTAGTGACATGGAGGAGTGACATTGAGGAGTGAGTTGGTTTAGTGACATGGAGGAGTGACTTTGAGTAGCGACATGGAGGAGTGACTTTGAGTAGCGACATGGAGGAGTGACCTGGAGGAGTGACATGGAGGAGTGAAATGGTAGAGTGACATGGAGGAGTGAGTTGTTAGAGCGACATAGAGGAGAGACATGGAGGAGTGACATGTAGGAGTGACATGGAGGAGTGACATAGAGGTGTGACGTGGAGGAGAGACATGGAGGAGTGACATGGAGTAGGGACATGGAGTAAGTACATGTAGGAGTTACATGGAGGAGTGACTTGGAGGAGCAACATGGAGGAGTGACATAGAGGATTGATGTGGAGTAGCAAAACAGAGGAGCGACATGGAGGAGTGACATGGATTAGTGACATGGAGGAGGGACATGGAGGAGTGACTTGGAGAAGTGACAGGGTTGATCAGGAAGGAGGGTTAATATGGTGGAGTGACATCGTGGAGGGACATGGGTGAGTGACTTGGAGGAGTGACATGGAGGAGCAACACAGAGGAGCAACATGGAGGAGTTACATGGAGTAGTGACATGGAGGAGTGACATGGAAGACATATAGAGGTGACATGGAGGAGTGAATTGGAGGAGTGACATAAACGAGTGACATGGAGGAATGACATGGATGAGTGACATGAAGGAGTTACAAAGAGGGTTGAGTTGGTGTAGCGACATGGAGGAGTGACATGGAGTAGTGAAATGGAGGAGTGACATGAGTAATGAGTTGGTGTAGCGACATGGACGAGTGACATGGAATAACAACATGGAGAAGTGACATGGAGGTGTGACATGGAGGAGTGACATAGAGGAGCGACATGGAGGAGTGACATTGAGGAGGGACATGGAGGAGTGACATGGAAGACATATAGAAGTGAAATGGATGAGTGACATGGAGGAGTGACAAGAAGGATTGAGTTGGTGTAGTGACATGGCGGAGGGACATAGATGAGTTACATGGAGGAGTGACATGGAAGAGCAACATGGAGGAGCGACATGGATGAGTGAGTTGGTGTAGCGACATGGAGGAGTCACATGGAGTAGCGACATGGAGGAGAGACATGAAGTAGTGACATGGAGGAGTGACATGGAGTAGTGACATGGAGGAGGGACATGGAGGAGTGACTTGGAGAAGTGACAGGGTTGATCAGGAAAGAGAGTAGATATGGTGGAGTGACATCGTGGAGGAACATGGGTGAGTGACTTGGAGAATTGACATGGAGGAGCAAAACAGAGGAGTGACATGGAGTAGTGACATGGAGGATGGACATGGAGAAGTGACATGGAAGACATATAGAGGTGACATGGTGAGTGAATTGGAGGAGTGACATAAAGGAGTGACATGGAGGATTTACATGGATGAGTGACATGGAGGAGTGACAAGGAGGGTTGAGTTTGTGTTGTGACATGGAGAAGTGACAGGTCGGATCACCAACGAAGATTGATAGGGTGGAGTGACATGGCGGAGGGACATGGATGAGTGACATGGAGGATTGACATGGAGGAGGGAATTGGAGGAGTGACATAAAGGAGTGACATGGAGGAATTACATGGATGAGTGACATAGAGGAGTGACAAGGAGGAGTGATATTGAGGAGTGAGTTGGTGTAGTTACATGGAGGAGTGACTCTGAGTAGCGACTTTGAGGAGTGACCTGGAGGAGTGACATGGAGGAGTGAAGTGGTGGAGTGACATGGAGGAATGAGTTGTTAGAGCGACATGGAGGAGAGACATGGAGGAGTGACATGGAGGATGGACATGGAGGAGTAACATGGAAGACATGTAGAGGTGACATGGAGGAGTGAATTGGAGGAGTCACATGGAGTAGCTACATTTAGGAGGAACTTGGAGGAGTGACATAAAGGAGTGCCATGGAGGAGTGACATGGAGGATTGACATAAAGGAGAGACATGGAGGAGTGACATGGAGGAGTGACATGGAGGAGTGACATGGAGGATGGACATGGAGAAGTGACATGGAAGACATATAGAGGTGACATGGTGAGTGAATTGGAGGAGTGACATAAAGGAGTGACATGGAGGATTTACATGGATGAGTGACATGGAGGAGTGACAAGGAGGGTTGAGTTTGTGTTGTGACATGGAGAAGTGACAGGTCGGATCACCAACGAAGATTGATAGGGTGGAGTGACATGGCGGAGGGACATGGATGAGTGACATGGAGGATTGACATGGAGGAGGGAATTGGAGGAGTGACATAAAGGAGTGACATGGAGGAATTACATGGATGAGTGACATAGAGGAGTGACAAGGAGGAGTGATATTGAGGAGTGAGTTGGTATAGTTACATGGAGGAGTGACTCTGAGTAGCGACTTTGAGGAGTGACCTGGAGGAGTGACATGGAGGAGTGAAGTGGTGGAGTGACATGGAGGAATGAGTTGTTAGAGCGACATGGAGGAGAGACATGGAGGAGTGACATGGAGGATGGACATGGAGGAGTAACATGGAAGACATGTAGAGGTGACATGGAGGAGTGAATTGGAGGAGTCACATGAAGTAGCGACATTTAGGAGGAACTTGGAGGAGTGAAATAAAGGAGTGCCATGGAGGAGTGACATGGAGGATTGACATGGAGGAGAGACATGGAGGAGTGACATGGAGGAGTGACATGGAGGAGTGACATAGAGGAGTGACGTGGAGGAGAGACATGGAAGAGTGACATGGAGAAGTGACAGGGCGGATCACCAAGGAGGGTTGATATGGTGGAGTGACATCGCGGAGGGACATGGGTGAGTGACTTGGAGGAGTGACATGGAGGAGTGACATGAGGAGTGAGTTTGTGTAGCGACATGGAGGAGTGACATGGAGTAGCTACATGAAGGAGTTACATGGAGGAGTGACTTGGAGGACTGACATGGAATAGCGACATAGAGGAGTGATATGGAAGACATATAGAGATGACATGGAGGAGTGAATTGGAGGAGTGACATAAACGAGTGACATGGAGGAATGACATGGATGAATGACATGGAGGAGTTACAAGGAGGGTTGAGTTGGTGTAGCGACATCAATTAGTGACATTGAGTAGTGACATGGAGGAGTGACATTGAGGAGTGAGTTGGTGCAGTTACATGGAGAAGTGACTTTGATTAGCAACATGGAGGAGTGACCCGGAGGAGTGACATGGAGGAGTGAAACGGTGGAGTGACATGGAGGAGTGAGTTGTTAGAGTGACATGGAGTAGAGACATGGAGGAGTGACATGGAGGAGTGACATAGCAGAGTGACGTGGAGGAGAGACATGGAAGAGTGACATGGAGAAGTGACAGGTCGGATCACCAAGGAAGATTGATAGGGTGGAGTGACATGGCGGAGGGACATGGATGAGTGACATGGAGGAGTGACATGGAGAAGTGAATTGGAGGATTTATATAAAGGAGTGACATGAGGAATGACATGGATGAGTGACATGGAGGAGTGACAAGGAGGGTTGAGTTTGTGTAGCGACATGGAGGACTGACATGGAATAGCGACATGGAGTAGTGACATGGAGGAGGGACATGGAGGAGTGACTTGGAGGAGTGAAATGGAGGAGTGACATGGAGGAGTGACATGAGGAGTGAATTTGTGTAGCGAAATGGAGGAGTGACATGGAGTAGTTACATGGAAGAGTTATATGGAGGAGTGACATTGAGTAATGACATGGAGGAGTGACATAGAGGATTGAAGTTGAGGAGCAACACGGAGGAGCGACATGGAGGAGTGACTAGGAGAAGTGACAGGGTTGATCAGGCAGGAGGGTTGATATGGTGGAGTGACATCGTGGAGGGACATGGGTGAGTAACTTGGAGGAGTGAAATGGAGGAGCAACACGGAGGAGCAACATGGAGGAGTGACATGGAGTAGTGACATGGAGGAGCAACATGGAGGAGTGACATGGAGTAGTGACATTGAGTAGTGATATGGAGGAGTGACATGAAAGAGTGTAAAGGAGGATTGAGTTTGTGTAGCAACATGGAGGAGTGACATGAAGTAGTGACATTGAGGAGTGACATTGAGGAGTGAGTTGGTGTAGTGACCTGGAGGAGTGACATGTAGGAGTGACATGGAGTAGTGACATAGAGGATTGACGTGGAGGAGAGACATGGAAGAGTGAAATGGAGAAGTGACAGGGCGGATCACCAAGGAGGGTTGATATGATGGAGTGACATCGTGGAGGGACATGGGTGAGTGCCTTTGAGGAATGACATGGAGGAGTAACATGGAGGAGTGACATGGAGTAGCTACATGGAGGAGTGACTTGGAGGAGCAACACGGAGGAGCGACATGGAGGAGGGACATGAAGTAGTGACATGGAGGAGTGACATTGAGGAGTGAGTTGGTGTAGTGCCATGGAGGAGTCACATGGAGTAGCGACATGGAGGAGTGACATGAAGTAGTGACATGGAGGAGTGACATTGAGGATTGAGTTGTTGTACTGACATGGAGGAGTGAAATGGAGTAGCTACATGGAGGAGCGACATGGAGGGGTGACATGGAGGAGTGACATGGAGGAGGGACATGGAGGAGTGACTTGGAGAAGTGACAGTGTTGATCAGGAAGTAGGGTTGATATGGTGGAGGGACATAGTGGAGGGACATGGGTGAGTGACTTGGAGGAGTGACATGGAGGAGTGAAATGGTGGAGTGACATGGAGGAGTGAGTTGTTAGAGCGACATGGAGGAGAGACATGGAGGAGTGACATGGAGGAGTGACATGGAGAAGTGACAGGTCGGATCACCAAGGAAGATTGTTAGGGTGGAGTGACATGGCGGAGGAACATGGATGAGTGACATGGAGGAGTGACATGGAGGAGTGAATTGGAGGAGTGACATAAAAGAGTGACATGAGGAATGACATGGATGAGTGACATGGAGGAGTGACAAGAAGGGTTGAGTTTGTGTAGCGACATGGAGGAGTGATATGAAGTAGTGACATGGAGGAGTGACATTGAGGAGTGAGTTGGTGCAGTTACATGGAGGAGTGACTTTGAGTAGCAACATGGAGGAGTGACCTGGAGGAGTGACATGGAGGAGTGAAATGGTGGAGTGACATGGAGGAGTGAGTTGTTAGAGCGACATGGAGGAGAGACATGGAGGAGTGACATGGAGGAGTGACATAGAGGAGTTTACGTGGAGGAGAGACATGGAAGAGTGACATGGAGAAGTGACAGGTCGGATCACCAAGGAAGATTGATAGGGTGGAGTGACATGGCGGAGGAACATGGATGAGTGACATGGAGGAGTGACATGGAGGAGTGAATTGGAGGAGTGACATAAAAGAGTGACATGAGGAATGACATGGATGAGTGACATGGAGGAGTGACAAGAAGGGTTGAGTTTGTGTAGCGACATGGAGGAGTGATATGAAGTAGTGACATGGAGGAGTGACATTGAGGAGTGAGTTGGTGCAGTTACATGGAGGAGTGACTTTGAGTAGCAACATGGAGGAGTGACCTGGAGGAGTGACATGGAGGAGTGAAATGGTGGAGTGACATGGAGGAGTGACATGGAGTAGCTACATGGAGGAGTTATATGGTGGAGTGACATGGGCGAGTGACATGGAGGAATGACAGAGAGGAGTGACGTGGAGGAGAGACATGGAGAAGTGACATGGAGAAGTGACAGGGCGGAAAACCAAGGAGGGTTGATATGGTGGAGTCACATCGCGGAGGGACATGGGTGAGTGACTTGGAGGAGTGACTTAGAGGAGCAACACGGAGGAGGGACATGGAGGAGTGACATGGAGTAATGACATGGAGGAGTGACATAGAGGATTGAAGTGGAGGAGCAACACGGAGGAGCGACATGGAGGAGTGACATGGAGTAGTGACATGGAGGAGGGACATGGAGGAGTGACTTGGAGAAGTGACAGGGTTGATCAGGAAGGAGGGTTGATATGGTGGAGTGACATCGTGGAGGGACATGGGTGAGTAACTTGGAGGAGTGAAATGGAGGAGCAACACGGAGGAGCAACATGGAGGAGTGACATGGAGTAGTGACATGGAGGAGTGATATGGAGGAGTGACATGAAAGAGTGTAAAGGAGGATTGAGTTTGTGTAGCAACATGGAGAAGTGACATCAAGTAGTGACATTGAGTAGTGACATGTAGAAGTGACATTGAGGAGTGAGTTGGTGCATTTACATGGAGGAGTGACTTTTAGTAGCAACATGGAGGAGTGACCCGGAGGAGTGACATGGAGGAGTGAAATGGTGGAGTGACATGGAGGAGTGAGTTGTTAGAGTGACATGGAGTAGAGACATGGAGGAGTGACATGGAGGAGTGACATAGAGGAGTGACATAGAGGTGTGACGTGGAGGAGAGACATGGAGGAGTGACATGGAGGAGTTACATAGCAGAGTGACGTGGAGGAGAGACATGGAAGTGTGACATGGAGAAGTGACAGGTCGGATCACCAAAGAAGATTGATAGGGTGGAGTGACATGGCGGAGGGACATGGATGAGTGACATGGAGGAGTGACATGGAGAAGTGAATTGGAGGATTTATATAAAGGAGTGACATGAGGAATAACATGGATGAGTGACATGGAGGAGTGACAAAGAGGGTTTAGTTTGTGTAGCGACATGGAGGACTGACATGGAATAGCGACATGGAGTAGTGACATGGAGGAGGGAAATGGAGGAGTGACTTGGAGGAGTGAAATGGAGGAGTGACATGGAGGAGTGACATGAGGAGTGAGCTTGTGTTGCGACATGGAGGAGTGACATGGAGTAGCTACATGGAGGAGTTACATGGAGGAGTGACATGGGCGAGTGACATGACAGAATGACAGAGAGGAGTGACGTGGAGGTGAGACATGGAGAAGTGACATGGAGAAATGACAGGGCGGATAACCAAGGAGGGTTGATATGGTGGAGTGACATCACGGAGGGACATGGGTGAGTGACTTGGAGGAGTGACATGAAGGAGTGACTTGGAGGAGTGACTTAGAGGAGCAACACGGAGGAGGGACATGGAGGAGTGACATGGAGGAGTGAAATGGAGGAGTGACATGGAGGATTGACATGGAGGAGGGACATGGAGGAGTAACTTGGAGGAGTGAAATGGAGGAGTGACATGGAGGAGTGACATGAGGAGTGAGCTTGTGTAGCGACATGGAAGAGTGACATGGAGTAGCTACATGGAGGAGTTACATGGAGGAGTGACATGGGCGAGTGACATGGAGGAATGACAGAGAGGAGTGACGTGGAGGAGAGACATGGAGAAGTGACATGGAGAAGTGACAGGGCGGATAACCAAGGAGGGTTGATATGGTGGAGTGACATCGCGGAGGGACATGGGTGAGTGACTTGGAGGAGTGACATGGAGGAGTGACATTGAGGAGTGAGTTGGTGCAGTTACATGGAGGAGTGACTTTGAGTAGCAACATGGAGGAGTGACCCAGAGGAGTGACATGGAGGAGTGAAATGGTGGAGTGACATGGAGGAGTGAGTTGTTAGAGTGACATGGAGTAGAGACATGGAGGAGTGACATGGAGGAGTGACATAGAGGAGTGACGTGGAGGAGAGACAAGGAAAAGAGTGACATGGAGAAGTGACAGGTCGGATCACCAAGGAAGATTGATAGGGTGGAGTGACATGGCGGAGGGACATGGATGAGTGACATGGAGGAGTGACATGGAGAAGTGAATTGGAGGATTTATATAAAGGAGTGACATGAGGAATGACATGGAATAGCGACATGGAGTAGTGACATGGAGGAGGGACATGGACGAGTGACATGGAGGAGTGACTTGGAGGAGTGAAATGGAGGAGTGACATGGAGGAGTTACATGGAGTAGCTACATGAAGGAGTTATATGGAGGAGTGACATGGGCGAGTGACATGGAGGAATGACAGAGAGGAGTGACGTGGAGAAGAGACATGGAGAAGTGACATGGAGAAGTGACAGGGCGGATAACCAAGGAGGGTTGATATGGTGGAGTGACATCGCGGAGGGACATGGGTGAGTGACTTGGAGGAGTGACATGGAGGAGTGACTTGGAGGAGTGACTTAGAGGAGCAACACGGAGGAGGGACATGGAGGAGTGACATGGAGTAATGACATGGAGGAGTGACATAGAGGGTTGAAGTGGAGGAGCAACACGGAGGAGCGACATGGAGGAGTGACATGGAGTAGTGACATGGAGGAGGGACATGGAGGAGTGACTTGGAGAAGTGACAGGGTTGATCAGGAAGGAGGGTTGATATGGTGGAGTGACATCGTGGAGGGACATGGGTGAGTAACTTGGAGGAGTGAAATGGAGGAGCAACACGGAGGAGCAACATGGAGGAGTGACATGGAGTAGTGACATGGAGGAGGGACATGGAGGAGTGACATGGAGTAATGACATAGAGGAGTGATATGGAGGAGTGACATGAAAGAGTGTAAAGGAGGATTGAGTTTGTGTTGCAACATGGAGAAGTGACATCAAGTAGTTACATTGAGTAGTGACATGGAGGAGTGACATTGAGGAGTGAGTTGGTGCATTTACATGAAGGAGTTACTTTGAGTAGCAACATGGAGGAGTGACCCGGAGGAGTGACATGGAGGAGTGAAATGGTGGAGTGACATGGAGGAGTGAGTTGTTAGAGTGACATGGAGTAGAGACATGGAGGAGTGACATGGAGGAGTGACATGGAGGAGTGAGTTGTTATAGCGACATGGAGGAGAGACCTGGAGGAGTGACATGGAGGAGTGACATGGAGTAGTGACATGGAGGAGGGACATGGAGGAGTGACTTGGAGAAGTGACAGGGTTGATCAGGAAGGAGGGTTGATATGGTGGAGTGACATCGTAGAGGGACATGGGTGAGTGACTTGTAGGAGTGACAAGGAGGAGCAACACGGAGGAGCGACATGGAGGAGTTACATGAGGAGTGAGTTTGTATAGCGACATGGAGGAGTGACATGGAGGAGTCACATGGAATAGCGACATGGAAGAGCAACACGGCAGAGCGACATGGAGGAGTGACATGGAGTAGTGACATGGAGGATGGACATGGAGGAGTGACATGGAAGACATATAGAGGTGACATGGAGGAATGATTTGGAGGAGGAACATGGAGGAGTGAGTTGGTGGAGCAACATGGAGGAATCACATGGAGTAGCGACATTTAGGAGTAACTTGGAGGAGTGACATAAAGGAGTGACATGGAGGAGTGACATGGAGGATTGACATGGAGGAGCGATATGGAGGAGTGACATGAAAGATTGTATAGGAGGATTGAGTTTGTGTAGCGACATGGAGGAGTGACATGGAGTAGTGACATGGAGGAGTGACATTGAGGAGTGAGTTGGTGTAGTAACATGGAGGAGTGACTTTGAGTAGCGACATCGTGGAGAGACATGGAGGAGTGACATGGAGGAGTGAAATGGTGGAGTGACATGGAGGAGTGAGTTGTTATAGCGACATGGAGGAGAGACCTGGAGGAGTGACATGGAGGAGTGAGTTGTTATAGCGACATGGAGGAGAGAAATGAAAGAGTGACATGGAGGAGCTTCATGGTGGATTGATATGGAGGAGTGACTTGTAGGAGTCACAGAGAAGATCGACATGGAAGAGAGACATGGAGGAGTGACATGGAGAAGTGACAAGGAGTAGCGACATGGAAGACGGACATGGAGGAGTGAATTTAAGGATCGTCATGGAGGAGTGACATGGATAAGCAACACAGTGGCTCAACATATTGGAGTGACATGGAGGAGTGACATAAAGGAGTGACATGGAGGAATGACATGGATGACTGACATGGAGGAGTGACAAGGAAGATTGAGTTGGTGTAGCAACATGGAGGAGTGACATGGATTAGCGACATGGAGGAGTGATGAGGAGTGAGTTGGTGTAGCGACATGGAGGCGTGACATTGATGTTTGACGTGGAATAGAGACATGGAGGTGTGACATGGAGAAGTGACATGGAAAACAGGTAGAAGTGACACGGAGGAGTGATATGGAGGAGTGACAATGTGGAGCTACACAGATGAGACACTTGACATTGAACACTTGGAGAAGTTACATGGAGGAGCGACATGGAAGAGTGACATGGAGTAGTGACATAGAGGAGTGACATGGAGGAGTGACATGGAGTAGCAACACAGAGGAGTGACATGAGAAGTGAGTTGGTGTAGCGACATGGAGGAGTGACATGGAGTAGCGACATGGAGGAGCGACATGGAGGAGTGACATAGAGTAACGACATGGAGGAGCGACATGGAGGAGTGACATGGAAGACATATAGAAGTTACATGGAGGAGTGACATGGAGAAGTGACAGGGCGGATCAGTAAGGAGGATTGAAATGGTGGAGTGACATGGAGGAGTGACAAGGAAGATTGAGTTGGTGTAGCGACATGGAGGAGTGACATTGAAGACATAGAAGTGACATGGAGGAGTGACATGGATAAGTGATAGGGCAGATCAGCAAGGACGACTGATATGGTGGAGTGACATGGAGGAGTGAAAAGGAAGATTGAGTTGGTGTAGCGACATGGAGGAATGAAAAGGAGTAGCGACATGGAGGAGTGACATGGAGGTGTGACATGGCGGAGGGAACTGGAGGAGTGACATGGAAGACATATAGAAGAGACATGGAGGAGTGACTTGGAGGAGTGGCATAAAGAAGTGACATGAAGGAATGACATGGAGGAATGTCTTGGAGGAGTGACATGGAGGAGTGACATGGAGGAGTGACATGGAGGAGTGACATGGAGTAATGAGTTGGTATAGCGACATGGAGTACTGACATGGAGGACCTACATGGAGGAGTGACATGGAGGTGTGACATGGAGAAGTGGCATGGAAAACATGTAGAAGTGACATGGAGGAGTGACATTGAGGAGTGAGTTGGTGTAGTGACATGAAGTATTGACATGGAGGAGTGACATGGAGTACTAACATGGAGGAGTGACATGGAGGAGTGACATGGAGGAGTGACATAGAGGAGTGACATGGAGGAGTGACATGGAGTAGTGATACGGAGGATTGACATGAGGTGTGAGTTGGCGTAGCGACATGGAGGAGTGACATGGAGTAGCGACATGGAGGAGTGACATGGAGTAACGACATGGAGGAGTGACGAGGAGTGAGTTAGTGTAGCGACATGGCAGAGTGAAATGGAGTAGCGACATGGAGGAGTGACATGGAGGTGTGACATGGAGGAGGGACCTGGAGGAGTGATATGGAAGACATATAGAAGTGACATGGAGGAGTGACTTGGAGGAGTGACATAAAGTAGTAACATGGAGAAATGACATGGATGAGTGACATGGAGGAGTGACAAGGAGGATTGAGTTGGTGTAGCAACATGGAGGAGTGACATGGAGTAACGACATGGAGGAGTGACGAGGAGTGAGTTGGTTTAGCGACATGGAAGAGTGAAATGGAGTAGCGACATGGAGGAGTGGCATGGAGGTGTGACATGGAGGAGGGACCTGGAAGAGTGACATGGAAGACATATAGAATTGACAAGGAGGAGTGACATGGAGGAGTGACATAGAGGAGCAAAATGGAGGAGAACATAGAGGAGTGACTAGGAATACCTAGAAAAGTGACATGGACTAGTAACTTGGAGGAGTGACATAAAGGAGTAACATGGAGGAATGACATGGATGAGTGACATGGAGGAGTGACAAGGAAGATTGAGTCGATGTAGCGACATGGAGGAGTGACGAGGAGTGAGTTGGTGTAGCGACATCGATCAGTGACGAGGAGTGAATTGGAGTAGCGACATGGAGGAGTGACAAAAAGGAGTGACATGGAGGAGTGACATGCGGAATTGACATGTAGGAGTGATATGGAGGAGTGACATGGAAGAGTGACATGGAAGAGTTACATGGAGGAGTGAGTTGGTGTAGCGACACGGAGGAGTGAAGTGGAGTAGCGACATGTAGGAGTGACATGTAGGTGTGACATGGAGGAGTGACTTGTAGGAGTCACAGAGAAGATCGAGATGGAAGAGCGACATGGAGGAGTGACATGGAGTAGTGACAAGGAGTAGCGACATGGAAGACGGACATGGAGGAGTAAATTTAAGAATCGTCATGGAGGAGTGACTTGGATAGGCAAAATAGTGGCTCAACATATAGGAGTTATATTGAGGAGTGTCATTGAAGGTCCACATGGAGGCTCAACATTGAGGAGTGACATGGAGGAGTGACATAAAGGAGTGACATGGAGGAATGACATGGATGACTGACATGGAGGAGTGACAAGGAAGATTGAGTTGGTGTAGGAAAATGGAGGAGTGACATGGATTAGCGACATGGAGGAGTGATGAGGAGTGAGTTGGTGTAGCGACATGGAGGAGTGACATTGAAGTTTGAGGTGGAATAGAGACATGGAGGTGTGACATGGAGAAGTGACATGCAAAACATGTAGAAGTGACAAGGAGGAGTGATATGGAGGAGTGACAATGTGGAGCTACACAGATGAGACACATGACATTGAAGACTTGGAGAAGTTACATGGAGGAGCGACATGGAAGAGTTACATGGAGTAGTGACATAGAGGAGTGACATGGAGGAGTGACATGGAGAAGCAACACGGAGGAGTGACATGAGAAGTGAGTTGGCCTAGCGACATGGAGGAGTGACATGTAGTAGCGACATGGAGGAGCGACATGGAGGAGTGACATGGAGTAACGACATGTGGGAATGAAATAGAGGAGTGACATAGATGAGTGATATTGAAAAGTTACATGGGAGAGTGACAGAGGAGTGATGTGGAAGAGTGAGTTGGTGTAGCGACATGGAGGAGTGACATGCAGAAGTGACATGGAGTAATGAGTTGGTATAGAGACATGGAGTACTGACATGGAGGAGCGACATGGCAGAGTGACATGGAGGAGTGACATGGAGGAATAACATGTAGTAGCGACACGGAGGAGTGCCATGGAGTAGCTACATGGATGAGTGACAAAAAGGAGTGACTTGGAGGAGTGACATGAGGGATTGACATGTAGGAGCGATATGGAGGAGTGACATGGAGCAGTGACATGGAGAAGTGACATGGAGGATTGACGTGGATGAGAGACATGGAGGAGTGACATAGAGAAGTGACAGGGCGGATCAGCAAGGTTAATTTGATATGGTGGAGTGACATGGCAGAGGGACATGGGTAAGTGACATGGAGGAGTGACATGGAGAAGCGACATGGAGGAGTGAAATGGAGCATTGATATGGAGGAGTTAAATGGAGGATTGATATGGAGGAGTGACATGGAGGAGTGACAAGGAGGGTTGAGTTGTTGTAGCAACATGGAGGAGTGACATGGAGGAGTTACATAAGGAGTGAGTTGGTTTAGCGACATCAAGGAGTGACATGGAGTAACGACATGGAGGAGTGACATGGATGTGTGACATGGAGGAGTGACATGGAGGAGTGACATGGAGGATTGACATGGAGAAACGATATGGAGGAGTGAAATGGAGGAGTGAAATTGAGTGACATATAGGAGCGATATAGATGAGAGACATGTCACAGCAAGGAGGATTTATATGGAGGAGTGACGTGGAGGAGTGACACGGAGGAGCGACACGGATGAGAGACGTGGAGGAGTGACATGGAAGACTTGGAGAAGTCATATAGAGGAGTGATATAGAGGAGTGACATGGAGGATTGACATAGAGGAGCAAAATGGAGGATCGACTTGGAGGAGTGACATGGAGGAGTGACATGGATGTGCAATATGGAGGAGTTACATGGAAGTCATATAGAAGTGACATGGAGGAGTGATATGGAGTAGTGACATGGAGGAGTGACATGGAGGGGTGATATGGAGTAGTGAGTTGGTGTAGCGACATGGAGGAGTGACATGGAGGAGTGAAATGGAGGAGTGACATGGAGGAGTGACAAGGAGAATTGAGTTGGTGTAGCGACATGGAAGACTGACATGGAGTAGCGACATAGAGGAGTGACATGAAGTAGTGAGTTGGTGGAGCGACATGGAGGAGTCACATGGAGTAGCAACATGGAGGAGTGACTTGGAGGAGTGACATAAAGGAGGGACATGGAGGAGTGACATGGAGGACTGATATGGAGGAGCGATATGGAGGTGTAAAATGGAGGGGTGAAATATAGGATCGACATGGATGAGAGACATGTAGCGGCAAGGACGAGTGATATGGAGGAGTATTGTGGAGGACTGACATGGAGGAGCGACATGGAGAAGTGATATGAAGGAGTGACATGGAGTAGTGACAATTAGGAGTGACATGGAGGAGTGACTGGGTTTAGCGACATAAGGAGTGACATGGAATAGCGACATGGAGGAGTGACATGGAGGAGTGAAAGGGCGGATCAGCAAGGAGCATTGATATGGAGCAGTGACATGGAGTAGCTACAAGGAGGAGTGACAAGGAGGTGTGACATGGTGGAGTGAGTTGGTGTTGCGACATGGAGGAGTAACATGTAATAGCGATATGGAGGAGTGACTTGGAGGAGTGACATGTAGGAGTGACAAGGAAGATTGAGTTGGTGTAACGACATGGAGGAGTGACATGGAGTAGCGACATGGAGGAGTGACGAGGAGTGAGTTGGTGTAGCGACATGGAGCAGTGACGAGGAGTGAATTGGTGTAGCGACATGGAGGAGTGACAAAAAGGAGTGACATGGAGGAGTGACATGAGGGATTGACATGTAGGAGCGATATGGAGGAGTGACATGGAGGAGTGACATGGAGGAGTGACATGGAGGAATGACGTGGAGGAGTGACATGGAGGAGTGACATGGAGGAATGACATAGAGGAGTGACGTGGAGGAGTGACATGGAGGAGTGACATGGAGGAATGAATTGGTGGAGCGACATGGAGGAGTCACATGGAGGAGTGACATGGAAAACATGTAGAAGTGACACGGAGAAGTTATATGGAGGAGTGACAATGTGGAGCTACATGGACGAGAGACATGACATTGAATACTTGGAGAAGTTACATGCAGGAGCGACATGGAAGATTGACATGGAGCAGTGACATGGCGGAGCAGTAAGGTTGATTTGATATGGTGGAGTGACATGGCAGACGGACATGGGTAAGTGACATGGAGGAGTGACATGGAGAAGCGACATGGAGGAGTGAAATGGAGCATTGATATGGAGGAGTTAAATGGAGGATTGATATGGAGGAGTGACATGGAGAAGTGACAAGGAGGGTTGAGTTGTTGTAGCAAAATGGAGGAGTGACATGGAGGAGTTACATAAGGAGTGAGTTGGTTTAGCGACATCAAGGAGTGACATGGAGTAACGACATGGATGAGTGACATGGATGTGTGACATGGAGGAGTGACATGGTGGCTTGACATGGAGAAACGATATGGAGGAGTGAAATGGAGGAGTGAAATTTAGTGACATATAGGAGCGATATAGATGAGAGACATGTCACAGCAAGGAGGATTTATATGGAGGAGTGACATGGAGGAGTGACACGGAGGAGCGACACGGATGAGAGACGTGGAGGAGTGACATGGAAGACTTGGAGAAGTCATATAGAGGAGTGATATGGAGGAGTGACATGGAGGATTGACATAGAGGAGCAAAATGGAGGATCGACTTGGAGGAGTGACATGGAGGAGTGACATGGATGTGCAATATGGAGGAGTTACATGGAAGTCATATAGAAGTGACATGGAGGAGTGATATGGAGTAGTGACATGGAGGAGTGACATGGAGGGGTGATATGGAGTAGTGAGTTGGTGTAGCGACATGGAGGAGTGACATGGAGGAGTGAAATGGAGGCGTGACATGGAGGAGTGACAAGGAGTATTGAGTTGGTGTAGCGACATGGAAGACTGACATGGAGTAGCGACATGGAGGAGAGACATGAAGTAGTGAGTTGGTGGAGCGACATGGAGGAGTCACATGGAGTAGCAACATGGAGGAGTGACTTGGAGGAGTGACATAAAGGAGGGACATGGAGGAGTGACATGGAGGACTGATATGGAGGAGCGATATGGAGGTGTGAAATGGAGGAGTGAAATATAGGATCGACATGGATGAGAGACATGTAGCGGGAAGGACGAGTGATATGGAGGAGTATCGTGGAGGACTGACATGGAGTAGCTACAAGGAGGAGTGACAAGGAGGTGTGACATGGTGGAGTGAGTTGGTGTTGCGACATGGAGGAGTAACATGTAATAGCGATATGGAGGAGTGACTTGGAGGAGTGACATGGAGGAGTGACAAGGAAGATTGAGTTGGTTTAACGACATGGAGGAGTGACATGGAGTAGCGACATGGAGGAGTGACGAGGAGTGAGTTGGTGTAGCGACATGGAGCAGTGATGAGGAGTGAATTGGTGTAGCGACATGTAGGAGTGACAAAAAGGAGTGACATGGAGGAGTGACATGAGGGATTGACATGTAGGAGCGATATGGAGGAGTGACATGGAGGAGTGACTTGGAGGAGTGACATGGAGGAGTGACGTGGAGGAGTGACATGGAGGAGTGACATGGAGGAATGACATAGAGGAGTGACGTGGAGGAGTGACATGGAGGAGTGACATGGAGGAATGAATTGGTGGAGCGACATGGAGGAGTCACATGGAGGAGTGACATGGAAAACATGTAGAAGTGACACGGAGGAGTTATATGGAGGAGTGACAATGTGGAGCTACATGGACGAGAGACATGACATTGAATACTTGGAGAAGTTACATGCAGGAGCGACATGGAAGATTGACATGGAGTAGTGACATGGAGTAGCGACATGGAGGAGTGACATGGAGGAGTGAGTTGGTGTAGCTACATGGAGGATTGACATGGATTAGCGACATGGAGGAGTGATGAGGAGTGAGTTGGTGTAGCGACATGGAGGAGTGACATAGAAGAGTGACATGGAGTAGCTACATGAAGGAGTGACTTGGAGGAGTGACATAGAGGAGTGACATGGAGGAGTGACATAGAGTAGCGACACGGAGGAGTGACATGAGAAGTGAGTTGGCGTAGCGACATGGAGGAGTGACATGTAGGTGTGACATGGAGGAGTGACATAGAGGAGTGATGTGGAGGAGTGACATGGAAGACATAGAAGTGACATGGAGGAGTGACATGGAGAAGTAACAGGGCGAATCAGCAAGGAAGATTGATATGGTGGAGTGACATGGAGGAGTGACAAGGAAGATTGAGTTGGTGTAGCGACATGGAGGAGTGACATGGAGTAACGACATGGAGGAGTGACGCGGAGTGAGTTGGTGTAGCGACATGGAAGAGTGAAATGGAGTAGTGACATGGAGAAGTGACATGGAGGTGTGACATGGAGGAGGGACCTGGAGGAGTGACATGGAAGACATATAGAAGTGACACGGAGGAGTGACTTGGAGGAGTGACATAAAGTAGTGAAATGGAGAAATGACATGGATGAGTGACATGGAGGAGTGAAAAGGAGGATTGAGTTGGTGTAGCGACATGGAGGAGTGACATGGAGTAACGACATGGAAGAGTGACAAGGAGTGAGTTGGTTTAGTGACATGGAAGAGTGAAATAGAGTAGCGACATGGAGGAGTGGCATGGAGGTGTGACATGGAGGAGGGACCTGGAGGAGTGACATGGAAGAAATATAGATGTGACATTGAGGAGTGACTTGGAGGAGTGACAAAGTAGTGACATGGAGAAATGACATGGATGAGTGACATGGACGACATAAAAGTGACATGGAGGAGTGACATGGAGAAATGACAGGGCGGATCAGCAAGGAGGATTGATATGGTGGAGTGACATGGAGGAGTGACAAGGAAGATTGAGTTGGTGTAGCGACATGGAGGAGTGAAATGGAGGTGTGACATGGAGGAGGGACCTTGAGGAGTGACATGGAAGACATATAAGTGACAAGGAGGAGTGACATGGAGAAGTGACAGGGCGGATCAGTAATGAGAATTGATAGGGTGGAGTGACATAAAGGAGTAACATGGAGGAATGACATGGATGAGTGACATGGAGGAGTGACAAGGAAGATTGAGTTGGTGTAACGACATGGAGGAGTGACGCGGAGTGAGTTTGTGTAGCGACATGGAAGAGTGAAATGGAGTAGTGACATGGAGGAGTGACATGAGGGATTGACATGTAGGAGCGATATGGAGGAGTGACATGGAGGAGTGACATGGAGAAGTGACATGGAGGAATGAGTTGGTATAGCAACATGGAGTACTGACATGGAGAAGCGACATGGAGGAGTGACATGGAGGAGTGACATGGAGAATTTTCATGGAAAACATGTAGAAGCTACACAGATAAGAGACATCACATTGAAGACTTGGAGAAGTTACATGGAGGAGCTACATGGAAGAGTGACATGGAGGAGTGACAAGGAGGGTTGAGTTGGTGTAGCAACATGGAGGAGTGACATGGAGGAGTGACATGAGGAGTAAGTTGGTTTAGCGACATGAAGGAGTCACATGGAGGAGTGACATGGAAAATATGTAGAAGTGACACGGAGGAGTGATTTGGAGGAGTGACAATGTGGGGCTACATGGATGAGAGACATGACATTGAATACTTGGAGAAGTTACATGGAGGAGCGACATGGAAGATTGACATGGAGGAGTGATATGGAGTAGCGACATGGAGGAGTGTCATGGAGGAGTGAGTAGGTGTAGCCACATGGATTAGTAACATGGAAGACATAGAAGTGACATGGAGGAGTAACAAGGAGAAGTGACAGGGCGGATCAGCAAGGAGGATTGATATGGTGGAGTGACATGGAGGAGTGACAAGGAAGATTGAGTTGGTGTAGCGAAATGGAGGAGTGAAATGGAGTAGCGACATGGAGGAGTGACATGTAGGTGTGACATGGAGGAGTGACAAGGAAGATTGAGTTGGTGTAACGACATGGAGGAGTGACATGGAGTAGCGACATGGAGGAGTGACGAGGAGTGAGTTGGTGTAGCGACATGGAGCAGTGACGAGGAGTGAATTGGTGTAGCGACATGGAGGAGTGACAAAAAGGAGTGACATGGAGGAGTGACATGAGGGATTGACATGTAGGAGCGATATGGAGGAGTGACATGGAGGAGTGACGTGGAGGAGTGACATGGAGGAGTGACGTGGAGGAGTGACATGGAGGAGTGACATGGAGGAGTGACATGGAGGAATGAATTGGTGGAGCGAAATGGAGGAGTCACATGGAGGAGTGACATGGAAAACATGTAGAAGTGACACGGAGGAGTGATATGGAGGAGTGACAATGTGGAGCTACATGGACGAGAGACATGACATTGAATACTTGGAGAAGTTACATGCAGGAGCGACATGGAAGATTGACATGGAGTAGTGACATGGAGTAGCGACATGGAGAAGTGACATGGAGGAGTGAGTTGGTGTAGCGACATGGAGGATTGACATGGAAGATATAGAAGTGACATGGAGGAGTGACATGGAGAAGTGACAGGGCGGATCAGCAAGGAGGATTGATATGGTGGAGTGACATGGAGGAGTGACAAGGAGGTGTGACATGGAAGAATGAGTTGGTGGAGCGACATGGAGGAGTCACATGGAGGAGTGACAAAAAGGATTGACATGGAGGAGTGACTTGAAGGATTGAAATGTAGGAGCAATATGAAGGAGTGACATGGAGGAGTGACATGGAGAAGTGACATGGAGGAATGAGTTGGTATAGCGACATGGAGTACTGACATGGAGGAGTGACATAGAGGAGTGACATGGAGGAGTGACATGAGGAGTGAGTTTGTGTAGTGACATGGAGGAGTGACATGGAATAGCTACATGGAGGATTGACATGGAGGAGTGACATGGAGGAGTTACATAGAGGAGTGACATGGAGGAATTACATAGAGGATTGACGTGGAAGAGAGACATGGAGGTGTGACATGGAGAAGTGACAGGGCAAATCAGCAAGGTGGATTGATATGGTGGAGTGACATGGAGGAGTGACATGGAAAACATGTAGTAGTGACAAGGAGGAGTGATATGGAAAAATGACAATGTGGGGCTACACAGATGAGTGACATGACATTGAAGACTTGGAGAAGTTACATAGAGGAGCGACATGGAAGAGTGACATGGAGGAATGAGTCAGTTTAGCGACATGGAGGAGTGACATGGAGTAACTACATGGAGGAGTGACATGGATGTGTGACATGGAGGAGTGATATGGAGGAGCTTTCCTGAAGAGTGATATAGAGGAGTGACTTGGTGGAGTAACAGAAAAGATCGACATGGAGGAGTGACATGGAGGAGTGACATGGAGAAGTGACAAAGGGTAGCGACATGGAAGACGGACATGGAGGAGTGAATTTAAGGATCGTCATGGAGGAGTGACATGGATAAGCAACACGGTAGCTCAACATATAGGAGTTATATTGAGGAATGACATTGAAGGGCGACATGGAGGCTCAACATGGAGGAGTGACATAGAGTAGTGATGTGGAGGAGCGACATGGAGGAGTGACATGGAGGAGCGACTTGGAGGAGTGACACAGAGGAGTGACATGGAGGAGCGACAAGGAGAAGTGACATAGAGGAGTGACATGGAGGAGTGACATGGAGGAGTGACATGGAGGGTTGATATGGAGGAGTGACATGGAAGACAGACATCGAGGAGTGACGTAGTGGAGTGAAATGGAGGAGTGACATGGAGGAGTGACATAGAGGAGTGACATGGAGGAGTGACATGGAGGAGTGATATGGATGAGTGACTTGTAGGAGTCACAGAGAAGATCGACATGGAGGAGTGACATGGAAGAGCAACATGGAGGAGCTACAGGAAAGAGCCACATCACAGAGCGACATGGATGACTGACAATGAGGAGGTACATTCTGGAGTAACATGGAAAATCGACATTGAGTAGTTACATAGAGGAGCGACATAGAGGAGCGACATGGAGGAGCGACATGGAGGAGCAACATGGAGGAGTGACATGGTAGACATTGATGAGTGACATGCAGAATCGAAATAGTAGTTACATTGAGGAGTGACAAGGAAGAGCGACATGGAGAAGCGACATGGAGGGTCGACATGTGCCGATATGGAAAACTGACATTGAGTAGTGACTTGGAGGAGTGAGACAGAGGAGCGACATGGAGGAGTTACATGGAGGAGTGACATTTTGTAGGGACATTCTGGAGTGACATTCTGGAGTTACTTTGATGAGAGATTTGGAGGATTGACAGAGAGGAGTAACATGAAGGATCCACATAGAGGAGCTACATGGAGGAGCGACATCGCGGAGTGACATGGAGGAGCGACATGGAAGACATGGAGGTGTGAAATGGAGGAGCAACATAGATGATCAAAATGGAGAAGTGACATGGAGGAGTGACATGGATGATCGACATGGAGGAGTGACATGGAGTAGTGACATGGAGGAGTGACATTTAGGAGTGACATGGAGGATCGACATGGAGGAGTGACATGGAGGAGTGACATGGAGGAGTGACATGGAGGGTTGATATGGAGGAGTGACATGGAAGACTGACATCGAGGAGTGACGTAGTGGAGTGAAATGGAGGAGTGACATAGAGGAGTGACATGGAGGAGTGACATTTAGGAGCAAGGAAAAGTGACATGGAGGAGTGACATGGAGGAATGATATGGATGAGTGAGTTGTAGGAGTCACAGAGAAGATCGACATGGAGGAGTGACATGGAAGAGCAACATGGAGGAGCTACAGGAAGGAGCCACATCGCAGAGCGACATGGAGGACTGACAATGAGGAGGTACATTCTGGAGGGACATGGTGGAGAGACATTCTGGAGTGATATTCTGGAGTGACATTCTGGAGTAACATGGAAAATCGACATTGAATAGTGACATAGGAGCGACATAGAGGAGCGACATGGAGGATCGACATGGAGGATCGACATGGAGGATCGACATGGAGGAGTGACAAGGAGAATCGAAAGAGTAGTTACATTGAGGAGTGACAAGGAGGAGCGACATGGAGAAGCGACATGGAGGGTCGACATGTGCCGATATGGAAAACCGACATTGAGTAGTGACTTGGAGGAGTGAGACAGAGGAGCGACATGAAGGAGTTACATGGAAGAGTGACATTTTGGAAGGGACATTCTGGAGTGACATTCTGGAGTTACTTTGATGAGAGATTTGGAGGATTGACATAGAGGAGTAACATGAAGGATCCACATAGAGGAGCTACATGGAGGAGCGACATCGCGGAGTGACATGGAGGAGCGACATGGAAGACATGGAGGTGTGAAAAGGAGGAGCAACATAGATGATCAAAATGGAGAAGTGACATGGAGGAGTGACATGGATGATCGACATGGAGGAGTGACATGGAGTAGTGACATGGAGGAGTGACATTTAGGAGTGACATGGAGGATCGACATGGAGGAGTGACATGGAGGAGTGACATAGAGTAGTGACATGGAGGAGTGACACTGAGGAGCTTCATGGAGGAGTGATATGTAGGAGTGTTATCGAGAAGTGACAGGGCGGATCAGCAAGGAGGATTGATATGGTGGAGTGACATGGAGGAGTGACAAGGAGGTGTGACATGGAAGAATGAGTTGTTGGAGCGACATGGAGGAGTAACATGGAGGAGTGACAAAAAGGAGTGACATGGAGGAGTGACTTGAAGGGTTGAAATGTAGGAGCGATATGGAGGAGTGACATGGAGGAGTGACATGGAGAAGTGACATGGAGGAATGAGTTGGTATAGCGACATGGAGGAGTGACATGGAGGAGTCACATAGAGGAGTGACACGGAGGAGTGACATGGAGGAGTGACATGAGGAGTGAGTTTGTGTAGCGACATGGAGGAGTGACATGGAGTAGCTACATGGAGGATTGACATGGAGGAGTGACATGGAGGAGTGAAATAGAGGAGTGACATGGAGGAGTGACATAGAGGATTGACGTGGAAGAGAGACATGGAGGTGTGACATGGAGAAGTGACAGGGCAGATCAGCAAGGTGGATTGATATGGTGGAGTGACATGGAGGAGTGACATGGAAAACATGTAGAAGTGACACGGAGGAGTGATATGGAAAAGTGACAATGTGGAGCTACACAGATGAGTGACATGACATTGAAGACTTGGAGAAGTTACATAGAGGAGCGACATGGAAGAGTGACATGGAGGATCGACATAGAGGAGTGACCTGGATGAGTGAAATTGAGGAGTGACATAGAACAGTGACGTGGAGGTGCGACATGGAGAAATTACATGGAGAAGTTATATTGAGGAGCAACATGGAGACTGAAAATGTAGGAGTGATATAGAGCAGTGATGTGGAGGAGCGACGTGGAGGAGTGACATGGAGGAGCAACATGGAGGAGCAACATGGAGGAGTAACTTGGAATAGCGACAAGGAGGAGTGACATGGAGGAGTGACATGGGGAAGTGACATAGAGGATTGATGTGGAGTAGTGACATGGAGGATGGACATAGAGGAGTGACTTGGAGAAGTGACACGCATGATCAGGAAGGAGGGTTGATATGGTGGAGTGACATCGTTGAGGGACATGGGTGAGTGACTTGGAGGAGTGACAAGGAGGAGCAACACGGAGGAGCGACATGGAGGAGTGACATGGAGTAGTGACATGGAGGATGGACATGGAGGAGTGACATGGAAGACATATAGAGGTGACATGGAGGAGTGAATTGGAGGAGTGACATAAAGGAGTGACATGGAGGAATGACATGGAGGAGTGACAAGAAGTATTGACATGGAGTAGTAACATGAGGAGTGTGTTGGTGTAGCGACATGGAGGAGTGACATGGAGTAGCGACATAGAGTAGTAACATGAGGAGTGAGTTTGTGTAGCGACATGGAGGAGTGACATGGAGGAGTGACATGGAGTGACATGGAGGAATGACATGGAGGAGTGACATGGAGGAGGGACATGGAGGAGCGATATAGTGGAGTGACATGAAAGAGTATAAAGTAGGAGTGAGTTTGTGTAGCGACATGGAGGAGTGACATGGAGGAGTGACATGGAGGAGGGACATGGAGTGACATGGAGGAATGACATGGAGGAGTGACATGGAGGAGTGACTTGGAGGAGCAACATGGAGGAGTGACATAGAGGATTGATATGGAGGAGCAACACGGAGGAGCGACATGGAGGAGTGACATGGAGTAGTGACATGGAGTAGGGACATGGAGGAGTGACTTCGAGAAGTGACAGGGTTGATCAGGAAGGAGGGTTGATATGGTGGAGTGATATCGTGTAGGGACATGGGTGAGTGACTTGGAGGAGTGACATGGAGGAGCAACACGGAGGAGCAACATGGAGGAGTGACATGGAGTAGTGACATGGAGGATGGAAATGGAGGAGTGACATAGAGGATTGATGTGTAGTAGTGACGTGGAGGATGGACATGAAGGAGTGACTTGGAGAAGTGACAGGGTTGATCAGGAAGGAGGGTTGATATGGTGGAGTGACATCGTGGAGGGACATGGGTGAGTGAATTGGAGGAGTGACAAGGAGGAGCAACACGGAGGAGCGACATGGAGGAGTGACTTGGAGGAGTGACAAGGAGGAGCAACACGGAGGAGCGACATGGAGGAGTGACATAAACGACTGACATGGAGGAATGACATGGATGAGTGACATGGAGGAGTGACAAGAAGTAGTGACATGGAGGAGTTACATTGAGGAGTGAGTTGGTGTAGCGACATGGAGGAGTGACATGGAGGAATTACATGGAGGAGTGACATGGAGGAGTCACATTGAGGATTGAGTTTGTGATGTGACATGGAGGAGTGACATGAAGTAGTGACATAGAGAAGTGACATTGAGGAGTGAGTTAGTGTAGTGACATGGAGGAGTGACTTTGAGTAGCGACATGGAGGAGTGACATGGAGGAGCTACATGGAGGAGTGACATAGAGTAGCGACATGGAGGAGGGACATGGAGGAGAGATATGGACGAGTGACATGAAAGAGTGTAAAGGAGGGTTGAGTTTGTGTAGCGACATGGAGGAGTGACATGAAGTAGTGACATTGAGGAGTGACATTGAGGAGTGAGTTGGTGTAGTGACATGGAGGAGTGACTTTGAGTAGCGACATGAAGGAGTGAAATGGAGGAGTGACATGGAGGAGTGAGTTGTTAGAGCGATATAGAGGAGAGACATGGAGGAGTGACATGGAGGAGTTACATTGAGGAGTGAGTTGGTGTAGCGACATGGAGTAGCTACATGGAGGAGTTACATGGAGGAGTGACTTGGAGGAGCAACACGGAGGAGCGACATGTAGGAGGGACATGGAGGAGTGACTTTGAAGACATATAGAAGTGACATGGAGGAGTGACTTGTAGGAGTAACATAAAGGAGCGACATGGAAGAGTGACAAGGAGGAATGACATTAATTAGCGATATGGAGGAGTGACATGGAGGAGTGAGCTGGTGTAGCGACATGGAGGAGTGAGTTGGTGGAATGACATAAAGGAGGGATATGGAGGAGTGACTTGGAGGAGCAACACAGAGGAGCGACATGGAGGAATGACATGGAGTAGTGACATGGAGGATGGACAAAGAGGTTTGTGTTGGTGTATTGACATGGAGCAGTGACATGAGGAGTGATGTAGAGGAGTGACGTGGTGGAGTGAAATGGAGGAGTGACATGGAAGAGTGAGTTGGTGTAGCGACATGGAGGACTGACATGGAATAGCGACATGGAGGAGTGACATGAAGGAGTGACATTGAGGAGTAAGTTGGTGTAGCGACATGGAGGAGTGACCTGGAGGAGTGACATGGAGGAGTGAAATGGTGGAGTGACATGGAGGAGTGACATGGAGGAGTGAGTTGTTAGAGCGATATAGAGGAGAGACATGGAGGATTGACATGTACGAGTGACATGGAGGAGTGACATAGAGGAATTTCTTGGAGGAAAGACATGGTGTAGCGACATGGAGGACTGACATGGAATAGCGACATGGAGGAGGGACATGGAGGAGTGGCATAGAGTATTGATTTGGAGGAGCAACACGGAGGAGCGACATGGAGGAGTTACATGGAGTAGCTACATGGAGGAGTTACATGGAGGAGTGACTTGGTGGATCAACACGGAGGAGCGACATGGAGGAGTGACATGAGGAATGAGTTGTTGTAGCGACATGGAGGAGTGACATGGAGGAGTGACATGGAGGAGTGACATGGAGTAGCTACATGGAGGAGTGACATGGAGGAGTGAAATGGAGGAGTGATATGGAGGAGTGACAAGGAGTATTGAGGTGGAGTAGCGACATGGAGGAGTGACATGGAGAAGTGACAGGGCGAATCAGCAAGGAGGATTGATATGGTGGAATGACATGGAGGACTGACAAGGAAGATTGTGTTGGTGTAGCGACATGGAGGAGTGACATGGAGTAACGACATGGAGGAGTGACGAGGAGTGAGTTGGTGTAGCAACATGGAGGAGTGAAATGGAGTAGCAAAATGGAGGAGTGACACGGAGGTGTGACATGGAGGAGGGACCTGGAGGAGTGACATGGAAGACATACTGAAGTGACATGGAGGAGTGACTTGGAGGAGTGACATAAAATAGTGACATGGAGAAATGACATGGAGGAGTGACAAGGAGGATTGAGTTGGTGTAGCAACATGGAGGAGTGAAATGAGGAGTGAGTTGGTTTAGTGACATTGAGGAGTGACATGGAGTAACGACATGGAGGAGAGACATGGACATGTGACAAGGAGGAGTGACATAGAGTAGTGATGTGGAGGAGTGACATGGAGGAGTGACATGGAGGAATGAATTGGTGGAGCAACATGGAAAGGTCACAAGGAGGAGTGACATGGAAAACATGTAGAAGTTATATGGAGGAGTGACCTGAAGGATTGATATGGAGGAGTGACTTGGAGGAGTTACATAAAGGAGTGACATGGAGGAATGACATGAATGAGTGACATTAAAGAGTGTAAAGGAGGAATGAGTTGGTGTAGTGACATGGAAGAGTGACATGGAATAGTGACATGGAGGAGTGACATTGAGGAGTGAGTTGGTGTAGTGACATGGAGGATTGACATGGAGGAGTGACAAGGAGGATTGATTTGGAGGAGCGATATGGAGGAGTGAAATGGAGGGGTGACATGGAGTAGCTACATGAAGGAGTGACAAGGAGTTGTGACATGGAGGAGTGATGTGGTGGAGTAACAAAAAGGAGTAACATGGAGGAGTGACAAGGAGGAATGAGTTGGTATAGCGACAAGGAGTACTGACAAGGAGGAGCGACATGGAGTACTGACATGGAGGAGCGACATGGAGGAGTGACATAGAGGATTGACATTGAATAGAGACATGGAGGTGTGACATGGAGAAGTGACATGGAGAAGTCATATGGAGGAGTGACAATGTGGAGCTATACAGATGATAGACATGACATTGAAGACTTGGAGAAGTTACATGGAGGAGCGATATGGAAGAGTGACATGGAGGAGTGACATGGAGTAGCTACATGGAGGAGTGACATGGAGGAGTGAGTTGGTGCAGTTACATGGAGGAGTGACTTTGAGTAGCAACATGGAGGAGTGACTTTGAGTAGCAACATGGAGGAGTGACCCAGAGGAGTGACATGGAGGAGTGAGTTGTTAGAGTGACATGGAGTAGAGACATGGAGGAGTGACATGGAGGAGTGACATAGAGGAGTGAAGTGGAGGAGAGACATAGAAGAGTGACATGGAGAAGTGACAGGTCGGATCACCAAGGAAGATTGATAGGGTGGAGTGATATGGCGGAGGGACATGGATGAATGAAATGAAGGAGTGACATGGAGAAGTGAATTGGAGGATTTATATAAAGGAGTGACATGAAGAATGACATGGAATAGCGACATGGAGTAGTGACATGGAGGAGGGACATGGAGGAGTGACATGGAGGAGTGACTTGGAGGAGTGAAATGGAGGAGTGACATGGAGGAGTGACATGGAGTAGCTACATGAAGGAGTTACATGGAGGAGTGACATGGGCGAGTGACATGGAGGAATGATAGAGAGGAGTGATGTGGAGGATAGACATGGAGAAGTGACATGGAGGAGTGACAAGGAGGGTTGAGTTTGTGTAGCGACATGGAGGACTGACATGGAATAGCGACATGGAGTAGTGACATGGAGGAGGGACATGGAGGAGTGACTTGGAGGAGTGAAATGGAGGAGTGACATGGAGGAGTGACATGAGGAGTGAGTTTGTGTAGCGACATGGAGGAGTGACATGGAGTAGCTACATGGAGGAGTTTTATGGAGGAGTGACATGGGCGAGTGACATGGAGGAATGACAGAGAGGAGTGACGTGGAGGAGAGACATGGAGAAGTGACAGGGCGGATAACCAAGGAGGGTTGATATGGTGGAGTGACATCGCGGAGGGACAAGGGTGAGTAACTTGAAGGAGTGACATAGAGGAGTGACTTGGAGGAGTGACTTAGAGGAGCAACACGGAGGAGGGACATGGAGGAGTGACATGGAGTAATGACATGGAGGAGTGACATAGAGGATTGAAGTGGAGGAGCAACACGGAGGAGCGACATGGAGGAGTGACATGGAGTAGTGACATGGAGGAGGGACATGGAGGAGTGACTTGGAGAAGTGACAGGGTTGATCAGGAAGGAGGGTTGATATGGTGGAGTGACATCGTGGAGGGACATGGGTGAGTAACTTGGAGGAGTGAAATGGAGGAGCAACACGGAGGAGCAACATGGAGGAGTGACATGGAGTAGTGACATGGAGGAGCAACATGGAGGAGTAACATGGAGTAGTGACATGGAGGAGTGATATGGAGGAGTGACATGAAAGAGTATAATGGAGGATTGAGTTTGTGTAGCAACATGGAGGAGTGACTTCAAGTAGTGACATTGAGGAGTGACATTGAGGAGTGAGTTGGTGTAGTGACATGGAGGAATGACTTTGAGTAGCGACATGGAGGAGTGACCTGGAGGAGTGACATGGAGGAGTGAAATGGTGGAGTGACATGGAGGAGTGAGTTGTTATAGTGACCTGGAGGAGTGACATGTAGGAGTGAAATGGTGGAGTGACATGGAGGAGTGACATGGAGTAGCTAAATGGAGGAGTTACATGGCGGAGTGACTTGGAGGAGCAACACGGAGGAGCGACATGGAGGAGGGACATGGAGGAGTGACTTTGAAGACATATAGAAGTGACATGGAGGATTGACTTGGAGGAGTGACATAAAGGAGTGACATGGAGGAATGAAATGGATGAGTGACATGGAGGAGTGATAAGGATGATTGAGTTGGTGTAGTGACATGGAGGAGTGACATGGAGGAGTGATGAGGAAAACATGTAGAAGTGAGTCGGAGGAGTGATATGGAGGAGTGACAATGTGGAGCTACACGGATGAGAGACATGATATTGAAGACTTGGAGAAGTGACATGGAGGAGGGACATGGAAGAGTGACAAGGAGGAATGACATTAAGTAGCGATATGGAGGAGTGACATGGAGGAGTGAGCTGGTGTAGCGACATGGAGGAGTGAGTTGGTGGAATGACATAAAGGATGGATATGGAGGATCGACTTGGAGGAGCAAAACAGAGGAGCGACATGGAGGAGTGACATGGAGTATGACATGGAGGATGGACAAAGAGGTTTGTGTTGATGTATTGACATGGAGGAGTGACATGAGGAGTGATGTAGAGGAGTGACGTTGTGGAGTGAAATGGAGGAGTGACATGGAAGAGTGAGTTGGTGTAGCGACATGGAGGACTGACATGGAATAGCGACATGGAGGAGTGACATGGAGGAGTGACATAGAGGATTGATGTGGAGGAGCAACACGGAGGAGCAACATGGAGGAGTGACATGGAGTAGCTACATGGAGGAGTTACATGGAGGAGTGACTTGGAGGAGCAACACGGAGGAGCGACATGGAGGAGTGACATGGAGTAGTGACATGGAGTAGCTACATGTAGGAGTTACATGGAGGAATGACTTGGAGGAGCAACATGGAGGAGTGACATAGAGGATTGATGTGGAGGAGCAACACGGAGGAGCGACATGGAGGAGTGACATGGAGTAGTGACATGGAGGAGGGACATGGAGGAGTGACTTGGAGAAGTGACAGGGTTGATCAGGAAGATGGGTTGATATGGTGGAGTGACATCGTGTAGGGACATGGGTGAGTGACTTGGAGGAGTGACATGGAGGAGCAACACGGAGGAGCAACATGGAGGAGTGACATGGAGTAGTGACATGGAGAATGGACATGGAGGAGTGACATAGAGGATTGATGTGTAGTAGTGACATTGAGGATGGACATGAATGAGTGACTTGGAGAATTGACAGGGTTGATCAGGAAGGAGGGTTGATATGGGGGAGTGACATTGTGGAGGGACATGGGTGAGTGACTTGGAGGAGTGACATGGAGGAGTGAAATGGTGGAGTGACATGGAGGAGTGAGTTGTTATAGCGACATGGAGGAGAAACATGGAGGAGTGACATGGAGGAGTGACATAGAGGAGTGACGTGGAGAAGTGACATGGAGGAGTGACATGGAGGAGTGACATGGAGGAATGACATGAGGAGTGAGTTTGTGTAGCGATATGGAGGAGTTACATGGAATAGCTACAAGGAGTAGTGACATGGCGGAGGGACATTGATGAGTGACTTGGATGAGTGACTTGGAGGAGTGACATGGAGGAGCAACACTGAGGAGCAACATGGAGGAGTGACATGGAGTAGTGACATGGAGGATGGACATGGAGGAGTGATATGGAAGACATATAGAGATGACATGGAGGAGTGAATTGGAGGAGTGACATAAACGAGTGACATGGAGGAATGACATGGATGAGTGACATGGAGGAGGGACATGGAGGAGTGACTTGGAGAAGTGACAGGGTTGATCAGGAAGGAGGGTTGATATGGTGGAGTAACATCGTGTAGGGACATGGGTGAGTGACTTGGAGGAGTGACATGATTGAGTGACATGGAGGAGTGACATGGAGGAGCAACATGGAGGAGCAACATGGAGGAGTAACTTGGAATAAAGACATCGAGGAGTGACATGGAGGAGTAACTTGGAAAAAAGACATCGAGGAGTGACATGGAGTAGTGACTTTGAGTAGCGACATGGAGGAGTGACCTGGAGGAGTGACATGGAGGAGTGAAATGGTGGAGTGACATGGAGGAGTGACTTGGAGGAGTGACATGGAGGAGCAACACGGAGGAGCAACATGGAGGAGTGACATGGAGTAGTGACATGGAGAATGGACATGGAGGAGTGACATAGAGGGTTGATGTGTAGTAGTGACATGGAGGATGGACATGAATGAGTGACTTGGAGAAGTGACAGGGTTGATCAGGAAGGAGGGTTGATATGGTGGAGTGACATCGTGGAGGGACATGGGTGAGTGACTTGGAGGAGTGACATGGAGGATAGACATGGAGGAGTGACATGGAGGAGTGACATGGAGGAATGACATGGATGAGGTTACATGGAGGAGTGACTTTGAGTAGTGACATGGAGGAGTGACATAGAGGAGTGATGTGGAGGAGAGACATGGAAGATTAACATGGAGAAGTGACAGGGCGGATAACAAAGGAGGGTTGATATGGTGGAGTTACATCGCGGCGGGACATGGGTGAGTGACTTGGAGGAGTGACATGGATGAGTGACATGGAGGAGTGACATGGAGGAGCAACATGGAGGAGCAACATGGAGGAGTAACTTGAAATAAAGACATCGAGGAGTGACATGGAGGAGAAACATTGAGGAGTGACATGGAAGAGTGACATAAACGAGTGACATGGAGGAATGACATGGATGAGTGACATGGAGGAGTTACAAAGAGGGTTGAGTTGGTGTAGCAACATGGAGGAGTGACATGGAGGAGTCACATGGAGTAGCGACATGGAGGAGTGACGTGGAGGTGTGACAAAAAGGAGTGACATGGAGGAATGAGTTGGTATAGCGACATGGAGTACTGACATGGAGGAGTGACATGGATGAGTGACATGGAGGAGTGACATGGAGGAGCAACATGGAGGAGCAACATGGAGGAGTAACTTGAAATAAAGACATCGAGGAGTGACATGGAGGAGTGACTTTGAGTAGCGACATGGAGGAGTGACCTGGAGGAGTGACATGGAGGAGTGAAATGGTGGAGTGACATGGAGGAGTGAGTTGTTATAGCGACATGGAGGAGAAACATGGAGGAGTGACATGGAAGAGTGACATAAACGAGTGACATGGAGGAATGACATGGATGAGTGACATGGAGGAGTTACAAAGAGGGTTGAGTTGGTGTAGCAACATGGAGGAGTGACATGGAGTAGTGACATGGAGTAGCTACATGTAGAAGTTACATGGAGGAATGACTTGGAGGAGTGACATGGATGAGTGACATTGAGGAGTGACATAGAGTAGCGACATGGAGGAGAGACATGGAGGAGTGACATGGAGGAGTGACATGGAAGAGTGACATAGAGTATTGATGTGGAGGAGCAATACGGAGGAGTGAAATGGTGGAGTGACATGGAGGAGTGAGTTGTTAGAGCGACATAGATTAATGACATAGAGTAGTAACATGAGGAGTGAGTTTGTGTAGCGAAATGAAGGAGGGACATGGAGGAGTGACATGGAGGAGTGACATAGAGTAGCGACATGGAGGAGATACATGGAGGAGTGACATGGAGGAATGTCATGGAGGAGTGACATGGAGGAGGGACATGGAGGAGCGATATGGAGGAGTGACATGAAAGAGTGTAAAGGAGGATTGTGTTTGTGTAGCGACATGGAGGAGTGACATGAAGTAGTGACATTGAGGAGTGACATTGAGGAGTGAGTTGGTGTAGTTACATGGAGGAGTGACATGGAGGATTGACATGGAGTGACATGTAAGACATATACAGGTGACATGGAGGAGTGAATTGGAGGAGTGACATAAAGGAGTGACATGGAGGAATGACATGGAGGGGGTGACGAGGAGGGTTGAGTTTGTGTTGTGACATGGAGGAGTGACTTTGAGTATTGACATGAAGGAGTGACCTGGAGGATTGACATCGAGGAGCGATATGGAGGAGTGAAATGAAGAGATGACATGGAGTAGCTACATGGAGGAGTGACAAGGAGGTTTGACATGGAAGAGTGAGTTGGTAGAGCGACATGGAGGAGTCACATGGAGTAGCGACATGGAGGAGTGACATTGAGGAGTGATTTGGTGTAGTGACATGGAGGAGGGACAAGGAGGAGTGACAAGGAGGATTGACATGGAGGAGCGATATGGAGGAGTGAAATGAAGAGGTGACATGGAGTAGCTACATGGAGGAGTGACAAGGAGGTTTGACATTGAAGAGTGAGTTGGTGGAGCAACATGGAGGAGTCACATGGAGTAGCGACATGGAGGAGTGACGTGGAGGTGTGACAAAAAGGAGTGACATGGAGGAATGAGTTGGTATAGCGACATGGAGTACTGACATGGAGGAGCGACATGGAGGAGTGGCATGGAGGAGTGACATAGAGGAGTGACATGGAGGAGTGACATAGAGGAGCGACATGGAGTAGCGACATGGAGTAGTGACATGAGGAATGAGTTGGTGTAGCGACATGGAGTAGTGACATGGAATAACGACATGGAGGATTGACATGGAGGTGTGACATGGAGGAGTGACATAGAGGAGTGACGTGGAGGAGTGACATGGAGGAGGGACATGGAGGAGTGACATGGAGGAGTGACCTGGAGGAGTGACATGGAGGAGTGAAATGGTGGAATGACATGGAGGAGTGATTTGTTATAGCGACATGGAGGAGAGACATGGAGGGTTGACATGGAGGAGTGACATGAGGAATGAGTTGGTGTAGCGATATGGAGGAGTGATATGGAGTAGTGACATGGAAGAGTGACCTGGAGGAGTGACATGGAGAAGTGAAATAGTGGATTGAGTTGGTGTATTGACATGGAGGAGTGACATGGAGGAGTGACATAGAGGATTGATGTGGAGGAGCAACACGGAGGAGAGACATGGAGGAGTTTCATGGAGGAGTGATATAGAGGAATGACGTGGAGGAGAGACATGGAAGAGTGACATGGAGAAGTGACAGGGCGGATCACCAAGGAAGATTGATATGGTGGAGTGACATGGTGGAGGGACATGGATGAGTGACATGGAGGAGTGACATGGAAGAGTGAGTTTGGTGTAGCGACATGGAGGACTGACATGGAATAGCGACAAGGAGTAGTGACATGGAGGAGGGACATGGAGGAGGGACTTGGAGATGTGACAGGGTTGATCAGGAAGGAGGGTTGATATGGTGGAGTGACATGGAGGAGGGACATGGATGATTGACTTGGAGGAGTGAAATGGAGGAGTGACATGGAGGACTGACATGAGGAGTGAGTTTGTGTAGCGACATGGAGGAGTGACATGGAGTAGATACATGGAGGAGTTACATGGAGGAGTGACATGGACGAGTGACATAGAGGAGTGACATGGAGGAGTGACATAGAGGAGTGTCATGGATGAGTGACATGGAGGAGTGACATGGAGGAGCAACATGGAGGATTGACATGGAGGAGTAACTTGGAGGATTGACATAAAGGATTGACATGGAGGAGTGACATAGAGGAGTAACATGGAGGAAGGAGTTGGTGGAGCGATCTGGAGGAGTCACATGGAATAGCGACATGGAGGAGTGACATGGAGGAGAGACATGGAGGAAAAACATAGAGGATTGATGTGGAGGAGCAACACGGAGGAGCGACATGGAGGAGTGACATGGAGTAGTGACATGGAGGAGTGACTTGGAGATTTGACAGGGTTGATCATGGAAGGAGGGTTGATATGGTGGAGTGACATCGTGGAGGGACATGGGTGAGTGACTTGAAGAATTGACATGGAGGAGCAACATGGAGGAGCGACATGGAGGAGCGACATGGAGGAGTGACATGGAGTAGTGACATGGAGGATGGACATGGAGGAGTGACATGGAAGACATATAGAGATGACATGGAGGAGTGAATTGGAGGAGTGACATAAACGAGTGACATGGAGGAATGACATGGATGAGTGACATGGAGGAGTTACAAGGAAGGTTGAGTTGGTGTAGCGACATAGAGGAGTGACATGGAGTAGCAACATGGAGGAGTTACATGAGGAATGAGTTGGTGTAGCGACATGCAGGAGTGACATGGAGGTGTGACATGGAGGAGTGACATAGAGGAGTGATGTGGAGGAGTGACATGGAGGAGGAACATGGAGGAGTGACATGGAGGAGTGACATAGAGGAGTGACGTGGAGGAGAGACATGGAAGAGTGACATGGAGAAGTGACAGGGCGGATCACCAAGGAAGATTGATATGGTGGAGTGACATGGTGGAGGGACATGGATGAGTGACATGGAGGAGTGACATGGAAGAGTGAGTTTGGTGTAGCGACATGGAGGACTGACATGGAATAGCGACAAGGAGTAGTGACATGGAGGAGGGACATGGAGGAGGGACTTGGAGATGTGACAGGGTTGATCAGGAAGGAGGGTTGATATGGTGGAGTGACATGGAGGAGGGACATGGATGATTGACTTGGAGGAGTGAAATGGAGGAGTGACATGGAGGACTGACATGAGGAGTGAGTTTGTGTAGCGACATGGAGGAGTGACATGGAGTAGCTACATGGAGGAGTTACATGGAGGAGTGACTTTAAAGAGCAACACGGAGGAGCGACATGGAGGAGTGACATGGAGTAGTGACATGGAGTAGCTACATGTAGGAGTTACATGGAGTAGTGACTTGGAGGAGCAACATGGAGGAGTGACATAGAGGATTGATGTGGAGGAGTAACACGGAGGAGCGACATGGAGGAGTGACATGGAAGAGCAACACGGAGGAGCAACATGGAGGAGTGACATAGAGTAGTGACATGGAGGATGGACATGGAGGAGTGACATGGAAGACATATAGAGATGACATGGAGGAGTGAATTGGAGGAGTGACATAAACGAGTGACATGGAGGAATGACATGGATGAGTGACATGGAGGAGTTACAAGGAAGGTTGAGTTGGTGTAGCGACATGGAGGAGTGACATGGAGTAGCAACATGGAGGAGTTACATGAGGAATGAGTTGGTGTAGCGACATGCAGGAGTGACATGGAGGTGTGACATGGAGGAGTGACATAGAGGAGTGATGTGGAGGAGTGACATGGAGGAGGAACATGGAGGAGTGACATGGAGGAGTGACATAGAGGAGTGACGTGGAGGAGAGACATGGAAGAGTGACATGGAGAAGTGACAGGGCGGATGACCAAGGAGGGTTGATATGGTGGAGTGACATCGCGGAGGGACATGGGTGAGTGACTTGGAGGAGTGACATGGAGGAGTGACATGGAGGATGGACATGGAGGAGTGACATGGAAGACATATAGAGGTGACAAGGAGGAGTAACATGGAGGAGTGACATAGAGGATTGATGTGGAGGAGCTACACGGAGGAGCGACATGGAGGAGTGACATGAGTAATGAGTTGGTGTAGCGACATGGAGGAGTGACATGGAATAATGACATGGAGGAGTGACATGGAGGTGTGACATGGAGGAGTGACATAGAGGAGCGACGTGGAGGAGTGACATGTAGGACGGACATGGAGGAGTGACATGGAAGACAAATAGAGGTGACATGGAGGAGTGACGTGGAGGAGTGAGTTGGTGGAATTATATGGAGGAGTCACATGGAGTAGTGACATGGAGGAGTGACATGAAGTAGTGACATGGAGGAGTGACATTGAGGAGTGAGTTGGTGTAGTGACATGGAGGAGTGACTTTGAGTAGCGACATGGAGGAGTGACCTGGAGGAGTGACATGGAGGAGTGAGTTGTTATAGCGACATGGAGGAGAGAAATGGAGGAGTGACATGGAGGAGTGACATTGAGGAGTGAGTTGGTGTAGTAACATGGAGGAGTGACTTTGAGTAGCAACATGGAGGAGTGACATGGAAGAGCAATGAGGAGGAGTGACATGGAGGAGTGACATTGAGGAGCAAGGAGGAGTGACATGGAGGAGTGACATGGAGGAGCTTCATGGTGGAGAGATATGGAGTAGTGACAAGGAGTAGCGACATGGAAGACGGACATGGAGGAGTGAATTTAAGGATCGTCATGGAGGAGTGACATTGATAAGCAACACAGTTGCTCAACATATATGAGTTATATTGAGGAGTGTCATTGAAGGTCGACATGGAGGCTCAACATTAAGAAGTGACATGGAGGAGTGACATAAAGGAGTGACATGGAAGAATGACATGGATGACTGACATAGAGGAGTGACAAGGAAGATTGAGTTGGTGTAGCAACATGGAGGAGTGACATGGATTAGCAACATGGAGGAGTGATGAGGAGTGAGTTGGTGTAGCGACATGGAGGAGTGACATTGAGGTTTGACGTGGAATAGAGACATGGAGGTGTGACATGGAGAAGTGACATGGAAAACAGGTAGAAGTGACACGGAGGAGTGATATGGAAGGAGTGAAATAGAGGAGTGAGTTGGTGGAGCGACATGGAGGAGTCACATGGAGTAGCGACATGGCGGAGGGACATGGACGAGTGACATGGAGGAGTGACAGAGAGGAGTGACATAGAGGAGCGACATGGATGAGCGACTTAGAGGAGTGACATGGAAGAGTGACATGGAGGAGCGACATGGAGGAGTGAAATGGAGGGGTGTAATGGAGGAGTCAAATGGAGTAGAGACATGGAGGAGTGACTTGGAGTAGTGACATAAAGGATTGACATGGAGGAGAGATATGGATGAGTGAAATGGAGGGGTGAAATTTAGGAGCGACATGGATGAGAGACATGTAGCAGCGAGGACGAGTGATATGGAGGAGTTACGTGGAGGAGTGACATGGAAGAGCGACATGGAGGAGTGAGTTAGTGTAGCCACATGGAGAAATGACAAGGAGGACTGACATGGAGTACTGACAATTACGAGTGACATGGAGGAGTGAAATGGAGTAGCGACATGGAGGAGTGACTTGGAGGAGTGACATAAAGGATTGACATGGAGGAGTGACATGAAGGATAGACATTTAGGAGCGATATGGAGGAAACAAATGGAGGAGTGAAATGGAGGAGTTACATATAGGAGCAACATGGGTGAGAGACATGTAACAGCAAGGAGGAGTGACATGGAGGAGTGACATGGAGGAGCGACATGGAGGAGTGAAATGAAGGAGTTACATGGAAGACATATAGAAGTGACATGGAGGAGTCATATGAAGTAGTGACATGGAGGAGTGACATGGAGAAGTGACATGGAGTAATGAGTTGGTATAGCGACATGGAGTACTGACATGGAGGAGCAACATAGAGGAGTGATGTGGAGGAGTGACATGGAGGAGGAACATGGAGGGGTGACATGGAGGAGTGACATGGAGGAGTGAGTTGGTGTAGTGACATGGAGGAGTAACATGGAGGAAGGAGTTGGTGGAGCGACATGGAGGAGTCACATGGAATAGCAACATGGAGGAGTTACATGGAGGAGTGACGTGGAGGAGTGAGTTGGTGGAGTCACATGGAGGAGTGACGTGGAGGAGTGAATTTGTTTAGCGACATGGAGGAGTGACATGGAAGAACAATATGGATGAGCGACATGGAGGAGTGAGTTGGTGGAGCGACATGGAGGAGTCACATGGAGTAGTGACAAGGAGGAGTGACATGAAGTAGTGACATGGATGTGCAACATGGAGGAGTTACATGGAAAACATATAGAAGTGACATGGAGGAGTGATATGGAGTATTGACATGGAGGAGTGACATGGAGGAGTTACATGGAAAACATATAGAAGTGACATGGAGGAGTGATATGGAGTAGTGACATGGAGGAGTGACATGGAGGAGTGACATGGAGGAGATAGTTTGTGTAGCGACATGGAGGAATGACAAGGAGGACTGACATGGAGGAACGACATGGAGGAGTGAAAAGGAGTATTGAGTTGGTGTAGCGACATGGAGGAATGACATGGAGTAGCGACAAGGAGGAGTAACATGGAGTAGTGAGTTGGTGGAGCGACATGCAGGAGTCACATGGAGTAGCGACATGGAGGAGTGACTTGGAGGAGTGACATGGAGGAGTGACATGGAGGAGTGAGTTTGTGTAGCGACATGGAGGAATGACAAGGAGGACTGACATGGAGTAGCGACAAGGAGGAGTAACATGGAGTAGTGAGTTGGTGGAGCAACATGCAGGAGTCACATGGAGTAGTGACATGGAGGAGAGACATTGAGGAGTGAGTTGGTGTAGTGACATGGAGGAGGGAAATGGAGGAGTGACAAGGAGGATTGACATCGAGGAGCGATATGGAGGAGTGAAATGAAGAGATGACATGGAGTAGCTACATGGAGGAGTGACAAGGAGGTTTGACATGGAAGAGTGAGTTGGTAGAGCGACATGGAGGAGTCACATGGAGTAGCGACATGGAGGAGTGACATTGAGGAGTGATTTGGTGTAGTGACATGGAGGAGGGACAAGGAGGAGTGACAAGGAGGATTGACATGGAGGAGCGATATGGAGGAGTGAAATGAAGAGGTGACATGGAGTAGCTACATGGAGGAGTGACAAGGTGGTTTGACATGGAAGAGTGAGTTGGTCGAGGGACATGGAGGAGTCACATGGAGTAGCGACATGGAGGAGTGACGTGGAGGTGTGACAAAAAGGAATGACATGGAGGAATGAGTTGGTATAGCGACATGGAGTACTGACATGGAGGAGCGACATGGTGGAGTGACATGGAGGAGGGACATGGATGATTGACTTGGAGGAGTGAAATGGAGGAGTGACATGGAGGACTGACATGAGGAGTGAGTTTGTGTAGCGACATGGAGGAGTGACATGGAGTAGATACATGGAGGAGTTACATGGAGGAGTGACATGGACGAGTGACATAGAGGAGTGACATGGAGGAGTGACATAGAGGAGTGTCATGGATGAGTGACATGGAGGAGTGACATGGAGGAGCAACATGGAGGATTGACATGGAGGAGTAACTTGGAGGATTGACATAAAGGATTGACATGGAGGAGTGACATAGAGGAGTAACATGGAGGAAGGAGTTGGTGGAGCGATCTGGAGGAGTCACATGGAATAGCGACATGGAGGAGTGACATGGAGGAGAGACATGGAGGAATAACATAGAGGATTGATGTGGAGGAGCAACACGGAGGAGCGACATGGAGGAGTGACATGGAGTAGTGACATGGAGGAGTGACTTGGAGATTTGACAGGGTTGATCATGGAAGGAGGGTTGATATGGTGGAGTGACATCGTGGAGGGACATGGGTGAGTGACTTGAAGAAGTGACATGGAGGAGCAACATGGAGGAGCGACATGGAGGAGTGACATGGAGTAGTGACATGGAGGATGGACATGGAGGAGTGACATGGAAGACATATAGAGGTGAAATGGAGGAGTGAATTGGAGGAGCAACATGGAGGAGTGAGTTGGTGGAGCAACATGGAGGAGTAACATGGAGTAGCGACATTTAGGAATAACTTGGAGGAGTGACATAAAAGAGTGACATGGAGTAGCGACATGGAGGATTGACATGGAGGAGCGATATGGAGGAGTGACATGAAAGATTGTAAAGAAGTTTTGAGTTTGTGTAGCGACATGGAGGAGTGACATGAAGTAGTGACATGGAGGAGTGACATGGAGGAGTGACATGGAGGAGTGTCATGAGGAGTGAGTTTGTGTAGCGACATGGAGGAGTGACATGGAGTAGCTACATGGAGGAGTTACATGGAGGAGTGACTTTAAAGAGCAACACGGAGGAGCGACATGGAGGAGTGACATGGAGTAGTGACATGGAGTAGCTACATGTAGGAGTTACATGGAGTAGTGACTTGGAGGAGCAACATGGAGGAGTGACATAGAGGATTGATGTGGAGGAGTAACACGGAGGAGCGACATGGAGGAGTGACATGGAAGAGCAACACGGAGGAGCAACATGGAGGAGTGACATAGAGTAGTGACATGGAGGATGGACATGGAGGAGTGACATGGAAGACATATAGAGATGACATGGAGGAGTGAATTGGAGGAGTGACATAAACGAGTGACATGGAGGAATGACATGGATGAGTGACATGGAGGAGTTACAAGGAAGGTTGAGTTGGTGTAGCGACATGGAGGAGTGACATGGAGTAGCAACATGGAGGAGTTACATGAGGAATGAGTTGGTGTAGCGACATGCAGGAGTGACATGGAGGTGTGACATGGAGGAGTGACATAGAGGAGTGATGTGGAGGAGTGACATGGAGGAGGAACATGGAGGAGTGACATGGAGGAGTGACATAGAGGAGTGACGTGGAGGAGAGACATGGAAGAGTGACATGGAGAAGTGACAGGGCGGATGACCAAGGAGGGTTGATATGGTGGAGTGACATCGCGGAGGGACATGGGTGAGTGACTTGGAGGAGTGACATGGAGGAGTGACATGGAGGATGGACATGGAGGAGTGACATGGAAGACATATAGAGGTGACAAGGAGGAGTAACATGGAGGAGTGACATAGAGGATTGATGTGGAGGAGCTACACGGAGGAGCGACATGGAGGAGTGACATGAGTAATGAGTTGGTGTAGCGACATGGAGGAGTGACATGGAATAACGACATGGAGGAGTGACATGGAGGTGTGACATGGAGGAGTGACATAGAGGAGCGACGTGGAGGAGTGACATGTAGGACGGACATGGAGGAGTGACATGGAAGACAAATAGAGGTGACATGGAGGAGTGACGTGGAGGAGTGAGTTGGTGGAATTATATGGAGGAGTCACATGGAGTAGTGACATGGAGGAGTGACATGAAGTAGTGACATGGAGGAGTGACATTGAGGAGTGAGTTGGTGTAGTGACATGGAGGAGTGACTTTGAGTAGCGACATGGAGGAGTGACCTGGAGGAGTGACATGGAGGAGTGAGTTGTTATAGCGACATGGAGGAGAGAAATGGAGGAGTGACATGGAGGAGTGACATTGAGGAGTGAGTTGGTGTAGTAACATGGAGGAGTGACTTTGAGTAGCAACATGGAGGAGTGACATGGAAGAGCGATGAGGAGGAGTGACATGGAGGAGTGACATTGAGGAGCAAGGAAGAGTGACATGGAGGAGTGACATGGAGGAGCTTCATGGTGGAGAGATATGGAGTAGTGACAAGGAGTAGCGACATGGAAGACGGACATGGAGGAGTGAATTTAAGGATCGTCATGGAGGAGTGACATTGATAAGCAACACAGTTGCTCAACATATATGAGTTATATTGAGGAGTGTCATTGAAGGTCGACATGGAGGCTCAACATTAAGAAGTGACATGGAGGAGTGACATAAAGGAGTGACATGGAAGAATGACATGGATGACTGACATAGAGGAGTGACAAGGAAGATTGAGTTGGTGTAGCAACATGGAGGAGTGACATGGATTAGCAACATGGAGGAGTGATGAGGAGTGAGTTGGTGTAGCGACATGGAGGAGTGACATTGAGGTTTGACGTGGAATAGAGACATGGAGGTGTGACATGGAGAAGTGACATGGAAAACAGGTAGAAGTGACACGGAGGAGTGATATGGAAGGAGTGAAATAGAGGAGTGAGTTGGTGGAGCGACATGGAGGAGTCACATGGAGTAGCGACATGGCGGAGGGACATGGACGAGTGACATGGAGGAGTGACAGAGAGGAGTGACATAGAGGAGCGACATGGATGAGCGACTTAGAGGAGTGACATGGAAGAGTGACATGGAGGAGCGACATGGAGGAGTGAAATGGAGGGGTGTAATGGAGGAGTCAAATGGAGTAGAGACATGGAGGAGTGACTTGGAGTAGTGACATAAAGGATTGACATGGAGGAGAGATATGGATGAGTGAAATGGAGGGGTGAAATTTAGGAGCGACATGGATGAGAGACATGTAGCAGCGAGGACGAGTGATATGGAGGAGTTACGTGGAGGAGTGACATGGAAGAGCGACATGGAGGAGTGAGTTAGTGTAGCCACATGGAGAAATGACAAGGAGGACTGACATGGAGTACTGACAATTACGAGTGACATGGAGGAGTGAAATGGAGTAGCGACATGGAGGAGTGACTTGGAGGAGTGACATAAAGGATTGACATGGAGGAGTGACATGAAGGATAGACATTTAGGAGCAATATGGAGGAAACAAATGGAGGAGTGAAATGGAGGAGTTACATATAGGAGCAACATGGGTGAGAGACATGTAACAGCAAGGAGGAGTGACATGGAGGAGTGACATGGAGGAGCGACATGGAGGAGTGAAATGAAGGAGTTACATGGAAGACATATAGAAGTGACATGGAGGAGTCATATGAAGTAGTGACATGGAGGAGTGACATGGAGAAGTGACATGGAGTAATGAGTTGGTATAGCGACATGGAGTACTGACATGGAGGAGCAACATAGAGGAGTGATGTGGAGGAGTGACATGGAGGAGGAACATGGAGGGGTGACATGGAGGAGTGACATTGCGGAGTGAGTTGGTGTAGTGACATGGAGGAGTAACATGGAGGAAGGAGTTGGTGGAGCGACATGGAGGAGTCACATGGAATAGCAACATGGAGGAGTTACATGGAGGAGTGACGTGGAGGAGTGAGTTGGTGGAGTCACATGGAGGAGTGACGTGGAGGAGTGAATTGGTTTAGCGACATGGAGGAGTGACATGGAAGAACAATATGGATGAGCGACATGGAGGAGTGAGTTGGTGGAGCGACATGGAGGAGTCACATGGAGTAGTGACAAGGAGGAGTGACATGAAGTAGTGACATGGATGTGCAACATGGAGGAGTTACATGGAAAACATATAGAAGTGACATGGAGGAGTGATATGGAGTATTGACATGGAGGAGTGACATGGAGGAGTTACATGGAAAACATATAGAAGTGACATGGAGGAGTGATATGGAGTAGTGACATGGAGGAGTGACATGGAGGAGTGACATGGAGGAGATAGTTTGTGTAGCGACATGGAGGAATGACAAGGAGGACTGACATGGAGGAACGACATGGAGGAGTGAAAAGGAGTATTGAGTTGGTGTAGCGACATGGAGGAATGACATGGAGTAGCGACAAGGAGGAGTAACATGGAGTAGTGAGTTGGTGGAGCGACATGCAGGAGTCACATGGAGTAGCGACATGGAGGAGTGACTTGGAGGAGTGACATGGAGGAGTGACATGGAGGAGTGAGTTTGTGTAGCGACATGGAGGAATGACAAGGAGGACTGACATGGAGTAGCGACAAGGAGGAGTAACATGGAGTAGTGAGTTGGTGGAGCAACATGCAGGAGTCACATGGATTAGTGACATGGAGGAGAGACATTGAGGAGTGAGTTGGTGTAGTGACATGGAGGAGGGACATGGAGGAGTGACAAGGAGGATTGACATCGAGGAGCGATATGGAGGAGTGAAATGAAGAGATGACATGGAGTAGCTACATGGAGGAGTGACAAGGAGGTTTGACATGGAAGAGTGAGTTGGTAGAGCGACATGGAGGAGTCACATGGAGTAGCGACATGGAGGAGTGACATTGAGGAGTGATTTGGTGTAGTGACATGGAGGAGGGACAAGGAGGAGTGACAAGGAGGATTGACATGGAGGAGCGATATGGAGGAGTGAAATGAAGAGGTGACATGGAGTAGCTACATGGAGGAGTGACAAGGAGGTTTGACATGGAAGAGTGAGTTGGTGGAGGGACATGGAGGAGTCACATGGAGTAGCGACATGGAGGAGTGACGTGGAGGTGTGACAAAAAGGAATGACATGGAGGAATGAGTTGGTATAGCGACATGGAGTACTGACATGGAGGAGCGACATGGAGGAGTGACATGGAGGAGTGACATAGAGGAGCGACATGGAGTAGCGACATGGAGGAGTGACATGAGGAATGAGTTGGTGTAGCGACATGGAGGAGTGACATGGAATAACGACATGGAGGATTGACATGGAGGTGTGACATGGAAGAGTGACATAGAGGAGTGACGTGGAGGAGTGACATGGAGGAGTGACATGGAGGAGTGAGTTTGTGTAGCGACATGGAGGAATGACAAGGAGGACTGACATGGAGTAGCGACAAGGAGGAGTAACATGGAGTAGTGAGTTGGTGGAGCAACATGCAGGAGTCACATGGAGTAGTGACATGGAGGAGAGACATTGAGGAGTGAGTTGGTGTAGTGACATGGAGGAGGGACATGGAGGAGTGACAAGGAGGATTGACATCGAGGAGCGATATGGAGGAGTGAAATGAAGAGATGACATGGAGTAGCTACATGGAGGAGTGACAAGGAGGTTTGACGTGGAAGAGTGAGTTGGTAGAGCGACATGGAGGAGTCACATGGAGTAGCGACATGGAGGAGTGACATTGAGGAGTGATTTGGTGTAGTGATATGGAGGAGGGACAAGGAGGAGTGACAAGGAGGATTGACATGGAGGAGCGATATGGAGGAGTGAAATGAAGAGGTGACATGGAGTAGCTACATGGAGGAGTGACAAGGAGGTTTGACATGGAAGAGTGAGTTGGTGGAGGGACATGGAGGAGTCACATGGAGTAGCGACATGGAGGAGTGACGTGGAGGTGTGACAAAAAGGAGTGACATGGAGGAATGAGTTGGTATAGCGACATGGAGTACTGACATGGAGGAGCGACATGGAGGAGTGACATGGAGGAGTGACATAGAGGAGCGACATGGAGTAGCGACATGGAGGAGTGACATGAGGAATGAGTTGGTGTAGCGACATGGAGGAGTGACATGGAATAACGACATGGAGGATTGACATGGAGGTGTGACATGGAGGAGTGACATAGAGGAGTGACGTGGAGGAGTGACATGGAGGAGGGACATGGAGGAGTGACATGGAGGAGTGACAAGGAGGATTGAAATGGTGGAATGACATGGAGGAGTGATTTGTTATAGCGACATGGAGGAGTGAAATGGTGGAGTGACATGGATGAGTGACATGGAGCAGCGACATGGAGGAGTGACAAGGTGTATTGAGTTGGTGTAGCGTCATGTAGGAGTGACATAGAGTAACGAAATAGAATAGTGACATTAGGAGTGAGTTGTTGTAGCGACATGGAGGAGTGACATGGAGGAATGACATAGAGTAGCGACATGGAGGAGTGACATGGAGCAGTGACATGGAGGAATGAATTAGTGGAGCGACATGGATGAGAGACATGACATTGAAGTCTTGGAGAAGTGACATGGAGGAGCGACATGGAGGAGTGACATGAGGAAGGAGTTGGTGCATTGACATGGAAGAGTGACATGGAGGAGTGACATAGAGGATTGATGTGGAGGAGCAACACGGAGGAGCGACATGGAGGAGTGAAATGGAGTAGTGACATGGAGGAGGGACATGGAGGAGTGACTTGGAGAAGTGACAGGATTGATCAGGTAGGAGGGTTGATATGGTGGAGTGACATCGTGGAGGGACATGGGTGAATGACTTGGAGAAGTGACATGGAGGAGCAACACGGAGGAGCGACATGGAGGAGTGACATGGAGTAGTGACATGGAGGATGGACATGGAGTAGTGACATGGAAGACATATAGAGGTTACATGGAGGAGTGAATTGGAGGAGCAACATGGAGGAGCGAAATGGAGGAGTGAGTTTGTGGAGCGACATGGAGGAGTCACATGGTTTAGAGACATGGAGGAGTAACTTGGAGGAGTGACATAAAGGAGTGACTTGGAGGAGTGACATGGAGGAGTGACATGGAAGAGTGATATGTAGGAGTGACATGAAAGAGTGTAAAGGACGATTGAGTTTGTGTAGCAACATGGAGGAGTGACATAGAGGAGCGACATGGAGTAGCGACATGGAGGAGTGACATGAGGAATGAGTTGGTGTAGCGACATGGAGGAGTGACATGGAATAACGAAATGGAGGATTGACAAGGAGGATTGACATGGAGGAGCGATATGGAGGAGTGAAATGAAGAGGTGACATGGAGTAGCTACATGGAGGAGTGACAAGGAGGTTTGACATGGAAGAGTGAGTTGGTGGAGGGACATGGAGGAGTCACATGGAGTAGCGACATGGAGGAGTGACGTGGAAGTGTGACAAAAAGGAGTGACATGGAGGAATGAGTTGGTATAGCGACATGGAGTACTGACATGGAGGAGCGACATGGAGGAGTGACATGGAGGAGTGACATAGAGGAGCGACATGGAGTAGCGACATGGAGGAGTGACATGAGGAATGAGTTGGTGTAGCGACATGGAGGAGTGACATGGAATAACGACATGGAGGATTGACATGGAGGTGTGACATGGAGGAGTGACATAGAGGAGTGACGTGGAGGAGTGACATGGAGGAGGGACATGGAGGAGTGACATGGAGGAGTGACCTGGAGGAGTGACAAGGAGGATTGAAATGGTGGAATGACATGGAGGAGTGATTTGTTATAGCGACATGGAGGAGTGAAATGGTGGAGTGACATGGATGAGTGACATGGAGCAGCGACATGGAGGAGTGACAAGGTGTATTGAGTTGGTGTAGCGTCATGTAGGAGTGACATAGAGTAACGAAATAGAATAGTGACATTAGGAGTGAGTTGTTGTAGCGACATGGAGGAGTGACATGGAGGAATGACATAGAGTAGCGACATGGAGGAGGGACATGGAGCAGTGACATGGAGGAATGAATTAGTGGAGCGACATGGATGAGAGACATGACATTGAAGTCTTGGAGAAGTGACATGGAGGAGCGACATGGAGGAGTGACATGAGGAAGGAGTTGGTGCATTGACATGGAAGAGTGACATGGAGGAGTGACATAGAGGATTGATGTGGAGGAGCAACACGGAGGAGCGACATGGAGGAGTGAAATGGAGTAGTGACATGGAGGAGGGACATGGAGGAGTGACTTGGAGAAGTGACAGGATTGATCAGGTAGGAGGGTTGATATGGTGGAGTGACATCGTGGAGGGACATGGGTGAATGACTTGGAGAAGTGACATGGAGGAGCAACACGGAGGAGCGACATGGAGGAGTGACATGGAGTAGTGACATGAAGGATGGACATGGAGTAGTGACATGGAAGACATATAGAGGTGACATGGAGGAGTGAATTGGAGGAGCAACATGGAGGAGCGAAATGGAGGAGTGAGTTTGTGGAGCGACATGGAGGAGTCACATGGATTAGAGACATGGAGGAGTAACTTGGAGGAGTGACATAAAGGAGTGACTTGGAGGAGTGACATGGAGGAGTGACATGGAAGAGTGATATGTAGGAGTGACATGAAAGAGTGTAAAGGACGATTGAGTTTGTGTAGCAACATGGAGGAGTGACATAGAGGAGCGACATGGAGTAGCGACATGGAGGAGTGACATGAGGAATGAGTTGGTGTAGCGACATGGAGGAGTGACATGGAATAACGAAATGGAGGATTCACATGGAGGTGTGACATGGAGGAGTGACATAGAGGAGTGACGTGGAGGAGTGACATGGAGGAGGGACATGGAGGAGTGACATGGAGGAGTGACCTGGAGGAGTGACATGGAGGAGTGAAATGGTGGAATGACATGAAGGAGTGATTTGTTATAGCGACATGGAGGAGAGACATGGAGGGTTGACATGGAGGAGTGACATGAGGAATGAGTTGGTGTAGCGATATGGAGGAGTGATATGGAGTAGTGACATGGAAGAGTGACCTGGAGGAGTGACATGGAGAAGTGAAATGGTGGAGTGACATGGAGGAGTGACATGGAGCAGCGACATGGTGGAGTGACAAGGTGTATTGAGTTGGTGTAGCGACATGGAGGAGTGACATGAGGATTGAGTTGGTGTATTGACATGGAAGAGTGACATAAAGGAGTGACATGGAAGAATAACATGGTTGAGTGACATGGAGGAGTGACAAGGAGGATTGAGTTGGTGTATTGACATGGAGGAGTGACATGGAGGAGTGACATAGAGGATTGATGTGGAGGAGCAACACGGAGGAGCGACATGGAGGAGTGACATGGAGTAGTGACATGGAGGAGGGACATGGAGGAGTGACTTGGAGAAGTGACAGGATTGATCAGGTAGGAGGGTTGATATGGTGGAGTGACGTCGTGGAGGGACATTGGTGAATGACTTGGAGAAGTGACATGGAGGAGCAACACGGAGGAGCGACATGGAGGAGTGACATGGAGTAGTGACATGGAGGAGAGACATGGAGGAGTGACTTGGAGGTGTGACATGAGGAATGAGTGGGTGTAGCGACATGGAGGAGTGACATGGAGTAGCTACATGGAGGAGTGATATGAAGTAGTGACATGGAGGAGTGACATTGAGGAGTGAGTTGGTTTAGTGACATGGAGGAGTGACTTTGAGTAGCGACATGGAGGAGTGACTTTGAGTAGCGACATGGAGGAGTGACCTGGAGGAGTGACATGGAGGAGTGACCTGGAGGAGTGACATGGAGGAGTGAAATGGTAGAGTGACATGGAGGAGTGAGTTGTTAGAGCGACATAGAGGAGAGACATGGAGGAGTGACATGTAGGAGTGACATGGAGGAGTGACATAGAGGTGTGACGTGGAGGAGAGACATGGAGGAGTGACATGGAGTAGGGACATGGAGTAAGTACATGTAGGAGTTACATGGAGGAGTGACTTGGAGGAGCAACATGGAGGAGTGACATAGAGGATTGATGTGGAGTAGCAAAACAGAGGAGCGACATGGAGGAGTGACATGGATTAGTGACATGGAGGAGGGACATGGAGGAGTGACTTGGAGAAGTGACAGGGTTGATCAGGAAGGAGGGTTAATATGGTGGAGTGACATCGTGGAGGGACATGGGTGAGTGACTTGGAGGAGTGACATGGAGGAGCAACACAGAGGAGCAACATGGAGGAGTTACATGGAGTAGTGACATGGAGGAGTGACATGGAAGACATATAGAGGTGACATGGAGGAGTGAATTGGAGGAGTGACATAAACGAGTGACATGGAGGAATGACATGGATGAGTGACATGAAGGAGTTACAAAGAGGGTTGAGTTGGTGTAGCGACATGGAGGAGTGACATGGAGTAGTGAAATGGAGGAGTGACATGAGTAATGAGTTGGTGTAGCGACATGGACGAGTGACATGGAATAACAACATGGAGAAGTGACATGGAGGTGTGACATGGAGGAGTGACATAGAGGAGCGACATGGAGGAGTGACATTGAGGAGGGACATGGAGGAGTGACATGGAAGACATATAGAAGTGAAATGGATGAGTGACATGGAGGAGTGACAAGAAGGATTGAGTTGGTGTAGTGACATGGCGGAGGGACATAGATGAGTTACATGGAGGAGTGACATGGAAGAGCAACATGGAGGAGCGACATGGATGAGTGAGTTGGTGTAGCGACATGGAGGAGTCACATGGAGTAGCGACATGGAGGAGAGACATGAAGTAGTGACATGGAGGAGTGACATGGAGTAGTGACATGGAGGAGGGACATGGAGGAGTGACTTGGAGAAGTGACAGGGTTGATCAGGAAAGAGAGTAGATATGGTGGAGTGACATCGTGGAGGAACATGGGTGAGTGACTTGGAGAATTGACATGGAGGAGCAAAACAGAGGAGTGACATGGAGTAGTGACATGGAGGATGGACATGGAGAAGTGACATGGAAGACATATAGAGGTGACATGGTGAGTGAATTGGAGGAGTGACATAAAGGAGTGACATGGAGGATTTACATGGATGAGTGACATGGAGGAGTGACAAGGAGGGTTGAGTTTGTGTTGTGACATGGAGAAGTGACAGGTCGGATCACCAACGAAGATTGATAGGGTGGAGTGACATGGCGGAGGGACATGGATGAGTGACATGGAGGATTGACATGGAGGAGGGAATTGGAGGAGTGACATAAAGGAGTGACATGGAGGAATTACATGGATGAGTGACATAGAGGAGTGACAAGGAGGAGTGATATTGAGGAGTGAGTTGGTGTAGTTACATGGAGGAGTGACTCTGAGTAGCGACTTTGAGGAGTGACCTGGAGGAGTGACATGGAGGAGTGAAGTGGTGGAGTGACATGGAGGAATGAGTTGTTAGAGCGACATGGAGGAGAGACATGGAGGAGTGACATGGAGGATGGACATGGAGGAGTAACATGGAAGACATGTAGAGGTGACATGGAGGAGTGAATTGGAGGAGTCACATGGAGTAGCTACATTTAGGAGGAACTTGGAGGAGTGACATAAAGGAGTGCCATGGAGGAGTGACATGGAGGATTGACATGGAGGAGAGACATGGAGGAGTGACATGGAGGAGTGACATGGAGGAGTGACATGGAGGATGGACATGGAGAAGTGACATGGAAGACATATAGAGGTGACATGGTGAGTGAATTGGAGGAGTGACATAAAGGAGTGACATGGAGGATTTACATGGATGAGTGACATGGAGGAGTGACAAGGAGGGTTGAGTTTGTGTTGTGACATGGAGAAGTGACAGGTCGGATCACCAACGAAGATTGATAGGGTGGAGTGACATGGCGGAGGGACATGGATGAGTGACATGGAGGATTGACATGGAGGAGGGAATTGGAGGAGTGACATAAAGGAGTGACATGGAGGAATTACATGGATTAGTGACATAGAGGAGTGACAAGGAGGAGTGATATTGAGGAGTGAGTTGGTATAGTTACATGGAGGAGTGACTCTGAGTAGCGACTTTGAGGAGTGACCTGGAGGAGTGACATGGAGGAGTGAAGTGGTGGAGTGACATGGAGGAATGAGTTGTTAGAGCGACATGGAGGAGAGACATGGAGGAGTGACATGGAGGATGGACATGGAGGAGTAACATGGAAGACATGTAGAGGTGACATGGAGGAGTGAATTGGAGGAGTCACATGAAGTAGCGACATTTAGGAGGAACTTGGAGGAGTGAAATAAAGGAGTGCCATGGAGGAGTGACATGGAGGATTGACATGGAGGAGAGACATGGAGGAGTGACATGGAGGAGTGACATGGAGGAGTGACATAGAGGAGTGACGTGGAGGAGAGACATGGAAGAGTGACATGGAGAAGTGACAGGGCGGATCACCAAGGAGGGTTGATATGGTGGAGTGACATCGCGGAGGGACATGGGTGAGTGACTTGGAGGAGTGACATGGAGGAGTGACATGAGGAGTGAGTTTGTGTAGCGACATGGAGGAGTGACATGGAGTAGCTACATGAAGGAGTTACATGGAGGAGTGACTTGGAGGACTGACATGGAATAGCGACATGGAGGAGTGACATGGAAGACATATAGAGATGACATGGAGGAGTGAATTGGAGGAGTGACATAAACGAGTGACATGGAGGAATGACATGGATGAATGACATGGAGGAGTTACAAGGAGGGTTGAGTTGGTGTAGCGACATCAATTAGTGACATTGAGTAGTGACATGGAGGAGTGACATTGAGGAGTGAGTTGGTGCAGTTACATGGAGAAGTGACTTTGATTAGCAACATGGAGGAGTGACCCGGAGGAGTGACATGGAGGAGTGAAACGGTGGAGTGACATGGAGGAGTGAGTTGTTAGAGTGACATGGAGTAGAGACATGGAGGAGTGACATGGAGGAGTGACATAGCAGAGTGACGTGGAGGAGAGACATGGAAGAGTGACATGGAGAAGTGACAGGTCGGATCACCAAGGAAGATTGATAGGGTGGAGTGACATGGCGGAGGGACATGGATGAGTGACATGGAGGAGTGACATGGAGAAGTGAATTGGAGGATTTATATAAAGGAGTGACATGAGGAATGACATGGATGAGTGACATGGAGGAGTGACAAGGAGGGTTGAGTTTGTGTAGCGACATGGAGGACTGACATGGAATAGCGACATGGAGTAGTGACATGGAGGAGGGACATGGAGGAGTGACTTGGAGGAGTGAAATGGAGGAGTGACATGGAGGAGTGACATGAGGAGTGAATTTGTGTAGCGAAATGGAGGAGTGACATGGAGTAGTTACATGGAAGAGTTATATGGAGGAGTGACATTGAGTAATGACATGGAGGAGTGACATAGAGGATTGAAGTTGAGGAGCAACACGGAGGAGCGACATGGAGGAGTGACTAGGAGAAGTGACAGGGTTGATCAGGCAGGAGGGTTGATATGGTGGAGTGACATCGTGGAGGGACATGGGTGAGTAACTTGGAGGAGTGAAATGGAGGAGCAACACGGAGGAGCAACATGGAGGAGTGACATGGAGTAGTGACATGGAGGAGCAACATGGAGGAGTGACATGGAGTAGTGACATTGAGTAGTGATATGGAGGAGTGACATGAAAGAGTGTAAAGGAGGATTGAGTTTGTGTAGCAACATGGAGGAGTGACATGAAGTAGTGACATTGAGGAGTGACATTGAGGAGTGAGTTGGTGTAGTGACCTGGAGGAGTGACATGTAGGAGTGACATGGAGTAGTGACATAGAGGATTGACGTGGAGGAGAGACATGGAAGAGTGAAATGGAGAAGTGACAGGGCGGATCACCAAGGAGGGTTGATATGATGGAGTGACATCGTGGAGGGACATGGGTGAGTGCCTTTGAGGAATGACATGGAGGAGTAACATGGAGGAGTGACATGGAGTAGCTACATGGAGGAGTGACTTGGAGGAGCAACACGGAGGAGCGACATGGAGGAGGGACATGAAGTAGTGACATGGAGGAGTGACATTGAGGAGTGAGTTGGTGTAGTGCCATGGAGGAGTCACATGGAGTAGCGACATGGAGGAGTGACATGAAGTAGTGACATGGAGGAGTGACATTGAGGATTGAGTTGTTGTACTGACATGGAGGAGTGAAATGGAGTAGCTACATGGAGGAGCGACATGGAGGGGTGACATGGAGGAGTGACATGGAGGAGGGACATGGAGGAGTGACTTGGAGAAGTGACAGTGTTGATCAGGAAGTAGGGTTGATATGGTGGAGGGACATAGTGGAGGGACATGGGTGAGTGACTTGGAGGAGTGACATGGAGGAGTGAAATGGTGGAGTGACATGGAGGAGTGAGTTGTTAGAGCGACATGGAGGAGAGACATGGAGGAGTGACATGGAGGAGTGACATGGAGAAGTGACAGGTCGGATCACCAAGGAAGATTGATAGGGTGGAGTGACATGGCGGAGGAACATGGATGAGTGACATGGAGGAGTGACATGGAGGAGTGAATTGGAGGAGTGACATAAAAGAGTGACATGAGGAATGACATGGATGAGTGACATGGAGGAGTGACAAGAAGGGTTGAGTTTGTGTAGCGACATGGAGGAGTGATATGAAGTAGTGACATGGAGGAGTGACATTGAGGAGTGAGTTGGTGCAGTTACATGGAGGAGTGACTTTGAGTAGCAACATGGAGGAGTGACCTGGAGGAGTGACATGGAGGAGTGAAATGGTGGAGTGACATGGAGGAGTGAGTTGTTAGAGCGACATGGAGGAGAGACATGGAGGAGTGACATGGAGGAGTGACATAGAGGAGTTTACGTGGAGGAGAGACATGGAAGAGTGACATGGAGAAGTGACAGGTCGGATCACCAAGGAAGATTGATAGGGTGGAGTGACATGGCGGAGGAACATGGATGAGTGACATGGAGGAGTGACATGGAGGAGTGAATTGGAGGAGTGACATAAAAGAGTGACATGAGGAATGACATGGATGAGTGACATGGAGGAGTGACAAGAAGGGTTGAGTTTGTGTAGCGACATGGAGGAGTGATATGAAGTAGTGACATGGAGGAGTTACATTGAGGAGTGAGTTGGTGCAGTTACATGGAGGAGTGACTTTGAGTAGCAACATGGAGGAGTGACCTGGAGGAGTGACATGGAGGAGTGACATGGAGTAGCTACATGGAGGAGTTATATGGTGGAGTGACATGGGCGAGTGACATGGAGGAATGACAGAGAGGAGTGACGTGGAGGAGAGACATGGAGAAGTGACATGGAGAAGTGACAGGGCGGAAAACCAAGGAGGGTTGATATGGTGGAGTCACATCGCGGAGGGACATGGGTGAGTGACTTGGAGGAGTGACTTAGAGGAGCAACACGGAGGAGGGACATGGAGGAGTGACATGGAGTAATGACATGGAGGAGTGACATAGAGGGTTGAAGTGGAGGAGCAACACGGAGGAGCGACATGGAGGAGTGACATGGAGTAGTGACATGGAGGAGGGACATGGAGGAGTGACTTGGAGAAGTGACAGGGTTGATCAGGAAGGAGGGTTGATATGGTGGAGTGACATCGTGGAGGGACATGGGTGAGTAACTTGGAGGAGTGAAATGGAGGAGCAACACGGAGGAGCAACATGGAGGAGTGACATGGAGTAGTGACATGGAGGAGTGATATGGAGGAGTGACATGAAAGAGTGTAAAGGAGGATTGAGTTTGTGTAGCAACATGGAGAAGTGACATCAAGTAGTGACATTGAGTAGTGACATGTAGGAGTGACATTGAGGAGTGAGTTGGTGCATTTACATGGAGGAGTGACTTTTAGTAGCAACATGGAGGAGTGACCCGGAGGAGTGACATGGAGGAGTGAAATGGTGGAGTGACATGGAGGAGTGAGTTGTTAGAGTGACATGGAGTAGAGACATGGAGGAGTGACATGGAGGAGTGACATAGAGGAGTGACATAGAGGTGTGACGTGGAGGAGAGACATGGAGGAGTGACATGGAGGAGTTACATAGCAGAGTGACGTGGAGGAGAGACATGGAAGTGTGACATGGAGAAGTGACAGGTCGGATCACCAAAGAAGATTGATAGGGTGGAGTGACATGGCGGAGGGACATGGATGAGTGACATGGAGGAGTGACATGGAGAAGTGAATTGGAGGATTTATATAAAGGAGTGACATGAGGAATAACATGGATGAGTGACATGGAGGAGTGACAAAGAGGGTTGAGTTTGTGTAGCGACATGGAGGACTGACATGGAATAGCGACATGGAGTAGTGACATGGAGGAGGGAAATGGAGGAGTGACTTGGAGGAGTGAAATGGAGGAGTGACATGGAGTAGCTACATGGAGGAGTTACATGGAGGAGTGACATGGGCGAGTGACATGACAGAATGACAGAGAGGAGTGACGTGGAGGTGAGACATGGAGAAGTGACATGGAGAAATGACAGGGCGGATAACCAAGGAGGGTTGATATGGTGGAGTGACATCACGGAGGGACATGGGTGAGTGACTTGGAGGAGTGACATGAAGGAGTGACTTGGAGGAGTGACTTAGAGGAGCAACACGGAGGAGGGACATGGAGGAGTGACATGGAGGAGTGAAATGGAGGAGTGACATGGAGGAGTGACATGGAGGAGGGACATGGAGGAGTGACTTGGAGGAGTGAAATGGAGGAGTGACATGGAGGAGTGACATGAGGAGTGAGCTTGTGTAGCGACATGGAAGAGTGACATGGAGTAGCTACATGGAGGATTTACATGGAGGAGTGACATGGGCGAGTGACATGGAGGAATGACAGAGAGGAGTGACGTGGAGGAGAGACATGGAGAAGTGACATGGAGAAGTGACAGGGCGGATAACCAAGGAGGGTTGATATGGTGGAGTGACATCGCGGAGGGACATGGGTGAGTGACTTGGAGGAGTGACATGGAGGAGTGACATTGAGGAGTGAGTTGGTGCAGTTACATGGAGGAGTGACTTTGAGTAGCAACATGGAGGAGTGACCCAGAGGAGTGACATGGAGGAGTGAAATGGTGGAGTGACATGGAGGAGTGAGTTGTTAGAGTGACATGGAGTAGAGACATGGAGGAGTGACATGGAGGAGTGACATAGAGGAGTGACGTGGAGGAGAGACAAGGAAAAGAGTGACATGGAGAAGTGACAGGTCGGATCACCAAGGAAGATTGATAGGGTGGAGTGACATGGCGGAGGGACATGGATGAGTGACATGGAGGAGTGACATGGAGAAGTGAATTGGAGGATTTATATAAAGGAGTGACATGAGGAATGACATGGAATAGCGACATGGAGTAGTGACATGGAGGAGGGACATGGACGAGTGACATGGAGGAGTGACTTGGAGGAGTGAAATGGAGGAGTGACATGGAGGAGTTACATGGAGTAGCTACATGAAGGAGTTATATGGAGGAGTGACATGGGCGAGTGACATGGAGGAATGACAGAGAGGAGTGACGTGGAGAAGAGACATGGAGAAGTGACATGGAGAAGTGACAGGGCGGATAACCAAGGAGGGTTGATATGGTGGAGTGACATCGCGGAGGGACATGGGTGAGTGACTTGGAGGAGTGACATGGAGGAGTGACTTGGAGGAGTGACTTAGAGGAGCAACACGGAGGAGGGACATGGAGGAGTGACATGGAGTAATGACATGGAGGAGTGACATAGAGGGTTGAAGTGGAGGAGCAACACGGAGGAGCGACATGGAGGAGTGACATGAGAGTAGTGACATGGAGGAGGGACATGGAGGAGTGACTTGGAGAAGTGACAGGGTTGATCAGGAAGGAGGGTTGATATGGTGGAGTGACATCGTGGAGGGACATGGGTGAGTAACTTGGAGGAGTGAAATGGAGGAGCAACACGGAGGAGCAACATGGAGGAGTGACATGGAGTAGTGACATGGAGGAGGGACATGGAGGAGTGACATGGAGTAATGACATAGAGGAGTGATATGGAGGAGTGACATGAAAGAGTGTAAAGGAGGATTGAGTTTGTGTTGCAACATGGAGAAGTGACATCAAGTAGTTACATTGAGTAGTGACATGGAGGAGTGACATTGAGGAGTGAGTTGGTGCATTTACATGAAGGAGTTACTTTGAGTAGCAACATGGAGGAGGGACCCGGAGGAGTGACATGGAGGAGTGAAATGGTGGAGTGACATGGAGGAGTGAGTTGTTAGAGTGACATGGAGTAGAGACATGGAGGAGTGACATGGAGGAGTGACATGGAGGAGTGAGTTGTTATAGCGACATGGAGGAGAGACCTGGAGGAGTGACATGGAGGAGTGACATGGAGTAGCGACATGGAGGAGGGACATGGAGGAGTGACTTGGAGAAGTGACAGGGTTGATCAGGAAGGAGGGTTGATATGGTGGAGTGACATCGTAGAGGGACATGGGTGAGTGACTTGTAGGAGTGACAAGGAGGAGCAACACGGAGGAGCGACATGGAGGAGTTACATGAGGAGTGAGTTTGTGTAGCGACATGGAGGAGTGACATGGAGGAGTCACATGGAATAGCGACATGGAAGAGCAACACGGCAGAGCGACATGGAGGAGTGACATGGAGTAGTGACATGGAGGATGGACATGGAGGAGTGACATGGAAGACATATAGAGGTGACATGGAGGAATGATTTGGAGGAGGAACATGGAGGAGTGAGTTGGTGGAGCAACATGGAGGAATCACATGGAGTAGCGACATTTAGGAGTAACTTGGAGGAGTGACATAAAGGAGTGACATGGAGGAGTGACATGGAGGATTGACATGGAGGAGCGATATGGAGGAGTGACATGAAAGATTGTATAGGAGGATTGAGTTTGTGTAGCGACATGGAGGAGTGACATGGAGTAGTGACATGGAGGAGTGACATTGAGGAGTGAGTTGGTGTAGTAACATGGAGGAGTGACTTTGAGTAGCGACATCGTGGAGAGACATGGAGGAGTGACATGGAGGAGTGAAATGGTGGAGTGACATGGAGGAGTGAGTTGTTATAGCGACATGGAGGAGAGACCTGGAGGAGTGACATGGAGGAGTGAGTTGTTATAGCGACATGGAGGAGAGAAATGAAAGAGTGACATGGAGGAGCTTCATGGTGGAGTGATATGGAGGAGTGACTTGTAGGAGTCACAGAGAAGATCGACATGGAAGAGAGACATGGAGGAGTGACATGGAGAAGTGACAAGGAGTAGCGACATGGAAGACGGACATGGAGGAGTGAATTTAAGGATCGTCATGGAGGAGTGACATGGATAAGCAACACAGTGGCTCAACATATTGGAGTGACATGGAGGAGTGACATAAAGGAGTGACATGGAGGAATGACATGGATGACTGACATGGAGGAGTGACAAGGAAGATTGAGTTGGTGTAGCAACATGGAGGAGTGACATGGATTAGCGACATGGAGGAGTGATGAGGAGTGAGTTGGTGTAGCGACATGGAGGCGTGACATTGATGTTTGACGTGGAATAGAGACATGGAGGTGTGACATGGAGAAGTGACATGGAAAACAGGTAGAAGTGACACGGAGGAGTGATATGGAGGAGTGACAATGTGGAGCTACACAGATGAGACACTTGACATTGAACACTTGGAGAAGTTACATGGAGGAGCGACATGGAAGAGTGACATGGAGTAGTGACATAGAGGAGTGACATGGAGGAGTGACATGGAGTAGCAACACAGAGGAGTGACATGAGAAGTGAGTTGGTGTAGCGACATGGAGGAGTGACATGGAGTAGCGACATGGAGGAGCGACATGGAGGAGTGACATAGAGTAACGACATGGAGGAGCGACATGGAGGAGTGACATGGAAGACATATAGAAGTTACATGGAGGAGTGACATGGAGAAGTGACAGGGCGGATCAGTAAGGAGGATTGAAATGGTGGAGTGACATGGAGGAGTGACAAGGAAGATTGAGTTGGTGTAGCGACATGGAGGAGTGACATTGAAGACATAGAAGTGACATGGAGGAGTGACATGGATAAGTGATAGGGCAGATCAGCAAGGACGACTGATATGGTGGAGTGACATGGAGGAGTGAAAAGGAAGATTGAGTTGGTGTAGCGACATGGAGGAATGAAAAGGAGTAGCGACATGGAGGAGTGACATGGAGGTGTGACATGGCGGAGGGAACTGGAGGAGTGACATGGAAGACATATAGAAGAGACATGGAGGAGTGACTTGGAGGAGTGGCATAAAGAAGTGACATGAAGGAATGACATGGAGGAATGTCTTGGAGGAGTGACATGGAGGAGTGACATGGAGGAGTGACATGGAGGAGTGACATGGAGTAATGAGTTGGTATAGCGACATGGAGTACTGACATGGAAGACCTACATGGAGGAGTGACATGGAGGTGTGACATGGAGAAGTGGCATGGAAAACATGTAGAAGTGACATGGAGGAGTGACATTGAGGAGTGAGTTGGTGTAGTGACATGAAGTACTGACATGGAGGAGCGACATGGAGTACTAACATGGAGGAGCGACATGGAGGAGTGACATGGAGGAGTGACATAGAGGAGTGACATGGAGGAGTGACATGGAGTAGTGATACGGAGGATTGACATGAGGTGTGAGTTGGCGTAGCGACATGGAGGAGTGACATGGAGTAGCGACATGGAGGAGTGACATGGAGTAACGACATGGAGGAGTGACGAGGAGTGAGTTAGTGTAGCGACATGGCAGAGTGAAATGGAGTAGCGACATGGAGGAGTGACATGGAGGTGTGACATGGAGGAGGGACCTGGAGGAGTGATATGGAAGACATATAGAAGTGACATGGAGGAGTGACTTGGAGGAGTGACATAAAGTAGTAACATGGAGAAATGACATGGATGAGTGACATGGAGGAGTGACAAGGAGGATTGAGTTGGTGTAGCAACATGGAGGAGTGACATGGAGTAACGACATGGAGGAGTGACGAGGAGTGAGTTGGTTTAGCGACATGGAAGAGTGAAATGGAGTAGCGACATGGAGGAGTGGCATGGAGGTGTGACATGGAGGAGGGACCTGGAAGAGTGACATGGAAGACATATAGAATTGACAAGGAGGAGTGACATGGAGGAGTGACATAGAGGAGCAAAATGGAGGAGAACATAGAGGAGTGACTAGGAATACCTAGAAAAGTGACATGGACTAGTAACTTGGAGGAGTGACATAAAGGAGTAACATGGAGGAATGACATGGATGAGTGACATGGAGGAGTGACAAGGAAGATTGAGTCGATGTAGCGACATGGAGGAGTGACGAGGAGTGAGTTGGTGTAGCGACATCGATCAGTGACGAGGAGTGAATTGGAGTAGCGACATGGAGGAGTGACAAAAAGGAGTGACATGGAGGAGTGACATGCGGAATTGACATGTAGGAGTGATATGGAGGAGTGACATGGAAGAGTGACATGGAAGAGTTACATGGAGGAGTGAGTTGGTGTAGCGACACGGAGGAGTGAAGTGGAGTAGCGACATGTAGGAGTGACATGTAGGTGTGACATGGAGGAGTGACTTGTAGGAGTCACAGAGAAGATCGAGATGGAAGAGCGACATGGAGGAGTGACATGGAGTAGTGACAAGGAGTAGCGACATGGAAGACGGACATGGAGGAGTAAATTTAAGAATCGTCATGGAGGAGTGACTTGGATAGGCAAAATAGTGGCTCAACATATAGGAGTTATATTGAGGAGTGTCATTGAAGGTCCACATGGAGGCTCAACATTGAGGAGTGACATGGAGGAGTGACATAAAGGAGTGACATGGAGGAATGACATGGATGACTGACATGGAGGAGTGACAAGGAAGATTGAGTTGGTGTAGGAAAATGGAGGAGTGACATGGATTAGCGACATGGAGGAGTGATGAGGAGTGAGTTGGTGTAGCGACATGGAGGAGTGACATTGAAGTTTGAGGTGGAATAGAGACATGGAGGTGTGACATGGAGAAGTGACATGCAAAACATGTAGAAGTGACAAGGAGGAGTGATATGGAGGAGTGACAATGTGGAGCTACACAGATGAGACACATGACATTGAAGACTTGGAGAAGTTACATGGAGGAGCGACATGGAAGAGTTACATGGAGTAGTGACATAGAGGAGTGACATGGAGGAGTGACATGGAGAAGCAACACGGAGGAGTGACATGAGAAGTGAGTTGGCCTAGCGACATGGAGGAGTGACATGTAGTAGCGACATGGAGGAGCGACATGGAGGAGTGACATGGAGTAACGACATGTGGGAATGAAATAGAGGAGTGACATAGATGAGTGATATTGAAAAGTTACATGGGAGAGTGACAGAGGAGTGATGTGGAAGAGTGAGTTGGTGTAGCGACATGGAGGAGTGACATGGAGGAATGACATGGATGAGTGACATGGAGGAGTGACAAGGAGGTTTGAGTTGGTGTAGCGGCATGGAGGAGTGACATGGAGGAGTGATATGGAGGAGTGACATAGAGGAGTGACATGGTGGAGTGACATAGAGGAGTGAGTTGGTGGAGCAACATGGAGGAGTCACATGGAGTAGCGACATGGCGGAGGGACATGGATGAGTGAAATGGAGGAGCGACATAGAGGAGTGACATAGAGGAGCGACATGGATGAGCGACTTAGAGGAGTGACATGGAAGAGTGACATGGAGGAGCAACATGGAGGAGTGAAATGGAGGGGTGTAATGGAGTATTTACATGAAGGAGTGACAAGGAGGTGTGACATGGAGGAGTGAGTTGGTGGAGCGACATGGAGGAGTCACACGGAGTAGAGACATGGAGGAATGACTTGGAGGAGCGACATAAAGGATTGACATGGAGGACCGATATGGATGAGTGAAATGGAGGGGTGAAATTTAGGAGCAACCTGGATGAGAGACATGTAGCAGCAAGGACGAGTGATATGGAGGAGTTACGTGGAGGAGTGACATTGAAGAGCGACATGGAGGAGTGAGTTAGTGTAGCCACATGGAGGAATGACAAGGAGGACGTACATGGAGTACTGATAATTACGAGTAACATGGAGGAGTGAAATGGAGGAGTTACATGGAGGAGTGACAAGGAGGTGTGACATGGAGGAGTGAGTTGGTGGAGCGACATGGAGAAGTCACATGGAGTAGCGACATAGAGGAGTGACTTGGAGGAGTGACATAAAGGATTGACATGGAGGAGTGATGAAGGATAGACATGTAGGAGCGATATGGAGGAAACAAATGGAGGAGTGAAATGGAGGAGTTACATATAGGAGCAACATGGGTGAGAGACATGTAACAGCAAGGAGGAGTGACATGGAGGAGTGACATGGAGGAGCGACATGGAGGAGTTACATGGCAGACATATAGAAGTGACATAGAGGAGTCATATGGAGTAGTGACATGGAGGAGTGACATGGAATTGCGACATGGAGGAGTGAAATGGAGGGGTGTAATGGAGTATTTACATGGAGGAGTGACAAGGAGGTGTGACATGGAGGAGTGACATAAAGGATTGACATGGAGGAGCGATATGGATGAGTGACTTGGTGGAGAGACATAAAGGATTGACATGGAGGAGCGATATGGATGAGTGAAATAGAGAGTTGAAATATAGGAGCTACATGGATGAGAGACATGTAGAAGCAGAGACGAGTGATATGGAGGAGTTACGTGGAGGAGTGACATGGAAGAGCGACATGGATGAGCGATTTAGAGGAGTGACATGGAGGAGTGACATGGAGGAGCGACATGGTGGAGTTACATGGCAGACATATAGAACTGACATGGAGGAGTGACATGGAATAGCGAAATGGAGGAATGAAATGGAGGGGTGTAATGGAGTATTTACATGGAGGAGTGACAAGGAGGTGTGACATGGAGGAGTGAGTTGGTGGAGCGAAATGGAGGAGTCACATGGAGTAGCGACATGGAGGAGTGACTTGGAGGAGTGACATAAAGGAGTGACATGGAGGAGTGACATGAAGGATTCACATGCAGGAGTGATATGGAGGAGTGACAAAAAGGAGCAACATGGATGAGAGACATGTAACAGCAAGGAGGAGTGACATAGAGGAGCAACATGGAGGAGCGACTTGGAGGAGTGACATGGAGGAGTGACATGGAGGAGTTACATGGAAGACATATAGAAGTGACATGGAGGAGTCATATGAAGTGAGTGACATGGAGGAGTGACATGCAGAAGTGACATGGAGTAATGAGTTGGTATAGAGACATGGAGTACTGACATGGAGGAGCGACATGGCAGAGTGACATGGAGGAGTGACATGGAGGAATAACATGTAGTAGCGACACGGAGGAGTGCCATGGAGTAGCTACATGGATGAGTGACAAAAAGGAGTGACTTGGAGGAGTGACATGAGGGATTGACATGTAGGAGCGATATGGAGGAGTGACATGGAGCAGTGACATGGAGAAGTGACATGGAGGATTGACGTGGATGAGAGACATGGAGGAGTGACATAGAGAAGTGACAGGGCGGATCAGCAAGGTTAATTTGATATGGTGGAGTGACATGGCAGAGGGACATGGGTAAGTGACATGGAGGAGTGACATGGAGAAGCGACATGGAGGAGTGAAATGGAGCATTGATATGGAGGAGTTAAATGGAGGATTGATATGGAGGAGTGACATGGAGGAGTGACAAGGAGGGTTGAGTTGTTGTAGCAACATGGAGGAGTGACATGGAGGAGTTACATAAGGAGTGAGTTGGTTTAGCGACATCAAGGAGTGACATGGAGTAACGACATGGAGGAGTGACATGGATGTGTGACATGGAGGAGTGACATGGAGGAGTGACATGGAGGATTGACATGGAGAAACGATATGGAGGAGTGAAATGGAGGAGTGAAATTGAGTGACATATAGGAGCGATATAGATGAGAGACATGTCACAGCAAGGAGGATTTATATGGAGGAGTGACGTGGAGGAGTGACACGGAGGAGCGACACGGATGAGAGACGTGGAGGAGTGACATGGAAGACTTGGAGAAGTCATATAGAGGAGTGATATAGAGGAGTGACATGGAGGATTGACATAGAGGAGCAAAATGGAGGATCGACTTGGAGGAGTGACATGGAGGAGTGACATGGATGTGCAATATGGAGGAGTTACATGGAAGTCATATAGAAGTGACATGGAGGAGTGATATGGAGTAGTGACATGGAGGAGTGACATGGAGGGGTGATATGGAGTAGTGAGTTGGTGTAGCGACATGGAGGAGTGACATGGAGGAGTGAAATGGAGGCGTGACATGGAGGAGTGACAAGGAGAATTGAGTTGGTGTAGCGACATGGAAGACTGACATGGAGTAGCGACATAGAGGAGTGACATGAAGTAGTGAGTTGGTGGAGCGACATGGAGGAGTCACATGGAGTAGCAACATGGAGGAGTGACTTGGAGGAGTGACATAAAGGAGGGACATGGAGGAGTGACATGGAGGACTGATATGGAGGAGCGATATGGAGGTGTAAAATGGAGGGGTGAAATATAGGATCGACATGGATGAGAGACATGTAGCGGCAAGGACGAGTGATATGGAGGAGTATTGTGGAGGACTGACATGGAGGAGCGACATGGAGAAGTGATATGAAGGAGTGACATGGAGTAGTGACAATTAGGAGTGACATGGAGGAGTGACTGGGTTTAGCGACATAAGGAGTGACATGGAATAGCGACATGGAGGAGTGACATGGAGGAGTGAAAGGGCGGATCAGCAAGGAGCATTGATATGGAGCAGTGACATGGAGTAGCTACAAGGAGGAGTGACAAGGAGGTGTGACATGGTGGAGTGAGTTGGTGTTGCGACATGGAGGAGTAACATGTAATAGCGATATGGAGGAGTGACTTGGAGGAGTGACATGTAGGAGTGACAAGGAAGATTGAGTTGGTGTAACGACATGGAGGAGTGACATGGAGTAGCGACATGGAGGAGTGACGAGGAGTGAGTTGGTGTAGCGACATGGAGCAGTGACGAGGAGTGAATTGGTGTAGCGACATGGAGGAGTGACAAAAAGGAGTGACATGGAGGAGTGACATGAGGGATTGACATGTAGGAGCGATATGGAGGAGTGACATGGAGGAGTGACATGGAGGAGTGACATGGAGGAATGACGTGGAGGAGTGACATGGAGGAGTGACATGGAGGAATGACATAGAGGAGTGACGTGGAGGAGTGACATGGAGGAGTGACATGGAGGAATGAATTGGTGGAGCGACATGGAGGAGTCACATGGAGGAGTGACATGGAAAACATGTAGAAGTGACACGGAGAAGTTATATGGAGGAGTGACAATGTGGAGCTACATGGACGAGAGACATGACATTGAATACTTGGAGAAGTTACATGCAGGAGCGACATGGAAGATTGACATGGAGTAGTGACATGGCGGAGCAGTAAGGTTGATTTGATATGGTGGAGTGACATGGCAGACGGACATGGGTAAGTGACATGGAGGAGTGACATGGAGAAGCGACATGGAGGAGTGAAATGGAGCATTGATATGGAGGAGTTAAATGGAGGATTGATATGGAGGAGTGACATGGAGGAGTGACAAGGAGGGTTGAGTTGTTGTAGCAAAATGGAGGAGTGACATGGAGGAGTTACATAAGGAGTGAGTTGGTTTAGCGACATCAAGGAGTGACATGGAGTAACGACATGGATGAGTGACATGGATGTGTGACATGGAGGAGTGACATGGTGGCTTGACATGGAGAAACGATATGGAGGAGTGAAATGGAGGAGTGAAATTTAGTGACATATAGGAGCGATATAGATGAGAGACATGTCACAGCAAGGAGGATTTATATGGAGGAGTGACATGGAGGAGTGACACGGAGGAGCGACACGGATGAGAGACGTGGAGGAGTGACATGGAAGACTTGGAGAAGTCATATAGAGGAGTGATATGGAGGAGTGACATGGAGGATTGACATAGAGGAGCAAAATGGAGGATCGACTTGGAGGAGTGACATGGAGGAGTGACATGGATGTGCAATATGGAGGAGTTACATGGAAGTCATATAGAAGTGACATGGAGGAGTGATATGGAGTAGTGACATGGAGGAGTGACATGGAGGGGTGATATGGAGTAGTGAGTTGGTGTAGCGACATGGAGGAGTGACATGGAGGAGTGAAATGGAGGCGTGACATGGAGGAGTGACAAGGAGTATTGAGTTGGTGTAGCGACATGGAAGACTGACATGGAGTAGCAACATGGAGGAGTGACTTGGAGGAGTGACATAAAGGAGGGACATGGAGGAGTGACATGGAGGACTGATATGGAGGAGCGATATGGAGGTGTGAAATGGAGGAGTGAAATATAGGATCGACATGGATGAGAGACATGTAGCGGGAAGGACGAGTGATATGGAGGAGTATCGTGGAGGACTGACATGGAGTAGCTACAAGGAGGAGTGACAAGGAGGTGTGACATGGTGGAGTGAGTTGGTGTTGCGACATGGAGGAGTAACATGTAATAGCGATATGGAGGAGTGACTTGGAGGAGTGACATGGAGGAGTGACAAGGAAGATTGAGTTGGTTTAACGACATGGAGGAGTGACATGGAGTAGCAACATGGAGGAGTGACGAGGAGTGAGTTGGTGTAGCGACATGGAGCAGTGACGAGGAGTGAATTGGTGTAGCGACATGTAGGAGTGACAAAAAGGAGTGACATGGAGGAGTGACATGAGGGATTGACATGTAGGAGCGATATGGAGGAGTGACATGGAGGAGTGACTTGGAGGAGTGACATGGAGGAGTGACGTGGAGGAGTGACATGGAGGAGTGACATGGAGGAATGACATAGAGGAGTGACGTGGAGGAGTGACATGGAGGAGTGACATGGAGGAATGAATTGGTGGAGCGACATGGAGGAGTCACATGGAGGAGTGACATGGAAAACATGTAGAAGTGACACGGAGGAGTTATATGGAGGAGTGACAATGTGGAGCTACATGGACGAGAGACATGACATTGAATACTTGGAGAAGTTACATGCAGGAGCGACATGGAAGATTGACATGGAGTAGTGACATGGAGTAGCGACATGGAGGAGTGACATGGAGGAGTGAGTTGGTGTAGCTACATGGAGGATTGACATGGATTAGCGACATGGAGGAGTGATGAGGAGTGAGTTGGTGTAGCGACATGGAGGAGTGACATAGAAGAGTGACATGGAGTAGCTACATGAAGGAGTGACTTGGAGGAGTGACATAGAGGAGTGACATGGAGGAGTGACATAGAGTAGCGACACGGAGGAGTGACATGAGAAGTGAGTTGGCGTAGCGACATGGAGGAGTGACATGTAGGTGTGACATGGAGGAGTGACATAGAGGAGTGATGTGGAGGAGTGACATGGAAGACATAGAAGTGACATGGAGGAGTGACATGGAGAAGTAACAGGGCGAATCAGCAAGGAAGATTGATATGGTGGAGTGACATGGAGGAGTGACAAGGAAGATTGAGTTGGTGTAGCGACATGGAGGAGTGACATGGAGTAACGACATGGAGGAGTGACGCGGAGTGAGTTGGTGTAGCGACATGGAAGAGTGAAATGGAGTAGTGACATGGAGAAGTGACATGGAGGTGTGACATGGAGGAGGGACCTGGAGGAGTGACATGGAAGACATATAGAAGTGACACGGAGGAGTGACTTGGAGGAGTGACATAAAGTAGTGAAATGGAGAAATGACATGGATGAGTGACATGGAGGAGTGAAAAGGAGGATTGAGTTGGTGTAGCGACATGGAGGAGTGACATGGAGTAACGACATGGAAGAGTGACAAGGAGTGAGTTGGTTTAGTGACATGGAAGAGTGAAATAGAGTAGCGACATGGAGGAGTGGCATGGAGGTGTGACATGGAGGAGGGACCTGGAGGAGTGACATGGAAGAAATATAGATGTGACATTGAGGAGTGACTTGGAGGAGTGACAAAGTAGTGACATGGAGAAATGACATGGATGAGTGACATGGACGACATAAAAGTGACATGGAGGAGTGACATGGAGAAATGACAGGGCGGATCAGCAAGGAGGATTGATATGGTGGAGTGACATGGAGGAGTGACAAGGAAGATTGAGTTGGTGTAGCGACATGGAGGAGTGAAATGGAGGTGTGACATGGAGGAGGGACCTTGAGGAGTGACATGGAAGACATATATAAGTGACAAGGAGGAGTGACATGGAGAAGTGACAGGGCGGATCAGTAATGAGAATTGATAGGGTGGAGTGACATAAAGGAGTAACATGGAGGAATGACATGGATGAGTGACATGGAGGAGTGACAAGGAAGATTGAGTTGGTGTAACGACATGGAGGAGTGACGCGGAGTGAGTTTGTGTAGCGACATGGAAGAGTGAAATGGAGTAGTGACATGGAGGAGTGACATGAGGGATTGACATGTAGGAGCGATATGGAGGAGTGACATGGAGGAGTGACATGGAGAAGTGACATGGAGGAATGAGTTGGTATAGCAACATGGAGTACTGACATGGAGGAGCGACATGGAGGAGTGACATGGAGGAGTGACATGGAGAATTTTCATGGAAAACATGTAGAAGCTACACAGATAAGAGACATCACATTGAAGACTTGGAGAAGTTACATGGAGGAGCTACATGGAAGAGTGACATGGAGGAGTGACAAGGAGGGTTGAGTTGGTGTAGCAACATGGAGGAGTGACATGGAGGAGTGACATGAGGAGTAAGTTGGTTTAGCGACATGAAGGAGTCACATGGAGGAGTGACATGGAAAATATGTAGAAGTGACACGGAGGAGTGATTTGGAGGAGTGACAATGTGGGGCTACATGGATGAGAGACATGACATTGAATACTTGGAGAAGTTACATGGAGGAGCGACATGGAAGATTGACATGGAGGAGTGATATGGAGTAGCGACATGGAGGAGTGTCATGGAGGAGTGAGTAGGTGTAGCGACATGGATTAGTAACATGGAAGACATAGAAGTGACATGGAGGAGTAACAAGGAGAAGTGACAGGGCGGATCAGCAAGGAGGATTGATATGGTGGAGTGACATGGAGGAGTGACAAGGAAGATTGAGTTGGTGTAGCGAAATGGAGGAGTGAAATGGAGTAGCGACATGGAGGAGTGACATGTAGGTGTGACATGGAGGAGTGACAAGGAAGATTGAGTTGGTGTAACGACATGGAGGAGTGACATGGAGTAGCGACATGGAGGAGTGACGAGGAGTGAGTTGGTGTAGCGACATGGAGCAGTGACGAGGAGTGAATTGGTGTAGCGACATGGAGGAGTGACAAAAAGGAGTGACATGGAGGAGTGACATGAGGGATTGACATGTAGGAGCGATATGGAGGAGTGACATGGAGGAGTGACGTGGAGGAGTGACATGGAGGAGTGACATGGAGGAGTGACATGGAGGAGTGACATGGAGGAGTGACATGGAGGAATGAATTGGTGGAGCGAAATGGAGGAGTCACATGGAGGAGTGACATGGAAAACATGTAGAAGTGACACGGAGGAGTGATATGGAGGAGTGACAATGTGGAGCTACATGGACGAGAGACATGACATTGAATACTTGGAGAAGTTACATGCAGGAGCGACATGGAAGATTGACATGGAGTAGTGACATGGAGTAGCGACATGGAGGAGTGACATGGAGGAGTGAGTTGGTGTAGCGACATGGAGGATTGACATGGAAGATATAGAAGTGACATGGAGGAGTGACATGGAGAAGTGACAGGGCGGATCAGCAAGGAGGATTGATATGGTGGAGTGACATGGAGGAGTGACAAGGAGGTGTGACATGGAAGAATGAGTTGGTGGAGCGACATGGAGGAGTCACATGGAGGAGTGACAAAAAGGATTGACATGGAGGAGTGACTTGAAGGATTGAAATGTAGGAGCAATATGAAGGAGTGACATGGAGGAGTGACATGGAGAAGTGACATGGAGGAATGAGTTGGTATAGCGACATGGAGTACTGACATGGAGGAGTGACATAGAGGAGTGACATGGAGGAGTGACATGAGGAGTGAGTTTGTGTAGTGACATGGAGGAGTGACATGGAATAGCTACATGGAGGATTGACATGGAGGAGTGACATGGAGGAGTTACATAGAGGAGTGACATGGAGGAATTACATAGAGGATTGACGTGGAAGAGAGACATGGAGGTGTGACATGGAGAAGTGACAGGGCAAATCAGCAAGGTGGATTGATATGGTGGAGTGACATGGAGGAGTGAAATGGAAAACATGTAGAAGTGACAAGGAGGAGTGATATGGAAAAATGACAATGTGGGGCTACACAGATGAGTGACATGACATTGAAGACTTGGAGAAGTTACATAGAGGAGCGACATGGAAGAGTGACATGGAGGAATGAGTCAGTTTAGCGACATGGAGGAGTGACATGGAGTAACTACATGGAGGAGTGACATGGATGTGTGACATGGAGGAGTGATATGGAGGAGCTTTCCTGAAGAGTGATATAGAGGAGTGACTTGGTGGAGTAACAGAAAAGATCGACATGGAGGAGTGACATGGAGGAGTGACATGGAGAAGTGACAAAGGGTAGCGACATGGAAGACGGACATGGAGGAGTGAATTTAAGGATCGTCATGGAGGAGTGACATGGATAAGCAACACGGTAGCTCAACATATAGGAGTTATATTGAGGAATGACATTGAAGGGCGACATGGAGGCTCAACATGGAGGAGTGACATAGAGTAGTGATGTGGAGGAGCGACATGGAGGAGTGACATGGAGGAGCGACTTGGAGGAGTGACACAGAGGAGTGACATGGAGGAGCGACAAGGAGAAGTGACATAGAGGAGTGACATGGAGGAGTGACATGGAGGAGTGATATGGATGAGTGACTTGTAGGAGTCACAGAGAAGATCGACATGGAGGAGTGACATGGAGGAGTGACATGGAAGACAGACATCGAGGAGTGACGTAGTGGAGTGAAATGGAGGAGTGACATGGAGGAGTGACATAGAGGAGTGACATGGAGGAGTGACATGGAGGAGTGATATGGATGAGTGACTTGTAGGAGTCACAGAGAAGATCGACATGGAGGAGTGACATGGAAGAGCAACATGGAGGAGCTACAGGAAGGAGCCACATCACAGAGCGACATGGATGACTGACAATGAGGAGGTACATTCTGGAGTAACATGGAAAATCGACATTGAGTAGTTACATAGAGGAGCGACATAGAGGAGCGACATGGAGGAGCGACATGGAGGAGCAACATGGAGGAGTGACATGGTAGACATTGATGAGTGACATGCAGAATCGAAATAGTAGTTACATTGAGGAGTGACAAGGAAGAGCGACATGGAGAAGCGACATGGAGGGTCGACATGTGCCGATATGGAAAACCGACATTGAGTAGTGACTTGTAGGAGTGAGACAGAGGAGCGACATGGAGGAGCAACATGGAGGAGTGACATGGTAGACATTGATGAGTGACATGCAGAATCGAAATAGTAGTTACATTGAGGAGTGACAAGGAAGAGCGACATGGAGAAGCGACATGGAGGGTCGACATGTGCCGATATGGAAAACCGACATTGAGTAGTGACTTGTAGGAGTGAGACAGAGGAGCGACATGGAGGAGTAACATGGAGGAGTGACAAAAAGGAGTGACATGGAGGAGTGACTTGAAGGGTTGAAATGTAGGAGCGATATGGAGGAGTGACATGGAGGAGTGACATGGAGAAGTGACATGGAGGAATGAGTTGGTATAGCGACATGGAGGAGTGACATGGAGGAGTCACATAGAGGAGTGACACGGAGGAGTGACATGGAGGAGTGACATGAGGAGTGAGTTTGTGTAGCGACATGGAGGAGTGACATGGAGTAGCTACATGGAGGATTGACATGGAGGAGTGACATGGAGGAGTGAAATAGAGGAGTGACATGGAGGAGTGACATAGAGGATTGACGTGGAAGAGAGACATGGAGGTGTGACATGGAGAAGTGACAGGGCAGATCAGCAAGGTGGATTGATATGGTGGAGTGACATGGAGGAGTGACATGGAAAACATGTAGAAGTGACACGGAGGAGTGATATGGAAAAGTGACAATGTGGAGCTACACAGATGAGTGACATGACATTGAAGACTTGGAGAAGTTACATAGAGGAGCGACATGGAAGAGTGACATGGAGGAATGAGTTGGTTTAGCGACATGGAGGAGTGACATGGATGTGTGACATGGAGGAGTGACATAAAGGAGTGACGTGGAGATGTGACATGGAGGAGTGACATGGAGAAGTGACATCGAGGAGCAAGGAAGAGTGACATGGAGGAGTGACATGGAGGAGCTTCATGAGGAGTGATATGGAGGAGTGACTTGTAGGTGTCACAGAAAAGATCGACATGGAGGAATGACATGGAGGAGTGACATGGAGAAGTGACAAAGAGTAGCGACATGGAACACGGACATGGAGGAGTGAATTTCAGGATCGTCATGGAGGAGTGACATGGATAAGCAACACGGTGGCTCAACATATAGGAGTTATATTGAGGAGTGACATTGAAGGGCGACATGGAGGCTCAACATGGAGGAGTGACATAGAGTAGTGATGTGGAGGAGCGACATGCAGGAGTGACATGGAGGACCAACTTGGAGGAGTGACACAGAGGAGTGACATGGAGGAGCGACAAGGAGAAGTGACATAGAGGAGTGACATGGAGGAGTTACATGGAGGAGTGACATGGGGGGTTGATATGGATGAGTGACATGGAAGACTGACATCGAGGAGTGACGTAGTGGAGTGAAATGGAGGAGTGACATGGAGGAGTGACATAGAGGAGTGACATGGAGGAGTGACATTGAGGAGTGAAATGGAGGAGTGATATGGATGAGTGACTTGTAGGAGTCACAGAGAAGATCGACATGGAGGAGTGACATGGAAGAGCAACATGGAGGAGCTTCAAAGAAGGAGCCAAATCACAGAGCGACATGGATGACTGACTATGAGGAGGTACATTCTGGAGGGACATTCTGTAGTGACATTCTGGAGTAACATGGAAAATCGACATTGAGTAGTTACATAGAGGAGCGACATAGAGGAGCGACATGGAGTATCGACATGTAGGATCGACATGGAGGAGTGACCTGGAGGAGTGACAAGGAGGATCAACATGGAGGAGCAACATGGAGGAGTGACATGGAAGACATGGAGGAGTGACATGGAGAATCGAAAGAGTAGTTACATTGTGGAGTGACAAGGAGGAGCGACATGGAGGAGCGTCATGGAGGAGTGACATGGAAGACATGGAGTAGTGACATGGAGAATCGAAAGAGTAGTTACATTGAGGAGTGACAAGGAGGAGAGACATGGAGAAGCGACATGGAGGGTCGACATGTGCCGATATGGAAAACCGACATTGAGTAGTGACTTGTAGGAGTGAGACAGAGGAGCGACATGGAGGAGTTACATTGAGGAGTGACATTTTGTAGGGACATTCTGGAGTGACATTCTGGAGTTACTTTGATGAGAGATTTGGAGGATCGACATGGAGGAGTGACTTGTAGGAGTCACAGAGAAGATCGACATGGAGGAGTGACATGGAGGAGTGACTTGGAGGAGTGACAAGGAAGAGTGACATGGAGGAGTGACATGGAGGAGCTTCATGGAGGAGTGATATGTTGGAGTGACTTGTAGGAGTCACAGAGAAGATCGACATGGAGGAGTGACATGGAGGAGTGACAAGGAGTAGCGATATGGAAGACGGACATGGAGGAGTGAATTTAAGGATCGTTATGGAGGAGTGACATGGATAAGCAACACGGTGGCTCAACATATTGTAGTTATATTGAGGAGTGACATTGAAGGGCGACATGGAGGCTCAACATGGAGGAGTGACATAGAGGAGTGATGTGGATGAGCGACATGGACGAGTGACATGGAGGAGTGAAATGGAGGAGTGACATTGAGGAGCAAGTAAAAGTGACATGGAGGAGTTACATGGAGGAGAAACATGGTGGAGTGATATGTAGGAGTGACATTGAGGACTGACATGGAGGAATTACATGGAGGATCGACATGGAGGAGCGACATGGAAGAGAGACATGGAGGTGTGACATGGAGAAGTGACAGGGCAGATCAGGAAGGAGGATACATATGGTGGAGTGACAGGGAGGAGCAACATGGAAAACATGAAGAAGTGACACGGAGGAATGATATGGAGGAGTGACAATGTGGAGCTACACAGATGAGAGACATGACATTGAAGAGTTGGAGAATTTACATGGAGGAGCAACATGGAAGAGTGACATGAAGGATTGACATGGAGTAGTGACAAGGAGGAGTGACATGGAGAAGTGATAGGGCGGATCAGCAAGAAGAATTGATATGGTGGAGTGACATGGAGGAGGGACATGGAGACGTGACATGGAAGACATATAGAAGTGACATGGAGGAGTAACTTGGAGGAGCAACATAAAGGAGTAACATGGAGGAATGACATGGATGAGTGACATGGAGGAGTGACAAGGAAGATTGAGATGGTGTAGCGACATGGAGGAGTGACATGGATTCGCGACATGGAGGAGTGATGAGAAGTGAGTTGGTGTAGCAACATGGAGTAGTGACATGGAAGATTGACATGGAGGAGCGACATAGATGAGAGACATGTAATTGCAAGGAGGAGTTATGTGGAGGAGTGACGTGGAGGAGGGACATTGAGGAGCAAGGAAGAGTGACATGGAGGAGTGACATGGAGGATCGACATAGAGGAGTGACCTGGATGAGTGAAATTGAGGAGTGACATAGAACAGTGACGTGGAGGTGCGACATGGAGAAATTACATGGAGAAGTTATATTGAGGAGCAACATGGAGACTGAAAATGTAGGAGTGATATAGAGCAGTGATGTGGAGGAGCGACGTGGAGGAGTGACATGGAGGATCGACATAGAGGAGTGACCTGGATGAGTGAAATTGAGGAGTGACATAGAACAGTGACGTGGAGGTGCGACATGGAGAAATTACATGGAGAAGTTATATTGAGGAGCAACATGGAGACTGAAAATGTAGGAGTGATATAGAGCAGTGATGTGGAGGAGCGACGTGGAGGAGTGACATGAGGAGTGAGTTTGTGTAGCGACATGGAGGAGTGACATGGAGTAGCTACATGGAGGATTGACATGGAGGAGTGACATGGAGGAGTGAAATAGAGGAGTGACATGGAGGAGTGACATAGAGGATTGACGTGGAAGAGAGACATGGAGGTGTGACATGGAGAAGTGACAGGGCAGATCAGCAAGGTGGATTGATATGGTGGAGTGACATGGAGGAGTGACATGGAAAACATGTAGAAGTGACACGGAGGAGTGATATGGAAAAGTGACAATGTGGAGCTACACAGATGAGTGACATGACATTGAAGACTTGGAGAAGTTACATAGAGGAGCGACATGGAAGAGTGACATGGAGGATCGACATAGAGGAGTGACCTGGATGAGTGAAATTGAGGAGTGACATAGAACAGTGACGTGGAGGTGCGACATGGAGAAATTACATGGAGAAGTTATATTGAGGAGCAACATGGAGACTGAAAATGTAGGAGTGATATAGAGCAGTGATGTGGAGGAGCGACGTGGAGGAGTGACATGGAGGAGCAACATGGAGGAGCAACATGGAGGAGTAACTTGGAATAGCGACAAGGAGGAGTGACATGGAGGAGTGACATGGGGAAGTGACATAGAGGATTGATGTGGAGTAGTGACATGGAGGATGGACATAGAGGAGTGACTTGGAGAAGTGACACGCATGATCAGGAAGGAGGGTTGATATGGTGGAGTGACATCGTTGAGGGACATGGGTGAGTGACTTGGAGGAGTGACAAGGAGGAGCAACACGGAGGAGCGACATGGAGGAGTGACATGGAGTAGTGACATGGAGGATGGACATGGAGGAGTGACATGGAAGACATATAGAGGTGACATGGAGGAGTGAATTGGAGGAGTGACATAAAGGAGTGACATGGAGGAATGACATGGAGGAGTGACAAGAAGTATTGACATGGAGTAGTAACATGAGGAGTGTGTTGGTGTAGCGACATGGAGGAGTGACATGGAGTAGCGACATAGAGTAGTAACATGAGGAGTGAGTTTGTGTAGCGACATGGAGGAGTGACATGGAGGAGGGACATGGAGTGACATGGAGGAATGACATGGAGGAGTGACATGGAGGAGGGACATGGAGGAGCGATATAGTGGAGTGACATGAAAGAGTATAAAGTAGGAGTGAGTTTGTGTAGCGACATGGAGGATTGACATGGAGGAGTGACATGGAGGAGGGACATGGAGTGACATGGAGGAATGACATGGAGGAGTGACATGGAGGAGTGACTTGGAGGAGCAACATGGAGGAGTGACATAGAGGATTGATATGGAGGAGCAACACGGAGGAGCGACATGGAGGAGTGACATGGAGTAGTGACATGGAGTAGGGACATGGAGGAGTGACTTCGAGAAGTGACAGGGTTGATCAGGAAGGAGGGTTGATATGGTGGAGTGATATCGTGTAGGGACATGGGTGAGTGACTTGGAGGAGTGACATGGAGGAGCAACACGGAGGAGCAACATGGAGGAGTGACATGGAGTAGTGACATGGAGGATGGAAATGGAGGAGTGACATAGAGGATTGATGTGTAGTAGTGACGTGGAGGATGGACATGAAGGAGTGACTTGGAGAAGTGACAGGGTTGATCAGGAAGGAGGGTTGATATGGTGGAGTGACATCGTGGAGGGACATGGGTGAGTGAATTGGAGGAGTGACAAGGAGGAGCAACACGGAGGAGCGACATGGAGGAGTGACTTGGAGGAGTGACAAGGAGGAGCAACACGGAGGAGCGACATGGAGGAGTGACATAAACGACTGACATGGAGGAATGACATGGATGAGTGACATGGAGGAGTGACAAGAAGTAGTGACATGGAGGAGTTACATTGAGGAGTGAGTTGGTGTAGCGACATGGAGGAGTGACATGGAGGAATTACATGGAGGAGTGACATGGAGGAGTCACATTGAGGATTGAGTTTGTGATGTGACATGGAGGAGTGACATGAAGTAGTGACATAGAGAAGTGACATTGAGGAGTGAGTTAGTGTAGTGACATGGAGGAGTGACTTTGAGTAGCGACATGGAGGAGTGACATGGAGGAGCTACATGGAGGAGTGACATAGAGTAGCGACATGGAGGAGGGACATGGAGGAGAGATATGGACGAGTGACATGAAAGAGTGTAAAGGAGGGTTGAGTTTGTGTAGCGACATGGAGGAGTGACATGAAGTAGTGACATTGAGGAGTGACATTGAGGAGTGAGTTGGTGTAGTGACATGGAGGAGTGACTTTGAGTAGCGACATGAAGGAGTGAAATGGAGGAGTGACATGGAGGAGTGAGTTGTTAGAGCGATATAGAGGAGAGACATGGAGGAGTGACATGGAGGAGTTACATTGAGGAGTGAGTTGGTGTAGCGACATGGAGTAGCTACATGGAGGAGTTACATGGAGGAGTGACTTGGAGGAGCAACACGGAGGAGCGACATGTAGGAGGGACATGGAGGAGTGACTTTGAAGACATATAGAAGTGACATGGAGGAGTGACTTGTAGGAGTAACATAAAGGAGCGACATGGAAGAGTGACAAGGAGGAATGACATTAATTAGCGATATGGAGGAGTGACATGGAGGAGTGAGCTGGTGTAGCGACATGGAGGAGTGAGTTGGTGGAATGACATAAAGGAGGGATATGGAGGAGTGACTTGGAGGAGCAACACAGAGGAGCGACATGGAGGAATGACATGGAGTAGTGACATGGAGGATGGACAAAGAGGTTTGTGTTGGTGTATTGACATGGAGCAGTGACATGAGGAGTGATGTAGAGGAGTGACGTGGTGGAGTGAAATGGAGGAGTGACATGGAAGAGTGAGTTGGTGTAGCGACATGGAGGACTGACATGGAATAGCGACATGGAGGAGTGACATGAAGGAGTGACATTGAGGAGTAAGTTGGTGTAGCGACATGGAGGAGTGACCTGGAGGAGTGACATGGAGGAGTGAAATGGTGGAGTGACATGGAGGAGTGACATGGAGGAGTGAGTTGTTAGAGCGATATAGAGGAGAGACATGGAGGATTGACATGTACGAGTGACATGGAGGAGTGACATAGAGGAATTTCTTGGAGGAAAGACATGGTGTAGCGACATGGAGGACTGACATGGAATAGCGACATGGAGGAGGGACATGGAGGAGTGGCATAGAGTATTGATTTGGAGGAGCAACACGGAGGAGCGACATGGAGGAGTTACATGGAGTAGCTACATGGAGGAGTTACATGGAGGAGTGACTTGGTGGATCAACACGGAGGAGCGACATGGAGGAGTGACATGAGGAATGAGTTGTTGTAGCGACATGGAGGAGTGACATGGAGGAGTGACATGGAGGAGTGACATGGAGTAGCTACATGGAGGAGTGACATGGAGGAGTGAAATGGAGGAGTGATATGGAGGAGTGACAAGGAGTATTGAGGTGGAGTAGCGACATGGAGGAGTGACATGGAGAAGTGACAGGGCGAATCAGCAAGGAGGATTGATATGGTGGAATGACATGGAGGACTGACAAGGAAGATTGTGTTGGTGTAGCGACATGGAGGAGTGACATGGAGTAACGACATGGAGGAGTGACGAGGAGTGAGTTGGTGTAGCAACATGGAGGAGTGAAATGGAGTAGCAAAATGGAGGAGTGACACGGAGGTGTGACATGGAGGAGGGACCTGGAGGAGTGACATGGAAGACATACTGAAGTGACATGGAGGAGTGACTTGGAGGAGTGACATAAAATAGTGACATGGAGAAATGACATGGAGGAGTGACAAGGAGGATTGAGTTGGTGTAGCAACATGGAGGAGTGAAATGAGGAGTGAGTTGGTTTAGTGACATTGAGGAGTGACATGGAGTAACGACATGGAGGAGAGACATGGACATGTGACAAGGAGGAGTGACATAGAGTAGTGATGTGGAGGAGTGACATGGAGGAGTGACATGGAGGAATGAATTGGTGGAGCAACATGGAAAGGTCACAAGGAGGAGTGACATGGAAAACATGTAGAAGTTATATGGAGGAGTGACCTGAAGGATTGATATGGAGGAGTGACTTGGAGGAGTTACATAAAGGAGTGACATGGAGGAATGACATGAATGAGTGACATTAAAGAGTGTAAAGGAGGAATGAGTTGGTGTAGTGACATGGAAGAGTGACATGGAATAGTGACATGGAGGAGTGACATTGAGGAGTGAGTTGGTGTAGTGACATGGAGGATTGACATGGAGGAGTGACAAGGAGGATTGATTTGGAGGAGCGATATGGAGGAGTGAAATGGAGGGGTGACATGGAGTAGCTACATGAAGGAGTGACAAGGAGTTGTGACATGGAGGAGTGATGTGGTGGAGTAACAAAAAGGAGTAACATGGAGGAGTGACAAGGAGGAATGAGTTGGTATAGCGACAAGGAGTACTGACAAGGAGGAGCGACATGGAGTACTGACATGGAGGAGCGACATGGAGGAGTGACATAGAGGATTGACATTGAATAGAGACATGGAGGTGTGACATGGAGAAGTGACATGGAGAAGTCATATGGAGGAGTGACAATGTGGAGCTATACAGATGATAGACATGACATTGAAGACTTGGAGAAGTTACATGGAGGAGCGATATGGAAGAGTGACATGGAGGAGTGACATGGAGTAGCTACATGGAGGAGTGACATGGAGGAGTCACATAGAGGAGTGATGTGGAGGAGTGACATGGAGAAGTAAAAGGGCGAATCAGCAAGGAAGATTGATATGGTGGAGTGACATGGAGGAGTGACAAGGAAGATTGAGTTGGTGTAGCGACATGGAGTAACGACATGGAGGAGTGACATGGCGTAACGACATGGAGGAGTGACGAGGAGTGAGTTGGTGTAGCGACATGGCAGAGTGAAATGGAGTAGCGACATGGAGGAGTGACATGGAGGTGTGACATGGAGGAGAGACCTGGAGGAGTGACATGGAAGACATATAGAAGTGACATGGTGGAGTGACATGGAGGAGTGAGTTGTTAGAGCGACATTGAGGAGAGACATGGAGGAGTGACATGGAGGAGTGACGTGGAAGATTGAGTTGGTGTAGCGACATGGAGTAACGACATGGAGGAGTGACATGGCGTAACGACATGGAGGAGTGACGAGGAGTGAGTTGGTGTAGCGACATGGCAGAGTGAAATGGAGTAGCGACATGGAGGAGTGACATGGAGGTGTGACATGGAGGAGAGACCTGGAGGAGTGACATGGAAGACATATAGAAGTGACATGGTGGAGTGACATGGAGGAGTGAGTTGTTAGAGCAACATTGAGGAGAGACATGGAGGAGTGACATGGAGGAGTGACGTGGAGGAGAGACATGAAAGAGTGACATGGAGAAGTGACAGGTCGGATCACCAAGGAAGATTAATAAGGTGGAGTGACATGGCGGAGGGACATGGATGAGTGACATGGAGGAGTGACATGGAGGAGTGAATTGGAGGAGTGACATAAAGGAGTGACATGAGGAATGACATGGAAGAGTGACATGGAGAAGTGACAAGGAGGGTTGAGTTTGTGTAGCGACATGGAGGACTGAAATGGAATAGCGACATGGAGTAGTGACATTGAGGAGGGACATGGAGGAGTGACATGGAGGAGTGACATGAGGAGTAAGTTTGTGTAGCGACATGGAGGAGTGACATGGAGTAGCTAAATGGAGGAGTTACATGGAGGAGTGACTTGGAGGAGAAACATGGAGGAGCGACATTGAGGAAGGACGATGAGGAGTGACATGGAGGAGTGACTTGGAGGAGTGACATAAAGGAGTGACATGAAGTAATGACATGGAGTAGCGACATGGAGGAGTGACATGAGGAATGAGTTGGTGTAGCGAAATGGAGGAGTGACATGGAGGTGTGACATGGAGGAGTGAAATAGAGGAGTGATGTGGAGGAGTGACATGGAGGAGGAACATGGAGGAGTGACATAGAAGACATATAGAAGTGACATGGATGAATGACATGGAGGAATGACAGGAAGGATTGAGTTGGTGTAGTGTCATGGCGGAGGGACATAGATGAGTTACATGGAGGAGCGACATGGAGGAGTGAGTTTGTGGAGCGACATGGAGGAGTCACATGGAGTAACAACATGGAGGAGTGACATGAAGTAGTGACATGGAGGAGTGACATTGAGGAGTGAGTTGGTGTAGTGACATGGAGGAGTGACTTTGAGTAGCGACATAGAGGAGTGACCTGGAGGAGTGACATGGAGGAGTGACATGGAGTAGCGACATAGAGTAGTAACATGGAGGAAGGAGTTGGTGGAGCAACATGGAGGAGTCACATGGAGGAGTGACATGGAGGATGTACATGGAGGAGTAACTTGGAGAAGTGACAGGGTTGATCAGGAAGGATTGTTTATATGGTGGAGTGACATCGTGGAAGGACATGGGTGAGTGACTTGGAGAAGTGACAAGGAGGAGCAACACGGAGAAGCGGCATGGAGGAGTGACATGGAGTAGTGACATGGAGGATGGACATGGAGGAGTGACATGGAAGACTAATAGAGGTTACATGGAGGAGTGAATTGGAGGAGTGACATAAAGGAGTGACATGGAGGAATGAATTGGATGAGTGACATGGAGGAGTGACAAGGAGGGTTGAGTTTGTGTTGTGACATGGAGGAGTGACATGAAGTAGTTACATGGAAGTGTGACATTGAGGAGTGAGTTGGTGTAGTGACATGGAGGAGTATCTTTGAGTAGCGACATAGAGGAGTGACATAGAGGATTGATGTGGAGTAGTGACATGGAGGATGGACATGGAGGAGTGACTTGGAGAAGTGACAGGATTGATCAGGAAGTAGGGTTAATATGGTGCAGTGATATCGTGGAGGGACATGGGTGAGTGACTTGGAGGAGTGACATGGAGGAGTGACATGGAGGAGTGACATGAGGAGTGAGTTTGTGTAGCAACATGGAGGAGTGACATGGAGTAGCTACATGGAAAAGTGACTTGGAGGAGCAACACGGAGGAGCGTCATGGAGGAGTGACATGGAGTAGTGACATGGAGGAGTGAAATGGTGGAGTGACATAAAAGAGTGACATGGAGAAATGACATGGAGGAGTGACAAGGAGGATTCAGTTGGTGTAGCAACATGGAGCAGTGACGAGGAGTGAATTGGTGTAGCAACATTGAGGAGTGACGTGGAGTAACGACATGGAGGAGAGACATGGATGTGTGACATGGAGGAGTGACAGAGAGGAGTGATGTGGAGGAGTGACATGGAGGAATGAATTGGTGGAGCAACATGGAGGAGTCACAAGGAGGAGTGACATGGGAAACATGTAGAAGTGATATGGAGGAGTGACATGAAGGATTGATACGGAGAAGTGACAGGGAGGAGTGACATGGAGGAGCGACTTGGAGGAGTGACTAGGAGGAGTGACATAAAGGAGTGACATGGAGGAATGACATGGATGAGTGACATTAAAGAATGTAAAGGAGGATTGAGTTGGTGTAGTGACATGGAAGAGTGGCATGGAGGAGTGACAAGGAGGATTGACATAGTGGAGCAATATGGAGGAGTGAAATGGAGGGGTGACATGGAGTAGCTACATGAAGGAGTGACAAGGAGTTGTGACATGGAGGAGTAATGTATAGGAGTGACAAAAAGGAGTGACATGGAGGAGTGACATTGAGGAGTGAGTTGGTGTAGTGACATGGAGGAGTGACATGGAGGAGTGACAAGGAGGATTGACATAGTGGAGCGATATGGAGGAGTGAAATGGAGGGGTGACATGGAGTAGCTACATGAAGGAGTGACATGGAGGAGTGACATGGAGGAATGAGTTGGTATAGCGACATGGAGGAGTAACATGGAGTAGCGACATGGAGGAGTGACGAGGAGTGAGTTGGTGTAGCGACATGGAGCAGTGACGAGGAGTGAATTGGTGTCGCTACATGGAGGAGTGACAAAAAGGAGTGACATCGAGGAGTAACATGAGGGATTGACATGTAGGAGCGATATGGAGGAGTGACATGGAGGAGTGACATGGAAGAGTGACATGGAGGAATGAGTTGGTATAGCGACATGGAGTACTGACATGGAGGAGCGACATGGAGGAGTGACATGGAGGAGTGACATGTAGAATTTTCATGGAAAACATTTAGAAGTGACACGGAGGAGTGATATAGAGGAGTGACAATGTGGAGCTACAGAGATAAGAGACAAAACATTGAAGACTTGGAGAAGTTACATGGAGGAGCGACATGGAGGAGTGACATGGAGGAGTGAGTTGGTGTAGCGACACGGAGGAGTGAAGAGGAGTAGCGACATGTAGGAGTGACATTTAGGTGTGACATGGAGGAGTGACTAAGAGGAGTGACGTGGAGGAGTGACATGGAGGAGTGACATGGAGGATCGACATGGAGGAGTGACATTGAGGAGCAAGGAAGAGTGACATGGAGGAATGACATGGAGGAGCTTCATGGAGGAATGATATGGAGGAGTGACTTGTAGGAGTCACAGAGAAGATCGATATGGAGGAGTGACATGGAGGAGTGACAAGGAGTAGCGACATGGAAGACGGACATGGAGGCGTGAATTTTAGGATCGTCATGAGGACTGACATGGATAAGTAACACGGTGGCTCAACATATAGGAGTTATATTGAGGAGTGTCATTGAAGGGTGACATGGAGGCTCAACATGGAGGAGTGACATAGAGGAGTGATGTGGAGGAGCGACATGGAGGAGTGACATGGAGGAGTGACATGGAGGAGTGACATTGAGGAGCAAGGAAGAGTGACATGGAGGAGTTCCATGGTGGAGTGATATGTAGGAGTGACATTGAGGATTGACATGGAGGAGTTACATGGAGGATCGACATGGAGGAGTTGAATAGAAGAGTGATGTGGAGGAGCGACATGGAGGAGTAACATAGTGGAGTGATATGTAGGAGTGACATTGAGGATTGACATGGAGGAGTTACATGGAGGATTGACATGGAGGAGTGGCATAGAGGAGTGATGTGGAGGAGCGACATGGAGGAGTGACATGGAGGAGTGACATTGAGGAGCAAGGAAAAGTTACATGGAGGAGTTACATGGAGGATCGAAATGTAGGATCGACATGGACGAGTGACATGGAGGAGTGACATTAAAGGCAGGGAGGAGTGAAGTGGAGGAGCGACATGGAGGAGCAAATTAGAGGATCGACATGTAGGAGTGACATGGAAGACATATAGAAATGACATGGAGGAGTGACATCGAGGAGTGAGTCGGTGTAACGACATGGAGGTGTGACATGGAAGACAGATAGAAGTGACATGGAGGAGTGACATGGAGTAGTGACAGGGCGGATCAGCAAGGAGGATTGATATAGTGGAGTGACATGGAGGAGTTACATGGAGGAGTGAAAAGTAGGATTGATATGGAGGAGTGACATAGAGGAGTGACAAGGAGGTTTGAGTTTGTGTAGCGACATGGAGGACTGATATGGAAGACATATAGAAGTGACATGGAGGAGTGACATGGAGGAGTGACATGAAGGATTGCTATAGAGGAGTGACATGGAGGAGTGACATGGAGTACCGACATGGAGGAGTGACTTGGAGGAGTGACATAAAGGAGTGACTTGGAGTAGTGACATGAAGGATATACATGTAGGAGCAAAATGGAGGAAACAAATGGAGGAGTGAAATGGAGGAGTGACATATAGGAGCAACATGGATGAGAGACATGTAACAGCAAGGAGGAGTGATATGGAGGAGTGACATGAAGGAGTGACATAGAGGAGCGACATGGATGAGCGACTTAGAGGAGTGACATGGAGTAGTGACATGGAGGATCGACATGGAGGAGTTACATGGCGGACATATAGAAGTGACATGGAGGAGTGATATGGAGTAGTGACATGGAGGAGTGACATGGTGGAGTGACATGGAGGAATGAGTCGGTGTAAGGACATGGAGGAGTGACATGGAATAGCGACATGGAGGAGTGAAATGGAGGGGTGTAATGGAGTATTTACATGGAGGAGTGACAAGGTGGAGTGACATGGAAGAATGAGTTGGTGGAGCGACTTGGAGGAGTCACATGGAGTAGCGACAAGGCGGAGTGACTCGGAGGAGTGACATAAAGGAGTGATATGGATGAGTGAATTGGTGGAGCAACATGGAGGAGTCACAAGGAGGAGTGACATGGAGGAATGACATGGATGAGTGACATTAAAGAGAGTAAAGGAGGATTGAGTTGATGTAGTGACATGGAAGAGTGACATGGAGTAGTGACATGGAGGAGTGACATTGAGGAGTGACAAAAAGGAGTGACATGGAGGAGTTACATAGAGGATTGACATGGAATAGAGACATGGAGGTGTGACAGGAAGAAGTGACATGGATAAGTCATATGGAGGTGTGACAATGTGAAGCTACAGAGATGATACACATGACATTGAAGACTTGGAGAAGTTACATGGAAGAGCGACATGGAAGAGTGACATGGAGGAGTGACATGGAGTAGCTACATGGAGGAGTGACTTGGAGGAGTGACATAGAGGAGTGACATGGAGGAGTGACATAGAGTAGCGACACGGAGGAGTGACATGAGAAGTGAGTTGGCGTAGCGACATGGAGGATTGAGTTGTTGTAGCTACATGGAGGAGTGACATGGAGTAACGACATGGAGGAGTGACAAGGAGTGAGTTGGTTTAGCAACATGGAAGAGTGAAATGGAGTAGCGACATGGAGGAGTGGCATGGAGGTGTGACATGGAGGAGGGACCTGGAGGAGTGACATGGAAGAAATATAGAAGTGATATTGAGGAGTGACTTGGAGGAGTGACATAAAGTAGTGACATGGAGAAATGACATGGTTGAGTGACATGGAAGAAATAGAAGTGACATGGAGGAGTGACATGGAAGATTGAGTTGGTGTAGCGACATGGAGGAGTGAAATTGAGTAGCGACATGGAGGAGTGACATGGAAGATTGAGTTGGTGTAGCGACATGGAGGATTGAAATAGAGTAGCGACATGGAGGAGTGACATGGAGGTGTGAGTTGGTGTAACGACATGGAGGAGTGACATGGAAGACATGGAAGTGACATGGAGGAGTGACATGGAGAAGTGACAGGGCGGATCAGCAAGGAGAATTGATAGGGTGGAGTGACATGGAGGAGGGACATGAAGGAGTGACATGGAATACCTATAGAAGTGACATGGACTAGTAACTTAGAGGAGTGACATAAAGGAGTAACATGGAGGAATGACATGGATGAGTGACAAGGAAGATTGAGTTGGTGTAGTGAAATGGAGGAGTGAAATGGAGTAGCGACATGGAGGAGTGATATGGAGGTGTGACATGGAGGAGGGACCTGGAGGAGTGACATGGAAGACATATAGAAGTGACAAGGAGGAGTGACATGGAGAAGTGACAGGGCGGATCAGCAAGGAAAATTGATAGGGTGGAGTGACATGGAGGAGGGACATGGAGGAGTGACATGGAATACCTATAGAAGTGACATGGACTTGTAACTTGGAGGAGTGACATAAAGGAGTAACATGGAGGAATGACATGGATGAGTGACAATATGGAGCTACATGGACGAGAGACATGACATTGAATACTTGGAGAAGTTACATGCAGGAGCGACATGGAAGATTGACATGGAGGAGTGACATGGAGTAGCGACATGGAGGAGTGACATGGAGGAGCGAGTTGGTGTAGCGACATATTGACATGGAAGATATAGAAGTGACATGGTGGAGTGACATGGAGGAGTGACAAGGAGGTGTGACATGGAAGAAAAAGTTGGTGGAGCGACATGGAGGAGTCACATGGAGGAGTGACAAAAAGGAGTGACATGGAGGAGTGACTTGAATGATTGAAATGTAGGAGCGATATGGAGGATTGACATGGAGGAGTGACATGGAGAAGTGACATGGAGGAATGAGTTGGTATAGCGACATGGAATACTGACATGGAGGAGCGACATGGAGGAGTGACATGGAGGAGTGACATAGAGGAGTGACATGGAGGAGTGACATGGAGAAGTGACATGAGGAGTGAGTTTGTGTAGCGACATGGAGGAGTGACATGGAGTAGCTACATGGAGGATTGACATGGAGGAGTGACATGGAGGAGTTGCATAGAGGACTGACATGGAGGAGTGACATAGAGGATTGACGTGGAAGAGAGACATGGAGGTGTGACATGGAGTAACTACATAGATGAGTGACATGGATGTGTGACATGGAGGAGTGACATATATGAGTGACGTGGAGATGTGACATGGAAGATTGACATGGAGGAGTGACATTGAGGAGCAAGGAAGATTGACATGGAGGAGTGACATGGAGGAGCTTCATGAGGAGTGATATGGAGGAGTGACTTGTAGGAGTCACAGAAAAGATCGACATGGAGGAGTGACATGGAGAAGTGACAAAGAGTAACGACATGGAACACGGACATGGAGGAGTGAATTTCAGGATCGTCATGGAGGAGTGACATGGATAAGCAACACGGTAGCTCAACATAAAGGAGTTATATTGAGGAGTGACATTGAAGGGCGACATGGAGGCTCAACATGGAGGAGTGACATAGAGTAGTGATGTGGAGGAGCGACATGGAGGAGTGACATGGAGGAGCGACTTGGAGGAGTGACACAGAGGAGTGACATGGAGGAGCGACAAGGAGAAGGTACATAGAGGAGTGACATGGAGGAGTGACATGGAGGAGTGACATGGAGGGTTGATATGGAGGAGTGACATGGAAGACTGACATCGAGGAGTGACGTAGTGGAGTGAAATGGAGGAGTGACATGGAGGAGTGACATAGAGGAGTCACAGAGAAGATCGACATGGAGGAGTGACATGGAAGAGCAACATGGAGGAGCTACAGGAAGGAGCCACATCACAGAGCGACATGGATGACTGACAATGAGGAGGTACATTCTGGAGTAACATGGAAAATCGACATTGAATAGCGACATAGAGGAGCGACATGGAGGAGCGACATGGAGGAGCAACATGAAGGAGTGACATGGTAGACATTGATGAGTGACATGCAGAATCGAAATAGTAGTTACATTGAGGAGTGACAAGGAAGAGCGACATGGAGAAGCGACATGGAGGGTCGACATGTGCCGATATGGAAAACTGACATTGAGTAGTGACTTGGAGGAGTGAGACAGAGGAGCGACATGGAGGAGTTACATGGAGGAGTGACATTTTGTAGGGACATTCTGGAGTGACATTCTGGAGTTACTTTGATGAGAGATTTGGAGGATTGACATAGAGGAGTAACATGAAGGATCCACATAGAGGAGCTACATGGAGGAGCGACATCGCGGAGTGAAATGGAGGACCGACATGGAAGACTTGGAGGTGTGAAATGGAGGAGCAACATAGATGATCGAAATGGAGGAGTGACATGGAGGAGTGACATGGATGATCGACATGGAGGAGTGACATGGAGTAGTGACATGGAGGAGTGACATGGAGAAGCGACATGGAGGAGTGAAATGGAGCATTGATATGGAGGAGTTAAATGGAGGATTGATATGGAGGAGTGACATGGAGGAGTGACAAGGAGGGTTGAGTTGTTGTAGCAAAATGGAGGAGTGACATGGAGGAGTTACATAAGGAGTGAGTTGGTTTAGCGACATCAAGGAGTGACATGGAGTAACGACATGGATGAGTGACATGGATGTGTGACATGGAGGAGTGACATGGAGGCTTGACATGGAGAAACGATATGGAGGAGTTAAATGGAGGAGTGAAATTTAGTGACATATAGGAGCGATATAGATGAGAGACATGTCACAGCAAGGAGGATTTATATGGAGGAGTGACATGGAGGAGTGACACGGAGGAGCGACACGGATGAGAGACGTGGAGGAGTGACATGGAAGACTTGGAGAAGTCATATAGAGGAGTGATATGGAGGAGTGACATGGAGGATTGACATAGAGGAGCAAAATGGAGGATCGACTTGGAGGAGTGACATGGAGGAGTGACATGGATGTGCAATATGGAGGAGTTACATGGAAGTCATATAGAAGTGACATGGAGGAGTGATATGGAGTAGTGACATGGAGGAGTGACATGGAGGGGTGATATTGAGTAGTGAGTTGGTGTAGCGACATGGAGGAGTGACATGGAGGAGTGAAATGGAGGCGTGACATGGAGGAGTGACAAGGAGTATTGAGTTGGTGTAACGACATGGAAGACTGACATGGAGTAGCGACATGGAGGAGAGACATGAAGTAGTGAGTTGGTGGAGCGACATGGAGGAGTCACATGGAGTAGCAACATGGAGGAGTGACTTGGAGGAGTGACATAAAGGAGGGACATGGAGGAGTGACATGGAGGACTGATATGGAGGAGCGATATGGAGGTGTGAAATGGAGGAGTGAAATATAGGATCGACATGGATGAGAGACATGTAGCGGGAAGGACGAGTGATATGGAGGAGTATCGTGGAGGACTGACATGGAGTAGCTACAAGGAGGAGTGACAAGGAGGTGTGACATGGTGGAGTGAGTTGGTGTTGCGACATGGAGGAGTAACATGTAATAGCGATATGGAGGAGTGACTTGGAGGAGTGACATGGAGGAGTGACAAGGAAGATTGAGTTGGTTTAACGACATGGAGGAGTGACATGGAGTAGCGACATGGAGGAGTGACGAGGAGTGAGTTGGTGTAGCGACATGGAGCAGTGACGAGGAGTGAATTAGTGTAGCGACATGTAGGAGTGACAAAAAGGAGTGACATGGAGGAGTGACATGAGGGATTGACATGTAGGAGCGATATGGAGGAGTGACATGGAGGAGTGACTTGGAGGAGTGACATGGAGGAGTGACGTGGAGGAGTGACATGGAGGAGTGACATGGAGGAATGACATAGAGGAGTGACGTGGAGGAGTGACATGGAGGAGTGACATGGAGGAATGAATTGGTGGAGCGACATGGAGGAGTCACATGGAGGAGTGACATGGAAAACATGTAGAAGTGACACGGAGGAGTTATATGGAGGAGTGACAATGTGGAGCTACATGGACGAGAGACATGACATTGAATACTTGGAGAAGTTACATGCAGGAGCGACATGGAAGATTGACATGGAGTAGTGACATGGAGTAGCGACATGGAGGAGTGACATGGAGGAGTGAGTTGGTGTAGCTACATGGAGGATTGACATGGATTAGCGACATGGAGGAGTGATGAGGAGTGAGTTGGTGTAGCGACATGGAGGAGTGACATAGAAGAGTGACATGGAGTAGCTACATGAAGGAGTGACTTGGAGGAGTGACATAGAGGAGTGACATGGAGGAGTGACATAGAGTAGCGACACGGAGGAGTGACATGAGAAGTGAGTTGGCGTAGCGACATGGAGGAGTGACATGTAGGAATGAATTGGTGGAGCGAAATGGAGGAGTCACATGGAGGAGTGACATGGAAAACATGTAGAAGTGACATGGAGGAGTGACATGGAGAAGCAACAGGGTGAATCAGCAAGGAAGATTGATATGGTGGAGTGACATGGAGGAGTGACAAGGAAGATTGAGTTGGTGTAGCGACATGGAGGAGTGGACATGGAGTAACGACATGGAGGAGTGACGCGGAGTGAGTTGGTGTAGCGACATGGAAGAGTGAAATGGAGTAGTGACATGGAGAAGTGACATGGAGGTGTGACATGGAGGAGGGACCTGGAGGAGTGACATGGAAGACATATAGAAGTGACACGGAGGAGTGACTTGGAGGAGTGACATAAAGTAGTGAAATGGAGAAATGACATGGATGAGTGACATGGAGGAGTGAAAAGGAGGATTGAGTTGGTGTAGCGACATGGAGGAGTGACATGGAGTAACGACATGGAAGAGTGACAAGGAGTGAGTTGGTTTAGTGACATGGAAGAGTGAAATAGAGTAGCGACATGGAGGAGTGGCATGGAGGTGTGACATGGAGGAGGGACCTGGAGGAGTGACATGGAAGAAATATAGATGTGACATTGAGGAGTGACTTGGAGGAGTGACAAAGTAGTGACATGGAGAAATGACATGGATGAGTGACATGGACGACATAAAAGTGACATGGAGGAGTGACATGGAGAAATGACAGGGCGGATCAGCAAGGAGGATTGATATGGTGGAGTGACATGGAGGAGTGACAAGGAAGATTGAGTTGGTGTAGCGACATGGAGGAGTGAAATGGAGGTGTGACATGGAGGAGGGACCTTGAGGAGTGACATGGAAGACATATATAAGTGACAAGGAGGAGTGACATGGAGAAGTGACAGGGCGGATCAGTAATGAGAATTGATAGGGTGGAGTGACATAAAGGAGTAACATGGAGGAATGACATGGATGAGTGACATGGAGGAGTGACAAGGAAGATTGAGTTGGTGTAACGACATGGAGGAGTGAAATGGAGTAGTGACATGGAGGAGTGACATGAGGGATTGACATGTAGGAGCGATATGGAGGAGTGACATGGAGGAGTGACATGGAGAAGTGACATGGAGGAATGAGTTGGTATAGCAACATGGAGTACTGACATGGAGGAGCGACATGGAGGAGTGACATGGAGGAGTGACATGGAGAATTTTCATGGAAAACATGTAGAAGCTACACAGATAAGAGACATCACATTGAAGACTTGGAGAAGTTACATGGAGGAGCTACATGGAAGAGTGACATGGAGGAGTGACAAGGAGGGTTGAGTTGGTGTAGCAACATGGAGGAGTGACATGGAGGAGTGACATGAGGAGTAAGTTGGTTTAGCGACATGAAGGAGTCACATGGAGGAGTGACATGGAAAATATGTAGAAGTGACACGGAGGAGTGATTTGGAGGAGTGACAATGTGGGGCTACATGGATGAGAGACATGACATTGAATACTTGGAGAAGTTACATGGAGGAGCGACATGGAAGATTGACATGGAGGAGTGATATGGAGTAGCGACATGGAGGAGTGTCATGGAGGAGTGAGTAGGTGTAGCCACATGGATTAGTAACATGGAAGACATAGAAGTGACATGGAGGAGTAACAAGGAGAAGTGACAGGGCGGATCAGCAAGGAGGATTGATATGGTGGAGTGACATGGAGGAGTGACAAGGAAGATTGAGTTGGTGTAGCGAAATGGAGGAGTGAAATGGAGTAGCGACATGGAGGAGTGACATGTAGGTGTGACATGGAGGAGTGACAAGGAAGATTGAGTTGGTGTAACGACATGGAGGAGTGACATGGAGTAGCGACATGGAGGAGTGACGAGGAGTGAGTTGGTGTAGCGACATGGAGCAGTGACGAGGAGTGAATTGGTGTAGCGACATGGAGGAGTGACAAAAAGGAGTGACATGGAGGAGTGACATGAGGGATTGACATGTAGGAGCGATATGGAGGAGTGACATGGAGGAGTGACGTGGAGGAGTGACATGGAGGAGTGACGTGGAGGAGTGACATGGAGGAGTGACATGGAGGAGTGACATGGAGGAATGAATTGGTGGAGCGAAATGGAGGAGTCACATGGAGGAGTGACATGGAAAACATGTAGAAGTGACACGGAGGAGTGATATGGAGGAGTGACAATGTGGAGCTACATGGACGAGAGACATGACATTGAATACTTGGAGAAGTTACATGCAGGAGCGACATGGAAGATTGACATGGAGTAGTGACATGGAGTAGCGACATGGAGGAGTGACATGGAGGAGTGAGTTCGTGTAGCGACATGGAGGATTGACATGGAAGATATAGAAGTGACATGGAGGAGTGACATGGAGAAGTGACAGGGCGGATCAGCAAGGAGGATTGATATGGTGGAGTGACATGGAGGAGTGACAAGGAGGTGTGACATGGAAGAATGAGTTGGTGGAGCGACATGGAGGAGTCACATGGAGGAGTGACAAAAAGGATTGACATGGAGGAGTGACTTGAAGGATTGAAATGTAGGAGCAATATGAAGGAGTGACATGGAGGAGTGACATGGAGAAGTGACATGGAGGAATGAGTTGGTATAGCGACATGGAGTACTGACATGGAGGAGTGACATAGAGGAGTGACATGGAGGAGTGACATGAGGAGTGAGTTTGTGTAGTGACATGGAGGAGTGACATGGAATAGCTACATGGAGGATTGACATGGAGGAGTGACATGGAGGAGTTACATAGAGGAGTGACATGGAGGAATTACATAGAGGATTGACGTGGAAGAGAGACATGGAGGTGTGACATGGAGAAGTGACAGGGCAAATCAGCAAGGTGGATTGATATGGTGGAGTGACATGGAGGAGTGACATGGAAAACATGTAGAAGTGACAAGGAGGAGTGATATGGAAAAATGACAATGTGGAGCTACACAGATGAGTGACATGACATTGAAGACTTGGAGAAGTTACATAGAGGAGCGACATGGAAGAGTGACATGGAGGAATGAGTCAGTTTAGCGACATGGAGGAGTGACATGGAGTAACTACATGGAGGAGTGACATGGATGTGTGACATGGAGGAGTGATATGGAGGAGCTTTCCTGAAGAGTGATATAGAGGAGTGACTTGGTGGAGTAACAGAAAAGATCGACATGGAGGAGTGACATGGAGGAGTGACATGGAGAAGTGACAAAGGGAAGCGACATGGAAGACGGACATGGAGGAGTGAATTTAAGGATCGTCATGGAGGAGTGACATGGATAAGCAACACGGTAGCTCAACATATAGGAGTTATATTGAGGAATGACATTGAAGGGCGACATGGAGGCTCAACATGGAGGAGTGACATAGAGTAGTGATGTGGAGGAGCGACATGGAGGAGTGACATGGAGGAGCGACTTGGAGGAGTGACACAGAGGAGTGACATGGAGGAGCGACAAGGAGAAGTGACATAGAGGAGTGACATGGAGGAGTGACATGGAGGAGTGACATGGAGGGTTGATATGGAGGAGTGACATGGAAGACAGACATCGAGGAGTGACGTAGTGGAGTGAAATGGAGGAGTGACATGGAGGAGTGACATAGAGGAGTGACATGGAGGAGTGACATGGAGGAGTGATATGGATGAGTGACTTGTAGGAGTCACAGAGAAGATCGACATGGAGGAGTGACATGGAAGAGCAACATGGAGGAGCTACAGGAAGGAGCCACATCACAGAGCGACATGGATGACTGACAATGAGGAGGTACATTCTGGAGTAACATGGAAAATCGACATTGAGTAGTTACATAGAGGAGCGACATAGAGGAGCGACATGGAGGAGCGACATGGAGGAGCAACATGGAGGAGTGACATGGTAGACATTGATGAGTGACATGCAGAATCGAAATAGTAGTTACATTGAGGAGTGACAAGGAAGAGCGACATGGAGAAGCGACATGGAGGGTCGACATGTGCCGATATGGAAAACTGACATTGAGTAGTGACTTGGAGGAGTGAGACAGAGGAGTGACATGGAGGAGTTACATGGAGGAGTGACATTTTGTAGGGAAATTCTGGAGTGACATTCTGGAGTTACTTTGATGAGAGATTTGGAGGATTGACAGAGAGGAGTAACATGAAGGATCCACATAGAGGAGCTACATGGAGGAGCGACATCGCGGAGTGACATGGAGGAGCGACATGGAAGACATGGAGGTGTGAAATGGAGGAGCAACATAGATAATCAAAATGGAGAAGTGACATGGAGGAGTGACATGGATGATCGACATGGAGGAGTGACATGGAGTAGTGACATGGAGGAGTGACATTTAGGAGTGACATGGAGGATCGACATGGAGGAGTGACATGGAGGAGTGACATGGAGGAGTGACATGGAGGGTTGATATGGAGGAGTGACATGGAAGACTGACATCGAGGAGTGACGTAGTGGAGTGAAATGGAGGAGTGACATAGAGGAGTGACATGGAGGAGTGACATTTAGGAGCAAGGAAAAGTGACATGGAGGAGTGACATGGAGGAATGATATGGATGAGTGACTTGTAGGAGTCACAGAGAAGATCGACATGGAGGAGTGACATGGAAGAGCAACATGGAGGAGCTACAGGAAGGAGCCACATCGCATAGCGACATGGAGGACTGACAATGAGGAGGTACATTCTGGAGGGACATGGTGGAGAGACATTCTGGAGTGATATTCTGGAGTGACATTCTGGAGTAACATGGAAAATCGACATTGAATAGTGACATAGGAGCGACATAGAGGAGCGACATGGAGGATCGACATGGAGGATCGACATGGAGGATCGACATGGAGGAGTGACAAGGAGAATCGAAAGAGTAGTTACATTGAGGAGTGACAAGGAGGAGCGACATGGAGAAGCGACATGGAGGGTCGACATGTGCCGATATGGAAAACCGACATTGAGTAGTGACTTGGAGGAGTGAGACAGAGGAGCGACATGAAGGAGTTACATGGAAGAGTGACATTTTGGAAGGGACATTCTGGAGTGACATTCTGGAGTTACTTTGATGAGAGATTTGGAGGATTGACATAGAGGAGTAACATGAAGGATCCACATAGAGGAGCTACATGGAGGAGCGACATCGCGGAGTGACATGGAGGAGCGACATGGAAGACATGGAGGTGTGAAAAGGAGGAGCAACATAGATGATCAAAATGGAGAAGTGACATGGAGGAGTGACATGGATGATCGACATGGAGGAGTGACATGGAGTAGTGACATGGAGGAGTGACATTTAGGAGTGACATGGAGGATCGACATGGAGGAGTGACATGGAGGAGTGACATAGAGTAGTGACATGGAGGAGTGACACTGAGGAGCTTCATGGAGGAGTGATATGTAGGAGTGTTATCGAGAAGTGACAGGGCGGATCAGCAAGGAGGATTGATATGGTGGAGTGACATGGAGGAGTGACAAGGAGGTGTGACATGGAAGAATGAGTTGTTGGAGCGACATGGAGGAGTAACATGGAGGAGTGACAAAAAGGAGTGACATGGAGGAGTGACTTGAAGGGTTGAAATGTAGGAGCGATATGGAGGAGTGACATGGAGGAGTGACATGGAGAAGTGACATGGAGGAATGAGTTGGTATAGCGACATGGAGGAGTGACATGGAGGAGTCACATAGAGGAGTGACACGGAGGAGTGACATGGAGGAGTGACATGAGGAGTGAGTTTGTGTAGCGACATGGAGGAGTGACATGGAGTAGCTACATGGAGGATTGACATGGAGGAGTGACATGGAGGAGTGAAATAGAGGAGTGACATGGAGGAGTGACATAGAGGATTGACGTGGAAGAGAGACATGGAGGTGTGACATGGAGAAGTGACAGGGCAGATCAGCAAGGTGGATTGATATGGTGGAGTGACATGGAGGAGTGACATGGAAAACATGTAGAAGTGACACGGAGGAGTGATATGGAAAAGTGACAATGTGGAGCTACACAGATGAGTGACATGACATTGAAGACTTGGAGAAGTTACATAGAGGAGCGACATGGAAGAGTGACATGGAGGAATGAGTTGGTTTAGCGACATGGAGGAGTGACATGGATGTGTGACATGGAGGAGTGACATAAAGGAGTGACGTGGAGATGTGACATGGAGGAGTGACATGGAGAAGTGACATCGAGGAGCAAGGAAGAGTGACATGGAGGAGTGACATGGAGGAGCTTCATGAGGAGTGATATGGAGGAGTGACTTGTAGGTGTCACAGAAAAGATCGACATGGAGGAATGACATGGAGGAGTGACATGGAGAAGTGACAAAGAGTAGCGACATGGAACACGGACATGGAGGAGTGAATTTCAGGATCGTCATGGAGGAGTGACATGGATAAGCAACACGGTGGCTCAACATATAGGAGTTATATTGAGGAGTGACATTGAAGGGCGACATGGAGGCTCAACATGGAGGAGTGACATAGAGTAGTGATGTGGAGGAGCGACATGCAGGAGTGACATGGAGGACCAACTTGGAGGAGTGACACAGAGGAGTGACATGGAGGAGCGACAAGGAGAAGTGACATAGAGGAGTGACATGGAGGAGTTACATGGAGGAGTGACATGGGGGGTTGATATGGAGGAGTGACATGGAAGACTGACATCGAGGAGTGACGTAGTGGAGTGAAATGGAGGAGTGACATGGAGGAGTGACATAGAGGAGTGACATGGAGGAGTGACATTGAGGAGTGAAATGGAGGAGTGATATGGATGAGTGACTTGTAGGAGTCACAGAGAAGATCGACATGGAGGAGTGACATGGAAGAGCAACATGGAGGAGCTTCAAAGAAGGAGCCAAATCACAGAGCGACATGGATGACTGACTATGAGGAGGTACATTCTGGAGGGACATTCTGTAGTGACATTCTGGAGTAACATGGAAAATCGACATTGAGTAGTTACATAGAGGAGCGACATAGAGGAGCGACATGGAGTATCGACATGTAGGATCGACATGGAGGAGTGACCTGGAGGAGTGACAAGGAGGATCAACATGGAGGAGCAACATGGAGGAGTGACATGGAAGACATGGAGGAGTGACATGGAGAATCGAAAGAGTAGTTACATTGTGGAGTGACAAGGAGGAGCGACATGGAGGAGCGTCATGGAGGAGTGACATGGAAGACATGGAGTAGTGACATGGAGAATCGAAAGAGTAGTTACATTGAGGAGTGACAAGGAGGAGAGACATGGAGAAGCGACATGGAGGGTCGACATGTGCCGATATGGAAAACCGACATTGAGTAGTGACTTGTAGGAGTGAGACAGAGGAGCGACATGGAGGAGTTACATTGAGGAGTGACATTTTGTAGGGACATTCTGGAGTGACATTCTGGAGTTACTTTGATGAGAGATTTGGAGGATCGACATGGAGGAGTGACTTGTAGGAGTCACAGAGAAGATCGACATGGAGGAGTGACATGGAGGAATGACTTGGAGGAGTGACAAGGAAGAGTGACATGGAGGAGTGACATGGAGGAGCTTCATGGAGGAGTGATATGTTGGAGTGACTTGTAGGAGTCACAGAGAAGATCGACATGGAGGAGTGACATGGAGGAGTGACAAGGAGTAGCGATATGGAAGACGGACATGGAGGAGTGAATTTAAGGATCGTTATGGAGGAGTGACATGGATAAGCAACACGGTGGCTCAACATATTGTAGTTATATTGAGGAGTGACATTGAAGGGCGACATGGAGGCTCAACATGGAGGAGTGACATAGAGGAGTGATGTGGATGAGCGACATGGACGAGTGACATGGAGGAGTGAAATGGAGGAGTGACATTGAGGAGCAAGTAAAAGTGACATGGAGGAGTTACATGGAGGAGAAACATGGTGGAGTGATATGTAGGAGTGACATTCAGGACTGACATGGAGGAATTACATGGAGGATCGACATGGAGGAGCGACATGGAAGAGAGACATGGAGGTGTGACATGGAGAAGTGACAGGGCAGATCAGGAAGGAGGATACATATGGTGGAGTGACAGGGAGGAGCAACATGGAAAACATGAAGAAGTGACACGGAGGAGTGATATGGAGGAGTGACAATGTGGAGCTACACAGATGAGAGACATGACATTGAAGAGTTGGAGAATTTACATGGAGGAGCAACATGGAAGAGTGACATGAAGGATTGACATGGAGTAGTGACAAGGAGGAGTGACATGGAGAAGTGATAGGGCGGATCAGCAAGAAGAATTGATATGGTGGAGTGACATGGAGGAGGGACATGGAGACGTGACATGGAAGACATATAGAAGTGACATGGAGGAGTAACTTGGAGGAGCAACATAAAGGAGTAACATGGAGGAATGACATGGATGAGTGACATGGAGGAGTGACAAGGAAGATTGAGATGGTGTAGCGACATGGAGGAGTGACATGGATTCGCGACATGGAGGAGTGATGAGAAGTGAGTTGGTGTAGCAACATGGAGTAGTGACATGGAAGATTGACATGGAGGAGCGACATAGATGAGAGACATGTAATTGCAAGGAGGAGTTATGTGGAGGAGTGACGTGGAGGAGGGACATTGAGGAGCAAGGAAGAGTGACATGGAGGAGTGACATGGAGGATCGACATAGAGGAGTGACCTGGATGAGTGAAATTGAGGAGTGACATAGAACAGTGACGTGGAGGTGCGACATGGAGAAATTACATGGAGAAGTTATATTGAGGAGCAACATGGAGACTGAAAATGTAGGAGTGATATAGAGCAGTGATGTGGAGGAGCGACGTGGAGGAGTGACATGGAGGATCGACATAGAGGAGTGACCTGGATGAGTGAAATTGAGGAGTGACATAGAACAGTGACGTGGAGGTGCGACATGGAGAAATTACATGGAGAAGTTATATTGAGGAGCAACATGGAGACTGAAAATGTAGGAGTGATATAGAGCAGTGATGTGGAGGAGCGACGTGGAGGAGTGACATGAGGAGTGAGTTTGTGTAGCGACATGGAGGAGTGACATGGAGTAGCTACATGGAGGATTGACATGGAGGAGTGACATGGAGGAGTGAAATAGAGGAGTGACATGGAGGAGTGACATAGAGGATTGACGTGGAAGAGAGACATGGAGGTGTGACATGGAGAAGTGACAGGGCAGATCAGCAAGGTGGATTGATATGGTGGAGTGACATGGAGGAGTGACATGGAAAACATGTAGAAGTGACACGGAGGAGTGATATGGAAAAGTGACAATGTGGAGCTACACAGATGAGTGACATGACATTGAAGACTTGGAGAAGTTACATAGAGGAGCGACATGGAAGAGTGACATGGAGGATCGACATAGAGGAGTGACCTGGATGAGTGAAATTGAGGAGTGACATAGAACAGTGACGTGGAGGTGCGACATGGAGAAATTACATGGAGAAGTTATATTGAGGAGCAACATGGAGACTGAAAATGTAGGAGTGATATAGAGCAGTGATGTGGAGGAGCGACGTGGAGGAGTGACATGGAGGAGCAACATGGAGGAGCAACATGGAGGAGTAACTTGGAATAGCGACAAGGAGGAGTGACATGGAGGAGTGACATGGGGAAGTGACATAGAGGATTGATGTGGAGTAGTGACATGGAGGATGGACATAGAGGAGTGACTTGGAGAAGTGACACGCATGATCAGGAAGGAGGGTTGATATGGTGGAGTGACATCGTTGAGGGACATGGGTGAGTGACTTGGAGGAGTGACAAGGAGGAGCAACACGGAGGAGCGACATGGAGGAGTGACATGGAGTAGTGACATGGAGGATGGACATGGAGGAGTGACATGGAAGACATATAGAGGTGACATGGAGGAGTGAATTGGAGGAGTGACATAAAGGAGTGACATGGAGGAATGACATGGAGGAGTGACAAGAAGTATTGACATGGAGTAGTAACATGAGGAGTGTGTTGGTGTGGCGACATGGAGGAGTGACATGGAGTAGCGACATAGAGTAGTAACATGAGGAGTGAGTTTGTGTAGCGACATGGAGGAGTGACATGGAGGAGGGACATGGAGTGACATGGAGGAATGACATGGAGGAGTGACATGGAGGAGGGACATGGAGGAGCGATATAGTGGAGTGACATGAAAGAGTATAAAGTAGGAGTGAGTTTGTGTAGCGACATGGAGGAGTGACATGGAGGAGTGACATGGAGGAGGGACATGGAGTGACATGGAGGAATGACATGGAGGAGTGACATGGAGGAGTGACTTGGAGGAGCAACATGGAGGAGTGACATAGAGGATTGATATGGAGGAGCAACACGGAGGAGCGACATGGAGGAGTGACATGGAGTAGTGACATGGAGTAGGGACATGGAGGAGTGACTTCGAGAAGTGACAGGGTTGATCAGGAAGGAGGGTTGATATGGTGGAGTGATATCGTGTAGGGACATGGGTGAGTGACTTGGAGGTGTGACATGGAGGAGCAACACGGAGGAGCAACATGGAGGAGTGACATGGAGTAGTGACATGGAGGATGGAAATGGAGGAGTGACATAGAGGATTGATGTGTAGTAGTGACGTGGAGGATGGACATGAAGGAGTGACTTGGAGAAGTGACAGGGTTGATCAGGAAGGAGGGTTGATATGGTGGAGTGACATCGTGGAGGGACATGGGTGAGTGAATTGGAGGAGTGACAAGGAGGAGCAACACGGAGGAGCGACATGGAGGAGTGACTTGGAGGAGTGACAAGGAGGAGCAACACGGAGGAGCGACATGGAGGAGTGACATAAACGACTGACATGGAGGAATGACATGGATGAGTGACATGGAGGAGTGACAAGAAGTAGTGACATGGAGGAGTTACATTGAGGAGTGAGTTGGTGTAGCGACATGGAGGAGTGACATGGAGGAATTACATGGAGGAGTGACATGGAGGAGTCACATTGAGGATTGAGTTTGTGATGTGACATGGAGGAGTGACATGAAGTAGTGACATAGAGAAGTGACATTGAGGAGTGAGTTAGTGTAGTGACATGGAGGAGTGACTTTGAGTAGCGACATGGAGGAGTGACATGGAGGAGCTACATGGAGGAGTGACATAGAGTAGCGACATGGAGGAGGGACATGGAGGAGAGATATGGACGAGTGACATGAAAGAGTGTAAAGGAGGGTTGAGTTTGTGTAGCGACATGGAGGAGTGACATGAAGTAGTGACATTGAGGAGTGACATTGAGGAGTGAGTTGGTGTAGTGACATGGAGGAGTGACTTTGAGTAGCGACATGAAGGAGTGAAATGGAGGAGTGACATGGAGGAGTGAGTTGTTAGAGCGATATAGAGGAGAGACATGGAGGAGTGACATGAAGGAGTGACATTGAGGAGTGAGTTTGTGTAGCGACATTGAGGAGTGACATGGAGTAGCTACATGGAGGAGTTACATGGAGGAGTGACTTGGAGGAGCAACACGGAGGAGCGACATGTAGGAGGGACATGGAGGAGTGACTTTGAAGACATATAGAAGTGACATGGAGGAGTGACTTGTAGGAGTAACATAAAGGAGCGACATGGAAGAGTGACAAGGAGGAATGACATTAATTAGCGATATGGAGGAGTGACATGGAGGAGTGAGCTGGTGTAGCGACATGGAGGAGTGAGTTGGTGGAATGACATAAAGGAGGGATATGGAGGAGTGACTTGGAGGAGCAACACAGAGGAGCGACATGGAGGAATGACATGGAGTAGTGACATGGAGGATGGACAAAGAGGTTTGTGTTGGTGTATTGACATGGAGCAGTGACATGAGGAGTGATGTAGAGGAGTGACGTGGTGGAGTGAAATGGAGGAGTGACATGGAAGAGTGAGTTGGTGTAGCGACATGGAGGACTGACATGGAATAGCGACATGGAGGAGTGACATGAAGGAGTGACATTGAGGAGTAAGTTGGTGTAGCGACATGGAGGAGTGACCTGGAGGAGTGACATGGAGGAGTGAAATGGGGGAGTGACATGGAGGAGTGACATGGAGGAGTGAGTTGTTAGAGCGATATAGAGGAGAGACATGGAGGATTGACATGTACGAGTGACATGGAGGAGTGACATAGAGGAATTTCTTGGAGGAAAGACATGGTGTAGCGACATGGAGGACTGACATGGAATAGCGACATGGAGGAGGGACATGGAGGAGTGGCATAGAGTATTGATTTGGAGGAGCAACACGGAGGAGCGACATGGAGGAGTTACATGGAGTAGCTACATGGAGGAGTTACATGGAGGAGTGACTTGGTGGATCAACACGGAGGAGCGACATGGAGGAGTGACATGAGGAATGAGTTGTTGTAGCGACATGGAGGAGTGACATGGAGGAGTGACATGGAGGAGTGACATGGAGTAGCTACATGGAGGAGTGACATGGAGGAGTGAAATGGAGGAGTGATATGGAGGAGTGACAAGGAGTATTGAGGTGGAGTAGCGACATGGAGGAGTGACATGGAGAAGTGACAGGGCGAATCAGCAAGGAGGATTGATATGGTGGAATGACATGGAGGACTGACAAGGAAGATTGTGTTGGTGTAGCGACATGGAGGAGTGACATGGAGTAACGACATGGAGGAGTGACGAGGAGTGAGTTGGTGTAGCAACATGGAGGAGTGAAATGGAGTAGCAAAATGGAGGAGTGACACGGAGGTGTGACATGGAGGAGGGACCTGGAGGAGTGACATGGAAGACATACTGAAGTGACATGGAGGAGTGACTTGGAGGAGTGACATAAAATAGTGACATGGAGAAATGACATGGAGGAGTGACAAGGAGGATTGAGTTGGTGTAGCAACATGGAGGAGTGAAATGAGGAGTGAGTTGGTTTAGTGACATTGAGGAGTGACATGGAGTAACGACATGGAGGAGAGACATGGACATGTGACAAGGAGGAGTGACATAGAGTAGTGATGTGGAGGAGTGACATGGAGGAGTGACATGGAGGAATGAATTGGTGGAGCAACATGGAAAGGTCACAAGGAGGAGTGACATGGAAAACATGTAGAAGTTATATGGAGGAGTGACCTGAAGGATTGATATGGAGGAGTGACTTGGAGGAGTTACATAAAGGAGTGACATGGAGGAATGACATGAATGAGTGACATTAAAGAGTGTAAAGGAGGAATGAGTTGGTGTAGTGACATGGAAGAGTGACATGGAATAGTGACATGGAGGAGTGACATTGAGGAGTGAGTTGGTGTAGTGACATGGAGGAGTGACATGGAGGAGTGACAAGGAGGATTGATTTGGAGGAGCGATATGGAGGAGTGAAATGGAGGGGTGACATGGAGTAGCTACATGAAGGAGTGACAAGGAGTTGTGACATGGAGGAGTGATGTGGTGGAGTAACAAAAAGGAGTAACATGGAGGAGTGACAAGGAGGAATGAGTTGGTATAGCGACAAGGAGTACTGACAAGGAGGAGCGACATGGAGTACTGACATGGAGGAGCGACATGGAGGAGTGACATAGAGGATTGACATTGAATAGAGACATGGAGGTGTGACATGGAGAAGTGAAATAGAGGAGTGATGTGGAGGAGTGACATGGAGGAGGAACATGGAGGAGTGACATAGAAGACATATAGAAGTGACATGGATGAATGACATGGAGGAATGACAGGAAGGATTGAGTTGGTGTAGTGTCATGGCGGAGGGACATAGATGAGTTACATGGAGGAGCGACATGGAGGAGTGAGTTTGTGGAGCGACATGGAGGAGTCACATGGAGTAACAACATGGAGGAGTGACATGAAGTAGTGACATGGAGGAGTGACATTGAGGAGTGAGTTGGTGTAGTGACATGGAGGAGTGACTTTGAGTAGCGACATAGAGGAGTGACCTGGAGGAGTGACATGGAGGAGTGACATGGAGTAGCGACATAGAGTAGTAACATGGAGGAAGGAGTTGGTGGAGCAACATGGAGGAGTCACATGGAGGAGTGACATGGAGGATGTACATGGAGGAGTAACTTGGAGAAGTGACAGGGTTGATCAGGAAGGATTGTTTATATGGTGGAGTGACATCGTGGAAGGACATGGGTGAGTGACTTGGAGAAGTGACAAGGAGGAGCAACACGGAGAAGCGGCATGGAGGAGTGACATGGAGTAGTGACATGGAGGATGGACATGGAGGAGTGACATGGAAGACTAATAGAGGTTACATGGAGGAGTGAATTGGAGGAGTGACATAAAGGAGTGACATGGAGGAATGAATTGGATGAGTGACATGGAGGAGTGACAAGGAGGGTTGAGTTTGTGTTGTGACATGGAGGAGTGACATGAAGTAGTTACATGGAAGTGTGACATTGAGGAGTGAGTTGGTGTAGTGACATGGAGGAGTATCTTTGAGTAGCGACATAGAGGAGTGACATAGAGGATTGATGTGGAGTAGTGACATGGAGGATGGACATGGAGGAGTGACTTGGAGAAGTGACAGGATTGATCAGGAAGTAGGGTTAATATGGTGCAGTGATATCGTGGAGGGACATGGGTGAGTGACTTGGAGGAGTGACATGGAGGAGTGACATGGAGGAGTGACATGAGGAGTGAGTTTGTGTAGCAACATGGAGGAGTGACATGGAGTAGCTACATGGAGAAGTGACTTGGAGGAGCAACAAGGAGGAGCGTCATGGAGGAGTGACATGGAGTAGTGACATGGAGGAGTGAAATGGTGGAGTGACATGGAGGAGTGACATGGAGGAGTGACATAGAGGAGTGACATGGAGGAGTTTCATGGAGTAGCGACATGGAGGAGTGACATGAGAAGTGACAGGATTGATCAGGAAGGAGGGTTGATATGGTGCAGTGACATGGAGGAGTGACATGGAGGAGTGACATAGAGGAATGACATAGAGGATTGATGTGGAGTAGTGACATGGAGGATGGACATGGAGGAGTGACTTGGAGAAGTGACAGGATTGATCAGGAAGGAGGGTTGATATGGTGCAGTGACATCGTGGAGGGACATGGGTGAGTGACATGGAGGAGTTACATGGAGGAGTGACATGGAGGAGTGACATAGAGGAGTGGCATGGAGGAGCGACATGGAGGAGTGACATGGAGGAGTGACATAGAGGAGTGACATGGAGGAGTGACATGGATTAGCGACATGGAGGAGTGACATGAGAAGTGAGTTGGCATAGCGACATGGAGGAGTGACATGGAGGTTCTACATGGAGGAATGGCATTGAGCAGTTACATGGACGAGCGACATGGAAGATCAATACGGGGGAATGACAGAAGAGTTATATTGAAGAGTGACATCGAGGAGTGAGATAAAGGAGTGACATTGAGGAGCAAGGAAGAGTGACATGGAGGAGTGACATGGAGGAGCTTCATTAAGGAGTGATATGGAAAAGTAACTTGTAGGAGTCACAGAGAAGATCGACATGGAGGAGTGACATGGATGAGTGACATGAAGGAGGGACATGGAGGAGTGACATGGAAGACATATAGAAGTGAAATGGAGGAGTGACTTGGAGGAGTGACATAAAGGAGTGACATGGTTGAATGACATGGAAAAGTGACATGAAGGAGTGACATGGATGAGTCAGTTGGTGGAGCGACATGGAGGAGTCACATGGAGTAGTGACATGGAGCATTTACTTTGAGAAGTGATATAAAGGAGTGACATGGAGGAATGAAATGGAAGATTGACATGGAGGAGCGACATAGATGAGAGACATGTATTAGCAAGGAGGAGTTATATGGAGGAGTGACGTGGAGGAGTGACACGGAGGAGCGAAACGGATGAGAACCATGTATAAAGTGACATGGAAGATTTTGAGAAATCATATGGATGAGTGATATGGAGGAGTGAAATGGAGGAGTAACATGGAGGAGTTACATGGAAGACATATAGAAGTGACATGGAGGAGTGACAAGGAGGGTTGAGTTTGTGTTGTGACATGGAGGAGTGACATGAAGTAGTTACAGGGAAGAGTGACATTGAAGAGTGACTTGGAGGAGCAACATGGAGGAGTGACATAGAGGATTGATGTGGAGGAGCAACACAGAGGAGCGACATGGAGGAGTGACATGGAGTAGTGACATGGAGGAGGGACATGAAGGGGTGAAATGGTGGAGTGACATGGAGGAGTGAGTTGTTAGAGCGACATGGAGTAGAGACATGGATGAGTGACATGGAGGAGTGACTTTGAGTAGCGACATGGAGGAGTGACCTGGAGGAGTGACATGGAGGAGTGAAATGGTGGAGTGACATGGAGGAGTGAGTTGTTAGAGCGACATGGAGGAGACACATGAAGGAGTGACATGGAGGAGTGACATGCAGGAGTGACATAGAGGAGTGACGTGGAGGAGAGACATGGAAGAGTGAATTGGAGGAGTGACATAAAGGAGTGCCATGAGGAATGACATGGATGAGTGACATGGAGGAGTGACAATGAGGGTTGAGTTTGTGTAGCGACATGGAGGAGTGACATTGAGGTGTGTCATGGAGGAGTGACATAGAGGAGTGACGTTGAGGAGAGACATGGAAGAGTGACATGGAGAAGTGACAGGTCGGATCACCAAGGAAGATTGATAGGGTGGAGTGACATGGCGGAGGCACATGGATGAGTGACATGGAGGAGTGACATGGAGGAGTGAATTGGAGGAGTGACATAAAGGAGTGACATGATGAATGACATGGATGAGTGACATGGAGGAGTGACAAGGAGGGTTGAGTTTGTGTAGCGACATGGAGGAATGAAATGGAATAGCGACATGGAGTAGTGACATTGAGGAGGGACATGGAGGAGTGACTTGGAGGAGTGAAATGGAGGAGTGACATGGAGGAGTGACATGAGGAGTGAGTTTGTGTAGCGACATGGAGGAGTGACATGGAGTAGCTACATGGAGGAGTTAAAAGGAGGAGTGACATGGACGAGTGACATAGAGGAGTAACTTGGAGGAGTGACATAGAGGAGTGACATGAGGAGTGAGTTTGTGTAGCGACATGGAGGAGTGACATGGAGTAGCTAAATGGAGGAGTTACATGGAGGAGTGACTTGGAGGAGCAACATGGAGGAGCGACATGGAGGAAGGACGTGGAGGAGTGACATGGAAGACATATAGAAGTGACATGGAGGAGTGACTTGGAGGAGTGACATAAAGGAGTGACATGGAGGAATGACATGGAGTAGCGACATGGAGGAGTGACATGAGGAATGAGTTGGTGTAGTGAAATGGAGGAGTGACATGGAGGTTTGACATGGAGGAGTGAAATAGAGGAGTGATGTGGAGGAGTGACATGGAGGAGGAACATGGAGGAGTGACATAGAAGACATATAGAAGTGACATGGATGAATGACATGGAGGAGTGACAGGAAGGATTGAGTTGGTGTAGTGTCATGGCGGAGGGACATAGATGAGTTACATGGAGGAGCGACATGGAGGAGTGAGTTTGTGGAGCGACATGGAGGAGTGACATTGAGGAGTGAGTTTGTGTAGTGACATGGAGGAGTGACTTTGAGTAGCGACATGGAGGAGTGACCTGGAGGAGTGACATGTAGGAGTGAAATGGAGGAGTTACATGGAGGAGTAACATGGAGGAAGGAGTTGGTGGAGCGACATGGAGGAGTCACATGGAGGAGTGAAATGGAGGATGTACACGGAGGAGTGACTTGGAGAAGTGACAGGGTTGATCAGGAAGGAGTGTTTATATGGTGGAGTGACATCGTGGAAGGACATGGGTGAGTGACTTGGAGAAGTGACAAGGAGGAGCAACACGGAGGAGCGGCATGGAGGAGTGACATGGAGTAGTGACATGGAGGATGGACATGTAGGAGTGACATGGAAAACTAATAGAGTTTACATGGAGGAGTGAATTGGTGGAGTGACATAAAGGAGTGACATGGAGGAATGAAATGGATGAGTGACATGGAGGAGTGACAAGGAGGGTTGAGTTTGTGTTGTGACATGGAGGAGTGACATGAAGTAGTTACATGGAAGAGTGACATTGAGGAGTGAGTTGGTGTAGTGACATGGAGGAGTATCTTTGAGTAGCGACATGGAGGACTGACATAGAGGATTGATGTGGAGTAGTGACATGGAGGATGGACATGGAGGAGTGACTTGGAGAAGTGACAGGATTGATCAGGAAGTGCAGTGACTAATAGAGGTTACATGGAGGAGTGAATTGGTGTAGTGACATGGAGGAATATCTTTGAGTAGCGACATGGAGGAGTGATATAGAGATTTGACATAGATGAGTGACATGGAGGAGTGACAAGGAAGATTGAGTTGGTGTAGCGACATGGAGGAGTGACATGGAGTTGTGACATGGAGGAGTTACGAGGAGTGAGTTGGTGTAGCGACATGGAGCAGTGACGAGGAGTGAATTGTTGTAGCGACATGGAGGAGTGACAAAGAGGAGTGACATGGAGGAGTGACATGAGGGATTGACATGGAGGAGTGACATGGAGGAGTGACATGGAGGAGTGACATAGAGGAGTGACGTGGAGGAGAGACATGGAAGAGTGACATGGAAAAGTGACAGGGCGGATCACCAAAGAAGATTGATATGGTGGAGTGACATGGCGGAGGGACATGGATGAGTGACATGGAGGAGTGACACGGAGGAGAAACATGGAGGAGCGACATTGAGGACTGACATGGAGGAGTGACATGGAGGAGTGACATAGAGGAATGACGTGGAGGAGAGACATGGAAGAGTGACATGGAAAAGTGACAGGGCGGATCACCAAAGAAGATTGATATGGTGGAGTTACATGGCGGAGGGACATGGATGAGTGACATGGAGGAGTGACATGAAGGAGTGACATGGAGGAGTGAAATGGTGGAGTGACATGGAGGAGTGAGTTGTTAGAGCGACATGGAGGAGAGACATGAAGGAGTGACATGGAGGAATGACATGGAGGAGTGACATTGAGGAGTGACGTGGAGGAGAGTAATGGAAGAGTGACATGGAGAAGTGACATGGCGGTTAACCAAGGAGGGTTGATATGGTGGAGTGACATCGCGGAGGTACATGGGTGAGTGACTTGGAGGAGTGACTAGGAGGAGTGACATGGAGGACTGACATGAGGAGTGAGTTTGTGTAGTGACATGGAGGATGGACATGGAGGAGTCACATGGAAAACATATAGCGGTGACATGGAGGAGTGAATTGGAGGAGTGACTAGGAGGAGTGACATGGAGGACTGACATGAGGAGTGAGTTTGTGTAGTGACATGGAGGAGTGACATGGAGGAGTGACTTGGAGGAGCAACAAGGATGAGCGACATGGAGGAGTGACATGGAGTAGTGACATGGAGTAGCTACATGTAGGAGTTACATAGAGGAGTGACTTGGTGGAGCAACATGGAGGAGTGACATAGAGGATTGATGTGGAGGAGTAACACGGAAGAGCAACATGGAGGAGTAACATGGAGAAGTGATATGGAGGAGGGACATGGAGGAGTGATTTCGAGAAGTGACAGGGTTGATCAGGAAGTGGGGTTGATATGGTGGAGTGACATAGTGGAGGGACATGGGTGAGTGACTTGGAGGAGTGACATGGAGGAGCAACACGGAGGAGCAACATGGAGGAATGACATGGAGTAGTAACATGGAGGATGGACATGGAGGAGTGACATGGAGGAGTGACCTGGAGGAGTGACATGGAGGAGTTAAATGGTGGAGTGACATGGAGGAGTGAGTTGTTAGAGCGACATGGAGTAGAGACATGGAGGAGTGACATTGAGGAGTGACATAGAGGAGTGACGTGGAGGAGAGACATGGAAGAGTGACATGGAGAAGTGACAGGTCGGATCACCAAGGAAGATTAATAGGTTGGAGTGACATGGCGGAGGGACATGGATGAGTGACATGGAGGAGTGACATGGAGGAGTGAATTGGAGGAGTGACATGAGGAGTGAGTTTGTGTAGCGAAATGGAGGAGTGACATGGAGTAGCTACATGGAGGAGTTACATGGAGGAGTGACTTGGAGGAGCAACATGGAGGAGCGACATGGAGGAAGGACATGGAGGAGTGACATGGAAGACATATAGAAGTGACATGGAGGAGTGACATGGAGTAGCGACATGGAGGAGTGACATGAGGAATGAGTTGGTGTAGCGAAATGGAGGAGTGACATGGAGGTGTGACATGGAGGAGTGAAATAGAGGAGTGATGTGGAGGAGTGACATTGAGGAGGAACATGGAGGAGTGACATGTAAGACATATAGAAGTGACATGGATGAATGACATAGAGGAGTGACAGGAAGGATTGAGTTGGTGTAGTGACATGGCGGAGGGACATAGATGAGTTACATGGAGGAGCGACATAGAGGATTGAGTTTGTGGAGCGACATGGAGGAGTCACATGGAGTAACGACATGGAGGTGTGACATGAAGTAGTGACATGGAGGAGTGACATTGAGGAGTGAGTTGGTGTAGTGACATGGAGGAGTGACTTTGAGTAGCGACATGGAGGAGTGACCTGGAGGAGTGACATGGAGGAGTGAAATGGAGGAGAGACATGGAGGAGTAACATGGAGAAAGGAATTGGTGGAGCGACATGGAGGAGTCACATATAGGAGTGACATAAAGTATTGATGTGGAGTAGTTACATGGAGGATGGACATGGAGGAGTGACTTGGAGAAGTGACAGGATTGATCAGGAAGTGGGGTTGATATGGTGGAGTGACATAGTGGAGGGACATGGGTGAGTGACTTGGAGGAGTGACATGGAGGAGCAACACGGAGGAGCAACATGGAGGAATGACATGGAGTAGTAACATGGAGGATGGACATGGAGGAGTGACATGGAGGAGTGACCTGGAGGAGTGACATGGAGGAGTTAAATGGTGGAGTGACATGGAGGAGTGAGTTGTTAGAGCGACATGGAGTAGAGACATGGAGGAGTGACATTGAGGAGTGACATAGAGGAGTGACGTGGAGGAGAGACATGGAAGAGTGACATGGAGAAGTGACAGGTCGGATCACCAAGGAAGATTAATAGGTTGGAGTGACATGGCGGAGGGACATGGATGAGTGACATGGAGGAGTGACATGGAGGAGTGAATTGGAGGAGTGACATGAGGAGTGAGTTTGTGTAGCGAAATGGAGGAGTGACATGGAGTAGCTACATGGAGGAGTTACATGGAGGAGTGACTTGGAGGAGCAACATGGAGGAGCGACATGGAGGAAGGACATGGAGGAGTGACATGGAAGACATATAGAAGTGACATGGAGGAGTGACATGGAGTAGCGACATGGAGGAGTGACATGAGGAATGAGTTGGTGTAGCGAAATGGAGGAGTGACATGGAGGTGTGACATGGAGGAGTGAAATAGAGGAGTGATGTGGAGGAGTGACATTGAGGAGGAACATGGAGGAGTGACATGTAAGACATATAGAAGTGACATGGATGAATGACATAGAGGAGTGACAGGAAGGATTGAGTTGGTGTAGTGACATGGCGGAGGGACATAGATGAGTTACATGGAGGAGCGACATAGAGGATTGAGTTTGTGGAGCGACATGGAGGAGTCACATGGAGTAACGACATGGAGGTGTGACATGAAGTAGTGACATGGAGGAGTGACATTGAGGAGTGAGTTGGTGTAGTGACATGGAGGAGTGACTTTGAGTAGCGACATGGAGGAGTGACCTGGAGGAGTGACATGGAGGAGTGAAATGGAGGAGAGACATGGAGGAGTAACATGGAGAAAGGAATTGGTGGAGCGACATGGAGGAGTCACATATAGGAGTGACATAAAGTATTGATGTGGAGTAGTTACATGGAGGATGGACATGGAGGAGTGACTTGGAGAAGTGACAGGATTGATCAGGAAGGAGGGTTGATATGGTGGAGTGACATCGTGAAGGGACATGGGTGAGTGACTTGGAGGAGTGACAAGGAGGAGCAACACGGATGAGCGACATGGAGGAGTTACATGGAGTAGTGACATGGAGGATGTACATGGAGTGACTTGGAGAAGTGACAGGATTGATCAGGAAGGAGTGTTTATATGGTGGAGTAACATCGTGGAAGGACATGGGTGAGTGACTTGGAGAAGTAACAAGGAGGAGCAACACGGAGGAGCGGCATGGAGGAGTGACATGGAGTAGTGACATGGAGGATGGACATGGAGGAGTGACATAGAGGAGTGAGTTGTTATAGCGACATGGAGGAGAGAAATGGAGGAGTGACATGGATGAGTGACATTGAGGAGTGAGTTGGTGTAGTAACATGGAGGAGTGACTTTGAGTATTGACATGGAGGAGTGAACAGGAGGAGTGACATGGAGGAGTGAAATGGTGGAGTGACATGGAGGTGTGACATGGAGGAGTGAGTTGTTAGAGCGACATAGAGGAGAGACATGGAGGAGTGACATGTAGGAGTGACATGGAGGAGTGACATAGAGGAGTGACGTGGATGAGAGACATGGAGGAGTGACATGGAGAAGTGACAGGGCGGATCACCAAGGGGGGTTTATATGGTGGAGTGACATCGCGGAGGGACATGGGTGAGTGACTTGGAGGAGTGACATGGAGGAGTGACATGAGGAGTGAGTTTGTGTAGCGACATGGAGGAGTGACATGGAGTAGCTACATGGAGGAGTTACATGGATGAGTTACTTGGTGGAGCAACACGGAGGGTTGAGTTGGTGTAGTGACATGGAGGAGTGACGAGGAAAACATGTAGAATTGAGTCGGAGGAGTGATATGGAGGAGTGACAATGTGGAGCTACACGGATGAGAGATATGATATTTAAGACTTGGAGAAGTGACATGGAGGAGCGACATGGAAGAGTGACAAGGAGGAATAACATGGAGTAGCGATATGGAGGAGTGACATGGAGGAGTGACATGGAAGACATATAGAAGTGACATGGAGGAGTGACATGGAGTAGCGACATGGAGGAGTGACATAAGTAATGAGTTGGTGTAGCGACATGGAGGACTGACATGGGATAACGACATGGAGGAACATGGAGGTGTAACATGAAGGAGTTACATAGAGGAGCGACATAGATGAGTGACATGGAGGAGTTACATGGAAGAGCAACATGGAGGAGCGAAGTGGAGGAGTGAGTTAGTGTAGTGACATGGAGGAGTGACTTTGAGTAGCGACATGGAGGAGTGACCTGGAGGAGTGACATGGAGGAGTGACATGGAGTGACATGAAGTAGTGACATGGAGGAGTGACCCTGAGGAGTGAGTTGGTGTAGTAACATGGAGGAGTGACTTTGAGTAGCGACATGGAGGAGTGACCTGGAGGAGTGACATGGAGGAGTGAAATGGTGGAGTGACATGGAGGAGTGAGTTGTTAGAGCAACATGGAGGAGAGACATGGAGGAGTGACATGGAGGAGTGACATGGAGGAGTGACGTGGAGGAGAGACATGAAAGAGTGACATCGAGAAGTGACAGGGCGGATAACCAAGGAGGGTTGATATGGTTGAGTGACATCGTGGAGGGACATGGGTGAGTGACTTGGAACAGTGACATGGAGGAGTAACATGGAGGAGTGACATGAGGAGTGACATGGAGGAATGACTTGGAGAAGTGACAGGGTTGATCAGGAAATAGAGTTGATATGGTGGAGTGACATCGTGGAGGGACATGGGTGAGTGACTTGGAGAAGTGACATGGAGGATGGACATGGAGGAGTGACATGGAAGACATATAGAGGTGACATGGTGAGTGAATTGGAGGAGTGACATAAAGGAGTGACATGGAGGATTGACATGGATGAGTGACATGAAGGAGTGACAAGGAGGGTTGAGTTGGGGTAGTTACATGGAGGAGTGACTTTGAGTAGCGACCTGGAGGAGTGACCTGGAGGAGTGACATGGAGGAGTGACATGGAGTAGCTACATGTAGGAATTACATGGAGGAGCGACTTGGAGGAGCAACACGGAGGAGCGACATGGAGGAATGACATGGATTATTGACATGGAGTAGCTACATGTAGGAGTTACATGGAGGAGTGACATAGAGGATTGATGTGGAGGAGCAACACGGAGGAGCGACATGGAGGAGTGACATGAAGTAGTGACATCTTGGAGGGACATGGGTGAGTGACTTGGAGAAGTGACATGGAGGAGCAACACGGAGGAGCGACATGGAGGAGTGACATGGAGTAGTGACATGGAGTAGTGACATGGAGGAGCAACATGGAGGAGTGAGTTGGTGGAGCAACATGGAGGAGTCACATGGAGTAGCGACATTTAGGAATAACTTGGAGGAGTGACATAAAGGAGTGACATGGAGGAGTGACATGGAGGATTGACATGGAGGAGTGATATGGAGGAGTTACATGAAAGAGTGACCCTGAGGAGTGAGTTGGTGTAGTATCATGGAGGAGTGACTTTGAGTAGCGACATGGAGGAGTGACATGAAGTAGTGACATGGAGGAGTGACCCTGAAGAGTGAGTTGGTGTAGTATCATGGAGGAGTGACCTGGAGGAGTGACATGGAGGAGTGAAATGGTGGAGTGACATGGAGGAGTGAGTTGTTAGAGCAACATGGAAGAGAGACATGGAGGAGTGACATGGAGGAGTGACATGGAGGAGTGACGTGGAGGAGAGACATGAAAGAGTGACATGGAGAAGTGACAGGGCGGATAACCAAGGAGGGTTAATATGGTGGAGTGACATCGTGGAGGGACATGGGTGAGTGACTTGGAACAGTGACATGGAGGAGTGACATGAGGAGTGACATGGAGGAATGACATGGATGAGTGACATGGAGGAGTTACAAGGAGGGTTGAGTTGGTGTAGCGACATGGAGGAGTGACATGGAGTAGCGACATGGAGGAGTGACATGAGGAATGAGTTTGTGTAGCGACATGGAGGAGTGACATGGAGGAGTGACATAGAGGAGTGATGTGGAGTAGTGACATGTAGGAAGAACATGGAGGAGTGACATGGAAGACATATAGAAGTGACATGGATGAGTGACATGGAGGAGTGACAAGAAGGATTGAGTTGGTGTAGTGACATGGCGGAGGGACATAGATGAGTTACATGGAGGAGTGACATGGAAGAGCAACATGGAGGATCAACGTGGAGGAGTGAGTTGGTGGAGCGACTTGGAGGAGTCACATGGAGTAGCGACATGGAGGAGTGACATGAAGTAGTGACATGGAGGAGTGACATTGAGGAGTGAGTTGGTGTAGTAACATGGAGGAGTGACTTTGAGTAGCGACCTGGAGGAGTGACATGGAGGAGTGACATGGAGGAGTGAAATGGTGGAGTGACATGGAGGAGTGAGTTGTTAGAGCGACATGGAGGAGAGACATGGAGGAGTGATATTGAGGAATGACGTGGAGGAGAGACATGGAAGAGTGACATGGAGAAGTGACAGGGCGGATCACTAAGGAAGATTGATATGGTGGAGTGACATGGCGGAGGGACATGGATGAGTGACATGGAGGAGCAATATGGAAGAGCGACATGGAGAAGTGACATGGAAGAGTGAGTTGGTGTAGCGACATGGAGGACTGACATGGAATAGCGACAAGGAGTAGTGACATGGAGGAGGGACATTGAGGAGTGACTTGGAGATGTGACAGGGTTAATCAGGAAGGAGGGTTGATATGGTGGAGTGAAATGGCGGAGGGACATGGATGAGTGACTTGGAGGAGTAAAATGGAAGAGTGACATGGAGTAGCTACATGGAGGAGTTACATGAAGGAGTGACATGGACGAGTGACATAGAGGAGTGACTTGGAGGAGTGACATAAAGGTTGACATGGAGGAGTGACATGGAGGAGTAACATGGAGGAAGGAGTTGGTGGAGCGACATGGAGGATTCATATAGAGTAGCAACATGGAGGAGTGACATGGAGGAGTGACATGGAGGAACAACACGGAGGAGTCACATGGAGGCTGGACAAAGAAGGTTTGAGTTTGTGTATTGACATGGAGGAGTGACATGGAGAAGCAACATGGAGAAGTGACATGGAAGAGTGACTTGGTGTAGCGACATGGGTGATGACAAAGAGGTTTGAGTTGGTGTATTGACATGGAGGAGTCACATGGAGTAGCGACATGAAGGAGTAACATGGAAGAGTGAGTTGGTGTAGCGACATGGAGGACTGACATGGAATAGCGACATGGAGGAGTGACATGGAGGAGTGACATAGAGAATTGATGTGGATGAGCAACACGGAGGAGCGACATGGAGGAGTGACATGGAAGACTAATAGAGGTTACATGGAGGAGTGAATTGGAGGAGTGACATAAAGGAGTGACAAGGAGGAATGAAATGGATGAGTGACATGGAGGAGTGACAAGGAGGGTTGAGTTTGTGTTGTCACATGGAGGAGTGACATGAAGTAGTTACATGGAAGAGTGACATTGAGGAGTGAGTTGGTGTAGTGACATGGAGGAATATCTTTGAGTAGCGACATGGAGGAGTGACATAGAGGATTGATGTGGAGTAGTGACATGGAGGATGGACATGGAGGAGTGACTTGGAGAAGTGACAGGATTGATCAGGAAGGAGGGTTAATATGGGGCAGTGACATCGTGGAGGGACATGGGTGAGTGACTTGGAGGAGTGACATGGAGGAGTGACATGAGGAGAGAGTTTGTGTAGAGACATGGAGGAGTGACATGGAGTAGCTACATGGAAAAGTGACTTGGAGGAGCAACACGGAGGAGCGACATGGAGGAGTGACATGGAGTAGTGACATGGAGGAATGACATGGATGAGTGACATGGAGGAGTGTCAAGGAAGATTGAGTTGGTGTTGCGACATGGAGGAGTGACATGGAGTTGTGACATGGAGGAGTTACGAGGAGTAAGTTGGTGTAGCGACATGGAGCAGTGACGAGGAGTGAATTGGTGTAGCGACATGGAGGAGTGACAAAAAGGAGTGACATGGAGGAGTGACATGAGGGATTGACATGTAGGAGCGATATGGAGGAGTGACATGGAGGAGTGACATGGAAGAGTTATATGGAGGAGTGACATGGAGTAGCGACATGGAGGAGTGAAGTGGAGTAGCGACATGCAGGAGTGACATGTAGGTGTCACATGGAGGAGTGACATAGAGGAATGATGTGGAGGAGTGACATGGAGGAGTGACATGGAGGAGTGACATGGAGTAGCGACACGGAGGAGTGACATGAGAAGTGAGTTGGCATAGCGACATGGAGGAGTGACATAGAGGAGTGAGTTGGTGTAGCGAAATGGAGGAGTGACACTGAAGACATAGAAGTGAAATGGTTGAGTGATATGGAGAAGTGACAGGGTGGATCAGAAAGGAGGATTGATATGGTGGAGTGACATGGAGGAGTGACTAGGAAGATTGAGTTGTTGTAGCGACATGGAAGAGTGAAATGGAGTAGCGACATGGAGGAGTGACATGGAGGTGTTACATGGAGGAGGGACCTGGAGGAGTGACATGGAAGAAATATAGAAGTAACATGGAGGAGTGACTTGGAGGAGTGACATAAAGGAGTGACATGGAGGAATGACATGGATGTCTGACATGGAGGAGTGACATGGAGGAGAGACCTGGAGGAGTGACATGGAAGACATATAGAAGTGACATGGAGGAGTGACTTGGAGGAGTGACATAAAGTAGTGACATGGAGAAATAACATGGATGAGTGACATGGAGGAGTGACAAGGAGGATTGAGTTGGTGTAGCGACATGGAGTAACGACATGGAGGAGTGACGAGGAGTGAGTTGGTTTAGCGACCTGGAAGAGTGAAATGAAGTAGCGACATGGAGGAGTGGCATGGAGGTGTGACATGGAGGAGGGACCTGGAGGAGTGACATGGAAGACATATAGAAGTGACAAGGAGGAGTGACATAGAGGAGTGACATAGAGGAGCAAATGGAGGAGAGACTTGGAGGAGTGAAATGGAGGAGTAACATGGAGGAATGACTTGGAATACCTATAGAAGTGACATGGACTAGTAACTTGGAGGAGTGACATAAAGGAGTAACATGGAGGAATGACATGGATGAGTGACATGGAGGAGTGACAAGGAAAATTGAGTTGGTGTAGCGACATGGAGGAGTGACATGGAGTTGTGACATGGAGGAGTTACAAGGAGTGAGTTGGTGTAGCGACATGGAGCAGTGACGAGGAGTGAATTGGTGTAGCGACATGGAGGAGTGACAAAAAGGAGTGAAATGGAGGAGTGACATGAGGGATTGACATGGAGTAGCGACACGGAGGAGTGACATGGAGGAGTGACTTGGAGGAGTGACATGGAGGAGTGACATGGAGGAGTGACATGGAGTAGCGACACGGAGGAGTGACATGGAGGAGTGACTTGGAGGAGTGACATAAAGGAGTGACATGGAGGAATGACATGGAGTAGCGACATGGAGGAGTGACATGAGGAATGAGTTGGTGTAGCGAAATGGAGGAGTGACATGGAGGTGTGACATGGAGGAGTGAAATAGAGGAGTGATGTGGAGGAGTGACATGGATGAGGAACATGGAGGAGTGACATAGAAGACATATAGAAGTGACATGGATGAATGACATAGAGGAGTGACAGGAAGGATTGAGTTGATGTAGTGACATGGCGGAGGGACATAGATGAGTTACATGGAGGAGCGACATGGAGGTGTGAGTTTGTGGAGCGACATGGAGGAGTCACATGGAGTAACGACATGGAGGAGTGACATGAAGTAGTGACATGGAGGAGTGACATTGAGGAGTGAGTTGGTGTAGTGACATGGAGGAGTGACTTTGAGTAGCGACATGGAGTAGCGACATGGAGGAGTCACATGGAGGAGTGACATGGAGGATGTACATGGAGGAGTGACTTGGAGAAGTGACAGGGTTGATCAGGAAGGAATGTTTATATGGTGGAGTGACATAGTGGAAGGACATGGGTGAGTGACTTGGAGAAGTGACAGGATTGATCAGGAAGGAGGGTTAATATGGTGCAGTGACATCGTGGAGGGACATGGGTGAGTGACTTGGAGGAGTGACATGGAGGAGTGACATGAGGAGTGAGTTTGTGTAGCGACATGGAGGAGTGACATGGAGTAGCTACATGGAGAAGTGACTTGGAGGAGCAACACGGAGGATTGACATGGAGAAGTGATATGGAGTAGTGACATGGAGGAGTGAAATGGTGGAGTGACATGGAGGAGAGACATGGAGGAGTGACATAGAGGATTAATGTGGAGTAGTGACATGGAGGATGGACATGGAGGAGTGACTTGGAGAAGTGACAGGATTGATCAGGAAGGAGAGTTGATATGGTGCAGTTACATCGTGGAGGGACATGGGTGAGTGACTTGTAGGAGTGACATGGAGGATTGACATGGAGGAGTGACATGAGGAGTGAGTTTGTGAAGCGACATGGAGGAGTGACATGGAGTAGTGACATGGAGGAGTGAAATGGTGGAGTGACATGGAGGAGAGACATGGAGGAGTGACATGGAGGAGTGACATAGAGGATTGATGTGGAGTAGTGACATGGAGGATGGACATGGAGGAGTGACTTGCAGAAGTGACCGGATTGATCAGGAAGGAGGGTTGATATGGTGGAGTGACATCATGGAGGGACATGGAGTAGCGACATGGTGGAATGACATGGCGGAGGGACATGGATGAGTGACTTGGAGGAGTGACGTGGAAGAGAGACATGGAGGAGTGACCTGAAGGAGTGACATGGAGGAGTGACATGGAGGAGTGACATAGAAGTGTGACGTGGAGGAGAGACATGGAAGATTGACATGGAGAAGTGACATGGAGGAGTGACATAGAGGATTGATGTGGAGGAGCAACACGGAGGAGAGACATGGAGGAGTGACATGGAGTAGTGACATGGAGGATTGAGTTTGTGTAGCGACATGGAGGAGAGACATGAAGTACTGACATTGAGGTGTGACATGGAGGAGTGACATAGAGGAATGACGTGGAGGAGAGACATGGAAGAGTGACATGGAGAAGTGACAGGGCGGATCACCAAGGAAGGTTGATATGGTGGAGTGACATGGCGGAGGGACATGGATGAGTGACATGGAAGACATATAGAGGTGACATGGAGGAGTGAATTGGAGGAGTGACATAAACGAGTGACATGGAGGAATGACATGGATGAGTGACATGGAGAAGTGACCTGGAGGAGTGACATGGAGGAGTGAAATGGTGGAGTGACATGGAGGAGTGAGTTGGTAGAGCGACATGGAGGAGAGACATGGAGGAGTGACATGGAGGAATGACATGAATGAGTGACATTAAAGAGTGTAAAGGAGGAATGAGTTGGTGTAGTGACATGGAAGAGTGACATGGAATAGTGACATGGAGGAGTGACATTGAGGAGTGAGTTGGTGTAGTGACATGGAGGAGTGACATGGAGGAGTGACAAGGAGGATTGATTTGGAGGAGCGATATGGAGGAGTGAAATGGAGGGGTGACATGGAGTAGCTACATGAAGGAGTGACAAGGAGTTGTGACATGGAGGAGTGATGTGGTGGAGTAACAAAAAGGAGTAAGATGGAGGAGTGACAAGGAGGAATGAGTTGGTATAGCGACAAGGAGTACTGACAAGGAGGAGCGACATGGAGTACTGACATGGAGGAGCGACATGGAGGAGTGACATAGAGGATTGACATTGAATAGAGACATGGAGGTGTGACATGGAGAAGTGAAATAGAGGAGTGATGTGGAGGAGTGACATGGAGGAGGAACATGGAGGAGTGACATAGAAGACATATAGAAGTGACATGGATGAATGACATGGAGGAATGACAGGAAGGATTGAGTTGGTGTAGTGTCATGGCGGAGGGACATAGATGAGTTACATGGAGGAGCGACATGGAGGAGTGAGTTTGTGGAGCGACATGGAGGAGTCACATGGAGTAACAACATGGAGGAGTGACATGAAGTAGTGACATGGAGGAGTGACATTGAGGAGTGAGTTGGTGTAGTGACATGGAGGAGTGACTTTGAGTAGCGACATAGAGGAGTGACCTGGAGGAGTGACATGGAGGAGTGACATGGAGTAGCGACATAGAGTAGTAACATGGAGGAAGGAGTTGGTGGAGCAACATGGAGGAGTCACATGGAGGAGTGACATGGAGGATGTACATGGAGGAGTAACTTGGAGAAGTGACAGGGTTGATCAGGAAGGATTGTTTATATGGTGGAGTGACATCGTGGAAGGACATGGGTGAGTGACTTGGAGAAGTGACAAGGAGGAGCAACACGGAGAAGCGGCATGGAGGAGTGACATGGAGTAGTGACATGGAGGATGGACATGGAGGAGTGACATGGAAGACTAATAGAGGTTACATGGAGGAGTGAATTGGAGGAGTGACATAAAGGAGTGACATGGAGGAATGAATTGGATGAGTGACATGGAGGAGTGACAAGGAGGGTTGAGTTTGTGTTGTGACATGGAGGAGTGACATGAAGTAGTTACATGGAAGTGTGACATTGAGGAGTGAGTTGGTGTAGTGACATGGAGGAGTATCTTTGAGTAGCGACATAGAGGAGTGACATAGAGGATTGATGTGGAGTAGTGACATGGAGGATGGACATGGAGGAGTGACTTGGAGAAGTGACAGGATTGATCAGGAAGTAGGGTTAATATGGTGCAGTGATATCGTGGAGGGACATGGGTGAGTGACTTGGAGGAGTGACATGGAGGAGTGACAAGGAAGATTGAGTTGGTGTAGCGACATGGAGGAGTGACATGGAGTTGTGACATGGAGGAGTTACGAGGAGTGAGTTGGTGTAGCGACATGGAGCAGTGACGAGGAGTGAATTGTTGTAGCGACATGGAGGAGTGACAAAGAGGAGTGACATGGAGGAGTGACATGCAGGAGTGACATGGAGGAGTGACATGGAGGAGTGACATGGAGGAGTGACATAGAGGAGTGACGTGGAGGAGAGACATGGAAGAGTGACATGGAAAAGTGACAGGGCGGATCACCAAAGAAGATTGATATGGTGGAGTGACATGGCGGAGGGACATGGATGAGTGACATGGAGGAGTGACACGGAGGAGAAACATGGAGGAGCGACATTGAGGACTGACATGGAGGAGTGACATGGAGGAGTGACATAGAGGAATGACGTGGAGGAGAGACATGGAAGAGTGACATGGAAAAGTGACAGGGCGGATCACCAAAGAAGATTGATATGGTGGAGTTACATGGCGGAGGGACATGGATGAGTGACATGGAGGAGTGACATGAAGGAGTGACATGGAGGAGTGAAATGGTGGAGTGACATGGAGGAGTGAGTTGTTAGAGCGACATGGAGGAGAGACATGAAGGAGTGACATGGAGGAATGACATGGAGGAGTGACATTGAGGAGTGACGTGGAGGAGAGTAATGGAAGAGTGACATGGAGAAGTGACATGGCGGTTAACCAAGGAGGGTTGATATGGTGGAGTGACATCGCGGAGGTACATGGGTGAGTGACTTGGAGGAGTGACTAGGAGGAGTGACATGGAGGACTGACATGAGGAGTGAGTTTGTGTAGTGACATGGAGGATGGACATGGAGGAGTCACATGGAAAACATATAGCGGTGACATGGAGGAGTGAATTGGAGGAGTGACTAGGAGGAGTGACATGGAGGACTGACATGAGGAGTGAGTTTGTGTAGTGACATGGAGGAGTGACATGGAGGAGTGACTTGGAGGAGCAACAAGGATGAGCGGACATGGAGGAGTGACATGGAGTAGTGACATGGAGTAGCTACATGTAGGAGTTACATAGAGGAGTGACTTGGTGGAGCAACATGGAGGAGTGACATAGAGGATTGATGTGGAGGAGTAACACGGAAGAGCAACATGGAGGAGTAACATGGAGAAGTGATATGGAGGAGGGACATGGAGGAGTGATTTCGAGAAGTGACAGGGTTGATCAGGAAGTAGGGTTGATATGGTGGAGTGACATAGTGGAGGGACATGGGTGAGTGACTTGGAGGAGTGACATGGAGGAGCAACACGGAGGAGCAACATGGAGGAATGACATGGAGTAGTAACATGGAGGATGGACATGGAGGAGTGACATGGAGGAGTGACCTGGAGGAGTGACATGGAGGAGTTAAATGGTGGAGTGACATGGAGGAGTGAGTTGTTAGAGCGACATGGAGTAGAGACATGGAGGAGTGACATTGAGGAGTGACATAGAGGAGTGACGTGGAGGAGAGACATGGAAGAGTGACATGGAGAAGTGACAGGTCGGATCACCAAGGAAGATTAATAGGTTGGAGTGACATGGCGGAGGGACATGGATGAGTGACATGGAGGAGTGACATGGAGGAGTGAATTGGAGGAGTGACATGAGGAGTGAGTTTGTGTAGCGAAATGGAGGAGTGACATGGAGTAGCTACATGGAGGAGTTACATGGAGGAGTGACTTGGAGGAGCAACATGGAGGAGCGACATGGAGGAAGGACATGGAGGAGTGACATGGAAGACATATAGAAGTGACATGGAGGAGTGACATGGAGTAGCGACATGGAGGAGTGACATGAGGAATGAGTTGGTGTAGCGAAATGGAGGAGTGACATGGAGGTGTGACATGGAGGAGTGAAATAGAGGAGTGATGTGGAGGAGTGACATTGAGGAGGAACATGGAGGAGTGACATGTAAGACATATAGAAGTGACATGGATGAATGACATAGAGGAGTGACAGGAAGGATTGAGTTGGTGTAGTGACATGGCGGAGGGACATAGATGAGTTACATGGAGGAGCGACATAGAGGATTGAGTTTGTGGAGCGACATGGAGGAGTCACATGGAGTAACGACATGGAGGTGTGACATGAAGTAGTGACATGGAGGAGTGACATTGAGGAGTGAGTTGGTGTAGTGACATGGAGGAGTGACTTTGAGTAGCGACATGGAGGAGTGACCTGGAGGAGTGACATGGAGGAGTGAAATGGAGGAGAGACATGGAGGAGTAACATGGAGAAAGGAATTGGTGGAGCGACATGGAGGAGTCACATATAGGAGTGACATAAAGTATTGATGTGGAGTAGTTACATGGAGGATGGACATGGAGGAGTGACTTGGAGAAGTGACAGGATTGATCAGGAAGGAGGGTTGATATGGTGGAGTGACATCGTGAAGGGACATGGGTGAGTGACTTGGAGGAGTGACAAGGAGGAGCAACACGGATGAGCGACATGGAGGAGTTACATGGAGTAGTGACATGGAGGATGTACATGGAGTGACTTGGAGAAGTGACAGGATTGATCAGGAAGGAGTGTTTATATGGTGGAGTAACATCGTGGAAGGACATGGGTGAGTGACTTGGAGAAGTAACAAGGAGGAGCAACACGGAGGAGCGGCATGGAGGAGTGACATGGAGTAGTGACATGGAGGATGGACATGGAGGAGTGACATAGAGGAGTGAGTTGTTATAGCGACATGGAGGAGAGAAATGGAGGAGTGACATGGATGAGTGACATTGAGGAGTGAGTTGGTGTAGTAACATGGAGGAGTGACTTTGAGTATTGACATGGAGGAGTGAACAGGAGGAGTGACATGGAGGAGTGAAATGGTGGAGTGACATGGAGGTGTGACATGGAGGAGTGAGTTGTTAGAGCGACATAGAGGAGAGACATGGAGGAGTGACATGTAGGAGTGACATGGAGGAGTGACATAGAGGAGTGACGTGGATGAGAGACATGGAGGAGTGACATGGAGAAGTGACAGGGCGGATCACCAAGGGGGGTTTATATGGTGGAGTGACATCGCGGAGGGACATGGGTGAGTGACTTGGAGGAGTGACATGGAGGAGTGACATGAGGAGTGAGTTTGTGTAGCGACATGGAGGAGTGACATGGAGTAGCTACATGGAGGAGTTACATGGATGAGTTACTTGGTGGAGCAACACGGAGGGTTGAGTTGGTGTAGTGACATGGAGGAGTGACGAGGAAAACATGTAGAATTGAGTCGGAGGAGTGATATGGAGGAGTGACAATGTGGAGCTACACGGATGAGAGATATGATATTTAAGACTTGGAGAAGTGACATGGAGGAGCGACATGGAAGAGTGACAAGGAGGAATAACATGGAGTAGCGATATGGAGGAGTGACATGGAGGAGTGACATGGAAGACATATAGAAGTGACATGGAGGAGTGACATGGAGTAGCGACATGGAGGAGTGACATAAGTAATGAGTTGGTGTAGCGACATGGAGGACTGACATGGGATAACGACATGGAGGAACATGGAGGTGTAACATGAAGGAGTTACATAGAGGAGCGACATAGATGAGTGACATGGAGGAGTTACATGGAAGAGCAACATGGAGGAGCGAAGTGGAGGAGTGAGTTAGTGTAGTGACATGGAGGAGTGACTTTGAGTAGCGACATGGAGGAGTGACCTGGAGGAGTGACATGGAGGAGTGACATGGAGTGACATGAAGTAGTGACATGGAGGAGTGACCCTGAGGAGTGAGTTGGTGTAGCGACATGGAGGAGTGACCTGGAGGAGTGACATGGAGGAGTGAAATGGTGGAGTGACATGGAGGAATGAGTTGTTAGAGCAACATGGAGGAGAGACATGGAGGAGTGACATGGAGGAGTGACATGGAGGAGTGACGTGGAGGAGAGACATGAAAGAGTGACATCGAGAAGTGACAGGGCGGATAACCAAGGAGGGTTGATATGGTTGAGTGACATCGTGGAGGGACATGGGTGAGTGACTTGGAACAGTGACATGGAGGAGTAACATGGAGGAGTGACATGAGGAGTGACATGGAGGAATGACTTGGAGAAGTGACAGGGTTGATCAGGAAATAGAGTTGATATGGTGGAGTGACATCGTGGAGGGACATGGGTGAGTGACTTGGAGAAGTGACATGGAGGATGGACATGGAGGAGTGACATGGAAGACATATAGAGGTGACATGGTGAGTGAATTGGAGGAGTGACATAAAGGAGTGACATGGAGGATTGACATGGATGAGTGACATGAAGGAGTGACAAGGAGGGTTGAGTTGGGGTAGTTACATGGAGGAGTGACTTTGAGTAGCGACCTGGAGGAGTGACCTGGAGGAGTGAAATGGAGGAGTGACAAGGAGTAGCTACATGTAGGAATTACATGGAGGAGCGACTTGGAGGAGCAACACGGAGGAGCGACATGGAGGAATGACATGGATTATTGACATGGAGTAGCTACATGTAGGAGTTACATGGAGGAGTGACATAGAGGATTGATGTGGAGGAGCAACACGGAGGAGCGACATGGAGGAGTGACATGAAGTAGTGACATCTTGGAGGGACATGGGTGAGTGACTTGGAGAAGTGACATGGAGGAGCAACACGGAGGAGCGACATGGAGGAGTGACATGGAGTAGTGACATGGAGTAGTGACATGGAGGAGCAACATGGAGGAGTGAGTTGGTGGAGCAACATGGAGGAGTCACATGGAGTAGCGACATTTAGGAATAACTTGGAGGAGTGACATAAAGGAGTGACATGGAGGAGTGACATGGAGGATTGACATGGAGGAGTGATATGGAGGAGTTACATGAAAGAGTGACCCTGAGGAGTGAGTTGGTGTAGTATCATGGAGGAGTGACTCTGAAGAGTGAGTTGGTGTAGTATCATGGAGGAGTGACCTGGAGGAGTGACATGGAGGAGTGAAATGGTGGAGTGACATGGAGGAGTGAGTTGTTAGAGCAACATGGAAGAGAGACATGGAGGAGTGACATGGAGGAGTGACATGGAGGAGTGACGTGGAGGAGAGACATGAAAGAGTGACATGGAGAAGTGACAGGGTGGATAACCAAGGAGGGTTAATATGGTGGAGTGACATCGTGGAGGGACATGGGTGAGTGACTTGGAACAGTGACATGGAGGAGTGACATGAGGAGTGAAATGGAGGAATGACATGGATGAGTGACATGGAGGAGTTACAAGGAGGGTTGAGTTGGTGTAGCGACATGGAGGAGTGACATGGAGTAGCGACATGGAGGAGTGACATGAGGAATGAGTTTGTGTAGCGACATGGAGGAGTGACATGGAGGAGTGACATAGAGGAGTGATGTGGAGTAGTGACATGTAGGAAGAACATGGAAGAGTGACATGGAAGACATATAGAAGTGACATGGATGAGTGACATGGAGGAGTGACAAGAAGGATTGAGTTGGTGTAGTGACATGGCGGAGGGACATAGATGAGTTACATGGAGGAGTGACATGGAAGAGCAACATGGAGGATCAACGTGTAGGAGTGAGTTGGTGGAGCGACTTGGAGGAGTCACATGGAGTAGCGACATGGAGGAGTGACATGAAGTAGTGACATGGAGGAGTGACATTGAGGAGTGAGTTGGTGTAGTAACATGGAGGAGTGACTTTGAGTAGCGACCTGGAGGAGTGACATGGAGGAGTGACATGGAGGAGTGAAATGGTGGAGTGACATGGAGGAGTGAGTTGTTAGAGCGACATGGAGGAGAGACATGGAGGAGTGATATTGAGGAATGACGTGGAGGAGAGACATGGAAGAGTGACATGGAGAAGTGACAGGGCGGATCACTAAGGAAGATTGATATGGTGGAGTGACATGGCGGAGGGACATGGATGAGTGACATGGAGGAGTGACATGGAGGAGCAATATGGAAGAGCGACATGGAGAAGTGACATGGAAGAGTGAGTTGGTGTAGCGACATGGAGGACTGACATGGAATAGCGACATGGAGGAGTGACATGGAGGAGTGACATAGAGAATTGATGTGGATGAGCAACACGGAGGAGCGACATGGAGGAGTGACATGGAGTAGTGACATGGAGGAGGGACATGGAGGAGTGACTTGGAGAAGTGACAGGGTTGATCAGGAAAGATAGTTGATATGGTGGAGTGACATTGTGGAGGGATATGGGTGAGTGACATGGAGGAGTGACATGGAGGAGCAACATGGAAGAGCGACATGGAGGAGTGACATGGAGGAGCAACATGGAGGAGTGACATGGAGCATGGGACAAAGAGGTTTGAGTTGGTGTATTGACATGGAGGAGTGACATGGAGAAGCGACATGGAAAGTCACATGGAAGAGTGTAAAGGAGGATTGAGTTTGTGTAGCGACATGGAGGAGTGACATGAAGTACTGACATTGAGGAGTGACATGGAGGAGTGTGTTGTTATAGCAACATGGAGGAGAGAAATGGAGGAGTCAGATGGAGGAGTAACATTGAGGAGTGAGTTGGTGTAGTAACATTGACGAGGGACTTTGAGTAGCGACATGGAGGAGTGACCTGGAGGAGTGGACATGAAGGAGTGAAATGGTGGAGTGACATGGAGATGTGACATGGAGGAGTGAGTTGTTAGAGCGACATAGAGGAGAGACATGGAGGAGTGACATGTAAGAGTGACATGGAGGAGTGACATAGAGGAGTGACGTGGAGGAGTGACTTTGAGTAGCGACATGGAGGAGTGACCTGGAGGAGTAACATGGAGGAGTGAAATGGTGGAGTGACATGGAGGAGTGAGTTGTTAGAGCAACATGGAGGAGAGACATGGAGGAGTGACATGGACGAGTGACATGAAGGAGTGAAATAGAGGAGTGACGTGGAGGAGAGACATGGAAGAGTGAATTGGAGGAGTGAGTTGGTGTAGTTACATGGAGGAGTGACATGGAGGTGTTACATGGAGGAGGGACCTGGAGGAGTGACATGGAAGAAATATAGAAGTAACATGGAGGAGTGACTTGGAGGAGTGACATAAAGGAGTGACATGGAGGAATGACATGGATGTCTGACATGGAGGAGTGACATGGAGGAGAGACCTGGAGGAGTGACATGGAAGACATATAGAAGTGACATGGAGGAGTGACTTGGAGGAGTGACATAAAGTAGTGACATGGAGAAATAACATGGATGAGTGACATGGAGGAGTGACAAGGAGGATTGAGTTGGTGTAGCGACATGGAGTAACGACATGGAGGAGTGACGAGGAGTGAGTTGGTTTAGCGACCTGGAAGAGTGAAATGAAGTAGCGACATGGAGGAGTGGCATGGAGGTGTGACATGGAGGAGGGACCTGGAGGAGTGACATGGAAGACATATAGAAGTGACAAGGAGGAGTGACATGGAGGAGTGACATAGAGGAGCAAAATGGAGGAGAGACTTGGAGGAGTGAAATGGAGGAGTAACATGGAGGAATGACTTGGAATACCTATAGAAGTGACATGGACTAGTAACTTGGAGGAGTGACATAAAGGAGTAACATGGAGGAATGACATGGATGAGTGACATGGAGGAGTGACAAGGAAAATTGAGTTGGTGTAGCGACATGGAGGAGTGACATGGAGTTGTGACATGGAGGAGTTACAAGGAGTGAGTTGGTGTAGCGACATGGAGCAGTGACGAGGAGTGAATTGGTGTAGCGACATGGAGGAGTGACAAAAAGGAGTGAAATGGAGGAGTGACATGAGGGATTGACATGGAGTAGCGACACGGAGGAGTGACATGGAGGAGTGACTTGGAGGAGTGACATGGAGGAGTGACATGGAGGAGTGACATGGAGTAGCGACACGGAGGAGTGACATGGAGGAGTGACTTGGAGGAGTGACATAAAGGAGTGACATGGAGGAATGACATGGAGTAGCGACATGGAGGAGTGACATGAGGAATGAGTTGGTGTAGCGAAATGGAGGAGTGACATGGAGGTGTGACATGGAGGAGTGAAATAGAGGAGTGATGTGGAGGAGTGACATGGATGAGGAACATGGAGGAGTGACATAGAAGACATATAGAAGTGACATGGATGAATGACATAGAGGAGTGACAGGAAGGATTGAGTTGATGTAGTGACATGGCGGAGGGACATAGATGAGTTACATGGAGGAGCGACATGGAGGTGTGAGTTTGTGGAGCGACATGGAGGAGTCACATGGAGTAACGACATGGAGGAGTGACATGAAGTAGTGACATGGAGGAGTGACATTGAGGAGTGAGTTGGTGTAGTGACATGGAGGAGTGACTTTGAGTAGCGACATGGAGTAGCGACATGGAGGAGTCACATGGAGGAGTGACATGGAGGATGTACATGGAGGAGTGACTTGGAGAAGTGACAGGGTTGATCAGGAAGGAATGTTTATATGGTGGAGTGACATCGTGGAAGGACATGGGTGAGTGACTTGGAGAAGTGACAGGATTGATCAGGAAGGAGGGTTAATATGGTGCAGTGACATCGTGGAGGGACATGGGTGAGTGACTTGGAGGAGTGACATGGAGGAGTGACATGAGGAGTGAGTTTGTGTAGCGACATGGAGGAGTGACATGGAGTAGCTACATGGAGAAGTGACTTGGAGGAGCAACACGGAGGATTGACATGGAGAAGTGATATGGAGTAGTGACATGGAGGAGTGAAATGGTGGAGTGACATCGAGGAGAGACATGGAGGAGTGACATAGAGGATTAATGTGGAGTAGTGGACATGGAGGATGACATGGAGGAGTGACTTGGAGAAGTGGAGCAGGATTGATCAGGAAGGAGAGTTGATATGGTGCGTTACATCGTGGAGGGACATGGTGAGTGACTTGTAGGAGTGACATGGAGGATTGACATGGAGGAGTGACATGAGGAGTGAGTTTGTGAAGCGACATGGAGGAGTGACATGGAGTAGTGACATGGAGGAGTGAAATGGTGGAGTGACATGGAGGAGAGACATGGAGGAGTGACATGGAGGAGTGACATAGAGGATTGATGTGGAGTAGTGACATGGAGGATGGACATGGAGGAGTGACTTGCAGAAGTGACCGGATTGATCAGGAAGGAGGGTTGATATGGTGGAGTGACATCATGGAGGGACATGGAGTAGCGACATGGTGGAATGACATGGCGGAGGGACATGGATGAGTGACTTGGAGGAGTGACGTGGAAGAGAGACATGGAGGAGTGACCTGAAGGAGTGACATGGAGGAGTGACATGGAGGAGTGACATAGAAGTGTGACGTGGAGGAGAGACATGGAAGATTGACATGGAGAAGTGACATGGAGGAGTGACATAGAGGATTGATGTGGAGGAGCAACACGGAGGAGAGACATGGAGGAGTGACATGGAGTAGTGACATGGAGGATTGAGTTTGTGTAGCGACATGGAGGAGAGACATGAAGTACTGACATTGAGGTGTGACATGGAGGAGTGACATAGAGGAATGACGTGGAGGAGAGACATGGAAGAGTGACATGGAGAAGTGACAGGGCGGATCACCAAGGAAGATTGATATGGTGGAGTGACATGGCGGAGGGACATGGATGAGTGACATGGAAGACATATAGAGGTGACATGGAGGAGTGAATTGGAGGAGTGACATAAACGAGTGACATGGAGGAATGACATGGATGAGTGACATGGAGGAGTGACAAGGAGGGTTGAGTTTTTCTAGCGACATGGAGGAGTGACATGAAGTAGTGACTTGGAGGAGTGACATGGAGGATTGACATAGAGAAGT